>JAMQGS010000009.1:0-600000 GCA_028455905.1 Neoseiulus californicus
CGAGTATGTTGACAAAAGCTGTTTTGTCTTGATCCTCTTCGAGCAATCTGATATGCTAGAAACGAATTCCTCGCGTCGAGTGTCGGAGATAGGAACTGATTCGTGGTTTTCTTATGAACCAATCCCATTACATTCGATCGGGTACAAATCGAAAACCGTCTTCTCGCGCCCAAAGCCCCACACACATAGTTCATTACCATTCTAAGCTAGCCGTTCAAAATGATGATTGCAAACATTGTCACCTCGCGACGAATTGAATCCCGTTGACGAGTTTTGCGCTTTCTCTGAATTCCTAAGCTACTCTCGAAGTCGAAGCTACTCTATCGCTGAGAATACACGTCAAGAGTTCAGGGATGATCGCCGTTTGGAAGAAGTGCTTAGGAGTCTCTCTTTTACAATCGGCGAACCGGCACAGACAGCCAACTCGAGTGTATCAACACAGCAACTGATTCGAATTCGACAGTGGCGGGCCAGAGCGCCAGCAAAGAGCGCACGATCTGGTCGAATACTTATGCGAAATAGGTTGAAAAGATGACAAACATCTAGACAAGTCTTCGACAAAGTGTTGAATATCGTCCAAGATATTCTGTGATTGTTATTTTCGTCAACAGCTTTTCAGCACCAAGGTCACTTCAAATTACTTTCGGAAGATGACCATCCCATTTTACTTTCAGTATTTCCATTGTTCTCGTAATCACACTGTTTTCTTCTGTGTGCGGTAATCGCCTATTGTTCCGCTGGTGTTGTGCCAGACTTTTCTGTACACTGATTGACACCACTGAGACAGTGGCTAGCTGGAAGATATATAAGGCACCCAATAAACATGCGGTGGTACCGAGTTGAAGACCAGTGCAAGGAAACCTCTGCACGAGCAACTGCTCCCGCTTTGTACGCATTGCAACTGCTTGTCTTCATTGATCTAGTGCTAGTGACCACAGGATCGAGAGCGAAGGATCGTTTTGGAGAGCCTGATCGAGACGCCACTGAGCGAAGTGAACCTGACCTTCCATCAGCGTTATCAGCACGACGACTTTGTCTTAATCAGCTCACTAAAACGTAAGTAACCTGTTCGCCAAACTTCTAGACATCCTGTCAGACCCCGTTGAGGTCACTATGCCGGACAACAAGGGAGCATCGGGTGTTGGAGCGGATCCAGCGCCAGCTGCGAGCCAATCCCCGATGCAACCGTGAAAGAAAGTCCTGTACCTCTACTTGGTCGTCCCCGTGGAAAGAGCCCCGAAATTCTACTTGAGGATGGTTCGAATTATCTGTCTTGGAAAACCGTGATGGAGTTCCTCCTACGCGGAGAACAGTTTGCCTGGGAGGCAACCAGCGGTACTTTAACTCCAGACGAAGATAAAACGTCCCAGAAATCCAAGAACTTCAAAATCGGTGATGAAATGGCAAAGCTGATCCTCATAAGCGCAATCCATCCCAATATCGTTCTCAATCAATTTTATGGTACGGTCTCTGCTCAATCAGCTTCTACTATTTGGAAATCCATTCAGAAATCGTTCATTGGTCAAAGCGGTATTCTAAAGCAGCAAGCAATGACAAACTTCACCAATTACAAATACATCGCATCTGATTCTGTAGAGCAAAACCTGAATCGTTTCAAGCAGATCATTTTCAAACTCGAAGAGCAGGGAACCACGATTGATAAAACGATGAAATGTGCAAAATTGGTAGGCAGCCTACCGTCCAGCTGGGAGGGATTGAAACTAGCTTGGGGAGCAAGAGAAGAATCTGCCATACTCCCCTCAAGCCTCTATGAGTTGATCATTGCTGAATCCAACAGGCGAAAAGAGGCTGGTTCTGATGTGAATCAAACCGAAGCCCTTTTCTCGCGAATGAAGATTCAAAAACGCGGCTTTCGCCAGAACCGATTTAATAGAAGTGCCGGCAAGTCTAAGCGATCAAATTGGAATCGCAGACAAGACACTCATGTGACCAATCAGGAAACCGTAGTAACTTGTTACAACTGCGGCCAAAAGGGTCACACGAAGTGGCAATGCCGATCTAAGCCAAAAAAGAATAACCGGAAGAAGGTTGCTGTTAATAACGTTGAAGCGTTACTGGCCCTCTGCAGCAACGACCACGGAAAAGATGAATATGAGTTCGTGGCTGACTCTGGCTCGAGTCACCACATTGTATTTGACAAACGTTGGTTTGTCTCGTATGAAAAAGTTTGTGAACCCCGGGAAGTCAGACTCGGTGGTACCGGAACTCTGCAGGCAGAGGGAACGGGCACCGTTCATCTGGCTGTTCACAACAATGATCATACCAGTATTCTTGAGCTCAAGGAGGTCCTCTACGTTAAACGTATGAGAAGGAACCTCATTTCAGTCAGCAAACTCACTGACGACGGATACAAAGTATCCATTGATGCAACCGGTTTACACGTGTCTAATGAAAACGTAAATATTACGGCCGACCGGATCAACGATTTATTTGTGTTGAGAGCTAATATCCCAGAGGTGGATATGGGTCAAAAGAATGGTGAGTGCTTCGCATTAGACGTAAGTCAAGGAGCACGTGGAAGCTTGAGCCTGATGCTCGCCCACAAGACGCTAGCGCATATCGGAAAAGAAAAGATTAAAACCATTCTAGCTCGTGAAGGCATCAAATACCAGAACGACATGGATGCTTGTGAAGCCTGTATTCAAGGCAAACAGCATCGGGCCTCATACAGATCTCGACCTAAACGGTCGAAAGCTCGGTCCGCAGGTTATGTAAGTGCTGACCTGTGTAGTCTATCTGAAAAGTCTTTGGGAGGCTCCAAGCACTTCCTGACTATCAGCGATGAGTTTAGCAAGTTCAGAAAAGTGTACTTCCTCAAGACGAAAGATCAAACCCCCGACTTGATATAGCAATTCATTGCGTGGTTTCGAAACAATGTTGGTCACGATATAAAGCAATTCCATTCAGATCAAGGTTCAGAATTTAAAAATGAAAAAGTAAGAAAGATACTGGCTGATATCGGCGCCACCCAGACGTTCAGCTGTGCTTACACAGCGGAGCAGAATGGGGTAGCGGAGCGTTTGAACAGAACGCTGTTAGATCTCACCAGAACCATTCTTATCGAAACAAATCTACCAAAATTTCTCTGGGCCGAAATAATCTCTAGCTGTGCTAAGATTCTCAATATGGTGACCATTTGTGAAGAAACCCAGTTATCTGCTTATGAAACCTTGCTTAAAAGGAAACCCTACCTAGCCAGACTGCATCCTATTGGAACCAAGTGCTTTGTGCTCAATGAAGTTCCAAAACGTAGGAAACTTGATAACCGAGGTTTGCCAGCAGTACTCGTTGGCTACGTTGATCAAGGCAGAGGCTATAAGGTATGGAATCCAGATAACAATGCTATTCGAGTGTCGAAAAATGTAGTGTTCCCGAAATTGGGAATCTTTACGTCAACGGAAGAACAGGAAGAGCTCATCGAAGTAGACGATCAAACGGATGAAAATAATCCGTCTGTACCAGATGAATCATCTGATGTACAAGCTGCTAGTGTCAATGAACCAGCAGCCGTGCTTGAAACTGACGAATCGAACACCAGAGTTCTTAGAGATCGAACCAAGCTAAAAAGACCTGAACGCTATGAAGCTAGCCTTGTACAAACAAACAGCGATGGCGGTCAATTGTTGATCGAGCCACAGAGCTACGAAGAAGCTATGGAATCGCCGGACAGAGAACATTGGAAGAATGCGATGGAGGCTGAGATGAAGTCTCTCATGGACATGGGAACCTGGGAATTGGTCGATCCGATGCCATCACAGAAACCTGTTGGCTGCCGATGGCTCTACCGGATCAAGACATCAGAAACCGGTTCCCTGTCTAGATACAAAGCTCGACTTGTGGCCAAGGGCTACTCTCAACAAAAGGGAATTCATTACAACGAAATATTCTGCCCAGTTGTACGGTTCGATAGTCTAAGAGTAATCCTGAGTATAGCAGCTGAAGAAAAGCTTGAGTTATACCAGTTTGATGTGAAGACTGCGTTTCTCTGTGCAGATCTTCATGAGACGGTTTATATGACACAACCGCCTGGTTTCGAAGTCGGAAAGAATAAAGTATGCAGACTCAAGAAAGCCTTGTACGGATTGAAACAGTCACCGAAGATGTTCCACGAGAAAATGAAGGAGCTACTCCTGGCTCAGAATTGTGTTCAGTCAAAAGCTGACCCTTGCATTTTTATGAGTAATGGCCAGGATCGTCTCATTTTCTGCGTATACGTCGATGACGTTTTGGTGGCTGGAAGTTCAAAGCAAATTATCGAACAATCCATAAAGCGGCTTCAAGAGAAACTTGAAATAACATACCAACCCCTCTCGTACTTTCTCGGCATACAGTTCAGACGCACTCCCGAGGGAGGCATCTGTATGTTCCAACAAAAGTATGCTCTTGAGATAATCGAGAGATTTGGTATGAGCAACAGTAAACCAGTGGCTACGCCGATGGACAATGCTATCTATTCGGATACTACGAGCGAGGAAACGGATCAAGAATATCCGTACAGACAAATCATAGGATCTCTCATGTATCTGTCAGTCTGTACGAGATTCGACATCTCCTTCGCCGTGGGTTACTTGTCAAGATATCTCGACAAGTACACGAAGAAACACTGGACTGCTGCGTTGAGAGTGTTGAAATATTTGAAAGACACCTCGAACTACGGAATCCATTTTGGAGGCAACAATGCTCTAGAATTTCAAGCATTTTGTGACTCGGATTTCGCAGGTGACGTTGAAACAAGGAGATCAACCAGCGGAGAAATATTAAAACGTTACGGGGGAGCCATACTCTGGGGGAAGCTCCCGCCAACCACACACGACGCTGAGCTCGTGCGAAGCTGAGCTAGTAAGCGCGTGTTCCGCATGCAAGTCGGCTCTCTGGCTGAAACAGTTACTGAGTGAATTGGGTCATCCGGTTACTCCCGTTCTACAGATCGACAATCTCTCAACGATTCAACTGATCAAGAACTCTCAATTTCACAAGAGAACTAAACATATCTCAATTCGATATCATTTCATCAAAGAATTAGTTGAAAGGGGAGAGATTGAGCTGACCCATACCTCGACAATTAACCAAGCCGCCGACATTTTAACGAAGCCTTTAATTAAGGTTGTGTTCCGAAGAATCAGGGAGCTATGTGGTCTAAAACCATGCTCGTAATTATCATCCTGATTCTACTAACCAATCCTGCATGCCCCTTCTTCAAATACTCCGACTGTAACCCAGACTGCATTCATTACAATGCAAGTTGCACGATTGTCGAAATTAATCCAGACTACTTCGTAAACCGATGTACTGTATCGGAAGGCGTTTGTGAAGAAAACGCATCTCCAACGGAAGTCTGTCTACGGCCGAACGCGCCTCCGTTAGGTGGAGGCGACATCTGGCCTGATTTCGAAAAGCATAAGCATCACCCAACTCCCAGAAAATCTGACGAGTGCTTGAAGTGGAAGATCGCGTCAATTGCTATGTCCTGCCTAACGATGGCGTACATCGTTCTAAGAGTAATATCATTGACTGTTAAGAATATTAGAAACAGAAGATATGAACTTCTACCTGGTCACTCCAACCGTGAAGTTTATCAAGAAACAGTCCAGGACATAGAAGAATAATGGAACTACTTCTCCTCTGCGCTCATTCAAGAAAATGGAAGAAATGATCACTCATAGAAGTTGGACAAGAGATCAAAAATTAATTTATTACAACGTACTGCTTCTTATCGACACAATACTCGACAGTAGTCTCCCGCCCCGAAGGGCGAACTCGAACTTTTCCGTGTTCGGGAATTCGACCCAAACCGCGTACGCAAGTTCCAGCCTCAGCCGAAAAGCAAACGTAGCCTCTGCCGATTCCACGGCAAAGGTGCGAACGGAGATCCATCTCCTCGGCTGGACTGTTCGCCTCCGCCACGAGTCCTTCTGACGCACTCGTGAGGTCGGGACGCGGCGCGGTGGTCTCCTCAACGATGGCGAGCACCTCTGCCGACCCGGTCAAAACCCCGGTCGGTTCCATCAACAAATTTGGTTGAGTTGGAACACGGGTGAGGCTCCAGTGGAGCATCATCCCTGAAAACAAACAAATCACAATCAAAAAGGGTTGACAGAAAATGATACAGTGTAAGATGTTTTGATTATGAGAAGAATCATCACAAATAACCTCAGAACTCGACTTACCGGTTCCAACGACGATCGCCAACAGAACGACGAACACCGTCACACAAATGCAGGCGATCCTGCAACGTCCGAAGCACGAGGTCGGATGCCTCCTGTTGCGAACTCGCCGTTCAGTCTCCTGAGCGACTTCATTGAGTGCCCGCCCGACGGAGCTCATGTTAAAAATCTCCGCAGAGCTGTCGGAAGGTGGGGGGTTCATCCTGTGTTCGGTGAACGCGGCTCTTGAAAAGTCTGGTCTGGGAGGCTTTGTCCAGCGGCCACGACGTAACAGCTCGGACATCTCAGAAGAGAATGAACTGGAGTTCGTTGAAATCAATTGGATCAAACTTTCGAGAAACTCTTTCCCATAGAGAGAGTTTGGATCTCTGGATGTTCATGCACATCCGTTGACCTGAAAAATTCCTCGAAGCCAAACTCAACAGAAAAATATCCGATTTCAACCATCGCACCTCCAAGCGTTCTTTTAATGTTGACCCGTCTAACGAAACCAATACCATTGCAGAAGCATGGGACGAGGAAACAGAGTCTCTCCGTACTGGGCATGTGTAACAACATACGCCAAGGATGCTGGAATAAACAAATTCCAAGCTCAACAAATAGTGGATGGCTTCTGGCCGTCCCTGAACTTGGAGCAGCGCTCCAAGTGGATCCGGCTAGCCCAGGAAATGACTGTTGCCAAACGAAACAGTCCGGAGATCATTGATGCCCGACTGAAACACAGTCAGGAACTAAAAGAAAAAATGCTGGCTGCAAAGCCAGGTTCATTTCTTCACAGAATGAATGAAATTAAAAACATGCCATCGGTAAAATCCCTGGATGCTGAATTCGACATGGAGAGGGGGTACACCAGTCCCGGGACTGAAGAGGGCCCCAGGGACGCTGGTGAATGATGAACCAATCATCATCGAGGAGGAGACAGCAACGACAAGAGAAAACCCCATCATCATAGATGAGGAAGAAAATCCGAGCACAAGCGAACCGATCGTCATTGAGGACAGCGACTCCGATGACACCACAGTGATCCTATCAAGTTCAAGTGACGACGACTCGGATTACTACTACGACGTCGACGAAGAAGACGACTGGCTGGATGACCCACATCTGGCATCGTGCTATCGAGACTATGAGTGAATCGAGCAGCAGAGAGGAGAAGCGCATCGCCTGCGCGTTCCAAGACGCACGTTTTGATACCCACATTTTTGTTAGGTAGGGTGAAGGCAATTATCCCAAATGTTCAAAAGAAAAGCTGTCTAGAAAACGGGGGAGATTGTTGAATATCGTCCAAGATATTCTGTGATTGTTATTTTCGTCAACAGCTTTTCAGCACCAAGGTCACTTCAAATTACTTTCGGAAGATGACCATCCCATTTTACTTTCAGTATTTCCATTGTTCTCGTAATCACAGTGTTTTCTTCTGTGTGCGGTAATCGCCTATTGTTCCGCTGGTGTTGTGCCAGACTTTTTCTGTACACTGATTGACACCACTGAGACAGTGGCTAGCTGAAAGATATATAAGGCACCTAATAAACATGCGGCAGTACCGAGTTGAAGACCAGTGCAAGGGAAACCTCTGCACGAGCAACTGCTCCCGCTTTGTACGCATTGCAACTGCTTGTCTTCTTTGATCTAGTGCTAGTGACCACAGGATCGAGAGCGAAGGACCGTTTTGGCGAGCCTGATTCGAGACGCCACTGAGCGAAGTGAACCTGACCTTCCATCAGATATCGAGGCGAATGTTATGGGGGGGGGGCGATTTGATACTCTGGACACCGCGGTATAGGGAATTAACATGGGACAAAAAAATCATGGGGGGCGATCGCCCGATCGCCCCCCCCGGCTACGCCACTGCCAGACACCTGCAACTCGTGCAATGAATGTTTCCAGAACACGGCCACCAGGCAAGCATGCGGACTATGCTTCAAGACGGTGCATGCCAGCTGTGGATACAGAGTCCCAGATAAACCGACCTGTTCTGCAAAGGTTGCTGTTGGATCGAGGTAGCGAAGATAGTGACTGCCTCGGTAGGAAGTCTCTGTTCATGCTTGAGTGTTGTGCAACTCTGCTCAAGAAACTGGACGACGTGATCAAATCGAACCACCAATCAGCTGCTCCAGAGAGAAAACTCGAGAAAACTCGGGGGGGGGGGAGGGGGGTGGCGGTCCGCCCTGGGCGGCACTTCTCAGGGGGCGGCATTTCGGGCGTCTCCGAATCCGTGAATACCGCATTCTACCTCTGCAACTATCTGCGCCGCCTCGTAGCAAGCCTCGTCCCATAAAGAACAAACCAGCCAGGTTTTGCGATACGCTGTCGTGGAAAATCAGAAGATCAAGATTGTGGAATCCTTCATTGACTTTTCGGAGACGAAAGAGAAAACCGCGGCCGCGTTTTCGTCCATGATACTGAAGAAACTCGAAAGCGATGGCCTGAATATCTGCGATTGCCGTGCTCAAATTTACGACAATGCAGCCGTCATGGCTGGGAAGAATCGAGGCGTTCAACAGCGGATCAAGGATGTACACCCAAAAGCGGAGCTCGTCGCATGCGCCAATCACTCCCTCAATCTGGCTGGGGTTCCACTGTCCATTCTATAAACTTTTTCGGAGTCACCGAGGGGATATTCACTTTTTTTCGCGGCATCCACCCACCGCTGGGACATCCTGACCAGCAAAACAGGTACAGTGAAGCGGGTTTCAGACACACGCTGGAGCGCAAGAGCCGATGCCGTTCGAGCTTTCAAAACACAGTTCACTGAAATCGTTTCGGTTCTGCGGCAACTCACGGATGAAACCGAGAATCCCACCACAAGAGAAGATGCGGCTGTTCTTCTTGACGCCATTCAATCCAAAAAAGTTCCTGTTCTTCCTCTTCCTGTGGTCTTCAATTTTGACGGAAATCAATGATACACAGATATATCTACAGAAGCGCGGCTTGGATATTTACTTTTGCGTACTCAAGATCAGATCACTGAAGGACACCCTTTCATCACAAAAGGAGAGCATGATTGCTCAGAGCGCCAGAAATGGCGACGCATTGTGCGAGCAGTTGGGGATTGCGGAGGCGAGACCTTATAGAGTGAGAATTTTTATTTATTTATCAGCTGTGCCGTCATGTTGACAGGCTGCGCATCGTGTGGGCTCCCGATTGAGTTGGGAGTTCCCTATGCTATCTGCAGTCTCGGCCTTGGAAATGTTGTTCACGGTGGTTGTCGTGACCCCGGCATGCCGGAGAACACAAAATTTGCACCTTGTCGGTGCTGCTGCATCCAAGTGAGCAATCCTGATGGTTTGATCGAGCGTCTGTGCAAACTACAGGAGAACTATCTTGAGCAACGCATCACCATAATGAAACTGCAGGAGACGGTTGACCGGTTGACCCGGGTGAGTTCTTCACCTGCCACGGCGGGAAACGACCCCCCGGCTGCCCAGTCCACCCCAATCGCACCCACCCCGCTAAGCGACGGAAATCGGAAAGCGCGGAAACCAAGAAGCAAGAAAGCGCGGACAGCACCGCCCTCTCCCAACGACGAACTGCCATTCTCAGCGGTGGCCGGCCATGGGGCCGCGGCAAGATGGCGGCATGAGATCGGATTCGAGGGAGAGGGTAGGGATTGGCTGCA
This sequence comes from Neoseiulus californicus, assembly GCA_028455905.1. Classification (NCBI taxonomy): domain Eukaryota; kingdom Metazoa; phylum Arthropoda; class Arachnida; order Mesostigmata; family Phytoseiidae; genus Neoseiulus; species Neoseiulus californicus. Next base: position 9,805 of record JAMQGS010000009.1, read on the forward strand.
CCACCTTTCGGGAGAGCCTGCGCCACTCTGATGTAAGTCGAGGGTTCGTTGAAGGCGTTGGGTGCGAAACCGAACTGTGAAAGCTGATACATTTTTACAACTGAATCCTCGATACGACGAAAAGGGTTTGTGTTCATTCGGCCAAACTGCCATGGGAAATAATTTCAGATGACTCTCGTTATGGCGAATCGCCATTACAACGAACGGATCTTCCAGGTCCCGCGGATTCGTCTTACCGAGGTTCCAGTGAATGAATTTTCGGAGGGAAGAATGATCAGAAATTGAGCGGCGTATTACAGATCGACCCGAGAGATTGAGGAGACGAGTAACATCAGAAGGAGTTTTGTCCACGAAGGAGGCTCCGGGTACGAGGTCGACGTCTCCAGGTCAATCGATGCGGAGAAACCAGCAGCGTCTTTCGTAGCTCGTGAGGAGAACAACCCCCCCCCCCCCCTATCATTTATTAGAGTGAGATAAAAACGCACATCGGACGAGGTATCGATCCTTGCGTAGAGAGGTTGAGCCTTAAGCATAGACTTGATATTCGCGAGCTTCTCCGCACGGAAGGTCTGTCATACGCAGGGGCGTAGCCTGGCGGAGGACGGGCGGGTCTACCCCCTCCAACAACCACTCTGCACGTACGATCGAGGATGAGGTTTCTGATCGCACAACTGATTGTTGAGAGTCTCACGAGGACTGGCCCTTGCTCCGAGGAAAATCCTGGCTACGCCACTGAGCATACCAGAACTTCTTCATCTTTGGAATTCTCCCTACGCGAGGTGAAGTGAATAACATTGTGATGAGCTCTAGAGGAGAATCAGGCCTAATTATGACGACGGAGCCTCACCTGATTTCAACTTTCCACCTGACTCCGGATTCCTGCCACGTCTTTTCGAGATTTCTGTGTTGTTGAGAAAAATGGAAATGCCGCAATTTCGCGACGCAGAAAATTCATCGTTGCCGAGAGCTTCTACTCTATTTGTTTTGACAAACTTGTTCCCAGCAAAGACTATTGACAGTTGGCAGTCAAAGACGGCTGCATTGTTTTCCTTTTTGACGACAACATGTATTCCTGACTGATGACGAACAGTCCGAAAATTTTGAATTATGAGGTTGAAATACACTCCGTATTGCTTCCATGTTCGTTGAGTGCACCAATCAAAAGGCAGTTCGCTGTACGGCAAATCGTTGACCTCGATCGTTGGATTGGCACACAACACCACCGTACTATGACGTTGTTGTAGGTGGGCATCTAGTTCGTTTCGGGCACGTGCCCACGAACACGATGTGTGGTGTGCCAATGGACATTTGGTCATTCTCCATTCGCATGTTTGTTCGTGTGTTTTGCTTTCGGAGAGCATCATTCTTGCCGGACAACCAAAAGACGCGTTACAGCATTCGATTGGTATTCTGCTGACTAGATATTCGATGTCCACAACGCGTACTGCTCTTGTCCACTGACAGTGGCATTGTGGACAATCTAATACTTTGCCCTTGCATTCGCCACAGATGAGATGGCCGTTGCCGCACGACCAAATTTGCTCTCGCATCATCGAGGTGCAAATTGGACATCGGATGAACTTCAGAACTTCGTCGAAATAATTTTCGAACTGCTGTTGCAGCTGCCGCAATTGCAATGCCGATGGTCGAATCTGCTGCTGCTGCGAAGGTTGCCACAACTGCAATGCCGGCGGTGGCCGTGGCAATTCTGACGGTGACGGTGATTGCCGCAACGAAGATTCTTCCGACGGTGGCGGTGACCGAATTTGCTGCTGCTCCGGTGGTGACGGCGACAATTCTGGCGATTCTTCCGGTCGTAAGGGTGATTGCGCTTGTAGCAATTCAGGCGACAGTCGCTGGATTGATACCACCAGTTGCCGGATTGATTCTAACGTCGGCGGCGGTGACAACGGTTCAGGTGATTCCAATTGTGACAGTCGCCGAATTCGCTGCGGTTCAGGCGATTCTAGTGGCAGCGGTCCTGACGATGAAGCCGAATTTGCGTTCCTGGTGGCAGCCGATCTGAGCTCGTGCGAAGCTGAGCTAGTAAGCGCGTGTTCTGCATGCAAGTCGGCTCTCTGGCTGAAACAGTTACTGAGTGAATTGGGTCATCCGGTTACTCCCGTTCTACAGATCGACAATCTCTCAACGATTCAACTGATCAAGAACTCTCAATTTCACAAGAGAACTAAACATATCTCAATTCGATATCATTTCATCAAAGAATTAGTTGAAAGGGGAGAGATTGAGCTGACCCATACCTCGACAATTAACCAAGCCGCCGACATTTTAACGAAGCCTTTAATTAAGATCGTATTCCGAAGAATCAGGGAGCTATGTGGTCTAAAACCATGCTCGTAGTTATCATCCTGATTCTACTAACCAATCCTGCATGCCCCTTCTTCAAGTACTCCGACTGTAACCCAGACTGCATTCATTACAATGCAAGTTGCACGATTGTCGAAATTAATCCAGACTACTTCGTAAACCGATGTACTGTATCGGAAGGCGTTTGTGAAGAAAACGCATCTCCAACGGAAGTCTGTCTGCGGCCGAACGCGCCTCCGTTAGGTGGAAGCGATATCTGGCCTGATTTTTAAAAGCATAAGCATCACCCAACTCCCAGAAAATCTGACGAGTGCTTAAAGTGGAAGATCGCGTCAATTGCTATGTCCTGCCTGACGATGGCGTACATCGTTCTAAGAGTAATATCGCTGATTGTTAAGAATAAGAAGAACAGTCCAGGACATGGAAGAATAATGGAACTACTTCTCCTCTGCACTCATCTGGTGAAAACAGGAAAACACACTCGCTCAGAAAATACTCAACAAAGAAATCACTTTATTACATCATATCGCTTCTTGTCAGCGCAGTAGTCTATGAGGGAGTCCCCCTTAGAGGGGCGAACGTGGACAGAACCTCTGATTGGAACACGGCCCTGTCCCCACACGCAAACTCCTGCATCAGCAGAGAAACAGAAATATCCTCTGCCAACTTCGCGGCATAAATATGACGACAGGTTGATCACTTCGAATGCCTCAGTGATCCCTTTCGTCTCTTCCTCTGCAGCGCTCGACTCTTCTGACGGAGCGATGGTGGTTACCTCCATGAGGGATAATACCTCAGTCGGATCGGTAGAACAAGTCACTCTCTCAATCAGAACACTGGCTGAATTTGGAATTTGTGTCAAGCTCCAATGGAGCATCACACCTAAAAACCGAGGAAACCGCTATCAGCATGGCCACTCAAAATTAAGGCACTGGGAGATGGACGATTAAAATCAAATCTTCACAACAATATCAGCTTACCAGTGCCAATGACGAGTGCCAAAAGAAACATGAACATGAACACAACGATGCTGACGGTTTTACACTTCCCGAAAAGGGAGGTGGGTGGCCACCAACTACGAACTGGACTTTCCGTCCCTCGAGACACTTCATTGATAGCTCTGCCTATTTCGCTCATGTTGAAGAGTTCAGCCGAGCTGTCGGATCCAGGGTTCTGCATTCGATACTCGGTGAACGCACCACGAGTGAAATCTGGCCTTGCGGGTTTAGTCCAGCGACCACGTCTGCGATTATCTGGCATCTCAAAGAGAATGAACTGGAGTTCGTTGAAATCAATTGGATCAAACTTTCGAGAAACTCTTTCCCATAGAGAGAGTTTGGATCTCTGGATGTTCATGCACATTCATTGACCTGAAAAATTCCTCGAAGCCAAACTCAACAAAAAAAATATCCGATTTCAACTATCGCACCTCCAAGCGTTCTCTAGTGTTGACCCGTCTAACGACTCCTGACTCGAAAAGACAACCAGAAGCTCGTGAATCGAAGCAGAGCTCGTCGAATGATGAACCAATTGTCATCAAGGAAAAGGAACCGACTACAAATGAGGAACCGATCGTCATCAAGGACGACATCGAAACTTCAAGAGACAATCCCATCGTAATCGAAGAGGATCAAGCTACAACAAATGATGAACCCATCGTGATCTACGATTCTGACTCAGATGGTCCCACCGTAAGCATCTCAAATTCGAGCAATGACGACTCAGATTACTATTACGACGTCGACGAAGACGACGACTGGCTGGATGACCCACATCTGGCATCGTGCTATCGAGACTACGAGTGAATTGAGCAGCAGAGAGGAGAAGCGCATCGCCTGCGCGTTCCAAGACGCACGTTTTGATACCCACATTTTTGTTAGGTAGGGTGAAGGCAATTATCCCAAATGTTCAAAAGAAAAGCTGTCTAGAAAACGGGGGAGATTGTTGAATATCGTCCAAGATATTCTGTGATTGTTATTTTCGTCAACACAAAGCACAAGACACATCGAAAGACGATCTGGCGAACTGGCATTGGTACCAATCGAAAACCGCGTTTTCAACAGCCAACATAGTTCACTGTAATTCTAATGTACCCGTGATCAAAATGATGATCGCAAACGATTGTTGATTAGTTATTTATTGTTAAAACAATCTACAAAAAACCGTCTTGTAAAAACCGCCGATCTGCGCGCTTCAATTTCCGCCTTGTTGCTCTCAGTGAACTCCATTTTTCTGTTAATGTACCGAGTGATACGATCAAATGAGAACCTTGCGCGATCACTGATTTTGCTGAAAACAACACTCATCGCAGGATCGTTGTTTCCCAATTGTTGCCGCAAATCAATTGGAACAATATTGCGGCTTGTTATTGCGGTCGATGATAGAATTTTCAAATTAGCATCGACCACCGCGTTCGGATTGTCCACTTCTTCGACCATGGTACACCAAGCGACAGAAAGAATCCTTGTGCGTTGGCGCTCTTTTAGTGTCACCAGAGGACCGATGATTCTGTTGGTAACTTCATCGTCGATTCTCGATAGCGGCAGCGGCAGCAGAGAACGAGATTCAGCACTCGATCCACTCGTTGTGGCGAGATCAATCAAATCGTTCCCACCAACATGACACACAATATGAACACGGGAATTCGGATGATCGTTCAAATATCGGAGAGTTCCGTCAATCACGTCGTTGATTTTCATGATACTGGAACATGAATAGCATCCAAACGTGAGAGCGCCACCGTATCCGGCAAACATGTCGATATTTTGATCTTTTCCATATTTCAATCTCCGAAGTCCCTGGTCGGTGAAAAGTAACACACAAGGATTGAAAGTCGTCGTAGCGGTCGCAGTATTGGCACCAGAAGCAATAGGTCCAGTGACAGCGACGGCAAGAGGTTCGGGAACAGAAGCAATGGGTTCAGTGACAGCGACGGCAAGAGGCTCGGGAACAGATTCGGCAACGACTGGTCCCTCGGCAGCGGCAACGACTGGTCCCTCGGCAGCGGCAACGACTGGTCCCTCGGCAGCGGCAACGACTGGTCCCTCGGCAGCGGCAGCGGCTGGTCCCTCGGCAGCGGCAAAAGGCTCGTGTCCAACGGCGTCGGTGACAGAACCGACAGGTTCATCGTCGTCGCTAATCACGATAATGTCGTAGTCGTTGTCGGCGACGGCGGCGGTTGTATCGAGCGCGGGTCCAACATCGGTTTCCATTGACGCATCAAAGTCAGCAACAGAACCGACAGGTTCGTCATCGGTGATCGCGAAAGCGTCGTCATCGTCGGTGCTGTTGTTGTTGTCACTGTCACCGCCAAGCGCCATTGTGCTATCATTGTCGTTGTAGTCGTTTGGTTCATTATTGAAAAGGACAATGAACCTTTCAATCGATTGCACAATTTCCTCAATTTGTGGAATCAGCGATTCTGGACACGTTGTCTGGTGCCGTCACCGACAATGCGAACGCATTCAGTTTTGAACGACTGATTGGCATAGGGAATCCGAGAGCCGAAAGTGATGGAACTGACAAGGGAGGTACACGATGTGTAACGCTGGGATCCCGATGAAAGGGTGCCAGTTTTGTTGTCCATGCTGATTCATATTCAGGCCCACGGTTGGCCGTCCCGAATGGGCCGGCGTTTTTTCATCGAAAAAAACCCGAAAACGGAGAAAAAAGAGGTGTTTCGGCGTTCTGAGCCCTATGCTTGAGTAAATTCCCGACTAGTCATGCAAACATGCTACTTCTCCGTCAGAGGATCAATTGTGGAAGATAATAAGGCCGAGCAGAAGACCCCAGATTGAAAGAAACTTGCAGAACAGAGTTTTTTTGAGCGTTTTGAGCTTGAAAGTGACAATGTTGATGAAACGGATGTTCTGCGTTCTTGACGGGGGACGGACGGGATAGCAGCTGATCACGAGCTACTGGATGGGCACCATCCGATTCAGCGTTCATCTGCCGACATGGAAGCCGAAAGTTTGTATCACTACCAGTCAGGAGGACTTTTTGAGCCCGAAACGCCGGAAACCGCTTTTCTTCAATTCGGGAGTTCTTGCTCCGAGGGAATGGGGTTCGCTCGGTCTGATTATCTTCCGCCATCCCTTCCCTAACCAAGAAGTCGCATGTTAGGATGGCAAATCGGGAATCCGGGCAACCATGGGGCTCAGAACGCCGAAAAACCTCTTTTTCCTCCGTTTTCGGATTTTTCCCGGCAAAAGAAGGCGAGCCCATTCGGGACGGCCAAGTATGGGCCTGAATATGAGTCAGCATGGACTACAAAACAGGCACCATTTCATCGGGATCCCAGCGTTACACATCGTGTACCTCCCTTGTGAGAATTGAGAAGCCACAGCATGTTAGCAATGGATAATATGAACACGGATGCATCCGTGTAGTCAGTTGTGTTTGCTCGCCACTGCCACAAATACGTACCTTCAGCGGAAAGATCAATCTGCTCAGGCGAACGCCAAAGAACCAAACGGACAACGTTTGCCACGACGCTGTCGGCAAAATCAGCCAATATGCTCCGTGCGTGATGACGGAATAGCGCAAGCAGAAGCCGGCCGTATTGCATTAATTTTGCCATCTCTTGTCGACTCCGTTGTGGACGAGTTGTTCCATGGAATGTAGACTTGATCCAGTCGCGCAGAATGGTATCGTACGATCGATGCTCTATGACAGTGGCCATGTATATCAGATGGATCAATGTGGCAATCGAGCACTTTGATTCCACTGGAAAATCGCGCTCTTGTACACCGACCAACGATGCCGCCATTCTAATATACGATGGAACGTTATGTGTAGATTCATCGGCTGGAAAAAAAAAGCGAAACGGTCATCGGTATTGTTTTTGTGTTTTGCAGATCTGACAGAGTCGATTGACGATAATAATTCTATCAAAGCAAACGAGCGCGCGCTCGCACAGTGTCATACATACCATTCGATTCGTTGTACTGATGGCTTGCAAGAGACAACGATCGATAAAAGAGCCGGACCGCCTCTTCTTCGGATGGCGGTACTTGTGACATTGGCTCTTCTGAATATTCTTGGCGGTCGCTTTCGCATCTCGATACGAAAAATCGCAATATTTGCATTGGATTTTCACGTACGGCAACCGGCAGCCAATAACTCAACAGAGCATCTCTCTCGATTAGAGGAACTCTCTTGTGCGAGAACCAATTGTATATCACCGATAAAGGCGACATGTTCCTGTAGCCGATCGTGGCAATCGTCGTGGCAAATGTGAACCAACAACTTATGTTCCACGATAGGCACACCGACAAGTCAAGCAAAGCCGAAGGTGTACACTAGTGGTGGTCTGCCAGCGACAGGAATCGGTCTCCTGACAGGTTGTCGGGTCGATCTAGATATCTAGATCGGTTGATGGCAGTAGTTGATCTAGACGACAACGACGGGTTACGACGACCTCTTCTGGTCGTTGTGCTACTGTTCCTGATTCGTCCAGTCGAGCTTCTTGTTGTCGGGGCCATTGTTTTTCTTTTTGAATCGGGTTTCGTGTACGGCTAAACAAAATAAGAGAAAAACAAAGCTAATAAACAGCAGACATTCCAACTGAATCGAACAAGAGAGCAATTGTTTCAACTTTTGAGCGGAAAGCGAAAAGTATTCCCGTTTTCCGCAACGCAAGAAGGGACGTCTATTCAACAGCCGACGATAACCCTCATCAGAGCTAGCGTCAAGTGCATGGTATTGCATTTGTCAACCTCCCTGTACAATCCGACGCCACAGTCGGGATCTGTTCTAGCTTTTAGTCGACCGTTCACGATTGATCACCGATCATGATTACCGAGCATCATCGATGATGCAGGTGTTTGCATGAAAGCCGAGGAAAATCGTAATAGAATTGTAAGTCAACTCAAACACGATCAACCAGATTGTGGGTGGAAGTTTCTTCTTGACGCTCGATAAGACAACCGCCGCAAACTTGCCACATTATCGCTAGATCGGCGTTTCTCTGCAGACCGAGTCCAGAGAAAAGACTGTCGTCTAAGATCAAGGGCGAGGAAATTTTAACCTCGGAATCGTCAGCGATCGGTGGCAAACAACGGCAAAACTGGAACCCGGCTAACAACTGTGCCTCGTGCATGGCCTCCATCATAATAGGCTCCTCAGCAAGCAGTGTTACAGGAATCATCAGAGCCGTGTGCTCCACAAATCAGTGCTGTGATTAATGAGTCCGATAGCTATACTGAATCGATGAAAAGCAATGCCACAAGTTCCAGCGACGAAAATGTCGGCCTCAAACTCTTTCACGATTAAGATCAGATTCATGATAATCAAGCGAAATGTCCACTGACGCCACTGATGAGACACTGTTCGATGTGTCAGATCATCCCGATTTTGTATCAGTCATGTGTTTGCTTGACAATCTGAGAAAACATCTGAAGACGATCAAGGCCAGTGGACCAAAGAGAGACAGACTATGAGAGCTCGCGATAATGACATCCTACGATGAAAAACCATTTCAGGTCATAATTTTTTACAGTTTAGCCTGGCCATTTTTCTCACGAAGCTGGAAAACATCTCGCTGACCCGGTGTTGAATTGATTCTAGCCTAACAAATATTCCAAGATTGAGTTTTTTGAATCGTGAAGCGTCGTGACCATCCGGAATCTACGAAGCGAAGCTTTTGTAATATTGTAACAGGGTTTCACGGTATCGCTAGGCCTACTGCTACGACTACTTGGGATTACAACTCGCTCTGTGATTGTCTCACCGACGGGTCGAAGGGACTGGGCGTGCTGGGGCTCGGAGGGTCTTCGGGACGGATGCAAGGTCTGGACAATGGACTCGGGTCGGGAATTCGGCAAGCTGGAATCCTACGTTCTTGGGACAGACCGGATAGGAAAGATACAGTCGTACGGGCGACGTCTCACTACACAAGTGTCGCGGTTGCCCGCCGCGATTGTTTTTATTAAGCACAAGTTCTACTCTATTGTTCGATTTCATTGGCTATCCCCGTTCGACTGCCGCGCCGCTCTCCCGCAGCGGCCGATCTTTATGATGTTGGCTCAACCCGTTCGCTACATTGTTGCTCGTCTTAATTATCCACACATGGTCCGACATTTGAAACTTAGGGCCTATCCACGAACTCTTTCGAGTAGCCGAAAAGCTCGATGATCTTCGCTTCGGGTGTGCCTCTCTCCAGGGCACTGATGATCGTTACCTTCTGCCGTCTTCGGTCGGCGAGGCTTGTGCTGGCGTTACAATCTTCCGGTGTCATTTTTTACTCGAATCTCAACCTCCACGCTGTGCTTGTTCGCCCTGTTTGGCGGCGCCTTACTCGTCTGCTATGGCTGCTGCATCGACTGATCATTGTTGACACCGAGCCTGGCTACATAGCGGCGCCCTCTCCGACATCAGTCGAAATTCGAACCAACCGCCTTGATTGTCGACCACTAGTTGAAGCCTCTTGCGAAAGCTTTGGCAAGCAGCCCTCAAGTTGCCTCGATGCATGTTCGCGAAGGCTTCCCTGATGGCTTCCTTGAGATCTTCCACGTTCGAGTGGGCGCGTTTGTTGGATCTGACGACGATATCATTCCACACGTAGTAATCGAGTGGATTCAAGTCTGGACTGTTCGGAGGCCATTGTCTCTTGTTCTAAAACGAGTGGACATTCTCTCCGAGCCAAGTCTGAACAAGATTGCTCGTGTGCGCCGGTGCGCCATCTTGCTGGAAGACGTACGGGCGTCCGTTGGCAACAGTCGTCATCCAGGGCACCACGACGTCGCGGAGAAAGTCTAGATAAACTTCCGCGTTTATCCCGCGACCGCACTCGAAGAAATGCGGTGGCATAGCGTCGCCTTCGCTCGAGACGTCTCCAAAAACGTGATAACTGCGCGGAAACTTTCCCCGTTCAACAGCTGGAACGCTCTAAGGGTTTGTTGCGATCCACCGATCGTTTTGGTGGTTGTGCGCTTCTTTCACTGTGAAGATCTTCTCATCGGAGAAGAATCTTATCATACCCCGCTCTGTGTTTCTTCGCAGCAAGGTGAGGAGTCCCGAAGCGCGTTGGTGCCGGTCAGCCCTGTTTTGGTTGGTTAGTTTCCACCGGATGCGATGTTTGTACGACTTGCAACCCAAGTCTTTGTGCACAACTTCACAGATCGTGTTTAGGCTGCAATTGAAGCGTTCAGCCAGAGTGCGGTAAGAGGTGTTCGGGCGTCTTCGATAGCCCTCTCCACCTCGGCGATGAATTGCGGAGTACGGACGGTGTTCTGCTGACGCCGCGTGTGCCCCCCCTTCCTCGACGGCGTCTGGGTGGATTCCATCGTTGAGCCGTCTGAAGACTCTGCTCACCGTCTGTTTTGGGATTCCAAAGAGAGCAACGAGCTGCGCCTGAGACACGTTTCTCTTCCATCCTTCAATGATCACCGATATTCGTCGTCGTTGTTCTTTGGAAACGGGGGTTTCACTAGGGCCGCTATCTTCATCGCTGCCACTGCTTCCGCTGCTCGAACTTGAACTGCGATCGCGGCTGGGACCGGCTTCGGCCATCTCGCCCGAATCGGAGCAACCCCGGCCGAGTAATCGCGGAAACAGTGGTAGGTCCCACCGAGTCCCACCTTAGAACGTACACATCTGGAACGGCTTCAGGGGGGAACGAAAGCTAGAGCAAATATTCTATTCTCCAACTGATCGACCCATGGTTCCGACATGAAGTTCCCGTCGCTTTTGGAAATATCTATCATTTTCTTTAAAATGGCTGACTTCCAATGTTTGTAACAGCCCCCAAGAGAGCTAGTCTGGAAAACTCTCTTGAATGCATTCATGGGGGCCAATACGAAATCACATAGGAAGAATTTTGGACCATCGGTATGTAATGCTTACATTTGGTTATCCACGAAGGAGATGCAGTGAATGCTGTCAGACCGAGCTCTCTGGCTTTGTGCAAAGCCCACATTCTAACGGTCCGATCGTGGATGATGCAGCCTTTGGCGCGCGCGGAGTCGAAATTTTGCTTGCAGAAGCCAGCTACTTGACGGTATCTTTCTTTCTGCGTTCCCATCGTAGCTCTGTAAGCTTCGAACCTGGCTAGGTATGCGTGGTTGCGAACTCTCCTGAAGGCATGTTGCAACGTTTTGAAGGACCATCCCGGGTTATTAGCCTTGCAATCGAGGACCTTGCAAATGTATTCATGGGAGAATGATTCTCGTGAAACCTCGTCTTCTAAATTTTCGTACACGGGCTCGGAATCTTCATCCGGATAATCGGCACTATAAAGCTCGTCAGACTCCTCGAATTCCACGCTTATCGAACTGCCGGACGGTCTTCAGAATCCCTTGCGCGATCTGTATCTCCACGTGCCTGGCGTCGTTGCACACGGTGGGATCCAGGTTCAAGGCGGCCAAGTCTTTGTAGAGCAGTCCCAACAATGTTTCAAGCCTTACCGACATAGTCAAAGCGGAGTTCACGAAAGTCACACGCGAAAAAAACGATAAATTTGAACACCGGTAGTGCTACTAACTCTTGACGCCGAAATCCGAAGCAGACGAAGGATACTACCCGGCTCTTCTGCATGTCATGCGCTGCCATTGAAGCGTTTCCTGCATGAAACAGAGGAGAGCTCGGAAATGAACTTCGCGACAATTCTTGGATGAACAACGTTCCGTGTGACATTTGTCGGTGTGAAGATAGGGAGATCATAGGTTCTCCCCACGCGCGAGAAAACCACGTCAAGTTGACCAAATCGGGGTGTTGGAACTGGTTATATGTAGATGAGCTGAAGACGCAGAGCGTCATCGCATCGATCAATACGGTGACCGATCATTGCGCATGCCCGAGTCATACGTTTCGCAAAGTTCTTCCACATTTGGAAGCAGTGCACATCCAGCGGTTGAATCAGCGAGGTGGTCCCCGGCGGGAAAGTCTTGATGTTGATTTGTTTCCCATCCACTTGGAACAAGCTTCGATCCCTCTGACCACCCCAGGAATCGAGATATAGAACACATTTGTCCGTGTGTGTACGGTCCAGGATTTCTTTGAAAACAGTTTGGCATCATGTTCGCATCAAGCCTTTGTCTAATTTTCCGGACCTGCTGCAAGTGGCGAATAAATTCGGGTATCTCGTCACCTCCGACGAAACCATTGGGCCGAGTCGGCCCCCCTGGCTCTTGCAGGTTCACGAGCAATCGACCGACAAGGTGACCGTCCATGTTCACCTTGTCGGCTGTATGGTCAAATTCCAAATTCATTGATCAAGTCCTGACGCCCAACTCGGCGCAAAAACCTCAGGATAACACAAAAGAGACGCTTACAGTCGTAATTCTGCAGCATTCCCTCCTATGTAGACCATAGACCCCATAGACTCTTTGCTGAAGGGCCGATTTTCGATCTGTCCATTTGGACCTTCAAACTGCCCACACGCAGATAATATTCTAGGGTTTTTCTACCCTCACCTAGGGGGGAACTAGGGATTCCTAGTCAATAACTAACCTAGGGATGCGGAGTAGAGGTGTCGTCGCGCAGATTCCCCCAGCTGAAGAGCTTTTGGGAAGAAGGTTGTTGTTCTCCTGCTGTCGATTTCTTACGAGTGCCTCCACAAACAGGAACGCAAGTGATGAAACCTTCGTTCTCTAGGGTTTTTCGCACATTTCCGAATGCCCGATCTCGAAGCAGCTGTCACCTCTTCCCAAGAAACCTTTGACACCATTTGCGAGAGCCAACTCCATGATTTTTTCGTCGTTTTGGGTTGCTGCGGACATCATCAGCATATCAACCACGTACCCTGTATTTGTGCAAATAGCGAAAGGCTTGCAGGGATGCGCCTTTTGAGGATATCTCGAGCAAGAGCCAAGCAGTTTGACGAAGCGTTGAGTATAGGGAGAGCGGGTCGGCCGACTCAGAACGTGTAATTTGCGATCTCACACACGGCAGAGATCACCGTGAATGCGCATAGTCGGACCCTCTCCATCTCGCTCCCTTGGTCATTTGTAGACGTGTTCATGCGCACACATGATTTCTACACTTTGAAATTGAAGTTCTGGTGGATCGATTGTGCGCCTTATAAAGACTCCTGGCCTTGGTCAGGAAAAAGGCCGGAAGCAGCGACGTTGGCGTGTTTGCTTGCGAACTTGGTTTGATTCAAGCCCTGAGAGCAGATCGACAAACTCAAGATATGGAGTCAACCCCTCGCCAGAGGCTTGTTGTCTCTTTGGACACTAATTCGGACCACACATTGTGAATCCAGCCGTCTAGATCACTCAACCTTCTTCGTGATATCGACCTCAGGGAATGATTGGAACGATCGCTCAGCTAACTATTGTGTGTGTTTCTCGTTGCTCCGGATAGTCTTATTTCTCCTGTTGAACGCGACACTCCATGTGGATGGGGATAAAAATTTCCTCTATGAGTGCGTTACGGACGACCTCGAATTCAAGAGTAACGCCACAACTTGCGCCGACGAAGGCACTCGAGTCATGCACAAGAACCTTCTGTTCTTTTGAGGGGGAATCTTGGTATCCATGGCTTCCACGGAGCTGGCATACCGGCTCCCGATTCCCATCTCTTCGACCGCCCGGTTTAGGGTGAGCCTTGAGCACCTCAGACTGAACTTGATAGATTGAAACGTGTCTCACCAGTATTTGGCTATGCTCGTTCCGAGTCGGAATTTGTTTTTTTTCTGGTACAGATGCAGGTCTGTAAGGAGAAGGAGTTTCCTCCCGCTCGTCCGCCTTCTGCTCTTCCAGAGTGTGCTCTCGAGGATACTTCGAAGAGTGCGCCCTCATTTGATAAGAATGTCGATACCTGCGCTCCGACATTCTGAGAAGATACCGAAGCAGTTTTGCAACCGACCCAGTCCCTCCCTTTTGAAGTTCACTCCTGTTCCAGTCCTATCCTCACATTCGATCGATTCGCCTAGGGGCGGTGAAGTCGAAAAAAACGTAATTTCTCATCGTCTGGTTTGAAAATTCTCAACCTGCCAATTCACCTCGGCCATTTGTCGAATTGGATTCTCGTCTCTTGCTCGGAGCTCAGAGGGAGCTTCATGTTGTTCTTTGTACTCCATTGCAGCAGATTTTAGCTTCCCGAATTGAGGTCATAAAATCAATTTTGGTTAAACGGAGGATTCCACCACAACGCCGTTTCCCAGTTTACCGCAAACGCTCGACTTTCGGTTAGATTCGTAATCAGAACCTTCTAAAGTCGAGCATGCGGCGTGATTCTCCACGGTATACTTGAGCCCTTCACTTTGCTTCCAAAGCCCCTGCTGACCACAGCTGACTCCGTTCCTTGAATTCTAAAGGACCATTCGAGGAACGGAGTCAACGATACGTGAAAACCCACGTGTGGCCTGAATGAGGTCTCTTTATAGCCACGGAATATCTCCCGCTTCATCTTTTCTAGTTGACTCGCGACTTCGTATGCTATGATATTGCATATATATATATATTGGCTCTCGAAAAATTGGAATATGGATTCTAGTTAACGAGCCAGATTCCTCGAGTATCCGCGCTGCATGGAGCTGACAGAGGCATGCGCCGAATTTTCGTGTGCGCTTGCAAAATGTTGTTTCGGACTCCTATTCTCACTTGACTGGTTTACATTCGACTCTAAATTCACAAGACTAGAAATAACATGACGGGCTCGAACAGTGGTGCCTTCATTACGAGCTTAAACTAGTTGAGCAATCGTTGAGTGTCTCGCTCTTACTCTTCAACGGAATCTTTTTGCGAGTTGGTTCTTTTCACTCCATGATTGCCTACCTAAACACTGCATACTGTAACGGCTTCAGCCGGACATAAGAGTTCGATATCAACTTTTGGATTTCGTTTCTCCCAACATCTTCTGACCCGAAGGTTCACAATCAGTGGCGAACATCGAAGATCGGAATTTCATACTACCTCCGTCCCATAATAGTAGTCCCATTCGAGCCCAGAATTTTATCCCGAATTAGTGGTCGCATCTGCCGATTTCCACATTTTTCCCTCTCTTACCCAGAACGGAATGATGCCCGCGTTTGGAGGAACCATGTGATGAAGCATGTGAAGTATATTCATCATTTCAGAAGCTCCACAAAGGTTTCTTAATACCGACTCTCAAAGTCAAATGGGACTACTATTATGGGACGGAGGTAGTAACAGATCTTGGCCGGCCGGCTGCACGCACCTCGGCAAGATTGTTCATAGAGGCTTGGATGATGTCGCTGAATGAATACGTTGATGGTTTGACCGTTGTGGAGTCCGTCGCCGCACGATTGATGTCTCTCGGTTTATTCCATGCCAGCCAACATCTGGGCCGTACCATAGTTCTTGACGGATGGCCGGTGATGCAGGCGGATCTGGGGGGGAATCGTCACGCAACACTCCCACCAACCTCCGATCGCGGAGTGTCAGGCCCGACGAGGATCAGGACGCACAACCTCGAGCTGATTCGCGACGCCGACGTTCGTCCTGGAGGCCGTCCTCGGTGATCGTCTTTGACCGAGTCCTCAGAACGCGAATTCGGAGCGGCGGATTTCCTCGCCAGCTTCGCTTGTCACCCTTTCAATGCTCGATATCGTGGGGCTTCCGCCCACCGTAAGCAGTTCTGTCTTGAAGCGAACCACAGTGACCGATCTCGGAGTTTTCGTTATCCAGGCCGCCTCGGGAATGTGGCGCGAGCCTGGAACTCCATGGATTTCTTGTGGTCAAAGTGTATGACCATGAGTGAGGCTGGGAACTTCGCCCTCGTTTTTGAGGACCACATGAATGATCGGAGAATGTTCCGTCTGCGTTTGAGCGATCAGGGCTGTTGGCTGGCCGGACCATGCGGGATGGGTCAGCAGGTCTGATCGCCATCTAAGGCGGTGTCAGGTCGGGTGGGGACGCTCTCTGCTCATCACCTTTTTGGTGGAGGTCTGGATCAGCAACTCCCGATGTTGGCGAACCCTCGCTGAACATGACGCTAGGCAGCTTGGGCACTGGGCTTGGGTTGTAGATTGATCACACCCTTTGACGCCATTTCTCACCCTGAGGTCCCCCGTACAGGAGCGAGATCCACCGATTGCTCTCGCCCGAAATATGATGCATGAGATGCTGGATCTCCTCCGTGGTCGGCGAATAAGTTTTGGGGTCGCATTCTGACATCATCCGCGTGTCGGATTCCCCCGTTCTTGGGATGGTTGGGGATTTTTTGGAGTCTTGGTGGTAGACTCTGGAAACCGACAATAGAGATGGGACCCACGAGACTCACTGCGATAGACTCCTGCGGTCAATGGAGGTTGTCCAGCGTCGCGGTGACCAGCGGCGGTGATCGGAGGACCAGCAACCGTTTGTTGGATCCTCATCGCTGATCATAGTTCACCTCGGCCACGTGTTGTTTTTCGATGCTTAAGAACGAGCTTCGATGGCAGACAGTTGAATGGGGCATGGTACCACATAATTATGTTTCCGACGTTTCTAGCGGTCTTGTGCGAGCTCAGAATAATAGTTGATGGAATACATTTCTTCTCACATCCATGATAGGACCAAGTTTCGTAACCTCGAACAAGTTGTCTGATTGCTACAAGTTTTCATCATCGCGCGAGCTGATTCGCACGATCAAGTTTGAAGAACTACCTACATACTTTCTGCACTGTGTTTCGGTTTTCGACGCTTCACAACGATCCCTGATAAAAGAGAATCGACTTTGGTCTAGTTCTACATGATCACGTTTTCGATGTTTCTAGATTTCTTTCGCGAGTCGGGAATGACAGCTAATGGGATACGTTTCTGCTCACATCTTATAAGTTGGGACCAAGCCCCTCAAGCTCGAACTTTGGCGTGATTCTCACAAATTTTCTTTGCGTGACCTTATTCGAATCAGTGGCCGCGAAGAGCTACCTACAGACTTCATGCTTTTGGGCTCCGCTGGCTGCTGCCCGCGCCAGTGCTCGAGATATACTATACTTCAACGAGAAATGGGGCGGCTGTATACAGCAATCATGATATCTGAAGTTACGGGCTCACGGGGTACCGTGTGAATCACGACGGTTGCTGGATACGATCAAATTTCGAACGATATGCGTCTTGATGGAACCTTCTGTTTGTCTATTTTCACACAGATTCGGCTGATCTCAATCCGGGAAACTATACTGCACTTCTGGTGACGATTATATACCTGGTTTGGATAGAGCTGACATTGAGAGCCAGCGCTCAAACACTCCGAGGGCAAGAGACGAGGAAACCATCCAAGGAATTATCACCTTGGTTCGCAGTACTCGATATTGACATGGTTCCAGACATATTTGATTGCAGATCGAATGGAAGGATAGACTGCTCCGATTACGAGCAGAGAAGTTCTCAAGAGGGAGACCATGTGGAATCGCATGGTACTTCTCGGTAGATAACGAAATAAGCTCCAGGAAGCGATACCCTTGGGAGTATTTTGGGACCCCGATTATGGGGTTGCTGAAACAGAGGCGAGCACGATAGCATCGGATCTCAGCGGGTTCCATCCCGCATTCCGAACGTATGACCCGGGATGTTGCCGCTAGAGATGATGTTTATGAGACGCAGGATGGTTCTCGAGATTTCCGGAGCCGAGTACCGGAAATGACGTCCGGCGGTAAGAGACACATTCGGTCAACGGAAACGTGCACTGAACTAATCCAAAAACCTCTTGGAAGAGAACTCGAGCTTTGACCCAGCTCGGAGACTCCCCCTCTGGATACCGCGAGAACTTCCAACGAATCCTGTTTCCCATGGCTAAGTAAGCCGGATCCGACCGCCGTTCAACAAAAACCTGGGAGGCTCTTGCGCCGTCGATTCTACCAATTACCCACTAACCTGTTACCAAGCCGCGATGACCTGGGCACCATCCTGGCACTAGGAGGCATCCCACCGATAAGGGAGATCAAAGAGTCGTTCGTCGAACCATATGGATTTTCTCGATTGCGCCGATGAGGTGTTGCGATTGAATTTGGCCGGAACCTGAAGATAGCCCAAAACGCGTCGGCCAACGACGCCCAGCACTTGTCGACATATATCACTGAACAACATTGCGTTGATCCTGTATTCCGCACCAACGAGCTCTTCACCGTGTGACGACTCAACCGCTACTGAAGCAAAAACACAGACACCTCTGAGTTCTATGAGGCCATACCCTCACCCGCGACTGTTCAAGCGGTCGAGGATTTCGACCCGCCATGAGCGGAGCGGGTTGGTCCTGATTGGCTAGATTGTTGAGAGATGATATCCCCGGTCGAGTTCGCTGCAAGGAGCAGAGATCACTCCGCACCTGGTTCGGCTGAAAACCGCTGATCCGAGTCGATTGCTTTAGGATCGATTGTTGATCAAAGATCCCCGGTAGGTCATCTGCTATGCACCGGTATGGAAATCTCTCGGGTGTCCTTTGAACTCGTCTTCCTCATACAATGAAGGCGATGCAGTTAGATATCCGAACGCGTCTGGGCAGGGGTCAGGTCTGCTCTCATCAAAGAATCGCTGCAAAACACCCCGAATACGTCTTTGCGCGCCCGATTCTACAACAGAACCTCGTTTTACTCAGCTGATTCATACAAACAACGGTCGAATCGGCAAACTCTGAAACGATCAAGAGAAGTCGAAGATGAGTTAACATTTGGACTCTCGGATCGATCCTCGCTTTGAAGATCAGAATCACACCGATCGACAACATTCTCTGGAACGCCGCGAAGTCTACATCGAGCTCGTAGAGCTCATCCACAGTCTACCATACGTCACTTCCGATCGAACAACTCCACCCCGCTCGAAAATTGCAGCATGAGATGCGCCTCTGACGCTCTCAACCCTTGGTCGAAGCGCCTTGTACCCGGGGCTCGCTAGTACAACATATGTGCAAGCTGTGAATGCGATCGTTCGCCACTCTACAAGGGTGAAAGGCAACTTCGATTCGGTTTCTGCGTCGGATGTGATCCCGGTGAGCTTGAACCCAATCGATATAGGGTTTGAGACGACCTCAGGGGAAGTGGATTTTGGCGATACCCCCTTCAGTGCGGATTTCGTCACACCAGGCAAGAAGGAATAAAAGCCAAGATCGCAGTCTTAAGATTCTCTATTGATCTCATGGGGAATGAAACATCACAGGAATATTGAATATGGCATGAGCAGTATCGGCTCTGAATCAGCGTCCCAAGGTGCTGCTCCTCTAGAAGGTTCTCCAAGCTCATTATTGGATTCTGTTGGCGAACAAACATTTGCTCAAGTGGTTCCATCGCGCCGCAGCGGGTTGAAGCCGACTATACAGTAGCAAGACAGAGCTGGGTCGAATCGCAGAGCCAGATGTTTGGTCGGGTAAGATTTGACGTACGACGTTGAGATTCGTAGTCGGGGTCCGCAGAGCCCACGGTCCGAAAATGCGCTGTGTCGGTGGGGGCTCCCACTCAGCAAGCATCATATCGCTTTCAACCACCGCGATGTAGGGTTGACGCAAACGGCATATGGATGGCGCGCACCGACGTTAGAGCTCACTAGTTGATGCATTCGATCATCGTTTCCCCCGCACCTCGCTTCTCCATCGATCGAATCCGCAGATTGGAATGGACTGCGCTTGGATCGGGTCATCGATTGCAGGTAATCGATGATGAATTCGAAAAAATATTTCCGAACTCCTGGCTTTCGCGGTCATCGCTGGAGAGTCCAGGATTCCAGAATCATCCAATCTTTGGTACTGATACACGCACTGGAAAGGGAAAAGCGTGAGACATCCAAAGATCCTAGAGGAGTTGGTGACTTCCAAGCGCCGCGGCGCCGGCGTTTCTCGACGGCGGCGGGGGGCGCGCCACGGTTCGCCGCGTTGCCTGCTTACGCCGCGCCGTAAGCTACTGAGCTCGTTCTGCGGGGGGAAGTGTTGTGAGCTCCTTACGAGCAAAGGTACACCGACGCAGAACAACAACAACCTCGGTGCGATACTCGAAGTATCGTGAAAACCCAAAATATCACGGTCGGCGGGAATGTTGATAATTCAGGCAGTGGAACGATTCATATGAACTTCGAACTATGGTAATGTTCCAGGGTTGACATCTTGAAAAGATAGCTACGGTTGAGAACTTCTGTCATCATATGTCGACATTCGACATGTTCGACATTGTTGATGAATCTAGCGAGCACCGTTCTAGGCAAAATAGGCATTCTTAGGCCAAATGGGCATTTTTAGGCAAAACAGGCATTCTCGGGCAAAATGGGCATTTTCAGGCAAAAGATAGGCATTCTTAGGCGAAATAAGCTTTCGGGGAAATCCTGTAAAAAGTTTCAGAAGGAAGACTGCTAAGGAGCCAGGAGAATCGAACAATCGTGTTTCTCAGAGTCGCAGAGATTCACAGAATGAAGGACGCATGCACTCCCGAACGAAGTGACATGCTCCTTGAAATCTCAGATGTTTTCTGAGCTAGATTCTTGGCTGGGGTTTTCGCTCCAGAAGGCATCGTGATTTTGAGTCACTGTTTTGAAGTGATGGCAGTCACGGGCAGAAGGTGAATTATTCCGAGTCATGTACTCGGGAAGCTCCGTGAGATGAACTTGTGAAAATGTGTGTGAAAAAGAAAGTGAAAAACACTTGAAAATAGCTTCTCCGATCAGAGCTGTGAGCAGCGCCGTGAATCCGCCCCCCGCACCGTTTAATCTCGTCGTGTTCGAGACCGATTCATTCAACATCGCATGCTTCTTCCGGAGTTTGTTATGTCTCCAACCGGACTTGTCGCTTCGATTAATTATCAACATACTCTCGGTACGTTCGCCGCCGAGCTCCGTTCCGTTATTGTTTGGACACATCTTTTCTTTTTTGAGAACAATGAATCGTCTCGATCGTGTACTGGTGTCGGAGGTGGTGCTAACTTGGAGATTCTTACTCGCATCGGCGCTTCTCCGCATGTAGACCAGCTGGAAACGGTCATCGAAGCTTCTCCGAGATACGGATCGGCATGCATCCCCGGATTCATGCGAGGATGACTCCCCGACGGATAAAAAACCCCCCCCCCCCGCCGGCCGCCCCAAAACAAACCTTCGGCCGTCCCCCCCCTTTTGTTTTTGTTTTTTTTTTCCCTTTTTCCCCCCCCCCCCCCCCCCCCCCCCGACTATGCTCATTTCGATCGAGTTTGTTATTTTTTGTTTTTGCCCATTTCACCTTTTTGTCTGCCTATTTCGCCGTTGTGTCCGCCTATTTTGCCCCTTTGACTGCCTATTTTGCATTTTGTATGCTTATTTTGCCTTTTTTGATTGCCTTTTTTGCCTCTTTTGTTTGCCTAAACTTCCAAGCTCCAATGATGAGTTTTCTGACCTGTGTTCTCCTCGCCGAAGGCTCCTTGAATCATGAATTAAAATTGTTCGACTCGATCAAGATTTCCTGGGGCAACCACTCCATGCCAGTGTTGTCTGGGTGTCACTCTGGGGATGAATCACCATGTCAGAGCGACTGAAAATGAGTTGAGATTTCGTTCCCTAGTGAGGTACCCACGGGGAGTTTAATTGGGAAGCGATCTCAATCACACACATCGAAAATGATTCACAAATATTCTAACATTAAGAAGATATTTTGTGAGAGATACATTTTCAACTTCATTCATTACTCCTCTGTGACCAATCTGCGGCGTTCCTGTCTTGAGGCAATAGTTCTGCCAGCTCCCGCAAGAGAGCATTCAGATCGTTTTAATATGGGCGGTAGCAAATTTCGAATGGCTCGCTCAGCGATTCTTGAATCCCTACCGCGACGTTCAGTTGTTCGCGCTCGCGAAGGTAATCCCTCGTGTGGACGCAGGGGACGTTGTCGCATAGAAGCTTCTCGCACCGTTCCATGATACTTTGGGAACGGAACGGTAGCCTCTCGAAGAGCCTCATCTGCGGGCGAAACTTGTCGGTTCCCACCTGCGCGTCATCAAGTGTCATCCCGCGCTTGAGGAAGCTCCGAGCAAAGTTAAGCCATCCAGATTTGCCCGGCTTCTTCTGTCTCCGTTGACGCTGGTTGGCGTGCCCCTGACCTGCCTGGAACGTCAAATCGGGACAAGTTACTCACTGATAGGTGGAAACATCATCAATCGAACAATTTCGTGTGACCCCTGCTAGATGCCAGGACGATGGTTTCAAATACTAGACCACCTGTCTCCCAGAAACCATTGAAGCGTTTTAGTGCAAGATTCGAGTGTTGAAACTGAAGTCCCCTAGACGATCTGATTATTCTCCTACGCAGCTTCGGAAAACTTCCCGGGGACGGGAAGTATTGTTTAGGGAATCGCTGATCATCGTACAGTGGATCTAGCGAGAAGCCTCCGAGACGAGCGAAGACGAGATTTCACCACAGGCTGCGCTACACGGACGGCCGACAATCTGCGACCGTTACGTGTATCTGTCCGTACGTACTGTGGACGAGGATGTCCCCGCTACCACGCTTCATGGTGTGAATCGAGTGCGGCTCTCTTGAAGCTCGGTTGAAGTCCCACTTCCTCATGTGACTCGCATGAAATTATGATATTTAGATATCCAAGAATACTAATCGCAGGAGGACCAGCATCCTGCAGATGTCGCGAGAGAAAAGAACTGCAGTAACGAACACAAGATTCTGCGAGAAGCTCCAAACTCGTGAATATCATATGATACATACGAGTTATGATTCACGCATTCAGACGAAGACCGAGGATTGAGAGCTCACGTCGCGCTCAAAAATCCTCCGGCTGCTCCCGCCCTCATATGGGCTCCCTCCCTCGCGAGATCTGCTCCCTCATTTCCGCAAAGAGTTTCTCCCGAAAACTTATGCGGTGAAAACTAGCAGTTCCCAATCGACCAAGCTCTGAACTGAACCTGCTCGATCCATTTGACGCATCGATCGACAAACGGCAATGAGTCCATTTTCGCGATTTGGAGGAAGTATGTAGCATGTCGTACCGCATATGATGCAGAATTAACTAACGTCATAAACCAGAAATCGACGAAAGAGATATATCGCGGTTCTCCAATCAACGCGTCATTTTTCTCCAATCCTGGTCGAGACGGAAACAGTCGTAAACACACGTTCCCCCATATGTCGGGACTTTTTCGCAAAATCATGGGCGTGGCCAGAGAGTGACGCTGAATGGGCTTCCGCCATCCCCTCGAGGAATCTGTTCAAACTACATGAGTTGGGGGTTCTGATTGAGCGACCGGATTCCGGGGGAATTTCACGATGGTACCCCCTTGAGTAAAAAATTGGGAAGGCACTGCCCAGCACTCTCCTGGTCCATTAATCAGAAGGTCTGGGAGAGTAAGTCCGGAGCGCACCTTCTTCTCGAGATCATTCAGACTGGATTCACCGACTTCCAGGCATCGTCATATTCAGGCGATGTGCTATCTAAATCCGATCAGATAGAGTCTCAATCACACTCATTGAAAATGATCCAAAGGAATTCTGCTATGATGAACACATCGATAAAGAGATACATTCTGAATCTTTATTATTCATTGCTCCTCGTGACTAATGCGCGGCATTCCTATCCGGAGGATGTAGTTCCGCCAGCTCCCGGAAGAGAGTGTCCAGATCGTTGCAACCTGGGCGGCAGCAGGGTTCGAATCGCTCGGTGAGCGATTCGTAAATCTCACCCGCGAGCTCCAGGTTTTTGCGTTCACGGAGGTAATTCCTCGTGTGAACGCACGGAATATTGTCGCAAAGAGGCGTCTCGCACCGTTCCATGAGGGCTTTGAAACGATAGGGCAGCCGCTCGAGGAGCCCCATCGCCGGCCAAAACTTGTCGGCCTCAATTTGCGCGTCCCTAAGGGACATCCCGCGTCCGAGGAAGCTTCGAGCAAAGTTGAGCCATCCAGATTTGCGCGGCTTCTTCTGTTTCCGTTGTCGCTGGTTGGCGTTCTGCCCTTGAGCTGCCTGGAATGTCGAATTAGGACAACTGATTCACTTATGACAGATACCACCTCAATAGAACTATTCCGTTTGACCGCGAGGTGTTAGGACTATCGATTCAGATATGGACTCACCCGTCCTCTGGGATCCATTGGAGCTTTTCACGGCGGGATCCGGAACTTCAAAAAGAATGCGACACACGGGCCTCCCCGAGGATTCTCTCACGAAGCTTCTACGTAGCCTCGAAAACTCCCCGTAGACGGAAAGTATTGCTGCTGAGAGGATTGCTAATCGTCGGCACAGCAAATATCAGGAATCCGCAGCTGTTGGGACGGAGTTCTTGTTCTCAATCGTTCAGAAGGGTGAACCCGATGCGAGCAGAGTCGGATGAGCACTTTTGCGACAGGAAAATTGAACCAGCAGAAGTGAGCTGTGATCATTCGATACAGAACGGCGGTTTTTAAGGGCCTTGCAGTGAGAGAGATTGATTCTCTCTCCTTGTTCCGCCCACCGAAATCAAGGTCCGAGAGATAGAGAGTCTCGCGCTTTTTAATGCCCACGGGGAGAGTATTCGGAGCGAAATTCGTGACGATGCAGGAAGCGAAAAACCGAGACCACATCCTCGAGGATGCCGATCCAATACTGCCTGATTGGTTGCGCCATACTCTTTGCTCTTCCTGTTTTCAGCGGCATTCTCGTGCAACCACAGCTGATGGAGAAGTCAGTTGACGTTTGGTCTTTTCATACTCATTAGTCTCGGATCGCCGTCATATTCAGAAGCATCACGAGTACGGCAAGCGTACCAGTTATGGGACACTGATCACTTATGAGACAGTCCGGGGCATGTACCAGTTATGGGTCACATTTTGTTCGACGATTCCAGCCAGATCGTTGACGAGAGTCCCGTCGAAGCGTCTCGAACATATTCATTCTAGCATTTCGGTTCGGATCGCACCCCAGCGCAGAAACACGAGAAAGGATGCGCCAAAGAACTCAGCTGATATTTTCCCGGACCTGAATGAAACTTGCCTTGCCCCACCCAAGCTAGACCGCCAGCCGCTCACTTGCCGGCAACCTTCACGGCTCGCGTCGATCGGCTATCTGAGTCTTTCAGCGAAATATTTTACACAACTTCAAGTTTCTGGAAAATAAGTTGAAGTAGCCAGTCATGAAACACCGAACGATATCGAGCCGATATCACGGCCTTCAATCGCAAAGCCACTGCCGTATTGGTTTGGATGCACAACCGAACCATCAAGCTTCAAAATTGACCGTTTAGGTTCTCGTGAATGATCGCCGCAACTCTGCACTTTTCCACAGATCCAGAGAGCAGCATACTACAGCCAAAAACCGTTTTATCAGAATAGTTGGTTGCTAGAGTCCCCGAAGCCCGACGAAAGGTCGAGGTACATATCACGCATGCAAAAAATCTGATAATATGTGAAAGGGAATCTGACGGCGAAGAAAGAGAGAGCATCATTGAGCAACATTCGACTGATGGCAATCGCCTGCAAGGCGGTGCCGGTGCCACATAGCCGAGCATTGAATCCTGAATGATGCCTTCAGCTTCGCCGTGGGCACAGATAAAGCCGGCGACGGATCTCCCGCATCACGACTCCTTATCGGATATCTCTCGATTTCTTGACACTTGATTCTGAGACCAACGATCAGACTAGAGTCGCAAACAATCTCGTTCTATTCTGGAATTTTCGATACACGCGTGGATTGGGCCACCAATAGAATGAACTGATGGTATGTACCCGCTTCAGCTGCTCGCACCCCATCCTTGAATCTCCGGTCCAGCCCCCTTAGTGCATGCTTCTTTGACGATTGCATGGAATCGAGATCTACCACAAGTCTCGAAGAAGGGGTCACACGGAGGTCACGAATCGCGACTCCAGCGCGAGCCTCGAGAAAAGTATCTCCCAATCTCCTGATTCGCGGACTCGTGGAGGATGGAGTGAGGAAGCTCAATATCGGAGTGGCAATGCTTCTCTCAAAAAGCGACATCGTGTGAACTCAAACTGATCGCAAGCTTCTCTCGCCACGGTTCCCTCAAAACGGACATTGGCAGTGAAACGACATCCACTAAATGCATCTTGAAGAAGTCTGTTGCAAAAGAATCGCCGCAATGCACGCAGAGAAGGCGGTCCTTACTTTACGCCGTTTGACGGAGCCCTGGAACTCTTCTATATCGAAGCAATGCCGAACTTATTTGAAAGCTCCGGATAGGTCGACTTCGGGAGCATCTCATGACGGGCCAAGCTCGCGAATTAGGATAACTAAATCAAAGTTTTTATTCAGACCAAGAATCATTCTGCGCCTCGCGGACTCGCTCCAATCGCTGGCGGAAGCATTTCGGCACGCACATTTCAATTGATCCCTGGAAGTGCTGGCAAATGCTTCCCGGATTGCCTCCTTCAATGCCTCCAGGTTCCGATGCGCGCGTTTGTTCGACCTCATAACGATGTCCTTCCAAACGTAGAAATCCAACGGGTTCAGGTCTGGGCTGTTGGGCGGCCACAGATTCTTATCCCAGAACGAGTGGACATTTTCACGGAGCCAATCCTGCTCGTGTGAGCTGGGGCTCCATACTGTTGGAACACCTATGGCCCCTCCTGAGCAGCCTGGAACGTCGAATTAAGACGAATGATTCACAAGTCGGACAGAGCACATCCAATTTAACAATTTTGTTTGCCCCACGCTAGATGTCAGAACTATAAGTTCAAATGTCAACTCACCTGTCTCCTAGGATCCAAGGAAGCTTCTACTGCGGGATTCGAGTGTTCAAACTGAAACGATACACAAGCCTCCCGACGATCTTATCACGTAGCTCCTACGTAGCTTCGGGAAACTTCTCGGAGACGGGAAGTAATGTTGCTGAGGGAATTGCGGATCGTCGGCACGGTGGATTCCAGGGATCCGCAGCTGTTGGAACGGAGTTCTTGATCTCAATGGTTGAGCAGCGTGGACCCGATGCAAGCAGAGTGGGATGAGTACCTGTGCGGCGGGGAGATTGAGCGAGCAGAAGTGAGATGTGTATATTCGATGCAGAACGGCGGTTTTTAAGATCCTTTCTTTCTGATTCAGGCCAACGAAATCAAGGTCAAAAAGATGGAGAGTCTCGCTCTTTCACATGCCCGCGAGGAGTGTATGCGGAGCCAAATCAGGCTCTCAAACCGTATAGATGCAGAGAACGAAAAACCGAGACCGCATCTCTGAGACTGCGCAGCAACACTGGAAGGATACTTACCAGGATGCTGGAGGCACCGTTCATCAATATTATGAGAACGCATGTGGGAACAATCACGACAGCAGCAAACCAGGAATGCGTGGACGGATTGAACCACGGACACGGAGGTCCGACATTCGCCGACCGAGACGTGTATCTCACATATGGGGACCATGTCCATTCGTACTATGGTCGAGAATGTTCCCGCTACAACGCTATATGGTGGCAATTGAAAGCGGCTCTCCTGAAGCTCGGCTGAAGTCCAACTCCACCATGTGACTCACAGAAAACTATCATATATAAAAAACCCAAAACCCCAATTGCTGGGTGACCAGCTTGCAGCAGATGTCGTGTGAGGAGAGAACTCCAGTTACGAACATAAGATTCTGCAAGGAGCTAAGATCCCGTAGTATCATACGATATCTACGATTGATGATTCACGCATCCAGACAAAGATCGAGGATTGGGAACTCACGGAGCGTTCAAAAATCCTCCGGCTGGTCACTGACCTGCATAATCTCTTTGACGCGTCCATCGGCAAACGGCAATAAGTCCACTTCCGCGATTCCAGGAAAGTATGTATGTAATTTCATCATGAACCAGAGATCGACGAAGATCAGGTTTTCCGATCAACGCGTAATGTTCCCACGCTCCTGGTCGAAACAGAAATAGCTGTGAACACTTGTCGTCGCTTAAACCAGGACTTCGTTTGTAGAATCATGAGCGTGGACAGGGGTTGGGTTTTCGCCGTCGAGATTCGTGATGTCTTTAGTCTTCTGAAGTCGCGCACTCCCCTGTATCATTCCTTTTTCAGAAAATCATTCCCTGGTTGCTTCGCTCATCCAAGGAGCCGGGTGGAAACGTACTCCGGACGGAGCTTTTTAATCATTTTCAAATCGATGGGAATGAATCGAACGTTTTTATTTGAAAGACGGTTGAGTATGTAACCCATGAGGAGTCGCGAAGCTCCCTGAGAAGGTCCTCATCGGATCGGGCGACTGCAAATATCTTCGCGTTGGCGCGCGGTCATTGATACCGAGCCAATCGGCCGGGAGCCAGTTTGTCACAGCTCTGACGATTCAGAGCTGGCAGAGGATCGATCTGCGCTTCACAGACACACGGGCAGATCTGGATCGGTGGTTCGAAGTGGAATAAACTTGAAGCGGTTATTTTCAACAAGAACCCGCCGTCTTCCAGGTATTCCGGCTCAACTTGTCCCTGAGAACTTTATCGTCTCTCACTGGTTCCCCGCGGTCTGCCAGTCCATCAATCGGAAAGTCTAAGAGAGGAAGTCCGGAGCCCACCTCCGTCTTGAGATCATTCAGACTGGGTTCACCGACTTCCAGGCATCGTAATATTCAGGCGATGTGCCATCCAAATCCAATCAGATAAAATCTTAATCACACACATCGAAAATTATTCACAAAGATTCCGACGGTATGGAGAAATTGGACCAGAGGTACATTTTGAATCTCTTTATTTATCACTTCTCTACTGATCTGCGGCGTTTCTATCCGGAGGGTATAGTTCTGCCAGCTCCCGCAGGAGAGCATCCAGATCACTGCAATCTGGGCGGCAGCAGGGTTCGAATCGCTCGGTGAGCGATTCGTAAATCTCACCCGCGAGCTCCAGGTTATGGCGTTCACGGAGGTAATTCCTCGTGTGAACGCACGGAATATTGTCGCAAAGTGGCTTCTCGCACCGTTCCAGGAGTGCTTTGAAGCGATAGGGCAGCCGCTCGACGAGCCCCATCGCCGGCCAAAACTTGTCGGCCTCAATTTGCGCGTCCCTAAGGGACATCCCGCGTCTGAGGAAGGTTCGAGCGAAGTTCAGCCATCTAGATTTGCCCGGCGTCTTCTGTTTCCGTTGTCGCTGTTGGGCGTTCTGCCCTTGAGCTGCCTGGAACGTCAAATTAGGACGAATGATTCACTTATGACAGGGACCACCGTCAATGGAACGATTCAGTTTGACCGCGAGGTGTTAGGACCATCGATTCAAATATCAACTCACCTGTCTCCTAGGATCCATGGAAGCTTCTACTGCGGGATTTGAGTGTTCGAGAGTTTGAGCGTGCCTCCCGACGATCGTATTGAGTAGCTTCTACGTAGCCTCGGGTTTCTGAAGACGGGAAGTACTGGTGTTGAGGGGATTGCTGATCGTCTGCACAGTGGATTCCAGAGATCCGCAGTTGCTGAAACAGAATTATTGATTCCAAATGTTCAGCAGCGTTGACCGAATGCGAGCAGAGTGGGATGATCACTTTTTCGATGGGAAGATTACGCGGCCAGCGGTGGGATGTATATACGTGCAATAAGGGAGAAAGATTCGCTATTCATGTTTCCGGCCCCCGAGATCAAGGTCCGGTGGATAGAGCGTCTCGCTCTTCCACATGCCCGCGGGAGGAGTATGCGGAGTCATGCGACCTCTTCCTCATGATGCTAATTGTAAGGCGAAATCTAGCCTCGAGCTTCCGAGTATGAGGCTGAGAGCGCTCCCAGACCTCTAGCGAACGTGGGGCGCGCTCACTGGCATGTGACATCCAAGAACGATTCGAGCCCAATCCTTGACGAAAGTCCCGTCGAAGGATCTCGAACCCTTGAAATTCAGCAGTGTGGCTCGGCTTGCACCTCAGCGCAAGAAACGTGGAGGGATACTCACCAGGATATTTGGGGCACCGTTCACTGATCTTTTGAGAACGCATGAGAGAACAATCACGACAGCAGCGAACCAGGAATGCATGGACGGATTGAACCCGGGACAGGCAGATGCGAAAGAAATCTGGCGGGGCGACTCGATCTGAACGGAGGAGACGGTTGGAGCAAAGTGACGTTCCCGCGAATACTCACATTCACGCACGGGTTTCATCACAGGCTGCACGACACGGACGGCCGACATTCTCCGACCGAGACGTGTGTCTGTCCATACGTACTGCGGACGAGGATGTCCCCTCTACCACGCTCGATGGTGTGAATCGAGTGCGGCTCCCTTGAAACTTGGCTGAAGTCCCATTCCATCATGTAACCCGCAGGAAATTATGCGACAGCAGCCACCGCCGCGGCCTTCGGCCGCCGCGGCGGCTGGTTTGGCGCTGTCAACGGAGGCAAATTTTTGGGGCGGGCTGAAATGGTTCTCATATCCCGAAAATGTGGTGCGGTCTGCCGTCTCTGGATGGCCGGAGCAGGGCAGACTGCTTCAGCAGAGCCTGCAAGCGGTACTTTTCGAGGCTCACGCCATTCGTTGAATGGAATCGGTGATCAGATCGCCGAGGCCGAAGTATTTGGAGAACAGTCATGAGATGGGGATTGCTGGCAAATCCTCGTTCATCCTAAGGAACCTTTCGTGAGAATCGGCGAGAAATGCTCCGTTAGAGCCTTGGCACCGTTGGGCACCCGTTGACGTCCAAGGATCCGGCTGGAGCCTGCTTGTAACTGGCAGCCGGCGGGCTTAGGCAGCTAGCGACAAGCAATGCTGCAGATCCCGCTAATAAGTCGTCAGCTAAAGCCGAATCTTCAACCTCCCCGCAGTCGAAAGATGGGAAATCCTGCGAATTTCGGGTTCTTTGCCCTCACGTTTCAGCGGGCGTCGACGCGAGCGTGGCGAGTGGGCCTCCGCCATTTCCTCAAGGACCCCTTCGTTCATACTACAAGAATCGAGGGCTCTGATTGAGCGACCGAGTTCCAGGGAATTTCACCAGCGTACCCCTCGAGGAAGACGGTCAGCCCGCCCCCGCGAAGGATCCATGTAGATACGTCACTGGGCATAATCGCAGAATGCTGAAACTTTCTGTCAAGATACATGATCCTTGTCCGCGGTCGCGTGTTCCCCAGCATCATTCCCTCTCCAGGAAAATCTTCCCTCATTGTTCCTTTTATTGGCGGATCGGGAAGGAACGTGCTCTGAAGTTTGGACGGAGCTTTTCAATGGGTTCTATGTATACCTAATAGTTCGATAGGAATCAATCCAACATTTTTACGGGGAATCAGTTCAAGTCCACACTCTGTGAGAAAATCGTCACGTTTTCATGTAACGTTTTCCCGTAACGTTGGATCGCCTACAACAACGCCAAGTCGCACCTCGGCGCCCGTGGCTTGGTTCCACCGACGCGCAGCGAAACAGATGAGCAGGAAAAGATGGTCATGCTTTCTGTGCATCTATGAGAAATTTCCGCAGTTTCGACATCCGACTCCAGAGAATGATTTGAACACCATGAAGGCAATGTCACAATGATCCCATCCTTTGAAATCCAAGCTCTGTTTCCGCTACAACCTAGTATGCGAAAACAACACAGTCAAGTGTTGTTAGTCGGCACGAAAGCTAATTTCATCTACCCTTCCGGCGTATCGGATTCCGACAGCGAAATTGAGCTCGATCAGAGGATTCATGAACAGAGGAAGTCCGGAGCGCTCCTTCTTCTTGAGATCACTCAGACCGGGTCCACCGAACTCCCGGCATCGTAATATTCAGGCGATGGGCCATCCAAATCCAATCAGATAAAATCTTAATCACACACATCAAAAATTATTCACAAAGATTCTGACGGTATGGAGAAATCGGGCCAGAGATACATTTTTAATCTCTTTATTTATCATTTCTCCGCTACTGATCTGCGGCGTTCCTATCCGGAGGGTATAGTTCTGCCAGCTCCCGCAGGAGAGCATCCAGATCACTGCAGTCTGGGCGGCTGCAGACCTCAAATCGCTCCGTTAGGGACTCGTAAATCTCACCCGCGAGCTGCAGGTGCTTGCCCTCACGGAGATAGTTCCTCGTGTGAACGCACGGCAGGTTATCGCAGAGCGGCTTCTCGCACCGTTCCATGAGCGCTTGGAAACGGTACGGGAGCCTCTCGAGAAGCCCCATCTGCGGCCAAAACTTGTCGGCCTCCAGCTGCGCGTCCTTGAGCGGCATCCCGGGCCTGAGGAAGGTCCGAGCAAAATTTAGCCACCCAGACTTTCCCGGCTTCTTCTGTTTGCGCTGTCGCTGGTTTGGGTGCGCCCCCTGAGCGGCCTGGAACGTCGAATCAGGACAAATTATTCACTGATCGGAGGGACCAACGTCAATACGACGATTTCGTTTTACCAACGCTCGGTGTCGGGACTATCGGTTCAAATATTAACTCACGTGTCTCCTGGGATCCATGGAAGCTTATAATGCGGGATCAGAGTATTCAGAAAAAAAGCGACACACAGGCCTCCCCGATGATCTTATCACGTCTCTTCCCGGCAGCCTCGGGAAAAATTGATGATTGTCTGCACAGTGTATTTCAGGAATCCGCAGCTGTTGAAACGGAGTTCTTGTTCTCAATGGTTCAGCAGCATGAACCCGATGCGAACAGAGTCGGCTGATCACCTTTTCGACGAGGGGTTTGAGCGACCAGGACTGAGCTGTGAGCATTCGATACAGAACGGCGGTTTTTAGGAGCCTTGCAGTGAGGGAGATTGATTCTCTCTTCCTCGTCCCGCCCGCCGAGATCAAGGTCTGAAAGATGAAGAGTCCCGCTCTCCCACATGCCTTCGGAGAGAGCATCCGGGGCGAGATCACGCTCGCAATACGTAGAGATACGAAAAAACGGGACCAGATCTTCAAGAATGCCGAATGAAGTCTCTCTGATCGGCTGCCCCATACTCGTTGCTCTTCCTGTTTTCGAGGGCAGTCTCGTTCAGGCACGGCTGTTGGAGGAGCCAGTTGATGCTGTGTTTTTCATTCTCATTAGTCTCGGATCGCATTCATATTCAGGAGCATCACGAGCACCGGCATTGCCAGCTCCTCTCTGGGCCCGAACCAAACGTCAACATGACGAAGATGAGGCTAAGAGCGCTCTTGAAGGTGAGCGAACGTGGCGCGCTCACGGGTAGGTGATGTTTCTCACGATTCGAGCAAAATCGTTCACGAGAGCCTCGTCGAAGGATCTCGAACACATTCATTCTAGCACTCCGGTTCGGATCGCACCCCAGCGCAGGAACAGTGGAAGGATACGCCGAAGAACTCGGTCTGATATTTCACCAGACGAATTAAGATCGCTTCATCGATATCAGAAAACATGATGCTACAGCAGCGAAACCCCACCCAAGCTAGACCACTGATAATCAGCCGCTCATTTGTCCACAACCTCCACGGTTCCCGTCGTTCGGGAATCCGAGTCTATCAGCGTAACATTGTTAACACCTCCAAGTTTCTGGAGTATAAGTTGGAGGTGCCAGGTGCCAGTAATGGATTACCAAACGATATCGTGCCGTTATCTCGGCTTTAAATCGCGAAGCAGCTGCCGTATTGGTTCCGATGCACAGCCGAGTTATCCAGCTTCAAAATCGACCATTCAGTTTCTCGTGTTTGATGTTATCGTTCCAGTGAGGATGAGCGCAAAGCTTCGATGGCAGCTTTGATCAGTTTTGGGGAAGAATTAGCGTTACTGCAACACAAGCCTTCGGGCCCACCGCATGCGCCAAAATAAGTTGATCATCCGGAGTAAGACGAATGAAGCTTCAATTCACGAAAAAAAATTTCAACTCTAAAACATGTTTTCAAGTGGGAACGACTCCGGCTAGAAGTTTGCAGGGCTGTGCGAGAATATGGGAATCGTGAATGAGGGAACCCTCATCTTTTCCCGCCGCAACTCGTCAATAATCCATAAATCGTACTTTCACCCAACGGGGAAAAGTGTGCGATGCAAGGCTTCGCGAAATATGGACGTTTTTCGAATGTTGCCAACCAATATGAATGGATACTTCGATAACTAGCATCGTCCGAGAATCTTATTCATGCGAAATTTTGCACTTTTGCCGGAAGGAGACTCCATGCAGGATTATTGCCGCTGATTATATAGCCGCAAGATATCGCAGTGACGGGTGCCACAGTGGGTCAACGGCAAACGAAAATGGCCGCCGTATGGGGGGGCGGGGGGGCCCGAAAAACAAAAAGCCCAAAAAAACCCTGTCCGACAAAAAAAACCCCCCCCCCCCCCCCCCCCCCCCCCCCCCCCCCCCCCCCCCCCCCCCCCCCCCCCCCCCCCCTCTAAAATAGCCTTTCCCACACTTTTCCGCCAAAAAATACAACTATACCCATTGTTTTAAAAAAAAAAATAAGCCAAAAAACCCCCCCTTTTTTTTAGCCCGTTAATCCGTGGCTTCTGCTATGTTTCTCGTGAAAATTTGAACAGCTCCGGAGTCTTTGACTCGATCGATTTGTAAGAATCGTGCAAAACAAGCGGGCCCTGCTCTGTCCTGTCTCGAAACAAAATTTTCTAGACCCCTGAGGTAACCTGCAAGCTCCCGGACTGAATTTTATGTCCCCTCCAATCCTTGTTGAGAAGTTATGAAGACTCTTCCGTCCGACAAGGAGTTGGTCGTCGATACCATGGGAGAGCATGTGTCTTCGAATGTCCGTCACGCAACTCCAGAACGTGACATCTTCAACGGTTGATTGATGGACGTAGCAATCTCCCCATTCCACGAAAAACATCTGTCATGAGCCACGGAACCAACACCTACCGAATCTCCTCTAATCGGTATGTCGGCAATCTTCTACATTCGCGATAAAATCTTGAAATATTCTCTCCTTTCCGAATCGCTGACTATCCGTTTCAGGTACATGGGGGAGAAACCTCCATAGAATTTCTCCGAGCCACCGTATTCTTCTCGGTGATGACGGCGAACAGCACATTGCCCATGGGATAATGTCGACAGCGAGCTGTCGACAGATACAATGATTACTTCCGGAGTCTGCGAATTGTACAACGAATTGACTTTGAATGAGTGAAATTCGTAGAGGATTATGGAGGCCTTGGTGGAGAAGTTTACCGAGTCGGGGAACGATGGAGAACTTTGAGTTAAACTGAGACGATTCTTTCAGAAACAATTTTCGTCAGCCGTTCACGATCGATGGGTCGCAGCGAGATACACCCTCATGAATTTCGAGAGACGGAGCGGTGGATGGTTGGACAACGCGTACTGGGAAGCGGTTGAAGCCCCGTTGGTTGTAGCCGCATCGCCAGTTGGCGAGAAACCTGGGCCGTCTGGTGTCACGTGAATGTCAGCTCCATTGGCAATGAGCGGGAAACCTGAACCTGCCGGAACGTCGGGAAATCCCACCGCAAAAATACAGAAGCGCGGAAGGCGTAAAAAGCTCGAAGATCAGGAGTCCGAACACAGCGGAGGAAGATCCGGAAGATAAAGGACGAGATTGATCCTGTACTTCTCAGACGAGCAGCGACAGTTCCGAGTTTCACTCCGGAGGAAGCACTCGCGCTTATTTTAGACAATCCTCTGATTAAGAGCCAGTACGAGAACATTAGATGAGCAACGCTAGAGTACCGTCATGTCGATATCATTCCTGCCTACAATAAAGTTTTCGAGGTGAAACAGCAGTGCTACCCAGGACCCTCGGATCTCACAACTCGAATCCCGACCCCTCAAGTTGGGCGACATCTGCCTTCTCAAGGATACCACGGTCAGTAGAGCATCTTGGCCACCTTCTAGGGTCGCCGGTCGCCGGGTTTCCCGGGGGGAAGCCGTAAGATCGCCGTAGATCGTGTGCTGGTCAAACGGAGCTTGATCAAGTCCTAATTCGCCCAATCAAACTTCTCTATCCACTCAAATCCACAGTATGCCCACAGTGACTTATCATGATTCACTGACCATACAGCTGCTACACAAAAATCGCGACTCTGAAACTTTGATCTCCCCGGGAGCTTATTCCCCTAGATTTCGGCGGCACTGTCGCGAACAATCGTTACGCGTTTATCTCATGTGAGCAAATTGTATCATATATTCTCCGATTCGGTGGTGCGCGAATAAAAGTTGAGGGGCGGTCGGTCGAGCTGTCGGGTTCGTAACTTCGTCCTCCCTCCTGTCATAAAGAAAAAAGAGGACGCCGGGTAGCAGACGCCGCGTAGTTCAGTTCTAACTCAACCCTGGTGGCGGAAAACTACTCCCACGAGGACCAGTCCATCCGACGCTGTTGTGGAGAACGACTAGCCAGAGTTTTTCATCCTTTAGCCATGCGTGACAACAATATCCATCCCAAGATTAGTGTAGGACATGTTCGACCGTTTCCTCATGGACGCCAGTTTTGACACGTCGATTCGAAGTTGGGTGTGACGCGTGCTGTCTAGGTTGTTGGATGCAGGGCTCCCGTTCTTGCTCACGCTAACAGCGCACTGCCTCGCGAATCATCGTACTTCACTCCTTTGGATGCTCTTATAACCTAAGATAAGATATTGCTCAAGCAGATGCAGAGCGGAGCGAACATTCAAGAACCGTTACAACAGAATGTTCAGTTGTTACCACGCATCCAGAGAATCTGATGATATGTGGAGCGGAACATGACGGCAAAAAATAGAGCAACATTCAGAGGCTCGGACGATTGCACTGACGGTAATCGTCAGCATAATGTTGCTTCAAAGCCGAGCATTGGATCCCGAATCATGTCCTCAGGTTCGCCGCGGGCACCGATAAAGTCGATGAAGGTTCTTCCGTATCCTACTGCTTACCGGAGTACCCTTGATGCCGGCTTGTCTGAGACCACCGATCATATTAGAGCCTCGGTGAAATCTCGTTCCATCCTGAAGCTCTGGATCCACTCGGGGAGGGGAACACCACTAGAATCGACTAATGGCACTTGGCTGAGATGCTCGCTACGCATATCTGGATCTTCGGTCAAGCCCTCTCTGAGCATGCCGCAATCTTATGTTCTCGCTGGGAACACCGTAGAGTATAGTCTAACGCGGAAAGCATGAGAAGATCCAAAATATTGCACAAGTTGTCCCCCGGGAGCTGTCTGAATTGGAAGATCCCTGAGGGGGACCAGGTATGGTCAGAACGAGATTTGGTTCTTGGCGGCCGTTGCCCCGTAACGGGTCGTTGTTGGACATCGGCTTCCGTACTACGACGTACGGAAACTGATAACGGAGCTGAAACGAGACGAGACCGTTACGACCCAATGGAGAGCCCATTGGGGGTCGTTTCCTATTCAAAACCCTTCAAGATTCTGTGTCATCGCGCGCCTGCGCCACGTCGCTTCTCTGTTGAGAGCTCACGAATCCATTTCACGAAGAGGGCAGTTCCCTAGTCCCGCTCGACCGCCTAATTTTGTACTGTTCAGCGATCGAGAATTCAATAACTGATTCGGCAATGCTGGTTTCCATGGAATGCAGTGAGTCGTTGTGCAAATGAAGGGCTTTAGGCCCGATGGGACTCGGTGAGTTCAGAGGGAATAGAAGCTCAGCGAAAACACATGGGCTCCGCGCCGGGGAAGATTGTGTTTATTTTCCACAGGAGAATGACACCAGACAGGAGTTTGCTAGGACAAAAGATGAAACGATATAGACAGAGAGGGCCGGGCGAGTCTCTCAATCATCGAACTTATCAGAGAGGGCCTCCAGATAATTGACTCTTACGCGGGCCTCCAAGATGATGACATCCAGAGCCCGCTCCCGGTCATCAGTCCTGCTCAACGAGAGCGCCGGGGGCGCGGGGATCGCGACGGTACGCATCACGAAGGGCTCACGCGACTCGCGAGCAGGCCCCCGTTGTCTCAATAACCAGCGCGCTATACGTATGATTTTCTCCGCCTGCAGCTTGACATGCAAACATTGACAGTAGAGGGATTTGTACTCGGGCCAGTCGTTCAATACGCCGGGCTCCCTCCGCAGCGCATCGATACGTTCGAGCGCGTGTTGCTGCATGACAAGCTGGGCGTATACGACGCTCTTGGGCGCCATGTCGATCTGGAATGATCAAGGATCGAATAAGCCTAGCTGTGATGGATTATGGAGGGCGAATTGAACAAGGAGAATATTGCAGCACTACGATTCAGAAAACTCACCGGCCAACGGTTTTCAGCGAGGACGTGAGCCATTCCGAAGTTGTCGCTGTGCGTTCACTAAAGTGCTGCCAAAGAATCTCGTCGCAGAGGCTTGAGTGTATCAAGACTCGAATCCCAAGAGCCTTTTATGAGGGCTCCGAGCAACGACGAAAGCATCAGAGTATCCTTTCCCAATCTAGATAAACGATGACGGGTTATCGACGCCGTGATTGGCTTATTTCAGACGAGGTCAGATTTTGAGGTTCGCGGGTGAATTTCGATATTCTCAGAAATCTCTCCTCGCCTCAAGGGTATCATGAAGAGGTTATGGCATTCTCTGATCCATGTTCCCGACATTCAACCGCGGTGAACCTCGTTGGAAAAGATGGAGTTTGGGCTAATAAGTAAAGTCCAGTCGCGCTGTATCATGATACCACAGGATCATGTGCTTCAGTCAGTGGACCCTTTCCACCATGGTTGCTGGATTTTCACCGCGAGCTATATCCGAACAATGATCTTTGCCCCACAATATCGTTTGGAACCTCCCGTTGATCAGTCCAGACTCCGGAACTGTACTCGAGCTGAGACTCTTGATGCTATCCTCCGGAGCAACTCGTGAACTCATTTCAGAGACTGTATTTCTAAACATTGATCAATCCATTGTAATGTCATAATACTTACAGACGAGCACTTCGGCTGATTATTCTGGGTCATGCTTCCACGATCCATCTCAGGACGAATTTCCGTCTTCAAACTTGGCAGCTTCACAAGCATGGCTGTCATCGAGGGAACGAGGAGGCTCGTTACCATTGTTGAGAGTGATGACTCGACGTGTCTCCGAGCCGTCTTGAGACAGACTGACTTTCATCAACAGAGAATCGAAACCACTGGATCGTCGCGGCGCGCCTTAAGTCTCTAACAATCATGGTCTTCACATCAACAAGCACGTTGATGATTCGACCTACGGTACCCTCTCAACCATCGCGACGTACGCGAAAAATCTCCAGATCCAAGAATCATGAGACGTTGAGTGATAGGATCTGACTTCGGCGGAGTGATGAGTGGAGAAACCATCCGCAGAGAACTTCGCATTTGCAAAGGCCTCTTCACAACGGAGCCGCAGCCGGCCTTCCCGAATATGGCTCGTCGATGTCGGCGAGCTGTATGCCGCGGCTTGTCCGAACTGCCCGAGCCTCCTTCGCGGCATCAGGCTCAGGACCGTTGGGAGTGTCACCATCCCGAAACACATCAGCCGTCCCGCAAAATCAGTGTCCTCCTCTGATAGAACTCTGCGCGCATTTACGCATCCTCTCAATGATTATAATCATGCCGATAAATGATTAGCGATCAGCGATGCTTCTACAGGTCAATGGGAGACACCATCAATCGGGCCTCAACGTCTTCTTTCCGCATCATTCGGCGTGTCATCATTGCTCCGCCTCGCAGCAGCGAAAATTCTTTCATCAGCAATGGCTTCTCCACGCCGCGCCGGCTGCTGATCGGTATTCTAATCCGCACCAGGTCGCCCTCTGTATGGATCTGTGGTGGTTGATGAGCTGAAGTGTTCAGGGTCGTGTCGTGGATGACGTCGACATGTTTGAGATCGTCAACCCGTCGATCACCCTGGTTGTGTTGAAATCGCCGTGATCGGAGGAAACCTAAATCATACTGGCAGTCCCACAAGAAAACAGTCTTCCCCAGCGGTGGTGTGAGAATTTTTTCTAAATTCCGCGCAGAAGGCAGATGGCAGTTCCCTCGTACTGTTCGGCCGCCCATCCTTGTACCGTCCAGGGATCGAAAATTCATTAACTGTTCCGGTGATGCTGACTTCCATGGAATCCAGTTAGTCGTTTGGCAAATGAAGTGCTCTAGGCCCGATAGGACTCAGTCAGTTCATATGGAATGGGAGCTCATCAGCGAAAACACATGCGCTCCACGTCGAGGAAGATTTTGTTTATTTTCCATTGGAGAATGACATCGGTATCTACTTCGCACCAGACGGGAATTTACCGGGACAAAAAATGAAAGGATACAGACAGAGAGGGCCGGGCGAGTCTTCTAATCATCGAACTTATCAGAGAGGGCCTCGAGATAGTTGACTCTTACGCGGGCCTCCGCGATGATGACATCCAGAGCCCGCTCCCGGTCATCAGTCCTGCTCAACGAGAGCGCCGGGGGCGCGGGGATCGCGACGGTACGCATCACGAAGGGCTCACGCGACTCGCGAGCAGGTCCCCGTTGTCTCGATAACCAGCGCGCAATACGGATGATTTTCTCCGTCTGCAGCTTGACATGTAAACATTGACAGTAGAGGGACTTGTACTCTGGCCAGTCGTTGAATACGCCGGGCTCCCTCCGCAGCGCATCGATACGTTCGAGCGCGTGTTGTTGCATCATAAGTTGGGCGTATACGACGCTCTTAGGCGCCATGTCGATCTGGAATGATCAATGATCGAATGAGCCTAGCTGTGATGGATTATGAAGGCCGAACTCTACCAGGAGAATGTGGCAACATTACGTATCAAAGAACTTACCGGCCAACGGGTTTCAGCTAAGACGTGAGCCATCCCGAAGTTGTTGCTGAGCGTTGTCAAAAGCGCTGCCGGAGAATCTCGTTGCGGAAGCTTGAATGTATCAGGACTCGAATCCCAAGAGCTTTTTATGGGGGCTCCGAGCGACTACGAAAGCATCAGAGCATCCTCTCCCGATCTACATTAACAATGATCGTTCTAGACGAGGTCAGAGTTTTGGGTATGCGGATGGACTTCGATATTCTCAGGAATCTCCAATCAGCTAACGGGTATCATGAAAAGGTACTGGCATTCTCTGATCCATGATCCCGACGCCGGCTTCAAACTCCGGTGAACCTCGTGGGAAGAGATCGAGCTTGGGCTGATAAGGAAAGTCCGATCGCGCTGCATCATGCTATCACAAGATCATGTACTCCAGATAGTGGACCCTTTCCACCATGGTTGCTGGATCTTGACCGCGAGCCATGTCCGATCTTTGCGCCTCAATATCGTTTGGAAACTGCCGTTGATCACTTCGGGTTCCCGAACTGTGCTCGTACTGCGGAATCTGGCTGAAAACCTTGGGAGGGGCCCAACCCCAAAAACCCCAACCCCCAAAAAAATTTTCCCCCCCAACCTGGTGAAAACCGTCGGGAGTGGCACCAACCCAAAATCATCAACTCCCCAAGAAATTATTTTCCCCCCTCCAAAAAAAAAACCCAACCAGTCAGTCGAAAGAAAGGCACGCGCGGAAGCACAGCGCAAGAAAGGCTTGAATTCGGGTGTTGTCACTCGCGCGGAAAGTGTTGGCCTTGGAAATTTTCAATCCGTGCCGTTTCGGCCTCCGTTCAATCATCCTTCTCCCCTGGAGTGGAGCCATGCGAGCTTCGGCGAGCATGATTGATAAGCATCAGCCTGCATCCCCAACTGATGAGCAGAAAACCAGGACTCAGATGCGATCCGGTCGTCCAGGCCTGGAGGAATCGAACAATTTTCACGAACGGCAACCCAGTCCTCTCCATCCAGCTGCCTACACACAGTCTTACTTTCCCCGGGCGCAAAACTGAAGACGGCGCCAAGTTGAGGGGCGCGGAACTGAATTTGGAGTCTATGTACGCTGCAAAATCAATTCAATTTATCCCGGAAACAAACTTCGGTCTACTTGCCCCGGGCGCGCTCAGGGCTAGAAACGCCACTTCCTCGGAGAGACTAAATAGCAGCGGCTTCAGGAGCAGGCCAATCAGAAAGACCTGCGCAGAACTCATCGCCGTTCCATACTCATTTTCGGCGGCAACATCGACTGATCTCTCTCTGATTTATGACGAGCTTGGTGAGTACCACAGGCGAGTCGACCCCCGGCTTCCCGGCTCCTGCGAAAACACTCGTTCCGATTTTCTCAGGATGCCGCAAGTTCTCGTTTCGAGCACCCCAACTCCAATCCACGCGCTTAGTCGCCCGTCAACATGCGAACCATTTCGGTCTGCTGCGGCTCGCCACCACTCGCCACCTGCCTATTCGCAAGGAACCGCCTTCCCGCGGGATTCCGTTTTGCGGCGAAGTTCCGAGTCTTTGACCGGGAGATCAGCGATGCAGATACTTCCCATCGCCGACCACCGAGCCAGGAATCGACGGACCGCAAACGTATCATCTTAGCTGACGAATTCGTACTACGCAGTAATCAAGCTCGGTTTGCACTATCGGCGCTCAACGGTTATCGTCCGGACGGCACTCCGGCCTGGCACTCCGCGCTAAATTGCGGTAAACCAAGGCATCCAGTGGAGGTCTTGCTCAAGAGTCAGTGGCCCACACAGCAGGAAGGGGCAAGTTTCCAGTGTTTTCTGGAATCCTCCCGACATCCCTGGCATGTTTGCCACCGAACTCCGACCATAACTCGAAACTGAAAAGAGGGCTGAGGTCGTTTGTGCTTGTGTGACGTTCAAGGAGGATCCTCAAGACGCGTAATCCGTTCCTTATGGCGAATTTCTCAACGCTATCGCAGCTTATGTTATTCGTGGCGGAGCGGAATCATTACCCGACTCCTCGCGACTCCTAAATTTCTCCTCTCGTTTTCCAAGTTCCAATTTTTCAGCGAACTTATGGAGATTTGGATTCATAGGTTTTCGTAAATGAAAAAGGTTCGGCGTTCATCGACGGACAGAAAAGGAGGCTGTTTGTCTCCCGTTTCCCCTTTCTCCTCCAACTCTATTCCGCAAGTGCGTACCCCTCAGAAAACTAAACAGCATCGAGGTGGAAAATATCGAGACGTCTTGCCCGCCAGAAAGAGATCCGCTCAGGAATACAAGGCCTTCCATGTTCGAATCGATTGCGAACCTGCCGGGCGGGGGAACTGGCCACAATCATCTGGCATGTTCTCTGAAACGCGCGACATAGCCATGGACGAAAAGAGTGCAGACGGTCGATCCAAAATCCTGTCTCGTCGCGTATAAACATACGTTCACACTCTTCAGCTCGGCTGTACGGTCTTCCGTCCGTCGTCCATACTTCCTCCGAGGCCAAACTGCATTGAAACGGCCGACGTCTCGAGGCTCTTGGCTGCTTACTTCCTGAACCCTGTGACTAGATTTGATCGCTCGCGAAAGGAATGGATATGCTCACTCTTGCGGTGGTTTTCCTCTTTTTATCCATATTTGGAGCGACCGGTGTTGCGGGGTCTCTTGGACTCTTGGAGCAGATCGAGAAGTTTGCTACTCTTCGCGAGATCAAGGTTGAGAGACTCCTCGTCGTCGACATCTCCAAGACCCTCTCAAAACTGAATCAACGCTCGCTTGCCAACCTATTGCTGGCAGAACCAGAGCATGCGGAAGGCTTGGAGCTCTTACGGAATAGCCCGCGGGGCTCTCTCCTGAATAAGCATTCCGTTGGTCCGTGGTTTTTGAATGCTCTGGCGGCTCCTGGTTTCATCGCAATCGTTTCTAGCGCGGCTGACTCGAGAGAGCACCATCTGCAAGACTTCTTCCAGAATATCCGTCACAAGTGCATCGTACATTCAGTTTTCACTGATATCCGGAGATCCGCGTCGATATACCGACACCATGGTATACCTGTTTTCCAGTGGAACGAGAAACAGAGCCATTTCCATTGCAACAGAATGTATGCGCTTCTGTCCTGGCAAGATTGGCAGTTCAACGACCAACCGGAAAGATGTTTGAACTCGGAACCGTCCCGCGTCGAATTCGGACTCGATTCGCATACAATGGGAACCAGTATGGAAAGAACATTCGATGTGGGATTCTCCTTCCAATGGAACGGATCCACGTTCAAGATTTCCAGCTCGCTCATTCCATTGAATTTATACCCGACAACAGTGCAGCACTTGCTCTCCTACCGAACAGCAGTCAATAATCTTGTCGAACTGTTCCATTTCACGGAATGTTACACCGTATTCAAAGTGAACAAAAGAGGGCTTCACAATCTGGTCGAGCCGTTTCGTCCTGCTACGTGGGGTGTTTTCTCACTCAGTTTGCTATCATTAAG
The DNA here is from genome assembly GCA_028455905.1 of Neoseiulus californicus. Taxonomy (NCBI): domain Eukaryota; kingdom Metazoa; phylum Arthropoda; class Arachnida; order Mesostigmata; family Phytoseiidae; genus Neoseiulus; species Neoseiulus californicus. The sequence goes on from JAMQGS010000009.1 coordinate 53,938, forward strand.
TGCTTTCCTTACAAAAGCGGATCGTGCCCGCTTCTTTCAAACATTCGGAACCATTTTCTTCAATCTCATACATGGGACCTCCATCGAGTTCAAGAGCAAGACGAGCTCGACTCTCTTGGCTTCAACAACAGTGCTACTGCTGAACTTCTTCATGAGCACCGTCTACGGCAACATATTCTTAGCGAAGTTTCTGGACCCCACTGAGCCCATCCGGGTAGAAAACTTCTTCCAGTGTCAGTTGAACACTAGGTGCTCCCACAGAAGGTATACTGTTGGCAACATGATCTTTGAGCATACGGCCGTCTGTAGTTTGAGCGAACAAGAGATCTCCGACATTGGCTTGCCCTTGCATAAAGTCGCGTTCCGCATAACTCCCCAGCGAGTTCACGCAGATAAATCGTTGTACGGAGCGATTGGAAACACTCACGCCCTGTTCCTGAAATTCAACGGTGCCGCGCTGAAACATTACCCTGCGGAGTGGCGCGGCGCGAGGATCCTGGTCAGAGCATTGACTCAGAGAAGCGCGTTCATAACTGATCTTTTTGAGCACTCACTCATACGTTCGGAAATCATGCGATCTAGGCAACGGAGCAATGTACAGCTTTCGCCATCCACGTTGCGGTGGGAAGAAGCTCTTTTCAAGAACTTCGATCCCGTATACGCGAAAGAGCTGGAGAGAGTTCTCGCAACGGGTTTCTTCTTGCGCCATGATGGCGCTAGAGGGTTGTTCAACATGCAAAATTTCTCTGAACTTGTTCCTCTCTTCGTAGTGTGTGTCGTGATCTCCGGTTCCCTGTTCATCCTGGAAGCTCTCAGGCAGGCTGCCAATATTCTCCTTGAGAGCTTCAAGACCTTTCGTTGCATGCATGCCGCGGGATGGTGCCGAGGCCGATTGTCAAAAATCAAACCTCTATACCAGCGGTTCCCAAACTGTGAGGCGCGCCTCACCTGCTGAGGCGCGAGGACTTTTCTGGTGGGGCGCGCAAATTTATTCGAAGGAAAAAAATCCTGCCAAACGGTTCGAACTTCATCCCGGTACAAGCAGCGCGAAAAGTCGAGGCCACCATACAACGGATGATGGGTAAATATAGCGCAACTCGTATGAGCTAAACTCTTCCCGACCCACGACCCGTTCGAGAGACCTGCCGGTCCACCATTGCAATTTCTGTTCGCATCACGTGGCAGGATTTCCTATGAATGGGGATGGGAGTTTGCGGCCGCGACGAGATCCTTGCTGCGCGCGTCTTCTCACTTATCCTATCACAAAATGCGGGGAACCGCACGCAGACGGCGAGACTTTGTTCATTTCGACTTCTGTTCAAAAATGACCCACATCATAAAATAAACTCTCAAGTGCTTCGTGATTTTTCATCTGTTCTTGGTGGGGTTCGGAGAAATCTACTTCGACACGTGGGAGGTTGGTGACAGCTATCAGCGTACGGTGAGGCGCTACCACTAGGACCCTTGACAGGTGGGACGTCGGCAAGAAAAGTTTGGGAACCACTGCTCTATACGACATGGCATTCACCGGTGATTGCCTGTGTAGGAATCTCAAAGCAAGGTCAATTGACGTCGACGGCCTAGAGTGAAAGAGATGGGGAGAAATACAACGTACAAAATCGGCATCGTTGTCCGTTGACATTTTGACAGATTTGTAGAAGTCCCATGTCAATGGTGTCCACTGGTCTTGCTGGCATAACTCTGATCGTTGCCACTACAATTGCTCCCTCGCGAACGACTCCGCTCAAAACCAATGCCATCTGCCATTGTTCCTTTGCGAAGGACTTCGGTTGTGACCGCGACGGTTACTCCTCTGTGAACACTTCACAAGTCTCCTGCATGGTATAGCGAGATAACTTGTCATAACAGGTCCTTCTCTGGATGGACTGGTTCCAGCTCCTGTCCAACCGCCTGATAACAAACCCTCCCGAAAGCTTAAAAAGCAGGGTCTGTTCAAAGCGGAAGTTTATCCAGCTTCCAGAGTGCCATCATGGCTTTCCAGAAGAACCATATAATAACCATGGTATAACAACAGCAGCAACATCCGATGTGCCTCCTCCTTACGCTCGATCAACGATTACAACTGCTGGTGCGTTCTTGAATGTGGCAGCGGCGTTCAACTGTCTCAACATCGACTGCTTTCTCCGACTACTAAAATGCTCGGGTTGGTCCAGCAGGACTTTAGCGTGGCGTGGTTCCTACCTCTCTGATCGCCCGCAGATGGTGCGTGTTGGTGGCATTGAGTTTTCATGTACGAATGTGAGCATGGGAGTGGCGCAGGGATCAGTAGCCGGACTCCTCGAGATCTGCATCCTGATAAATTTCGTTTCCCTCAAAATAAATGCAATGGCCGTCTGCAGGACGTTCTGTTAAGCGGCTGATACGACGCTGATATTTGAATGCTCTTTGAGCTCTTTTGGTATCGCTGCTCGCCCACGGAATGGTTCTGTGGGGGTGTGAGATGCAACTTCGACAGAGAGAAACTGTTGCGCATAGGACAGATCTACGTCCTCGAAGCGCCAGTGCTGGCGTACAAGGTGGCTCAGGGGATCTCTCCGGGGGACATTGACCTCCGAATCATCAGGTCTGACCGCAGAGCGGCGGGGAGACCAACAATATTTGACGTGCCAATCGCTGACGGAGAGTTTGCTCGATAGTCGCTAAATCAACGATTACCTAGAATCTGGGGCTCATGACCGAGGGAGGTTAGGTCGACAGAATCTATCTAGAAATTCTGTGAATTGATGAGAAACCGAGAGCATAGATGAAGGACTGAAGTAATTGTGTATAGTGTTATGTTCAATTATTGAGAACTCGGCGCCAATCGGGTGCAATTCCACTCAGAATGAACCACTGTCAAACTCAAACTGCGCTCACGCGAGATCCATGTGAAAGCATATCTTTCGTCCATTCGAACAATTTCATCTCGTAAAACAAACTACTCTACACCCGCATATCAACACGACGACGTCGCAGAAAGTAGAGTCTCGGCCGGCTTGCTGATTCCGAAAATGGAGCCACTGTGAATTGAGCAACACTACAAGGATGAAATGGTTTGCAACTCTGTGAATCGATCGGCAGAAAGAAAATCGAAAATCCGCAAGCATGTCGCTAATCACCATCCATTTTCCCTTCATCGGCTTCATGCTTACGGTTTATCAGTATCTTCCAGAGTCATTAGCTAGAGGCAACTCGGATCAGTGTCTGGAAACTCTATCTTTTCTCACTGTAGTCTCTCGCGGTCTCCCGGTCCATCAATCGGAAAGTCTAGAAGTGGAAGTCCGGAGCGCACTTTCTTCTTGAAATCACTCAGACTGAATTCACCGACTTCCAGGCATCGTGATATTCAGGCGATGTACGATCCAAATCCAATCAGACAGGATCTCAATCACACACATCGAAAATGATTCACAAATATTCTAACATGAAGGAGAGATCGGACTAGAGATACATTTTGAATCTTTATTCTTTATTGCTCCTCGTGACTAATCCGCGGCGTTCCTATCCGGAGGATGTAGTTCTGCCAGTTCCCGCAGGAGAGCATCCAGATCGTTGCAACCTGGGCGGCAGAAGATTTCAAATCAATCAGTCAGCGATTCGTAAATCTCACCCGCGAGTTCCAGGTGTTTGCGCTCACGGAGGTAGTTCCTCGTGTGAACGCACGGGATGTTGTCGCAAAGGGGCTTCTCGCACCGTTCCATGAGGGCTTGGAAACGGTACGGGAGCCTCTCAAGAAGCCCCATCTCCGGCCAAAACTTGTCGGCCTCCAGCTGCGCGTCCTTGAGCGGCATCCCGGGCCTGAGGAAGGTCCGAGCGAAATTCAGCCACCCAGACTTCCCCGGCTTCTTCTGTTTCCGTGGTCGCTGGTTGGCGTTCCGCCCCTGGGCTGCCGGGAACGTCGAATCAGGACAAATGATTGATTGATCGAAGAGACCACCGTCGATAAAACGATTTCGTTTGACCCATGCTGGCTGTCGGGACTCTCGGTTCAAATAGTAACTCACCTTTCACCTAGGATCCCTGGAAGCTTATAATGCGGGATCGGAGTAATGGAATTGAAGCGATACACAGGCCTCCCGACGATCATACTACCTCCGTCCCATAATAGTAGTCCCATTTGAGCCCAGAATTTTATCCCGAATTAGTGGTCGCATCTGCCGATTTCCACATTTTTCCCTCTCTTACCCAGAACGGAATGATGCCCGCGTTTGGAGTGAACCATGTGATGAAGCATGTGAAGTATATTCATCATTTCGGAAGCTCCACAAAGGTTTCTTAATACCGACTCTCAAAGTCAAATGGGACTACTATTATGGGACGGAGGTAGTATTAGGTAGCTCCTTCGTAGCCTCGCGAAACTTTCCGAGGACGGGAAGTACTGAAGCTGCGGGGATTGCTGATCGTCTGCACAGTGGATTCCAGAGATCCACAGCTGCTGAAACAGATTTATTAATTCCAAATGTTTAGCATCGTTGACCGAATGCGAGCAGAGGCGGATGATCACTTTTTCGATTGGAAGATTACGCGGGCAGCGGTGGGATCCGTATATTCGCAACAAGGGAAAAAGATTCGCTATTCCTGTTTCCGGTTACCGAGATCAAGGTCCGGTGGATAGAGCGTCTCGCTCTTCCACATGCCCGCGAGGGGAGTATGCGGAGTCATGCGACCTCTTCCTCACGTGACATTCACGAACGATCCGAGCCCAATCCTTTACGAGAGCTCCGGCTCAGATCGCACCTCAGCGCAAGAAACGTAGAAGGATACTCACCAGGATATTTGGGGCACCGTTCACTGATCTTATGAGAACGCATGAGAGAACAATCACGACAGCAGCGAACCAGGAATCGATGACGGATTGAACCAGGGACAGGTAGATGCGAATGAAATCTCGCTCGGCAGACTCGGTCTGAACGGAGGAGACGGGTGGAGCGAACTGACGTTCCCGCGAATACTTACATTCACGCACGGATTTCGTCACACGCTGCGCGACACGGACGGTCGACATTCTCCGACCGAGACGTGTATCTTTCCACACATACTGTGGACGAGGATTTCCCCGCTACTCGCTCTATGGTGTGAATCGATAGCGGCTCTCTTGAAGTCTGGCTGCAGTCCCATTCCATCATGTAACTTACAGGAAACTATAATATTCAGATATCCCGAAATGTTAATCGCTAGAAATTCAGCATCCGGCAGATGTCGCGTGAGGAAGGAACTCCAGTTACGAACACGATATATCTAGGAGCGATGATTCTCGCATTCAGACAGAGATCGAGTATTCGGAACTCACAGAGCGTTCGAGAATCCTCTGGCCGGTTTCTCACCAGCGTGATCCATTTGTTGCGTCGATCGACTCTACGTCTATAAACGCGATTTCAAGAAAGTGTGTTGCGTGTCACACCGGCGATACTGTGGAATGAAATTCCCTCATGATCCAAAGATGGAGCGGAGTGGGCCTCCGCCATCCCCTCAGAGACCTTTCTGCTCATACTACATGAGTTAAGGGTCCTGATGGAGCCACCAAATCCCAGGGAATTTCACGAGGCCACCCCTGAAGAAAGAGATCAGCCCGCCCTCGCGAAAGATCCTGGTTACGTTACTGCGCATAATGCCGAACCTTGCTGCCGAAAATCGTGATCCTTGCCTGCAGTCGTTCCCCAGCATCATTCCCTTTTCGACGACAGGAATATATGGTCCCTGAAAGCTCAGTTCAGGCCCTACAGGGGCACAATCGCGATGAAGCTCTTCCTAGCGAATCGCCGACGAGGAAGATCGCGAGGAAAAACACGATCGCGAGGAAATGGAACTCATGCGGGCATGACTTAGACCGCTGAATGTGCTCCGCTGGAACATTGAAGGAATGACCGGATATCTCAAGAAAGAAAACGAACTCGACCTCAGGCCGTACGAATCATCATGCTGACAAGAGACCTTTCAAACACAGCCATCCAACGATCAAATCATCTTGGACTACAGAGACTTCTACTCCGAAGCAAGGAAAGCACAGGCGCGCCGAAGCGGCGGACTCGCCATTCTCATATCACCATTGTTGCAAAGCACGAAAATTTCGTTCAAGTCAGTGAACATAATCGGCATTGAGACGAATGACATTACAAGCATCGTAGCATACTACAGCCCGGAAACCCCAGTCGGAGAGATAACATTAGATTTCAGCGAAGTCAGGATGGAGTTGAACACCAAGGCAGCGGTCCTGTATGGCGACTTTAACTGCAGAATCGACACGAGAGACCACAGAGGATCGGATTTGACGGATGCCCTTCTTCAGATGAACCTACACTTCATGAACAAGCTCAATGCACGGAAGCAATGAATTTCCAAAAGGCGGGAGCAATCGGAAATCAGAGGCTGTACGTCCAGAGAAAACCATCGAATTTGTCCGCAATTTCAAGTATCTCGGGACAGTACTACAGCCAGCACTCGAATCCGGAGAGTACGTGAAACATCTGCTGAACCGCTCAACCACGGCAATTGCACGCCTCGGAAATCTACAAAAAGTCCCCTCGAGCCTGGCGATAAAAATTTTTGACTTGAAGATCATGCCGATGATTAGATGCGGGATGTCCACCATATCCAAGAAGCTTGCAAAAACAAACATGCGCAAGCTGGATCGCTGCAAAAGCGTGTGCCTTAAAAGCATACTTGGACTCAGCAAACACACCTCAAACACATTTGCCTAAGAGCTGACAGACCAGAGAACAATACGCGAAACCCCGAAGGACATGCAATAGGGATTTCGCAAGTGGAACGAGTACGCGGAAGTCCTCCATAGGAAGAGAGACGAACTCCGGAAGAAAGGTCTCACGAAAGGACCAGCCTCCAACGGAGAAGATGGGAAGCTCGCAAACAGAACGGACCGAGCGGCCATCTGCTGGATATCGTATCACGGATACCACCAGAAGATCTGTACAAAAGTAGATTTCTTGGGAATGTGGGAGTGGGATCAACTTCAACCGGTTTTTTCCAACGAGAACCCGCCGTCGTCCAGCGTTTCGAATCGAGTTGTCCATGGCAACTCCATCTTCTCTCACTGGTTTCCCGCGGCCTCTCAGTCCATCAATCGGAAGGTCTGGGAGAGGAAGTCCGGAGCGCACCTTCTACTTCAGATGATTCAAACTGGATTCACCGACTTCCAGGCATTGTAATACCCCGGCGATGTACGATCTGCATCCAATCAGACAGAATCACAATCACACATATCGAAAATTATTCATAAAAATTCTGACCCGATGAAGAAATTGAACGAGAGATACATTTTGAATATATATTTATCACTCGGCTGCTGCTACAGGTCCGCGGCATTCCTATCCGGAGGGTACAACTCCGCAATTTCCCGCAAGAGTGCATCCAGATCGCTGCAATCTTGGCGGCAGCAGGTTTCGAATCGCTCGGTAAGCGATTCGTAGATCTCGCCCGCGAGTTCCAGGTGTTTGCGCTCACGGAGGTAGTTCCTCGTGTGAACGCACGGGATGTTGTCGCAAAGGGGCTTCTCGCACCGTTCCATGAGGGCTTGGAAACGGTACGGGAGCCTCTCAAGAAGCCCCATCTCCGGCCAGAACTTGTCGGCCTCCACTTGCGCGTCCCTAAGCGGCATCCCGGGCCTGAGGAAGGTCCGAGCCATCCGGACTTCCCCGGCTTCTTCTGTTTCCGTGGTCGCTGGTTGGCGTTCCGCCCCTGGGCTGCCTGGAACGTCGAATCATGACAAATGATTGACTGATCGAAGGGACCACCGTCGATAAAACGATTTCGTTTGATCCACGCTAGGTGTCAGGACTCTGGGTTCCAATATTAACTCACCTGTCTTCTGGGATCCATATGAGCTTCTGCTGCGGGATTCGAGTGTTGGAATTGAAATGACACACAGGCCTACCCGAAGATCTTTTCACGTAGCTCCTACGTAGCCTCGGGGAACTTTCCGGAGACGCGAGGTACTGTTGCTGAGTAGATTGCCGATCGTCGGCACTGTGGATTCCAGGGATCCGCAGCTGTTGAAACGGAGTTCCTGTTCTCAATGGTTCAGCAGCGTGAACGCAACACGAGCAGAGTCGGATGAGCACTTTTGCGACGGGAGATTGAAGAAGCACAAGTGAGCTGTGATCATTCGATACAGAACGGCGGTTTTTAAGAGCCTCGCAGTGAGGGAGATTGAAACTCTCCTCTTTGTTCCGCCCACCGAGATCAAGGTCCGAAAGTTGAAGAGTCTCGCTCATTCACATGCCCTCGAAGAGAGTACCCGGAGCGAAATCACACTCGCAATACGATAGAGAGATACGAAAAAACGGGACCGTTCGAGGATGAGGTTGAGAACGCTCTTGAAGGTTAGCAAACGTAGAGTGCGCTCAAGGGCAAGTGATGTTCACGAAGCATTCAAGCCAAATCGTTGATGAGAGTCCCGTCCGAGGATCTCGAACACATTCAATTCACCGTCCAGGCTCGGATCGCACCGTAGCGCAGAAACAGTGGAGGATACGCCAAAGAACTCACGGTGTTAAGCCTTCCGAAGAGCTCGTTCGCTTCAAATAAGACGTCGCTACTGTTTGAAATTTGGACTGAGGCCATCTACCTACCTATCTATCTCAGCTGCAATTTCCTCAAAGTTTGACAGTTCCTGCTCCCGCGAAGTTCCTGCTCCCGCGAAGTTCCTGCGTTCTCGATAGCTGCCGCAGCTGCTGGTTTGGTGAGACGGGGAGGTTTCATGCGGTCTCTCGCGGTTTCCTTCGTTCCGCTCCTTCAAGCTTGACAGTTCCTGCCAGGGCCGGATTCGAGAAATGGCTGGAAAGCCTCTCCGAGGGAAATTGATTTAATTATCCTCGGAATGATCCGGTATGAGCCGCGGCTCACCTGGCAGCTCAGCCCGAAACGAATGTTTGCTTTTGACTGATTCGGGGGGAAGACGGCAAGATCCGTGAAGATCAGGATCTGACCATCACCTCCAGGGCCCATGTCTTTGAAAGGGAATCATGTGAGGTATTTCCATGTCTTCGAAAGGAAATCATGTGGGGTATTCAAGCCTGCTGAATTCGCCAGGACGAGCGGTCCAGGTCGGCCAATCGTCACCATCGCCAGGCGGCCTCCGTTGAAATTCCCCTTCGGGAAGAGAAGGGCCAAAGTCTTCATCGAGATCGCCGCAGGAAGAGCATGAGAGCTCTTCATCGGATAGCAGCGGACCCGCGAATCACGTCCATGGGTCCGAAGCAATCCAAATGAGAACAAATCAGCTGGTGCCTCGTAACTTATCATGAACCTGGCCGACTCTCTTGTCCATAGTCAGCTCGATGTCTCCGTTGACGTGGTGTCAAGAAGAGGCTTGAATCGTAGTCTCGCTGGAACGGCCAATTCGGCAGGAGCATCCAACAAACGCTCACCTCTCGCTTCTGCCTCTCTGAGCTAGTCGCCATGGATCGACTTCTTTGAATCAGAATCATTCGACTCACTCTGGAACTTCGGAACTTGAAACAACGTTCATACTGCTGACGTTTCCCCGCAAGAATCATCTTTTGGACAATACCGCCGCCGCTTACAAGGGAGGTCCGCGGATTGTACGACGCCGATTCGAACCAGATGGGGCGCGATTGGTAGGCCTACTAGAGACATGAAAAACGGCTGATGAAATTTTTCCCCATAAGCCGTCTCTTTCAGAACCTGAAATTTACCATGGGCTCCTATGGGAGCCTTTGGGAATTTGTGGGAGCCAAGGCCAAGCGAGCCCTGGAAATAGTTGCGGAGTGCTTCTGGTACCGAGCCCAGCCTTGAAAATCGCGCCACGCGACAGTGGTTCCACCAGAGAGGGACGAAAAAGAAAACAAACTGGCAGGTTTCAAATCATTGGAAATGATACTTCATGTAGAAATTTAACATGAGCCCCTATGGGAGCCTATGGTGAGCTCGCAAAAGACGGCCTATGGGGGGAAGTTTCATCAGCCGTTTTTCATGTCTCTAGTAGGCCTACAAATCGTGCCCTATCTGGTTCGAATCGGCGTCGTACAATTCGCGGACCTCCCTTGTTAGTTCTTTTCACAATAACCAGGAGCGCATCAATGTTTGTGCGCACAAGGTTTACATCAGCTGTCCGTGTATCGGACATAACTCGCCGCACGGACTTTACCTTTATCAGATCTGAACGATCTCGGTTCCATTGACTCACTGGCTCTGACTTATCTAATAAATATTTGATATTCTAAAGTCGAATCCTCTCTGAGACCGGCCATAGCTTGGAAGCTCACTCAGAGATAAGGCGCACAGCTCATCACCGCTGGTTCGGGCTCGGGAAGACGCGTTCGTCGATACAATCGTGATTGTGAGATCTTGCAGCCGAGCTCGAGCCCGTGCGGCTGTTTATCGATATCGATTTATCTCCATCGATGAACTTTCAGCTGTCGAGAGTTCAGGGTTCATTGAAAGACGCGCCAGAAACCTCGTGTTGGGGGTCCGCCGTGAAGATTGTACAAGATACCTCTTGGTGATTACGCTTGGCACATCTCTTCCTCTCCCTACAGAGGAAGTTTTGGGAAAGACAAAAACTCTCCCCTCAACACACGACAAAAGCGCTCTGAACCGCGTCTTGGACTCACTTCAGTTTCTGTGTCACAGGTTGCAAGAAGTTGCTCTCTACGATCCGCCAGCTGCTTTCTACAATGCACTCTTCATCGCTGTCTACGACTACGACTTCCGTACCAACAATCGTCATGACGGACACGCCGCGGTGTTGGGTCGTCGCGTTTTCCATGATGATCTACACCTTCTTCGCAATGGCCGTCATCAAATCCTCATCAGTAGTCTACGTAGGCTCGATGCAGATGCTCGACCTTTCGAGAGAGCAAGCTTCTTGGCCGGCAACCTTGACAGTGATGATCTCACAACTTGCCGGTATGTGAAAATCGCTTTCCGTCTCTAGCTAGCACAAACCCCCGAAATATCCCCGTTTCGCAAGCTGTCATCCACAATCCTTGTTGACCTCGCAGACTCCTCGAGAGTTTTGGAATGATGTGTTGAGTTTTAAATTGTTCGATTGATCTCCTTACAGGTCCGGTGTACGGCACGCTGTTGACACACACCTCGGAGCGATTCTGCCTCATCCTCGGAGCAATTCTGTGCTCCGTGCCGATGATGGCAGCAGCTCTGTGGTCGACTGAAGTGGTGACACTTTGTGCCCTCGTGGGTATCATTCAAGGTGAGTTGTTAAGCTGAGAATCAAGCAGGGGCACTTCACTTCTTCACTCTTGCGTTCTCGAAAGTATCCTGATGCCACTCCTCGCGCTCGGTGTGCTCTACTGCGCAGCGTGCCCCGTTACCAAAGTCACTTGAAGCCTCCAACGGCTCGAGGAGTCCGAATTCAAGGCAGCTTTGTCTCAGCCATTCGTTCCCCTAAGCCCAGTATTGATTCGTCGACATTGACACAGATCGTTCGCAAGCGGACTCTGTTTGTGCTTTAAACCCTCACATCGGAACACGGCTCGAAACTGAATCTCATCCTTTTTCTTCAGGTTTCGGATCTGCTTGCTGTGAGGTGATCCCTTTCGTGATACTGATGCGGCACTTCCAAAAGTTCCGTGGCACTGTGATTTCGGCAATGTACATAATCACGGCTTTATCGGGCTTTGTGATGCCCATTCTTTACGAAAACATCCGGCAAACCTGGGATTTCCGAGTTTGTCTTTTCGTCATGGGTGAGTAACTTTGAAAATACTTGTGATCAGAGAAGCTAGTCTCCTGACCTCAGAAAGACTGAAAAAGCTGACACGAATTGCAGGCACTGTGAATTTTGGCATGCTGCTGGGATGCATCGTCATAAACCGCGTACCTGTGGCTGTTAAATCGAGTGAGATCGAGGGGACGGCCGAGAAAGTCGCTAGTTTTTCCGATATCAGCTTGAGCCCAGACAACTATCTGGTTGAAAGCATCTTACTCAAAAGTCAGGTAAGTTCATCCCCAAACTCCGAGGGTTTCAGCCAGGAGTACACGCTTCTTTTCATTGCGATGCGGAAAGGCGTGATGAGGCTGTCGGCGGTCGTGGTGACGTGCAAACGTGCCCGACTCAAGACATGCAGGTCTCGGGCTCGATTCCCATTCACATTTCCTAAGGGTCCGTCGACTGAGGCAATACCTAAACGGTGGTCCCGGCGGAATACAGATGTATGAGAAAAAAAAGCCGCAAAATCTAACATCTTCTTTCAAACAATCAGCAAAGCAACCCAGGCCCGTTCGTCGATGTTGAATCTTTCCGAGAGAGGAGACCACTCGTTTCTGGAAGATCTAAACCGATTCCATCGAATGATTTCAATCTGCTCTCCCCGAGCTTCATCCACATCACGATTTCAAGGTAATAGCACCATGGAGAACGTGCGACCACCGATTCTTGGAAGATTTCTCGGAAGGTCCCAAAATGTTTTTTGCAGGACCAAGAAACTGAATACTGACTTATCCTTTGCAGGGCGGCGACGATCCTTTCGCTGGCTACGTTCCTCATGGTCATCTTGGATTACGCAGGGGATAGGCACCTTGATTCCGTGCAAGGTGTCCTCATCCTCACTGTGTTTACCGTGGGGGACCTGGTGTCTCGAGTTTTGTCCGGATCCCTGATTGATCTTCGTCTCTTCGCGCACTCGCATTTGATGTCTGCAACTTTCCTCGTACAAGGGCTCTCCTTCCTCTTATTGATTTACGTTGACTTATACCCGACGATGCTTTTGGCCTCATTCCTCATTGGACTCACCGGAGGATGCCGGAATATTCTTGCGACCGTTATGGTCACTGAAGCGTCCGAGGAGGCTCAATTGGCTCGGTTTTTGGGAGTCATGAACTTTGTCACGGGTGTCACCCTCGCTTCACAGCCCATTCTAGTCGGTTAGTTCTGCGTTGATTCAGTAATTTTGAATTTTATAGTCATGCTCCATAAGTCAATCACCTAATATGTTCCTTCAACTCCAGGTTTCGTACGCGACACTCTCGGAAACTACGAGGTTCTGCTGGTCGGGTTCTTCCTTATCAATATGATTCTCTTCGTAACGTGGCTGACTCAAGTCATCTGCGACTGTCGCAAGAAAACACACGAGTCCATCTGATGTGCTGGCTCGGTTCAGCTCTGCGCCCGCCGGCTTCCGTTCCACGGCAGCTCACTTTTCGGTGAGCGCATCGGGGCTGTAGCCGAGAGGTGCTCGGACTCAATCATCTGAGACGAACCGCCCCCGCCGCAGGTTCAACGACATCTCGGTTCATCGGCCACATGACCCTTCATCCACTCCATTGTATTCCGCTGTATACAATGTAAATATACTGAGAATATTCCTGGAGGTTCAATAAACCTCCTTACACCCACGAATGTCATGTGTCAATCTCACCGGCACAGAAACCATTTACGGCCCTTGGATCGAATCGAGGCGTCATCTGAGCCGTGCGAAAGGCGTTGCCTCGGCGCTTCTGTCCCCTATAGAGATGAGAACGCCACAGCCGACTCCGATCCGGTGATTCACTCGCGGAAACGGGCGCTACTCCGTTCCTGCTTCGTCATTCCCTTGCCCCGGTCCACTGCGAGACTCCTAGGGCCTCCTGCGTGTGGCTATGAAGATCTGCTCTGGGGAAACGTAGCGTGAGGACGGTCCTCTTGGCATGGGACTGTAACCGTGCTTCGGCGGGGCTGAGATTTGGGGTCGAGGAGCACAGATGACTGTCTCGGATCACTCCCTCTGGTGTCGGGTTGTGTCCGCAAGGACCTTCCCCTCACCTAGGCACCGTTGGTTGGAGTTGATTCAACCCGTGTGTCCGAAAAAGGGATCAAACGACCGATTGATTGTCAGTGCATATCCCGTAACCAAAAACTCGATGGCGGCGGTTCGAATCTTGACTGCTGCCGGGATGCATCACATGTGACGTGCAAGAGCGCGTCCAAGGTGTGCATCGACTGACACGATTAGGCGTCAGTCGAGATAAAGGTTCAACGGTGTCCAGTTTCAAAAACTGTGACCGGCGTCCGCAGAGCCTGCTCGCCCCTGAAGTGAAAGGGTCATCTTCGGATGAGACGCACTATAAACCATAACCATAACAACTCTGCAAGCAAGAAACTCTGGCATTTATATCGCGTCTCATGCTTCCAATGCTTACATCATAGGCATATTACATCTTAAGATCACGCGTGCGAAACGGACTTGATGTCGGACTCTGGTGGGTTAAACACGACGAAGATGCGTCCGAGCAGCCTTCCCGAGAATGCTGGTTCGATTCTGTTGAGTGTTTCCAGGTTTCGGAAGGGAATGTTCGACTGTCGCCGTGAACGTTCCACCGCTTTTGTTGCCCCGTTTTCGCACCTCGCGATGATCGCAGTGTCCTCTTGCGAATCGAAACTTCCCGCTTGATCGCTGTGACGGAGGAGGGGTCTCATTTGTTCAGCGCTTCCACGTTCGCAATGATTGCGAGATCCAAAAGTTGAGAAATGCTAGTCGTTCGCGGGAAAAACCAATCCCTTAATGTCTGGGAGAGTCACCTCGCGTAGCTGGTTGGCACGGGAGTTGTCCACTTTTCGCTCTTCGTTCCCGAAGTTGTTTTACAACTTCGCGATCCATCCGATCCGCAGGGTTCCACGAAGGCTGAGTTCTTTCGTCTCTCCAAATCATCGATCGAGTGCTGTGGTGCTCTGGAGCAGGCGATTTCGAGTCCAGTCGCGAGTCGCGACCTCCACAGACACCGTTCAAAGGGGGATCGGATCTGTGGTAAACTCCGTTTCCATATTTGTTACACAGTTTTGCATGACAAAGTAGCGGAGCAGCATGAATGTTCTAACCGTTTCGTGTAGCTGCGGCTCACGGGTTGAATGTATCCCCCACGGGGAGCAAATACATAGGAGTGAAACTGTTTCTGTGAATTCTTGCAGCCGGCACGTCACCATCCTCACCCACATGAATGACCGCTGCAACCATCTGCGGTGGGCAGGTTATAGCGCCGCGCTTCGACTTGACGAGTTCCGCCCTGGGAGAAGAACCGATGACTTGAGTGAAAGAAGATGGAATTGATACTCATTTGACAGCATCTGACATATCGACAATGGCATTATGTATGTCCTACTTTGAATGGCGTTCAACCGCGCTCCTTTTGGTGTACAACGCACTGAGTCTCTCCCGCAGGCCATCCGACATCATTTACGCTAGCAACACTTTGATGGTTGGATGGGGAGGGGGGTGGGGGGGGTGTAAAGTGAAACGGTGAACATTCCTTGAGGTCTTTTAGAGATGGACGAACTGATTCTCGATTGGATGTTTCAGCTCATACAGCGGACTTCGGCTACAACGAGCTATTTCTGGCGTTCCCTCGGAGTACGGTCCGACATTCTTCTCCTCAACGACTGATTCTTATCTCTGATTCGCCACGAACTCCATAGAGCTTTCGAGTTCCTCTTGACCAGGGAAAAGCGCCGGCAAAGTGCCCAGCTACTCGAACTCAGAAGCTTGCGAATCCAGATCAGAGCCCATCGCTTTAGTATCTCCAGCAAAGAGAAGATCAGGCTCGCTGTGCCGCAAGCAACAAAGAGCGGCGAAAGTTTCTCGAAGTTTCGCATTTCAAACCGTCCTCGAGAAGTGTTGTGCTGGAGATAAGGATGGAGCCTTATGCTTGCTCTCAAGCGCTCTTCGTTCAACTTGTCCCAGCGTTCAACTTGTGTCTCATGAGCCTTGATGATGATATCTTGCGCGCGATCATCTAGATCTTTAGACGTGATGGACTCGAGATTCCGCGCCCGTTGCTTCTTCAATGAGAAAAGGGCGTGCTCAAAAAGTTTAGAGAAGAACTCACTCTTTTGATTCAGAGTTCTCACCAAGAGTCTCGTGGCATGCCACATTTCGGGACCGCGACGAACGTCACGACCATTGAAGCTCAGAAATACACCATGAGCGTGGTCTTTTTCACCATAGGGGGCTTTGCCCTTCCGGAAGGTCACTGCCGTGTGGGTGTACCGGAAGTCGACTCTTTGCAAAGGCATACCTGTCGCAGAGAGCTGAAATCTGCTCAAACCACAAATCGCGGTTTTTCTAAAAGCTATGTAGCCCATTAGGTAGGCTAGGTTGGAACATTTGCTATTCAAGTGACACTGAATGAAATAATCCACTTTGGCCGGCTGGCTGGGATCAAGAAAATTCGCCAAGAAAACATTACTGTACACGCTGCTGATGAAGAAGTTACCCAGCAGAGCGATTCCGCAGAACATCAGATACGAGCTCCTCGTGCTCTGGAATTCAATTGGAGTCGCTTTTATAAAGTTGAGCAGTATTGAAGTCAGTTTTCTAACAAAAGATGCGTGCGCGGCGAAAGTGAGTGATGCACTCAGCAAAGCGGCATTCACTAGTAATGTCGCCCATGTAGCCAGAGAAAAAGGGGTCAGCAGTTTGTAGATGTCCGGTTCCCGTATTCTGAAGAACGTATAACATTCCGTGTAGTGAATCAAGTCAACAATGTTGTTCAAGGCCACATGATGAAAAAATGGATCCTCCACCTCGAGAGGGAAAAAGCTTATTGGGACGAGTTCAGCATGTAGGCTCGCCACAGAGTTGTTCCACCGGAACAGTAAATTCACAGTCAGCCCCCTAGAATTGGGCCCAATATCGTACAGAATGCGCTCTGGCCTCCTTTTGAGGCACTCTTCTACGTTTTCATTAAGCTTGTACTGTCGCCAAGCAAGAACACCATCCGTCTTGTGACATGAGAAGTAAGTTACGTGACTGCTACGCTGAAAAAGCGGAACCCCGTAAGATTTCAGTCTCTCCCGTGACGACCGCATCCGTCCGTAGAAGATGTGCACGATACACTTGTGACGGATGTTCTGATATAGATCCTCCGAGCGGAACTTTTCGATTGAACGAATGTCAGAAACGATTGCCGTGTACAGGGGGGCAGCGAGGGCATTCAAAAACCACGGACCAACAGAATATTTTTGGAGCAACAATGGGTGACGTCGTTCCGTATAACGTTCCATGGCAGTTTCATGTTCCGGCTCGGCTAGCAATAGACTGGCGAGCGTACGCGAACGGAACTCCGTGAGTGTGTTGGAGATATCCACGATGAGGAGCTGCTCAACTTTGATCTTGTTCAGAACGGCAAACTCTTCGATTTGGTTGTCGACCACCTCACTCGGGTACTTGGCGAACACCATCGATCCTAGCAGCAGCACTCCGAGGATTTCCGTCCGGGAAAGTTGCATGGCGAGAATTTAGGGCTGTTCAGCGTTCCGTTTTTGATATTGGAACCATCTAGAAAACTCTGACGTCCGAGCCTATTGCACGGCAAGGCGGTACAACCCTGTCACGGACTCCATGGCTCGCCTCGAGGTTCAACTCTGTTCCCTCAACGTTCACAACTTCAGCGAGATGTGTCTATTTGTGGAGAGTATAACCTAATCAACATCATGGCCAGCGGGCACGGGCAGTATGGATTTGAAAAAGCTCATAGCAACTTGTTCGTCCTCAGGCATGTGAAATTTCATTTTGTGTAGTGCATCCCGACAGACGAGAGGAGCGGGTCAGTGTCAACAAACGTCCACGTCCTGACTCCATTAGGATTCAGCTTCACCTGAGATGCGAGTCCCCATTCCAGTTGGTTATGTTACCAAAAAGTATGTATGTATGCGAACCCCATGCGCACTCAAGGATTTTCATATCTTTAGCACGATGTCGGCTCATGGTGCATCTAAATCAATTCTCAGGAGCAGGATTCACGCTCTTTCCTCGTCCTTTGAGTTGAGGGTGTCAGTCAGGAGACAGAAACTGAATGTCTTCTTGGAATCTCCCAACATTGGGAGTAGAAGTTCCCCTGCCGCGCATATTGGAGTTCCGCCGTCGTCTCAAAGCCAGAGCTTCGTGGCTTCTCATGACTTTCTGTCATTCGTAAGTAGCGTGCATGAGTTTCGCGAACCGCACTGATGAGATGCCGGCGTTGACCCAAATCCCTGCTGACCACTGCGTACACAATGGATGGGTCGCGCCGATTTGCATTGGAGAGTGGTCTCGCGAATCTGTCTCAATCTCAGAAGGTGCGCCATCATGGGAAATGTCCCCGACGGGCTCAGATGTGTCCTTGGATCGAAAAAACAACCACATCGACTCGGTGACTGCGGCTATGCACATAAGCTGGAGCATGCGACGCACACTGGTCGACATCAGACTCTGGGTGAGCAAAATCGTCTTACCGGAGTCATCAGAACCTGACCCAAACGGATTTTCATGAAACTTGGCAAATAGGTAGTCCTCATTGTGAAACTCACTTGTGCCAAAGGATTTCCCAGGCAAATGCGTCCTAAGCCAGTTATGAGCCTTCAAAGTTGCGGCCTTCGACGCCATGTTATCACGACAGCGCGACCAATCACAACACAGTGAGGCGCGGCGGCAGCGGTCTGACTGCGGCAGTCGAGCGCGCAATCGACGGAATGGGCGCGCTCGTTTTGATAGACGAAACGTCCTGAAGCAAGCAGTCAGAGAGCAATCGAAGGAAAATTTATTGTATGTGAAGGTGGATTGGATCGAAAAAGCAGGAGATGCAAATATAGTGTTCACAATAGACACATTTCATCAGTGCGACGGTGGCGTGAGCGGTACACTTGGCATCACGACGCCGGACCGGCTGTAGTAAAATTTCAATCACATTCTCAAAACTTCCGACATCTTCGTCGAGGTCATATCCGGATTTTTTCCACGCGTATCTCCACATTTTCGAGAATCTAGGATGTTGAAGTTGGTTGAAGCAGAGACTATGGAGCCTAATAACGAAATACCGGTTGCTCGGCCTAGTTAATGATTGATCTCTGAAAAAGGCATCTCGGCAGTGTTCAACGACATTCTTCACTAGGAGCTTGTACTGTCGAAAAAAGTAAACGTCAAGAGGCTGTATATATTTAGTGGCTCCTTGCGGAATGTATTCAATCGAAAGACCTGGTGCAGTCAACTCGGCAGCCGGTCCCTGGCCCGGCCAAGCGTCCAATAGCAGCACAGACTGGTCTTCGACGTCCGCAAGAAATACCTCTCTAAACCATTGCTGCATGATGGCGGTCGTGAATTTCCCTGATTTAGAGCAGCTAATTTTGACATTCTGACAAGAAGACAACAGCCTAGACAACGCTTCCCGGACCTTTGGACCGAAGCTGTTGCCCGTGGGCTCTTGCAGACAGATAAAGATATACTTCCCAAGCTGACCCCCTTTCGATAGGTGAACTTGGATTGTGTACGAATGTGAAACTGCTTTCGATTCCGCCACCCGAGCCTCGACAATTTTCTCTCCTTTGTGCGTGAGTGTGCGATTCCGTATGGGTTCGTACTCGAACCCGCTTTGATCTGCATTCCAAACGGAATTATCGCTCAGGTTGGCGGTCGCGATTTTATCGTTGATTTCGAGTAGGAACGCGGTCGCATTCTCAATGATCGTTTCTTCCTTCTGCATCGAGCTTCGACCTACAACCCGAGTGATTTTCCGGCTCGAGATTCGGAGTTGTTTACGCAAGCTGGTCAGGTACGAGGGGCTGCTCAGCTGGCGCCGGGGGTTGATGTCGTCGCAGGCTGATCTGACCCAGCAATGGATGTGTTGAGCGTTGACTTGGGCTTTCTCATGACGAGCCTGTAGATAAGTAAGACTTTTCCTGAAGACACGGCAGGGGATTCTGACTCGTCGGAGTGTAAATCGGGAACGAGTTCCTACCTATTACAATATTGGCAACAAATCTATGACTTGGGTGAACTATGATGTACCTTTGAAAACTCCTTGGCAACAAATTGTTTAACCTTCTGACACTTTACGTGCTCGCCGATTCCCTGAGTGAAATGCCGCCTGACAGCTCTCAATTCTGAGTATGTGATGTTGAATTTTTTGAGGCAAGATCTTCTCCCCTTGGACTGATAAAAAGACCAAATTTTGTCCAAGCGAGCGGGAGAGAATTTTTTTTCTATCGGCGTCCATTGATGTGTTCTTGAATCTGGCTCGTCGAGATGTTCACCTTCAGCTGGCATTGGACTTTGGGGCAGATCTACCTCGGGGTCAGCATCCACGTCTTCAGCGCCTTGGAAGTCATCCTCAACCTCACTTGAGGCACCATTGTGCTCTCTTGCGTTCTCCAGAAGGATTGCCTCGATGATGACTACACATTGAACCTCGGCCCCTTGAGGAGCGTTAGCAACTGACAAGTCGACTGAAAACTTTTCCACCAGACACTTCAGAACCGAATCTATGGAGAACGCCATTGCGAGCTTAACGTCTCATTCAGTTTTGAATTTATTACTGTCATGAGCCATTATCAGACACATCGACTGGATATTAACCTGTCCGGAGTGGAACATTGGCGCATCTAATACCTGTCTCCATGGTCTGGAGCTTTGAAGTTCACGGACTGAAAAATGACGTCTATCTCGCTCTGTTGAGCTCCAAGAGCCTCCTCATTTGTACCTAGATGTCGATCGAACACTCCAGAGGTGACCGCTTCCCATTCTGATCCCATCCTCTTCCCCATTCATGGGATAATTTCCACACCCCGAACCTGACTTGCATCCCTCTACGTGCTAGCCACTGCATTAGACGCGATGATCTGCACGATTCCACGGAGCACGGACCTACTTCTCGGAAAGCGCGGGCTCCACGGCCGCCGCGCGCTCGCTGCGGTGCACGCGCAGTGATTCGAGTTGTCGCGCTGTCGTGATAACATGGCGTCGAAGGCCGCAACTTTGAAGGCTCATAACTGGCTAAGGACGCATTTGCCTGGGAAATCCTTTGGCAGAAGTGAGTTTTACATTGAGGACTACTCATTTGCCAAGTTTCATGAAAATCCGTTTGGGTCAGGTTCCGATGACTCCTGGTTAGATGTGTGTCTGCCTGATTTGGGGCGAAGCGAGAACGGATTCGATCATTTGAGGGTGCACGCAAGCTTATTTCCGGAGTTTCACGTGATCTTGAGATAGATATCGGGTCTTTGCGAACGAGCCGCCTTCGGAGATGCCGTTCGTACGCTGAAAACGCGTCAGGTGGCTCGTCTCGGAGCCATTCTGGGGCCCCTCATCTTAAGAGGAAGTTTCGCCAACCGAATCCGTCTACTTCCATTTTCCCGGAAATGTCAGGAATATTTGGTCCGTGTTGACATTGAACAAGAAAATGCCCGACCTTGCTTCGCTGCGACAGGACACCTGAGGGGGCCGAGGAGGAAACCACTCCGCCACCAACAAACGGATATTCACCGGAATCGACAGGGTCAATCGAACGCAGGATAGGCATGCCTTCCGGGGGCGATCGTGAGGATCCCAGGACTCCATCCAAAAATTAGACGTGCCGGGTTCCATTCTGTAACCCATCCGTCCTGGTCGGACAACGTGAACGCTCGACGGCGTGTGAGCTCCTCAAAGTCAAGACTGAATAAGTGGACTCAATTCTTCATAGGTCTCGAATTCTCACAATCAGTATGGTTATTCTCAACGGGGACGAGCGAGTTCCCTCGGACACGACAATTTAGCTGGAACAAATTTCGATCTTGTTTCGTACAGGATAGAGGCGGACCGTGCTGAAGTGCCGTCTACGGCGAACCCATTATTTTTTGCCGATCTTCGATCTCGATTTCTCAACCCAGTTTGCAGGAGAAACATACCCACAAAAAAAGAATTCCTTTTTCAGCTTCTTCGGAGCGAAAACAGGAGCTCCTATCTGATATCGCAGATATGGCGCAGCCCGCTTCATACCCGTTGCGAGGATCCGGGACGAATCTAATCGAGAACCCTTCCAGCGACCATAAAACCGACATCATCTTCCGCTTTCCAACTTTCCATCGCTCCGTACGGTGGTGACGAACTCCCCGGAATCGCCTTTATGTCCTCCATTGCTGTTATTCAAGGGATCCTCCGAGCGGTAGAACTTCCCAAGGAGGTTTTAGGAACATAGCTTCGAGAGTTCAGGGGGCCGCGTTTATATTGATTACGCGTGACCGGAGTTTGAGTTTGACAGTGGTTCATTTTGATTGGAATTTCTTCCGATTGACGCTCGACTTCTCAATAAATGGACATCATATTGTACACAGATTCTATGTTTTAAGTCCTTCATCTATGTATGTTCTCAATTTCTCATCGGTTCATGAAAACTTGAGAAAATCAACCTGACCTCCCTCGGTAGTGAGCCCCAGATCTTTTGGTAAAGCACTCGTAATGTTTATTTGAGTCAAATACAACATAGTGTTCGAGGGGACAGCGTCAAGGAGGGATATTGTTGAATCTACGAGCGAGCCTCCAACGAAAGCTATCCTACACTTATCCTACACTATCCTACACTATAAAGGGCTACAGGGCAGCAGTGTGGACCAAAAAAGTTGTCAAAGAACCATGAATCCACTATATGGCATTTCGGGACGGAGCAGCCGACGAATGTATTGGATCCCGGGTTCGAATTCGGTCTGCGATGCCTAAAAGAGTTCCTTGAAGAAGATCTACCTGCCGGCGACCTTCGGCGACGCGGTCGCTGACTATCGACTACGTCCTTGCGTGTGACAACGAAGTCAGGGACCGCTCGGCCGCGTCAGGTCCACGTAACAACGAAGCAGGGGACCGGCTGGCTGCACACGGGGCATTGTAGACGGTGTCATCGGCGCCGAGGTCCGTGCCAAATATGAGGGGGACCGGCCGGGCGCGTCAGGGTGTTCGCGGATGGCAAGTCGGCGTCAGGGCTCCGCTTTAAGGGCCCTTCGCAATTCGCAACCTAAACGAACTAAGTTCTCAACAATTTCCACAGCTCTGGATGCGCCCAACTAACAGGCATCACGCAATGCGCGGTTCGACAGCCGGATACTCACCGGGCGTCGAGCCGGGCACTCGAGATGGGGACCGATCGGCCGCGTCAGGGGCATCGCGGACGGCGGCATCGGCGCCAGGGGTCTGCGTGAGTCGACTCCATATTCTGTTCAGACAAAAACTCAGAATGGGCATGAGTTTCATTTCGAACAGTGAAATAGCGCATTTCAGTGAGAGGCGGCTGGGTTTCTTAATGTCTGTGAACGACGCCGAAATCGCTTGGCAAACTCGTTCCTCGATGTGAGCGTGAAAGTTGCTCACTGAGAAATGAAGTCTCAGTCCAAGATACCTGAACGTCTTCACGAATTCTCGCGGTTGACCATCGAGTGATATGCTGTCGGCTCTTGCAAGCTTCCCTGATTTGCAAAACCGCATCACTTTGGTCTTATGTTAGTTCGATTTCTCTCTAGGCCTCTATCCTTCAACCAGAAAGAGATCTTGGGTAAAATCGCACGGAGCCCATTGGGGTGGGGATGGGCAATGACAACATCATCTGCGTAAAGGGCGATAAACGCACGGGATTCACTTCGCACGTAATCCACAAGGTTGCGGATCAGCATGACGAAAGCTAGACAGCTCAATGGATTTCCTTGGGGCGTACCATCGTTCTGGCGGACGGATGCTACGCCATCTTGGAGCTCCACCGTGAGATAGTCTTCCGTGAAGAAACTTTCGATGACTTTGAGGGTTTGGCCACCGACTCCAGCCTCCCTGAAGCTCTCCAGCATCTTGACGCGAGGCGCTCGATCGAAAGCTTTAACGCAATCAATGAACGCTGCATACATTTTCCCAGTGTCCTGAACAGTTCTTTCTACCTCAGAGAGAAAGAAATTCACCGCATCAGGGACTCCGAGACCCTTACGAAACCCGAACTGTTCTTTCGAGAGGGCTTTGTCCAGCATCGGTTCCAGTCTACCGATGAGGGCTTTGCAGAAGATTTTCTTCAACGTTTCTTCGGAGGCGATGCCTCTGTATAAGTTGAGATCACTTCGGTTGTCCTTCGCGCCGCCCTTGAAGAGGAGGGAGAGACGTGCGCGGCTCCATGACGCTGGAAAGCGTCCCTCTTGCAGGATGCTGTTGAAAAGTTCAACAAGATCCTCACCGATAAGCGGTTCGGCTTGTTCCCAGTGTTCGTAGTAGTGGCCACTAGGGCCTGCGCTGCGATTTCTTGGGAGGATTCGCAACAGCGACTGAATCTCCTCTCGGGAGCATGGTTCCTCCATCAATGCTTGCTCCCAGGTTAGGGGAGGTCGACATGGACGGGGTGGCGATGGGTCGCCTCCTCGTTCCAAAACAGGCGGTTGAAGTGAGTTTTCACATCTTGTGCAGCAACATTTAATACCGTCCCCTTCTGCCTCTTCTTCAGATACAGGTGTGGTTTTTGTTCGGCCATGTACAGCAAGCGCCGCTCCTGTCGTTGGGTGTAATCCTTCTTTGCAGCCCGTACCATCGAGTAATACTCCTTCCTTGCGGTGAAGTATGTGTCTCTGGTCTCCGGGTTGGCTCGGCAGTTCCGCAGAGCTGTCAGAACTTCTTGACGCTTGCGGTAGCACTCAGAATTGAACCAATTCTGCGCTCTTCTGTTCCAAACTTTTCGAGTGACAACGCAGGCTGCCACCGCGGAGGCAACCTCAGCCTCCCTCTGGTCGACCGTCGGAGAAGAAACTGAGGCCAAGGAGCGTCGTACGGCATCGAGTTTCTTAGGGTTCAATCTTCTACTTCGTCTCCACTTCCTCGCAGGGGAAGCGAATCCGCTGAGAGTGGCGGAGAGAGTAACTGGGAGGTGTTTCCTAACTTCAATGCCATTCACCTCGGTAGTAACTGGGGGACCGTTCGTGAATAGCAGGTCAATCGTGCTTCTGCCGTTATGGCAGATGTAGGTGTGTTCCTCAGCTTCATTCCTGCAGAATAAATTTCGGCGGGTGTAAGCGCACACTCCACGTGAAGTGCAAAACCCAAGACGAAAAAGAACCGCCGGAGGAACCGTCCGCCGCATGGAAGTGCCGGGTGTGCTTGTCTCCGGCGGTGGCACTCTCAGCTGATGAGATGATGCAGGTTTTGGACAAGAAACCTCTGGACTCCGACTTGATGAGCTATGTGACTTTCCTGGTGACGAAAATGAGACAGCTAGAAGGAGAGATCGCGGCTCTGAAGAATGAGCGGCGATCAACCTCACACGCTGACACAGAGTGCGGAAGTGCAGCTGACACCCAGAGACCAGATCCGAAAAGAACGTACGCGAAATCAGTGCTACTTCTAGGAGACAAGAGGGTCGAGCAACTAAAAGGGGAGGTACTAGCACAACTCCCAAAGAAGTGCCCGATAGTTTTCCGAGCCTACTCAAGACAGAAAACTGCCGAAATTCTGGAACAAGGCGAGAAGTTTATCGAGGCGAACCCTCAGCCAGTCCAACTAATCCTCCATGCAGGCTACGATGAATGTATGGAATTCGAGAAAGATCTTCTCCTGACCAATATCGCAAACTTCGCGAAGTATCTGAAGGACAACCGCCCAGACTGTGCGTTGAGTAAGATAACCATCCCTCAATTCACGAAAGACTGTAAGGAAGCGAACACATTCCTCAAAGCTCGACAAGAGGAGATCGGCATCGAAGTGATAGACGCTACCCACGGCCACCGAGCAATGGTGAACAAGGGCATGTACACATATTCCGGGCTAGATGACCTGGCGACGGCATGCTCGAAAGGGATAACGAGGAAAGCGTCGACTTTTTTAGGAGTGAAAACGGTAGCGACGAAATCCAGTCAACCAAAACCGGCTTCAAGAAGAACAAGGGAAGCAGAAAATGTCAAAACTCAGAACCGAGAAAACTGACAGAAACAGCCCCTCGTCCCAAACTCACAACCTCGAAACCAACATCAGCAGAGCTCCCGCAGGCGACGAGTCAGCTTCGACGACAGTCGAAGACCTCCACAAGCCCAGACGGGATCCTACTCGGCCAAACCACCAATCAGACGACGTCAAAACCGAGACGAAAAACTCGCTCCAAAGATGCCGTCACTGGCCGACCTACTAGAAAAAGCTCTAGAGGACTATTCGAGAAACAGAATCACCGGACGACTACAGCGGAGGTTCTGAGAATAGTTCAATGGAAGTGTGAGAACGTGACGTCGTCTGTATATCTACTCCCAGCCTAAGCATTCGACGAAATCGACGTTCTCGTTCTGACAGAAACATGGTCTGTCTCACCAATTCATCTCCCCAACTTTTACTCGATTAGCTGCCCTGCACAGCGCATCAGTCGTTCCGGTCGCGCGAGTGGAGGCGTAGCAGTTCTCTTTAATCAAAAGCTCGGCTGCATGAAAACGATCATGGTCGAAGGGAACTGCATCGTGCTAGAGGGTGAGCGAGTGAATATTGTGGCGATGTACATCAAACCTCCGTCGGTGGAATCAACAGAAACCCTACTCGACAAACTCACGAGGTGCTTGCAGCTCACATACCATAAAGGACAAACGATCATAGCAGGCGATCTGAACACCCGAATTGAGAAGCCGGCCGATAACCGCACCATTGCTCTCGAACAAACGCTGTCGGAGTTCGGATTTTGGATCGTGAACGAGAGGGAGACGATCACCTTCAATAGTCCGATGGGCTCCTCGACTATAGACATATTCGCGACCAATTGCCCGAAGATCCTCATCAGCTTCACCGGCATCAACAATCGCCTCCGAGAAGGAGGCAGAATAACCTGGCACTGTCCCGTAGGAATGGAAATGGCTGTCCCATACTCTAAAGAAACGGCCGTAGGAAGACCAACAACCCCTTCCAGACAGCTAGATCAGACAAAGGTGGAAACCTACATTCTCAACCTCCCCTCCCAGCTCAACCTCAACTTCGAAACACCTGATAGCTTAAGCACCTTCCTCACCTCGACGCTACAAGCCTGCATGTCGCCGAGAAAAGAAATGAAGGAACGTAAATGGCGGACGAACGAATGCTCCGATATCAAACACTTCCAACTACAGGTGGCAACCTTGGCTCAGCTGAATCCGGTAATGAGACCGTTTCTCGCAAAAACCAAGACAGCATTCAGAAGAACCCTGAAAGCAGCCAAGTTGGAGTATTTGAGAAGACGAGAAGAGGAATTAGTAATCGAAGCGACGAGAACACCTTATGTCTGGATTCGCCATTCGAGACCACAGAACGTCAGCTGCCCAGTCCCGTTCGAAGACCTCAAGTCTCACTTCCATTCCATCCTATCCACTGCAAACACGATACCAGAATCCACTCCTTCGTTCCTAAGTGCATGGCAGCCTCACGTCGCTTCATGGAGAGAGGAGATCGACAGTGACTTCACCATGCGAGAAGTGTACGACATAATCACGACACTTCCACTGAGGAAAGCGTGCGGTCCTGGCGTGATCTTCAATGAGCACCTGCGACAGACGCCGTCCTTGATACCCCAGTGGACCCAACTATTCAACCTTTGTCTGCACCAGGCTCAAATCCCGAGAGCTTGGGAGGAATGTATAATGATTATTATTCCCAAGGGCAAGGGAGACGTCACGAACCCGACGTCTTACCGAGGAATATCGAAGAAAAGCTGCCCCTATAAAGCCCTGTCAAGCGGCATCGTGAGACGTCTGACACCCTTCCTAGAACTCACTGATGCTCTCCCGGACCAGCAGCACGGTTTTCGGAGAGACCGTTCTACTCTGACCGCTTGTGGGATCCTACTGGACACGATTGAGTCCAGACTCCGGAAGCCAAAACAAGCACTCTACGCCGTGTTCATCGATTTCACCGCGGCCTTCGATTCCGGATCGAGAACCAGGTGCCTAGAGATCTTCGCGGAAGCCGGAGTCGGTCCCAGAATGCTAGGTCTCCTCAGGGCCATGCTGCAGTCCAATCGGATCACAATCGATGATGGAGTGACTCTGAGACCGGGGCTACTCCAGACGACAGGTTCTGCCCAAGGTGATAACCTAAGCCCACTCTGTTTCTCCATGCTCATAAAGGACCTTCCGCGAACTATAGTCGAAAAGCACACCTCGGTGGGAATTCTTCTGTATGCTGATGACTGTGTTCTGTATGGGAAAAGCAGGTTTCATGTACAACAAGCTCTAGCAACCCTCGCTAACTCCGTGGCCGAAGTAGGACTGAAGATCAACAAAAGGAAGACGGAAGCGATGAAATTCAGAAGAGGAGGGAGGCTGGCCGAGAGCGACGTTGGAATTTGTGAATAAGTTCACATACCTCGGAATAACTTTGAGCACAACCGGCCTCAACTTCTCCCAGCATATCGACGAGCGCGTTAGAAGGGCCCTGGTGGCCACTTCGACGATTGAATCGCCACAGAAACCCTCCCTGAAATCCGCAATCGCCCTCTTCGAGCTCAAGATCGATCCAACAGCTTCCTACGGAGTCCAATTGGTTTGGAAGCATCTGTCCGCTCGAAACTTGGCAGCACTGGACAAAGTGAAGCCGACTTATCTCAAAAGAGTCCTCGGTCTGCACTCCACAACACGTAATCGACTCGTGTATCTACTGGCATCCACACCGTTGTACGTGGAAGAGTTGGCGAAGAGGCTGGGACTGGAAGAAACCGACGCGTACAAATCATTCATATCGCAACAGGAGGAAAAACTGGCCGACCTGGACCCCGAGTTCTTCTCCACCCCTGCGATGACGAAGGACTGCTGGAAGGAACCAAACCGCCCAAACAGGCACGTAATCACAAGATTCGCAATTCACGGCTACCATCATCGCCTATGCAGGACAGTAGGGTTCCATGATCCGGAGGCTAATTGTAGATGTAAATTTTGCGAGAAGCCGTGCCCCCGATATCACGGGTCTAGCTGTGAGAAAATCGAGTCCATTGGCTCCCTAGCAAAGATGTAGTGTCGTTGTATATCTATGTGTATATAACTAACGATACAAATAACTTATGAAACCGACACCTCAAGTGTGAATAAACGTATTATTATTATGAATAAACGGGCTTCGAAGAATTCTAGGACAGTGGTTCTCAACCTTTTTTGGCCCACGGAACCCCGAGGTGTTCCTCGAAGCTCCCCGCGGAACCCTGAGTTTCTGCTTGCCCCCCCCTTTCCCCCGCGAGGAGGTAAGACACCTGGTAAATCGATCTCGATAAAAGCACCGTATGAACGCCTTCACCTGGCTCCATTGAAACTCCCCTCTCGTGCTCGATACCTCTTTGAAGTTTGGGTCTTCTCGGACATCTAAAGTCGCGTTTCGTTTTCCGCGTTCACTATCTCATTTCCTTCCTGGCATCAGATGAAGAAAAAAGATCGGCGGAACCCCAAGGTT
Source organism: Neoseiulus californicus (assembly GCA_028455905.1). Classification (NCBI taxonomy): domain Eukaryota; kingdom Metazoa; phylum Arthropoda; class Arachnida; order Mesostigmata; family Phytoseiidae; genus Neoseiulus; species Neoseiulus californicus. The sequence continues at coordinate 83,028 of JAMQGS010000009.1, forward strand.
CCAAGGAAAATTCCGCGGCGGAGCCTTGAAAATCTCTCGCGGAACCCTTGGGTTCCGAGGAACCCCGGTTGAGAACCACTGTTCTAAGAGAATCTCCCCGCGACGACAACTCGCTGCAGAATCGATTCGACAGTTGGAATCTCCGCCAACTACTGTGGGCTTCGTGTCATCTAGTTCTGAAAGTCCATTCCCCACAATGGTCAATACCTCTTCGATGATTACAGAAGGGGGAATGTAAAACCCCATCACGTTCAAATGCTCATTACAGAGGAGCAAACAAAATTCGCTCTTGTAAGCCACTCTCATCTTCGGCCCTCCATGTCGAAGGTATATGGAGATGCCTCCTGAGGGGCGGCCTGCCCCGTCTACAACACTTGCAAAAGAGTCGTACTCTATCATATCTTCCAGTGGGAATGGTTCCACAAGGAACGTTTCGGTCAAGATGATAATGTCATGCTCTTGTAGAAAGTTCGGGTCCGAAAATCGCCCGAAGGCTCCTCGCAGACCCTCACAGTTCCACAGCATGACTGTTGCATCCCGCCTTCCACTCGCAATCTTCGTTAGATGTCACTTCTCCTCCGACACAGTCGGCGCCTCGACGTGCCCGGTCTACATAGACCAACCACCGCACCCGCAATCCAGCGCAAAGAAACCACCCACCTAGGTCCCACCTTTATACTAAATCCATCCTTATCCTTTACCACGTTCGTAAACGAACGATCATCCGTGACTCACTCTCATCGATCAAAAGGGCGGATGGTTCCCTCTCAACGGACGATGCCGAGATTGCGGAAATCCTCCGGAATCACTTTGCCGAGACCTATCCGACAGCAGAGGAACTAAATGAGCGAGACCGAAGCACGAGTCTCCCTAACGAAAGACCCTCTGTGAACACCAACCCCGCCCTGATAACCGACGTTGACGTCTCCCCATTAAACATTCTACGGCACCTCACTCGCCTTAAGAATAAGAAAAGTCACACCCCTGACGGGATCCCTGCATTTGTCCTCAAGCAACTCGGCCTTGAGTTATGCGTCCCGCTCTCCCTCATATTTCGACGTTCTCTAGAAGATGGGCTCGTCCCAGAGCTTTTTAGAAGGGCGATAGTCTCTCCGATACACAAAAAGGGAGACCGCACCGATCCGAAAAACAAGAGACCCGTGTCCTTGACCGTTGTCTCTTCAAAACTCCTTGAAAGCATCATATGTTCGGCGATCTACAACAACGCGAACTCCCAGAACCTCTACCACAATGAACAATACGCGTACAGACCACGTGTTCTGGAGTCATAGTTGTGGCACTGCCCACAGCGCCATCTGGAGAGAGCAGACGTAATAAACAATCCCAAGTCAGTCAGTGTCAACAGACTCAACGAACACGGGTGTCCTCTATTGTAGTACGAACATGGCGCAGTGACAAATTCGAACCTTCTACTAAGTGTCATCAAGTCCAGTGGAACGAAGTCACCGAGCTCCTCGTGGAAAAGGAGCAAGAAAGATCAGAAATGCCAGACAACAAGGACTCGCGCGGCCTGAGGCCGCTTCCCATGGAAGTCATACCGGGTGAAGACAACTACGAGCGTTGGAACACGTTCAAAGAAGCACTATCAGACTTCGCGATTATCGAGGGTCTGTACAAGCAGGCACCCGAGAGGCAAGTTGCGTACTTCCGGGCAACCTTCGGCGAGAAAAACCGCGTGCTGCTCAGAAACCTCAACCTAGGAGCAATCGTCGTGAACGACCTGGTGAATGAGGGAAGCAAAACTCCGTGCAAAAGTCTTCAAAATATTATCGACGAGCTCGACAAGCGTTTCAAACAGCATCAGAACATCTTGCATCACCGGTATGTTTTTCACAAAGCCAACCAATCTCCGGGTGAAACAATCGCTGACTTCTACGATCGGGTGTTAGGCCTAGTGAAAGCTTGCCGGTTCGGAACAGCTGAGCCCGAGATGCTCAGGGATCAGCTTGTCATTGGCACGGTCTTGGCTACGGCTCGAGAGGCCATATTCCGCGAAGCTTCGGAGCCCGCCCTGGATGCCGTGTTAAATACTCTGAAGATACACGAGGATAGCCAGAAAACGCTCGGTGACATCAACCACAAGGCACCGTCGGCTGCCGAGTCGATCAACATGGCAGCCAGCAGTCGAGAGAACCGCAGTGTCAACTGGCGCAAAACCAGCAGAGAACCGTTCAGGGCAGAGACCAGACAAAGGCTACCGGGAAACAGCTCATGGCGGAAAAGCAAGAACACGCAGGGCATGCAAGGGGTGTGCGGAAACTGTGGCTACAAACATGCGCCACAACGCTGCCCAGCATTTCGGCACCAGTGTGCGCGATGCGGAAAACGTTATCATTTCGAGTCACAATGCAGACAGGAACAGGCGAGGTACGTGAATCAAGAAGACTATGCGAGCCACGATAATTCCGAGTTGGATGACGTCTTCATGGTCGATCCCATGGATCAGATTCATACCGTTGACAATGCCAAACGGAAGTTCTTCGCCTGCCTGGCATTGCCGAGAGGGAAATTCCTGCGTGGCCAAATCGACAGCGGCTCCACGTGTAACCTGATGAATCACCAAGTTTATCAGAAGATCAACAAATGCAACGGAGTCATAAGAGAATTGGACAGAACCAAACAGAAGACACTCAGCATGTACAACTCGACTACAGAACGGACACTCGGAGAGTGCGTGATCGCCTGCAGGTACAACGGAAACAACTTCGAAGTTCCCTTCCAAGTCATCGATTCAACAGCAGGAACACTCCTATCCGGAAAATCGTGCAAGAAAATGGGAATCATCTACTTCGATTCACACGTAGAGGAGGTCCACGCCGTAGGAAAGAACGAGAAAAGTTCGCCACTTCAACAGCTGCTCGCAGATTACGGGGACGTCTTCAAAGGACTCGGAGAGTTCAAACGCCCCGTCAGAATCGAATTGGATCCAAGCGTCAAGCCGAGACAACAACCACCTCGGAAGACGCCGGTTGCCGTCCGAGAGGCACTGATTCAACGCATCAAAGAAATGGAAAAACAGAAGATCATCGAGAAAGTTAAAGTGCCGACGGCGTGGATCAGCAATCTCGTCGTGGTGCCGAAGGCGAGCGGAGCGCTGAGAATCACGCTCGATCCTTCGTTCCTGAACAAAGCAATCAGAAGGCCCCGATATCCTATGCCAACGTTGCAAGACAGCCTTCCGCTCCTGTCACGAGCGCGCTGGTTCTCCATCCTGGACGCGAAGGATGGATTTTACCAGATGAAATTGGATCGCGAGAGCACCGAGCTAACCACGTTTTGGACTCCTCTGGGAACGTACAAGTACCTCAGAGTCCCGCAGGGTATTTCCTCAGCTCCAGAGGAATACCAGCAGAGACAGGCTCAGACCTTCGAGGGTCTAAGGGGAATTCTCGTGGTGGCCGACGACACCCTGTGCTTTGGATGCGGAGACACGGATGAAGAAGCTCGACGTGACCACGATGAAAACCTGAGAGCATTGCTCGAAAGAGCGAGGCAATGCAATTTGAAGTTCAACCTCACTAAACTGCAGTTGTGCCTTTCAGAAGTGAAGTACATGGGGCACATCATCTCGCGAGAAGGGGTGCGGCCCGATCCCGAAAAGATAGAAGCGATCCTGAAAATGCCGAAACCGGCTTGCCAGAAATCGGTGCAGCGACTGCTGGGAATGGTCAACTACCACCTGCCATTCCTACCCGCACTGGCAGAAATTGCTGCTCCGATTCGAGAGGTTATCAAGAAGGACAACGAATTCGTGTGGTTGAAAAGCCAAGAAGACGCCTTCACTCGAATCAAAGAAGCGCTCACCCAGGCACCGGTGCTGGCCTTCTTCGACCCAGCAAAAGAAGTCGTCATTCAGACCGACGCTTCAGATGCAGGGGTAGGTGGAGTGCTGCTACAGGAAGGCAGACCAATTGCATATCATTCACACGCGCTCTCGGAGGCAGAAAAGGGATACGCTGCTCTAGAAAAGGAGTGCCTAGCAATTGTGTCCGCATGCCTCAAGTTCGATCATCTGATCTTCGGCAAGCGCGAAGTGGTCGTACAGACAGATCACAAGCCACTCGTGCGTATTTTCGAAAAACCCCTCGAGAGCTGCCCGCGTCGCCTCCAACGGATGCGTCTAACCCTACAGAGATACAGCATAGTTGTCCGCTACATCCCGGGGAACACCAATGTGCTGGCTGACACGCTCAGCCGTGCGCCAGCAGCGGGTCCCGCATCGCTGAGGGAGAAAGTTCTGAGACTGGAGCTGTCCCAGATTCGGATACACGACGGATCAGCCATCTCGGACCCCGTCCTCTCGGAGATCAGGGAGCACACCAGAAGGGACCCGGTCGCACAGCGTCTCATCGCCCACATTGGCAACGAATGGGAGTCGGCGGAAGAGAGCTGTATTCTGCCGTTCAAACCGTACCAAACGGAACTCCGCGCCGAGCGAGACCTGATTTTTCACGGAACAGCATGTTACATTCCGCCAACTCTTCGCAAGGAGATGATCGAGAGATGCCACAAGTCGCACGTTGCGATTGATGGGATGTTGCGCAGAGCGAGAGGCTGTATTTTCTGGCCTGGAATGAAGAATGACTTGAAAGTGGCAGCGGACACCTGTGAGGCGTGTCAGCTCTATCGACCCCGGCAGCCGGCGGAGCCGCTCGTAAACGGAGAAGTTCCGGACCATCCGTGGGACATTGTGCATCAGGATCTGATGTTCTGGGATGGAAAGCATTACCTGGTCACGGTCGACGGGTATTCCGACTTCTTCGACATCACATGCCTCGGTGTTTCTTCGACAACTCGGCAGGTAGTCAGCGCTACCGAGAGACTGTTCGCCATGTTTGGGCGGCCGAGAATCTTTCGGACGGACAGCGATCCGCGATATCTTTCCACGGAGTTCAATGATTTCTTGCGAGACTGGAGGGTTGTGCATCGTGCGAGCGCGCCCCACCATCACGCTTCCAACGGGAAAGCGGAGTCTGCAGTGAAAGTCGCGAAACGCCTGCTCAAGAAGTCGTTGGCGAGGGGAGAAAGTCTTGGTTTGGCCCTCTTAGAATGGAGAAGTACACCGCAAAGGGACGGACACTCACCAGCGCAAAAATTTCTGTCTCGCCGCGCACGCAGTCTTCTACCGGCAAGCACAGATCAATTGCGACCAAACATTCCCGTGGGAGTTCGCGAAAACATCAAACAGAAGCGGGATCTCCAGAAAATGAGGCACGATAAGAAAGCAACCGCTTTAGAACCTCTAACTGTCGGAGACCACATCAGAATTCAGCCACAAGGTTTCGAGAAGACGTGGCAAAGAGGTATCGTCAAGGAACAATTGAATCCTCGAACCTACGTTGTAGAGAGAGGGGATCGACAGGAGGTGATTCGGAACCGCGTGTTTCTTCGAAAGGTTCCCGCAGCGAACAGCCCCGAACAAGCCGCGCCGGTCGAGAAAGCTCGATGCCAACTCCCAGCTATCATTCTCCAGATCCCGCAAGCTCCCGTAGCAAACCAATCGATGGACCAAGTAGATCAGCCAAACGAGGAAATCGAAGAGGGAGACGAGGAAATCGAAGAGGGAAACGAAAGCGAAGAAATAGACAGCGACAACAGTTCGCCGGGCTTCGAGACTCCGACGTCGTCACCGGGGCGAGCAGATGGCGATCAGCGGAAACTTGTGGTCACAACGAGAAGAGGCCGACAGGTGAAGAAGCCTGTGAGATTTGGATTTGAATAATTGTAAAGAGTAGAAAGACGAGGAAAGGGTTTCCAAATAATAGGCGAACTAATTGTGAGAATAGTATAGACTGACGAACAAACAAACGTCTTAAGACCCAGTGGTAATAGTAGGCTAGGCAGATCATTAAGTCAGGAGCATTTCCTTCTTGTCGGACCGAGCGACAGTAGTAGTCAATTGTTAGTAGGTCATTGGTCGTCGTTGTAAAGGGAAGGAGATGTTCTGGAGTCATAGTTGTGGCACTGCCCACAGCGCCATCTGGAGAGAGCAGACGTAATAAACAATCCCAAGTCAGTCAGTGTCAACAGACTCAACGAACACGGGTGTCCTCTATTGTAGTACGAACACCACGTTTCTCCGCCCCACAACAACTAGTGGACACCCAGCACGAATGGTCTCAAATGCTCAACGAGCAGAAAAGTTTCGACGTAATCTACTTTGACTTTAAAAGTGCTTTTGAAACAGTAACACACAAGAAACTCATTGCTCTTCTTCCCCAATATGGGGTAGGCCCTCGGCTCGTCAGGTGGATTGAAGACTACCTGACCAACCGCTCCTTCCGAGTTAGAGTTAGATCTACGCTATCATCCGAGTGCCAGGTGAGCTCTGGATGTCCCCAGGGCCCCTGCCTCGGTCCCCTGATGTACCTCACGTACATCGACTCCATCAAAACCATCGTCCCTCCGGGCATCGGGATGAAAATCTATGCAGACGACATCAAAATATACGGACCAGTCGACTCCATAGACAGCTCAATCCTACTACAACAAACCCTATCGTCCTTCGAGAAATGGTGCATCAGCCTCGATCTTAAACTGTCCACTCACAAGTGTGTTGTGATGCACTTCGGCAGGAAAAATCCCAACATTCAGTATCAGATAGGCGGACATGAGCTTGATGCCGTCACCTCGGTCCGGGATCTGGGCGTCACCACATGTAACAGCCTAAGATACTCTTCTCATATCACGGATCTGGTCAAACGTGCATCTCTGAGATGCAATCACCTTCTGCGATCTTTTGTACTCCCCGACCCTGACCTATATGTGGAATTGTTTCATATTTATGTAATGCCAATTGCCCTATACGCATCGCCGGTCTGGTATCCAAGCCTCATAAGAGAAAAAGACCTGCTAACAAAGCTAGTAAGACGTTTCCGTCGCCGAGTGGCCTTCAAGTGTAACACTGACCGGAGCCAAATACCTCAAATTGACATAATGCTCAAACTTGATGAAGCCGACGATCGCTTCCTCAAACGGCTCTGGAAGGACCCAGAACGACTAGAAAGAATGTTCAACATCATTAGAACCCAAACGAGGTCTAGATGGAATCTTGTTCCCAAAACTATCGCTCTTAACGAAGCAATCAATAGCACGTTTCCATATAGGATGTCCAGAAAACTCCAAAATGACCCGCGATATCTCCAGTCCCTGACTGGATCGACCCTACTTTCAACATCTTAGATCTTAAATAACCTTTATTTCAAATAAAGTGCGTATTATATATTATCAGCCAGAGTATCTTCGGTTGATTTCTTCGCTATCAGAATGCCTTTGGCCCCTAGTAGTAGTCCGGCTACAAAGCCCAGGCCAGCGATATTCATACTTGAGCCGGCCTCTGGCGGCTTAGTTGTCGGCAATGGGGGCTCCATCGTGTTCGGGTCCATCGCGGCAGCCGTTTCGCAAGCAAAAAATATCAAGATGAGGGTGACTATGATCGTCCATGGCTGCGGCCATTGTTTCATCCTGCGTGAGCGAATGGCGTGGTGTCGTCCGACGTTTTCAAACGTTTAACCTATTTCCGCCCATTCCGAGTTCCGTTGAATTGGAAACTCGTTTTCGGCGTGGGATTTGCTTTTGAGCGCGAATTAACGGACGCGGTTGGCCTCCGATTTTCCAGCTCAAGAGCTTCTATCCTCTTCTCGAGTTTTCCGAACAGTTCATTCACTCTGATGGAAGAAGTTCCATTGAAGATTGCGTAGACGGCCCAGCAAGTCCCCAACAGAGCTTTCCCTCACTTCACATTGTCCGCACGGAGAAAACTTCGAGTCGATCAGCTTCTTGGGATCACAACAACCCCTGTGTAGCACATTTCCACAGCCTCGGCTGCATAAAATCACGGTTTTGCCGGACTGTACCGGCAGCTCACACTTCACGCATGCATCCAGCATGGCAGCGAATAGCTGATTGGATTGTGACAAATCCCACCTGGTGAAACCCCCAACTCAAGGAAAACACTGAAGATTCGTGTACGGGCCGCAGCCGCCTCGGGATTCAGAAGGTTGAGAAGAGTACTCCTTGCGAATTAACGCTTGAGCCGTCCTGATGGGTTGGCTCCCTGATTGCAACTGTGCAAGCGGTCAATGTGTACATTTGAACCCGCCGGTTGACCGTCTGCTTCACCTCTCTCTGAACCCTTTGGCAGCTCTGCGGACTTTCATTTATTGATCAACATCTTTTATCCTGATTAATCCTGCTGCTCGGGTGAGTCCGCGAGCCTACCTAAGTATCTTCTGGATACAACTTCCTTAGAATTCCATTCTTACTCTGGAGAGCGGTCGCCGCGGCGTGACAGCTTGTCGCGCCGCCTGGCGGCCTCCTCCGGAACTATTCATTTGCCTGCCGGCAGCCGAACAGCACGGTTGCTCTCGCTGTCGGCCACACTCCCGCCAACCGCGAAGCGGTTTGGACTGGAAGGTTCTTGGGCGACCGACGCGTCGGCTGAACGGCTCTCGGCGACATAAACACTCGATAATGAATGCGCTTGCGCCTGGAAATTACACTGATGACATTGGTTATCTCGTATAGGCGCCCTAATAATTCCAATATTATAATCCGTGATGGATTCACACTCTACTTTCTCACACTTTGACATAGTTGATCTGTTGACCCTCATTTGACAATGAGGCATATTTGTCTCCATAGCATTGATTCTCTTTCCTTAAGGTATATTATGGTCGACGAGAAGAAGGATTGCGCGTTGACTCCGAATTTTTGCTTTCGACTTGGTGGCTCCGGAAACCGTTGTGCGAACTTGAGATGCAAAGTTTCCGGTTACTCAGACGCGTCGCGACTTCCAATGGAAACCGTTCGTGCTTTCGGGCCCCGCCTTTCCGGGAGATTTCTCCCGACCTGTACTGCATATAAACCCAGTTCCGAACCGCCTCTGGCATTGCTTCGAGTTTTCCCACTCTGGACGCGTTGCACGAGATCTCTACCCGCATTGTCATGAATCACCAGGACGAGCGGATTCCCGGCGGCCTGGACAGCGCCCACAGCTTCGCAACCTCCCCGATTGGACTCCTTGACTGTGCCCTGGGAGGTCTGTCCGAGACCCACAGCCGCGGCCATCCGGATCACCGTACCAGCGTTGCCCGTCTGGTCTATGACCGGCTCTCCGAGCCGGAACGCGATGTCTTCCGCAGAGCGTCGAAGGAGATCCGCCGTACAGGTTGCCCGCGGGCATCACTAGCCGCCTACACGGCCGTGAGCCGCACTCTTGCACTCGTCACGCGCCTCTCCACGATCTTAGACGAGCTGACCGGTAAGTTCCCAATCATCTCCCTCTCAAAGGTGGTCATCTTTATCCAGCCCTTCTGATGTTCCGCTGCTAACGTGCTCTTGTTATCCCCAGGGACCGCTTCGCCCCGTCGTACTCCGCGACTCGCCGCAGCGTCACCCACTCCGCCACCTCCTCCGGCCGTCCGCCGCCGGATCGCCTCCACCCCGCCAGTCACAACCGCAGCCGCTGCAGTTCCCGCGCCCGAGGAACAGCCTCCGACGACTCCCCCAGGCCACTCGGAGTGACGGAGGACGGCCACTTCCCACTCTTCGACCCGAAGCACTGCCGTCGCTACCTATTCAAGCTATGTGAAGTGCAGCCCTTTCCCCCCCGAGGACAGGGGCGTGCCCAGGGGGGGGGCCGAGGGGGCCATGGCCCCCCCCAAAATACCGACCCTGCCCATAGAGTCCTATGGGAGGGATCATCATCATCATCTGTTGGCCCCCCCCCAAACCCTGCCAAAGTGCCCTTGGCCCCCCCCAAAAAAAAGTTGGTGCCAGTTCAATCTTGCGATTGAAGCAAGAGACGTAGGAGACGTTCTCGTATGGGAGTGGGGGTAGAAAACTTTGGACAGGAACGGCGATGTTCTATAGCAGTCGTAATGATACTGATTGTGGTGGCGTAGTTTGAGTGCGATAGTAGTCGCCCAGTGTGTTCTAACTTCCCGCTGACTGCTGAACTTCATCGATGCACTCGTAACGATGAGTCAACTCGATTCTCGCTTACTCGCGTGTTCGCTCAAGATCAACTGAGCACAAAGGCTTGAGATGTGTGATCGTCGCCTGTATGGGTATATTCGGACACTGCGTCGTTTGGTGTATCATGCAACGATAGGAACACATGGACGTGCGGCGAACCGCGAGCTTGGAATCAGTCCGAAGAAAATAATCAATGACATGATGCTGAGCGAACGGACTGATGGTAGGGGATCGCAGGATCCGGAGAATTGTGGTGACCAATATCCAGGACTGAATGCTGCAGGTAACCGCATCCTAATTCACTAACGTTGCTTTTCGTGCAGACGAAAGCTCTTCGAGAGCCTCGTTTCCCTCCTGCGAAATTCCTTCTCGGAGCTTATTCAATAGATTAAACGAATGAGGCCAGCCTAGCTCATTCGCACTCATTGTTAGGAAAAAAGTCGGTTTGCCCGATTGCCGGAACATCGCGAATGAATCCTTCTCTCTCGTCGACCACTCGTGTACGGAGTTAGGTATTGACTTCAGGAGCGCAGAATTTCGTGCAGCGTACGGCTCCAGGGATCGTCAATCCGCAATCATCTCACGTGTGTTATTGTGCAAATCACCACTGAAACGGAACGCTGCACGTAGACCAGCAGAATTCGTAGCCGCAGAATTTTCACTGCTATGTACAAAAGATTTTTTAAAGTTGCCCAGCGACGATCGCAGAGTACTACATACTTCGCTCGTTGCGTTCGGGAAAGGTATGACCCGAATGCCATCTCGGAATCTCCGAGGTACACCACGATAGATATCCGGGAACGACAACTTTCCAGCGTGCTCATCACATATGATACTCAACGGAACAGAATGTTGCCCCGGAGTAAGCTCTAGATATTTATCCTAGGTCATCAGGACAGTGTGTAGGTTGGCTTGGGGTAACTTAGGTTCATCATTGGGGTCTACGAATTCAAGGTTCCCTTGTTCGTCGATTTCGGGAGATCTTCAGGGAGCATATAAGGAAACCCATTGTACACCGCCACGTGCAATATTCTCCCAGAATTCTATGTGGAGTGACAAGACGTACACAGTAGCTCGTCCTGCCTTTCACAACTCATCAGCCGGAACGTGTCGACGCGAAGAGGCCTGACTTTGTCCGAATCTAGTCGGAATCAGGGCCGATCGCACTAGATCAGTGACGTAGCCAGCCTATTCTTCTCACGAATCTGGAAAATATCTCGCCCCGGCGTTGACCTGATTCTAGCCTATCAAAACTTCCAAGATTGAGTTTCGTGAATCGTGGAGCGCCTTCAAGGATCACGAAGCTTTGGCCTCGCAAGCTTCGTGCTGGCTAAGCTACTGCACTCGATGCAGGCGTGACCAAATTATTGTCGCGGAAAACTCATTTGGAAATCTAAAGATGCAGATTGGACATCATGCGCCTGTGGCTTTCTGACTGCGAGTCTCCGCGCTGCCGCCTGCAGGCCTCTGACGCGCAAGTCTTGAGCGCCCTTCGGTCGTCATCGTGTATCATGGATGTTCCCCCAAAGCCGAATTCACCGAGTCTTCTAACGTCGTTGTAGTCCAGAAATGCCGATGAAGGCGAAATTCTACAGCACCGATCATTCAACACAACGACGCGGACCGGCTAGGATAAACGGGCAACACTCTAGACCACGATTGAGACCGTACAGAACAGACACTGGAAATACACCTTAGGAGAGCCGTTCGCAAAAGGGAATTATCTCGGCCCTTGGCAAATAATATCAGTGGCTGAAACCGAACGAAGGTCGTCTGCTCTGAGATGAACAGTGAGGGAGTTTCTGCCAGCGAACGCGATGGAAAGAGCGTGTCTTCCTCAATAAAAGTACTCCGGGAATATAAAGTCGGTGGTGCATGCAAATTTTCACACACCATGGCGTACAACCTATTGTCGGCGTGCTGGTGGCCGAGCTTGCGGCCAATCGAAGCCACTCGCAGTGGTTTCGTTACCGTCCGGAGTTCCGGTCTGTAGCCCGGGGTAGAACGTCTCCTACGTTAAAAATCCTGTGCACGCCCCTGCCCGAGGACCACCCGAAAGGTGTCCGCGTCCGGTCCAAGGGGGCTAAACCCGAATAAAGTCGACCCCGGTCGTTCGTCCAGCCTGATTCCTGCCTGTGCTCATTTTACCTAGATTCCTGCGGGGCAAAGTTGTTAGCTTAGCTCCAACTTTAGAACTTTCCCACATTTAGAGGATAGAGTAGCTGTATGGGTCTTTTCAGGGTTTTTCCGTTAGGTAATCGAATAATACAGGTTCTCCTCCGTCCGTCGGACCCCTCCCGGCCAGAAAAAGACTGGACTCTAGCTATAGGCCAGTGAGATCTCGACGGCGCGGGATAATCCAATAGCACCACATCTCCGATCTGAACCGCTCTACTCCGCAGAGGTCTGTTTTCCATCGCCGTTCCCAAGTGCAACAGATACTCTCGACGGAACCTCTGCCAGAACGCGTTCAGCACTTCTTGTTGATGTTTCCAGCGATCTGAAAATATAGTCGCCGAGGCATTCTCGCTACTTTGAACAACTTCCTCAGCCTCCGGCAATGCCGAATTGACTTGATTGCCATACATGAGATCTGATGGACGCAGCGGTAACAACTCGTCCGGGTTTGTGCTCACGCACGTCAACGGTCTATCATTTACAATCTTTTCGATGTCTGTCAAGACTGTCTCCAGCTCTCTGAACGGCAAAGTATTCCTGCCTAAAATTCTTCGCCATGGTTCTTTGATCACTCGCACCGTTCTCTCGACGAAGCCTGCCCTCCATAGGCTTCGCTCCGTATTGAACTCCCACGAGATACGGTGTTTGGTTAGAAAACTTCTCGTCTCCGCGGAGCGCTCAAGATCGAACAGCAATTTCACTTCTTTTGCAGCTCTTTTGAACGCCGCAGCGTTGTCCGAGAAAAAACATTTTACCGTTGGATTGCGATTATAGAACCTTCTCATTGCTAGTAAGAATTCGTACGTCGACAGATTCGTCACCAACTCCAGCCTTACTGCTCTTTAGACCGCGCAGACGAATAACATTATGTACGCTGGTACCTTTTCCCCATTGGGATTTCTGACCGGAATTGGTCCGGCAGAGTCGATTCCTGTTGTTCCGAAAGCGACCGCGGTCTCCAACCTGAATTTCGGCAGTTCTGGAGTCGGCTCCGATGCCGCCTTCGCGCGAAATCTGACGCACGTTTTACAACCAGCTATAGCTTCCTTTGCCGCTCTTCGAGCTCTGATTATGAGAAATCTCATCCTTGTTCTTTGCAATATTCCTGGCACGCTACCCGCGTGCATGCACACTTTTTCGTGAATGAATCGAACATACAACTCGACCAGATCGTTTTCGCCCGGCAGCAGAATCGGATTGATGGTTTCGAACTCTACGTTTTCCATGTTAGAGAGTCTCGACTTACACCGAATGAGCCCGTCTTTGTCGAAAAACGGATTGAATTGGTACAACTGACTTTTCTTTGAGAGATTAACCAGTTTCGACTCCCATTTGGTTGGAAAACTTCTCCTTTGAATATTTTTTAGAACCATCGTCTCCGCTTCTCTGTACTCGTCAGACGAAATGGTCGCGACCCACTTCGGTTTCGGTTTCACGATCAGCTTTTTCATTCGGTTTACGTATGCCATGACTCTGACTAATTTTGGCCAAGACGAAAATTGTTCGCTCATAATCGGATCTACTTCCACCGTGGTGGAGCCTACGAAACATTCCGATTTCCTTTCGTTTGACACTTCGAGTTCGCACTCGCTCGGATTCAGAATGTGAGAACTCGGTTGCTCGCCGGACCGTAGCCATTCCGGCCCTTGAAGCCAGAACTTTCTTGCCTCCTCCGTGTCCAGAGCAGCCGCTCTCGACAACAAATCTGCGGGATTTTCAGCGGAACGTACATATTGCCATTGATTTGCATCCGAGTCCCTCTGGATTTCGACCACTCTCTTCTCAATAAACGCTTTCCAGCGCTCCGGTCTGTCCCGGATCCAAGCCAAGACACAGGCGTTATCGCACCAGAAATGGACCGACGTGAACAACTTTTTAACTTCTTCTTTGATTTTCTTGGCAATGTGCGTTCCAATAATCGCTCCCAGCAGTTCCATCCTGTGAATCGACCAATCACCTTTGAGCGGTGCAACCCTGCCTTTCGACATGATCAGCGAGATCGCGATCTCGCTTCCCTGAATCTTGCGTGCATACGCAACCGCACCGTAACCAGTGAGGCTCGCATCGGTGAAGATATGCAATTCATATCTCCCCGCACCAGCTCCCGCCGATCCGCGGAAGTTTCTATCGACTCGTATGTGAAAGACATACTGCAACCTTTGGATGACTTCGCGATACTCGTTCAGATCCTCGCCTTCGAGATCGCAGTCCCAATCAAGCTTTTTTATCCAATGTTTTTGCAGCAATTGCTTGAACCCCAGGGCTATTGGTGAAGCCAAGCCCAAAGGATCGAAAATTTGGCTCAGTCCCTTGAGGAGGGATCTTTTCGAAGGTTTCGCTTTCTCGAAGAATGACATTGTTTTGCTCACATCGATGTGCAGCTCATCTTCGAGTTGATTCCAGCGAACACCGAGAAACTTGAAATTGGAGTCTTCGTATGTCACTGAGCCATCCGGGAACTTTTGTTTTATAAACATGCCAAGCTCCGCGGAGTTCGTTGCCCACTTTTCCAACGGAAAACATCCCGCTGCAAAAACCTCCCGTAGTGTTTTCACCACGGATAACCTTCTACGTCCTCTCACAGTGAAGGACCTATGATGTGGTATAGAACAATAGTTGAATTCAGGTTCTGGAGCTAGTTCCTCACATATACCGTGTCTGCCCTATTATGAGACATGTGTCCTATTCTCGTATAGGGGGGAATACTGAGCCCGGAAGTGCCGAAGATGCTATAGGGACTCCAATACCGTCACAGGTCCCGTTTCATCGTGGCTACTGCACGGGGCTATGGGTGCTCCAATTCAGTCACAGGTACCGTTTCATCCTGGCCACAGCATGGGGCTGAGCGTGCTCCTACTCCGTCACAGGTCCCGTTTCATCGTGGCCACAGCATGGGGCTACGGGTGCTCCAATTCCGTCACAGGTCCCGTTCCATCCTGGCCACTGCGTCTACAAAGGTCGCGGAGCGAAAGTATGAACGGAATCCTCCGTTAATATAGAGTCACATGCACGGTTTCATCCTGGTATCGTTCCATCCTGGCCAGTGCTCCAATCCCGTCACAGGCACCGTTTCATCCTGGCCAGTGCTCCAATCCCGTCACAGGCACCGTTTCATCCTGGCCAATGCTCCAATCCCGTCACAGGCACCGTTTCATCCTGGCCAGTGCTCCAACCCCGTCACAGGCACCGTTTCATCCTGGCCAGTGCTCCAATCCCGTCACAGGTACCGTTTCATCCTGGCCAGTGCTCCAATCCCGTCACAGGCACTGTTTCATCCCGGTCAGTGCTCCAATGCCGTCACAGGCACCGTTTCATCCTGGCCAGTGCTCCAATCCCGTCACAGGTACCGTTTCATCCTGGCCAGTGCTCCAATCCCATCACAGGCACCGTTTCATCCCGGCCAGTGCTCCAATGCCGTCACAGACACCGTTTCACCCTGGCCGGTGCTCCAATCCCGTCACAGGTACCGTTTCATCCTGGCCAGTGCTCCAATCCCGTCACAGGTACCGTTTCATCCTGGGCAGTGCTCCAATCCCGTCACAGGTACCGTTTCATCCTGGCCAGTGCCCCAGTGTCGCGGAGCGAGAGTATAAACGGAATCCTCCGTTAAAAAAACTAGGAGCCTGTGAGGCCCATCCAAAGGTCGATCTGCACGTACTGTTCGCATAGTAGACGCACGTAGAGCTCACGGGAGTTTCTCTGGGTTCTGACTGAACATACTTTTCGGAGCCGATTGGACGAGTTTAGGGATTTGATAAAGGGTCGGTCTGGCACTGCTTCCCGGAGCCTTGGGAGGCGATTCCAGGGTTGGTCCCACCACATTTCTTGGAGCCTGTAGGGATGATTCGAAATCGATCTGAAGATACTTTCTGGAGCTGATCATATTCTTCGGGCACGCCTTCATTGCCTACTGCATTCTGTACCGCGCGTCGACATGAATGCGGGTAGCGGCTTGGATGCGGTGTTTCGCATCCAAGCTGTGAGAGCTGTTTGGAATTTGGTTTGTTTAGGTTGCGAATTGCGAAGGGCCCCGCAAGCGGACCCCTGGCGTCGATGTCGCCGCCCGCGATACCCCTGACGCGGCCGACCGGTCCCGCTTTGATTATTGCATGGACCTGAAGCGGCCGGGTGCCGAAAAGAACCTCAATCGGAGCCTTGGCGCCGATGCCGCCGTCTGCAACGCCCCTCAAGCAGAGCCCTGGCGCAGATGTCGCCGTCCGCGATGCCCCTGAGGCGGCCGACCGGTCCCCGCCTGGATTGTTGCACGGACCTGACGCAACGTGCGAGTGGTCCCTCGATCACAGCGCTGGCGACGCGATCGATGTCGCCGTCCACGATGCCCCCGACGCGGCCGACTGGTTCCCGTCTCGATTGTTGCACGGACCTGACGCAGCCGAATGGCGGAGGGCTTTTCAAGCAAAGCCCTGGCGCCGATGCCACCGTCTGCGATGCCCCTGACGCGACCGACCGGTCTCCGCCTGGATTGTTGCACGGACCTGACGCGGCCAAATTGCGAGTGGTCCCTCAATCGGAGCGCTGGCGCAGCGACCGATATCGCCGTCCCTGACGCGGCCAACCGGCCCCGACTTCGTTGCTGCATGGAGTTGCGGCCACAGGCGTTGTGGATGGACAACGAACGCGTTGCCGCAAGTCACCGAGAGGTAGCTGGCGGCGATGTCGCCGTCCGCGGTGGCCCTGACGCGTCCGTCCGGTCCCCGCCTTGGTTGGTGCACGGACCTGACGCGGCCGAATGGTGAAGGGCCCCTCACGCAGACCCCTGGCGCCGATGCCGCCGTCCGCGACGCCCCTGACGCGGCCGATCGGTCCCCATCTCGAGTGCCCGGCTCGACGCCCGGTGAGTATCCGGCTGTCGAACCGCGCATTTCGTGATGCCTGTCAGTTGGGCGCATCCAGAGCTGTGAAAATTGTTGGAAATTTAGCTCGTTTAGGTTGCAAATTGCGAAGGGCCCTTGAAGCGAAGCCCCGACGCCGACGTTGCCGTCCGCGAAGACCCTGACGCGCCCGGCCGGTCCCCCTCATATTTGGCACGGACCTCGGCGCCGATGGCACCGTCCTTAATGCCCCGGGTGCAGCCAGCCGGTCCCCTGCTTCGTTGTTACGTGGACATGAAGCGGCCGAGCGGTCCCCGACTTCGATGTCGCGTGCACGGACGTAGTCGATAGTCAGCGACCGCGTCGCCAAAGGTCGCCGGCAGGTAGATCTTCTTCAAGGAACTCTTGCAGGCATCGCAGACCGAGTTCGAACCCGGGATCCAATACATTCGTCGGCTGGTCCGTCTCGAAATGCCATATAGTGGATTCATGGTTTTTTGACAACTTTTTTTTGGTCCACACTGCTGCCCTGTAGGTAGAAGATCTACCTGCCGGCGACCTTCGGCGACGCGGTCGCCGCGGTGACCCAGGGGCTGGTGGGTTGCACTTGCGCCCGGGAATCTTGCAGGTGGGTTGCGGGGGGAAGGTGGTGGACCGCAGGTGCGGCATGCGGCCACTGCGGTCCACCATTTCCTCTGGTTTGATACAAACACTATTTGATCACTATGTATGAGTCCCGCTATCCGAGGCTCCACTGGATCCACTTCGCAATTGTCTAGTCGGTCGCCTTGTGAGCCGCAATACGCCGCAAAAGAAACAGAAACAGCCCAGTCGAAGCCGTGATTGAATCCTAGGACGAGAACGCAGATGACCATGAATACGGATGCCAGCGTCATGTCATGATATAAAAGCCTCCCGAGAAAGTTCGGGAAATCGGATCCAGATCGTGATGAGCGACCCGCGCCAAAGGCTCGTGGTGAACGACCGAGAAACGATGCGAGTCAAGATCGCAGGGGGCTGCGTTTATTTCATTGAAAATGACGAAGAAGGTTTCGTTCCTCGGAGTGTGCCACGAAAGCTTTGTGGCGCCCTCGAGAATTTCTGGCGCGTCCAAGGCGGCCTTGACTCGCTGAATTTGATTCTTCAGCTCGGAAATGCGGGCGGAACGTGATCTCACCACGGGACCATAGCTCACTTCATCGATCATTGCAATTGACGACCGCCGCACTGAAGGGGTGGTCTCGTTTCGGCAGATGGTCTGTTTACTCAAATGGATTTCACGTCGACAGGACGAGTTCAGTACGAGTGTCACGAGGGTTTTGTGGTAGAGGAAGGTTTCGATACGATTGAGTTCGTTTGAATTATCACGGCTCACATCGGAGCGATGGGTGTTGGGAACGACGGCAGGGTTTTTTGGGAGAATTTCCCGACTATCACAGCGTACGATCACAATGTTGCTCCATCGAGCGTAGTTTGCCAAGGCTGCGGTGAAGTTCGTCGCGATCTGGCCTCGAACGAAGCTTGTCCACGGCTTCTTCCCGACTGTCACTTAATGCTCGAGCCTGTGTTCTAGACAACCTTCGACGTCCAACACCGTAAGGTAAGACGAATCGCCCTCTGGGAGCTCGGCCAGTGGCGATAATTGTCCACCTTCGAGTGTCATGCTTTTATCTCGGTCGGTTTCCTTGCCAGGATGAGAAGGCATCGGAGACGAAACAGTAGGGGACGTTGGACTAGAAGGGGGATCCTGGAGAGGAAGATCTGAAGGTGGGGATGTAGGGGCTTTCGTAGAGCCCCTACAACCACCAGTCCCCACATCCAAGCCCGCGCCAAATTCCAAACCGCTCTCACAGCTTGGATGCGCCCAACTGACAGGAATCAGGAAACGCGCGATCCGGCAGCAGGACCGCACGAGACGGCCGCCTAACACAGTGAGACGTTCTGGGTATGACATTTAAGGTTCCAGAGCGTGTGTTAGTGCATCTGATTTTGAAGAAATTAACGAAGCCCGGGTTCCTATTGAATTGCCGGACGAGAGATAGATCTTTGAAGTCCTACCTATCAGACATGGGCGGGATAACAATCATTTTGGGATCAATTCCACATTTAAATGCGACGCGACGTATGGAGCGTTTCCGGAATTTCTCCAGAGCAGAGAGATGTCGAATGAGCCATGGTCTCCAGACCTCCGATCCGTAGAGGAGGCTGGGGAGTGCGAGAGATTCATAGGCTTTGATGTGAACGTGAGGAAGTTTACATTCATAGGCTCTAACAATTAAATTGGCAGTAGGGCTGTGAATTTTTCGCGGCAAAAATGCGTGGAATTCGCGGCATTTCGCGGCTCCGATAGACGCCCCATGGGGAATGGCCCCGGAAATGCCGTGGAATTCGCGGAAAAAAACGCGGCCCGCGAAGAGTTTACAGCCCTAGTTATCAGTAATATAGAGACTGTCTACCAAACTCTCTGTCAGCGGTTCACACGTCAAACATTGTTAGCCTCCTCGCCGCTCTGCAATCAGACGTGACGATTCGAAGGTCATGGTCCGCCGGAGAAACCCCCTAGCTCAGCGGTTCCCAAACTTTTTCGTCCCGCGCCCCCCTTCGCCCGCCCGGGGAATGGGCATGCCCCCCCACCTAATCCCTCCAGAAGATTATTCCTCACCTGAAAATCGCCGCGAGAATCACCACAACAAAAATCGCGCATTTGCATTACATATTAGGAATTTATCGGAATTATGTTTTCTGCTGGTCTTTTTATCACCCACCTCTCTATGCTGTCAGAAAATGTTTCAGAACTTCAATATCCAGTCGCCGCAACGAGGTTTGACTTTGGTTCGGGTCTGTTTCTATCATCGTAAACAACGCCCTTCCTCGCTTCCTCTGATTATCGGTGATCCCTTAACCCTCAGGGAAGAGCGTCAACAGGAAGCTCGAAACTGATGGAGGACATTGCAATGAACACGGGAGGGAGTTTCCCGAAAACAACACAGAGATGAGCCTGGGAGAACGCGCCGGCGAAATCGATTGTCGAGACTTCTCTAGAATTTCAGGCGAGAAGTAGAGCATAGAGGAGGATTTGACCAGGGTTTCTCTTCATTTGGAAGTTATATTTCGGTTCCCATCTGTAGTACTGGAGCGCTGACACGGGGAAAATACGCCACGCCCCCCCGAGAATTTTCCCACGCCCTCCTGGGGGGCGTGCCCCCCTACTTTGGGAACCACTGCCCTAGCTACCTTGTACGTCAGCTCTGGCGTTTCGAGGTCGTCGATCCATCCTATGCGCAATAGTTTCTCTCTGTCGGAGATTTCGAATACCGATTCCCATCTTTTTCTCCGCGTGATCGCTCCAACTCCGTCGTTCGGAATGACTTGAGCTTTCGTTTTGGAAGCCGCGCATTCCGCACCCCGCAGAACTATTCCGTAGGCGAGTGGCGGTACCAGAAAGGTTCCGCATGCGGGTCTCCTCCCCTCCCATGGGATTTCAGCTTTCTGAGCTGATATTCGGAACTTCCTGAGCGCGGAAACCCCCGCGTAGCATCTTAGGGCAGTGTTCTCGACATGGTTCCCCCAAATGTGTCTCCCGTGTAAGGTGAAACCAAAACTTCAGTTTCCGAAACTCGATCCTTGTGTCGTTGATAGAGACCGTACCTTCATGCACTAAGAAGAACGGAATCATGCATGCAAACATGCGTTCAAAAGGGTCAAAACATACGCGGTGAAAAACTGAAAATATTCACTATTCAGATAAACCATATGCAGCCTTAAATCGGGGGATACCAGCTGTAGTTTCGCGGAGGCTTGCTTCTCCGGCAGGGATAAATTATCGCGCCATTATGTTGCAAAGGTATCACGATAAACGAATGAATTAGCGTTTACTGGTTACAAAGCAAGACGACGATCTGTTTCGAATTCTCGAAAGTGAACTTCTGTCTGCGATCATTCTGTGTGTTTCTGAGGACTGATGTGAGAGGGCCCTCTCAACATCAACCCAAGTTATCGGTGCACATTTGAATGATGCGAGTTCAAATCAAAACCGAAATCGGTTTCGGTCATCGGACGGCATATCCGATACGCCTCTGAGTTTGTCGAAATCGGGATCGCGCAAGGGCCGCAATCGCTTCTCTTGGGAACCGGGTGTGTCCTTCAGGTTCTCCACCCGCTCATCGAAAATGGCTAAACTTTCATAGAGAGGCATGCTACGCATTTCGAGTAATTTTTAAGCCATCGGGGAGAAGTCCGAAATGAGATGGCAACCAACAGCCGTGCTTCTTGAAGGTAGAGCACAGATTTTGAGGTGGAGAGCTCAATGAAAGACGTTCCACAAGCGCTTGAACTTGGATCACTTCCATGCAAAACCACGATTTATGCGGATCTATGCTCTAATGATCGTTTTATGCATTCGGGCCAGAAAACTGCCAAAATATGCACTCTCATGCAATTTATGCATTTTGCATGAAGGTACGGTTTCTAGTCATTGAGCATCATCGCGGGGGCTTAAGCCGTCCCTCCCTGGACTCGAAAGACCACGGCCTCTGTGTTCCGCGTATTGATCCCGAGCTCGATTATCTCGGAGACTCCGGTTGTTCTTTCGGTCTCCCTCGTTGCCGCGTAAATATTCTTCTATCATTTTTACCGGCTTGCATTCAAATATCAGCGTCGTATCATAAGCTTTATAGAGCGTCCCGCGGACGGCCATTGCATTTATTCTGAGGGGGACGAAATTTTTCGCATGAAGAGCGCGACGGGTCCGGCAACTGATCCCTGCGCCGCTCCCATGCTCACATTCGTCCATGAAAACTCAATGCCACCAACACGAACCATCTATGGGCGCTCAGAGAGGCAGGAGCCAAGCCATGCTACAGTCCTGCTGGAGCAACCCAAGCATTTTAAGAGTCGGAGCAGTAGATGTTGAGACAGTTGAACGCCGGCGCCGCTGTCACATTCAAGAACACATAAGCAGTCCTTTTTACTATCGGCCTTGGCACCATCCTGTGGCACGCATGCAACTACATGTCCTGAACCTCTCAAGGAGAATATTGGCAGCGTGCCTGAGAGCTTCCAGGATGAACAGGGAACCGGAGATCACGACACACACTACGAAGAGAGGAACAAGTTCAGAGAAATTCTGCACGTTGAACAACCCTCTAGCGCCATCATGGCGCAAGAAGAAACCCGTTGCGAGAACTCTCTCCAGCTCTTTCGCGAATACGGGATCGAAGTTCTTGAAGAGAGCTTCGTCCCAATGCAACGGGGATGGCGCAAGCTGTAAATTGCTCCGTTGCTTAGATCGCATGATTTTCGAACGTATGAGTGAGTGCTCAAAAAGATCAACTATGAACGCGCTTCTCTGAATTAATGCTCTGACCAGGATCCTCGCACCGCGCCACTCCGCAGGGTAATGTTTCAGCGCGGCGCCGTTGAATTTCAGGAACAGGGCATGAGTTTTTCCAATAGTTCCGTACAATGATCTATCTGCGTGAACTTCCTGGGGAGTTATGCGGAACGCGACTTTATGCAAGGGCAAGCCAATGTCAGAGATCTCTTGTTCGCTCAAACTACAGACGGCCGTATGCTCATAGATCATGTTGCCAACAGTATACATTCTGTGGGAGCACCTAGTGTTCAACTGACACTGGAAGAAGTTTTCCACCCGGATGGGCTCAGTGGGGTCCAGAAACTTTGCTAAGAATATGTTGCCGTAGACGGTGCTCATGAAGAAGTTCAGCAGTAGTACTGTTGTTGAAGCCAAGAGAGTCGAGCTCGTCTTGCTCTTGAACTCGATAGAGGTCCCATGTATGAGATTGAAGAAAATGGTTCCGAATGTCTGAGAGAAGCGGGTACGATCCGCACTGGTAAGGAACGCACTTAATGATAGCAAACTGATTGAGAAAACACCCCACGTAGCAGGAGGGAACGGCTCGACCAGATTGTGAAGCCCTCTTTTGTTAACTTTGAATACGGTGTAACATTCCGTGAAATGGAACAGTTCGACAAGATTATTGACTGCTGTTCGGTAAAAGAGCAAGTGCTGCACTGTTGTCGGGTATAAATTCAATGGAATGAGCGAGCTGGAAATCTTGAACGTGGATCCGTTCCATTGGAAGGAGAATCCCACATCGAACGTTCTTCCCGTAGCGGTTTCCATAGTATGCGAATCGAGTCCGAATTTGACGCGGGACGGTTCCGAGTCCAAACATTTTTCCGGTTGGTCGTTGAACTGCCAATCTTGCCAGGACAGAAGCGCATACATTCTGTTGCAATGAAAATGGCTCTGTTTCTCGTTCCATTGGAAAACAGGTATACCATGATGTCGGTATATCGACGCGGATCTCCGGATATCAGTGAAAACTGAATGAACGATGCACTTGTGACGGATATTTTGGAACAAGTCTTGCAGATGGTGCTCTTTCGAGTCAGCCGCGCTGGAAACGATTGCGATGAAACCAGAAGTCGCCAGAGCATTCAAAAACCACGGACCAACGGAATGCTTATTCAGGAGAGAGCCCCGCGGGCTATTCCGTAAGAGCTCCAAGCCTTCCGCATGCTCTGGTTCTGCCAGCAATAGGTTGGCAAGCGAGCGTTGATTCAGTTTTGAGAGGGTCTTGGAGATGTCGACTACGAGGAGTCTCTCAACCTTGATCTCGCGAAGAGCAGCGAATTTCTCGATCTGCTCCAAGAGTCCAAGAGACCCTGCAACACCGGTCGTTCCAAATATGGATACAAAGAGAAAAACCACTGCAAGTGTGAGCATACCTCATTCCTTTCGCGAGCGATCAAATCTAGTCACAGGGTTCAGGAAGCAAGCAGCCAAGAGCCTCGAGACACCGAAGTCGGCAGTTTCAATGCAGTTTGGCCTCGGAGGAAGCATGGACGACGGACAGAAGACCGTACAGCCGAGCTGGAGAGTGTGGACGTATGTTTATACGCGAAAAGACAGGATTTCGGATCGATCGTCTGCACTCTTTTCGTACACCGCTATGTCGCTCGTTTCGGAGAACATGCCGGATGATTGTGGACAGTTCCCCCGACCGGCAGGTTTGCAATCGATTCGAACATGGAAGGCCTTGTATTCCTGAGCGGATCTCTTTCTGGCGGGCAAGACGTCTCGATATTTCCCACCTCAATACTGTTTCACTCTCTGAGTGGGACGCACTCGCGGAATAGAGTTGGAGGAGGAGTGGGAAACGGGAGACAATCAGCCTCTTTTTCTGTCCGTCGATGAACGCCGAACTTTTTTCAGATACGAAAACTTATGGATCTAAATCTTCATAGGTTCGCTGAAAAATTGAAACAAATGCAGCAACAGAAATCAGAAGGTGGCCGACTAAGAAGATGTGAGTTTTCTACGGTATGAATTCGGACATGTTTGTGATCGATTGGTATGAGAAGGATCTGAAAGCCTTGGATTTTGGCTTTGGGAGTTCTCTGGCTGAATTTTTCGCTAACTAAGTGAAAACGCTCGAATCGAGCTTCGTGGAAACCGTTTCGAGGTGTGCGAATACCGAGTATGAGCAAGAGTGATGGGTATCGATCTGCTTCGAAGCCGCTGATTCTACCGAAGTCAGATCCCATCACTGAACGTCTCAATATCCTCGGATTCCGTTTATGCACTCGCTAGAATAACGTAGTGACCGTTGATAGAGTATCTGATAGACGCCGAAAGTGACACCACCCGGATTCGGGAATTTCAAGCCTTTCTTGCGCTGCACTTCCGCGCTGATGTTCCCGATGTTCCCGTTCAAAATAACTACACGCCCCGAAGGTGGAAACTGATTCCCTGGGACAGCTGATGCATTTAAGGTTGGTGCCACTCCCAACGGTTTTTAGCCTGATTCCGCAGTGGAGGCTTGGGCAGTGGCGTGCATAAGGGGGGGCGGACGGGGCGGTCCGCCCCGGGCGGCACTTTCCAGGGGCGGCATTTCCATCATATTCTGTCACGATTTCCGGCATGATCAAAGAAATAACGGTTGGGAAAACCTGCAAATCAATATTTCAGTTCGGTTTCGTCGTCCCGGGGAACCCCTCTCGCAAAACCGTTGAACTTCGAGCCGATTCGCTCCGGGAAAAAATCAACAAAAATCAGTAGAGGGGCGACATTTGCGGAGTTTGGCGATTCCGCCCCGGGCGGCACTAGGTAGTTGCACGCCACTGGGCTCGGGTAGTTCTGACACTTCCCTGGTAAATACGAGGACAGTTCGGGAGCCTGAAGTGATCAACGGCAGGTTCCAAACGATATTGTGGGGCAAAGATCATTGGTCGGACATAGCTCGCGGTCAAGATCCAGCAACCATGGTGGAAAGGGTCCACTAACTGGAGTACATGAGCTTGTGATGGCATGATGCAGCGCGATCGGACTTTCCTTATCAGCCCAAAGTCCATCTCTTCCCACGAGGTTCGCCGAAGTTCGAAGCCGGTGTTGGGATCATGGATCAGAGAATGTCAGTACCCTTTCATGATACCCTTGAGCCGATAGGAGATTGCTGAGAATATCGAAGTTCATCCGCAAACCCGAAACTCTGACCTCGTCTGGAACGATCATCGTTAATGTAGATCGGGAGAGGATACTCTGATGCTTTCGTAGTTGCTCGGAGCCCCCATAAAAGGCTCTTGGAATTCGAGTCCTGGTACACTCAAGCTTCCGCAACGAGATTCTCTGGCAGCACTTTTGAGAACGCTCAGCAACAACTTCGGAATGGCTCACGTCTTAGCTGAAAACCGTTGGCCGGTAAGTTCTTTGAATCGTAATGCTTCAACATTCTCCTTGTTGAATTTTCCCCTCATAATCCATCACAGATAGGCTTATTCGATCATTGATCATTCCAGATCGACATGGCGCCCAAGAGCGTCGTATACGCCCAGCTTGTGGTGCAGCAACACGCACTCGAACGTATCGATGCGCTGCGAGGGATGCCCAGCGTAGTCAATGACGCGGCAGAGTACAAATCCCTCTACTGTCAATGTCTGCATGTCAAGCTGCAGACGGAGAAAATTATCCGTATAGCGCGTTGGTTATTGAGACAACGGGGACCTGCTCGCGAGTCGCGTGAGCCTCTCGTGATGCGTACCGTCGCGATCCCCGCGCCTCCGGCGCTCTCCATGAGCGGGACTGATGATCGGGCGTGCGCTCTGGACATCATCATCGCGGAGGCCCGCGTAAGAGTCAATTATCTTGAGGCCCTCTCTGATAAATTCGATGATTAAGAGACTCGCCTGGCCCTCTTGGTCTATATCCTATCATTTTTTTTGTGCGAAGTAGATACTGATGCGATTCTCCTTTGGAAAATAAACACAATCTTCCTCGACGTGGAGCGCATGTGTTTTCGCTGAGCTTCCATTCCATCGGAACTGACTGAGTCCTATCGGGCCTAGAGCACTTGATTTGCCAAACGACTCACTGGATTCCATGGAAGTCAGCATCACCGCAACAGTCAGCATTACCTTCTGCGTGGATTGGATTCATAAGCTCTCAACAGAGGAACGGCGCGGGCGCGCGGTCACACAGAATCTTGTTGGGTTTTGAATAGTAAGCGCCCTTAAAAAGCAATTGTGGGCTCACGATATCCGGAAAGGCGCCCAGAGTTCAAACGTCACGTCATGGGCGGACGAAATCATCTGCGAAAGTTCCGTGGGTTCCCGGGAATCAGGATTTGATTAGGTAGTATCGGTTCGCACGAGCTCTTCATTGAGTCCTACTGGACTCGTCTCGTTTCGGCTCTATTATCAGTTCCCTACGTAGTACCGGAGCCGATGTGCAACAACGAGTCGTTACGGGGCGAAGGCCGCCAGGAGCCAAATCCCGTTCCGACCATACCTAGTGCCCCTAACGGATCTCCCGATTTCGACAACTTCCGGAGGACAACTAGTGCATTACCATGGATCTTCTCATGCTTTCCGCGGTCTGACGCCGTGTATGTAGAAAGCGTCAGTAGCGATGAGCCTCAAGTGAGCGCCGAGGCATCTTGCGTGCCAACCGACGAACTTCATGATGATATCGGTCGCCTTGTTCCGAATATTGGGCGTCCCGATGACAACGTATTATACCATCTCTTGACAGAACACTGCAGACCGCCCATCTGGTATCGATTTCCCCCTTAATTCACCATAAGGGCAGGGAGATCGAGAAGCGCTACTTCAAGGATTCACTCCTACAAGAATTCCCCCGGGTTCTGTTCGCGCGGAAACCAGGTACCTCATTCGCTAAACTTCTCGGCAACAATGGTTGTTGGCCGGTTGTGCCCCCGGAGAATTCTTAGGACCCTGAATAACAAATAGGGCATACTTGAAGTACCCCCCCCCCCCGCCTATCTTGCAATAGAAGAAGTGTTCATTTCATATCAAAGTTATTCTAAAAGGTGCAGCCTCTGAATATATCTCCCTTGTTATAGAACGTCAGCTCTGTCGCTGAAGCGAAGGAGCTGATTCATCGTTAATCCATTTCGGGAAGGGGCTGCACATCAACTCGAGCTTTTAAGAGGAAACTGCTGGTGGCGTAGCTGATCATCACGTCTCTCAATGAATACGATCGGTGACAGCACTCTACGTTCATGTGAAGCCTGCAGCACGGCAGAGCGCGGATGGCCCGTGTTTTTTATACATTTGGTGATATGTGAAAGATGTTGAAAGACTTCCTCTCATAGCTGTGAGCGCATACGTCAACTGGAAATCTGATCGAGAGATAGCGCTCCTTTCAAGCCCCTGACGAGTTGGCTATCATTGTCGTATTGATTCTACCAACGCAATACATTCAATAAGATTCGAATCTGAGCTGAAGAAGCCCGATCGCCGCAGCGACCGTATCTACAAAAACTTTCGAGCCGACTTACGACAAGCACCAATCGGCACTTTGTTTATCCGCTCATACAGAGCCGATCTTGATAAAATGAGATCGGTCAACCAATCCACCCTCCGCCTTCCTATCCACTGCGTGGACGATCGTTGAGCGACCCAAACATTCTATGTACAGTTTTTTGACATGACATTTGGGACAGCTACCCAGGCATCTCCTAGAAACACAACTAGCGAGTGGGTCCTGAAAATTACCGGTTGCACAAAATTCGTGGTGAAAAAGGTTATATCTTGAACCAGGATCCGGTCACCTAGGCGACTTTCTCAAACGCCCCTCGTATTGCTCCATCAGCGCCTTCGTCGGGACCAGCGTCATCGATTCCCATGGCGGCGCATACGTGGACTCTTTGGGTACTTTCAAGGGTACGAACAAAGGAAGCAGACTCTCCCGGGTGATGAGATAGAAATCCTTACAAACTGCCTCGCTGAAATTCCGCAGCCGGCAGCGGAGCCAACGGACCACTTCATGCCACCCGGAAGTGAATCGGACGCGAGAGGGTGCTACGACGGAGCTTGAGCACCGAAAATGAACGAGGAGTCTGAAAAAGTCTATCGAAATCACCGCTGATGGTTTTTTCACTCGCGCTCGACTCGTGAACTCGTTTCACGACCTAAATCATATCGCACAAGGTTTCAGAGCGTCACCTGATCGGTTTAGATCAGTGGTTCTCAAAGTGGTCGATATGGACCGATGATCTTCCGTGCGATCGTGTGGGAGTCTCGTTGAGCCTCAGCCTCAGGAATGATGAGGTCTCGCTGAAGTCAGTCTGAGCGCGACAGCTACTACGGCGGTTTGGATACTGTTCTCGAATCGCTAAATATCGACCCGCAGGGGGTCGACGGGCAGGGCGAATTTGAGAACCACTGGCTTAGATGGAGTCAAGTTGCGAAAATCAACCGATTTACCGTGATCGAGGGTAATTTTTCGAACAAAAACACATCGGTACCTTTTTTTTCTGGAAGAATTCACACACCATCGTGATCCCCGGTGGGGAAGTCGTCCAACACAGTTTTCTGGGACTGCCAGTATGAATCAAGTTTCCTCCGATTCCTTTGCTGATGAGAGAATTTTCGCTCTTGCGAGGCGGAGTGATGATGACACGCCAAGTGATGTGGAAAGAAGACGTTGAGGCCCGATGAATGGTGTCTCCCATCGACCTGTGGAAGCATCGCCAATCTCCGCCCATAATCATTGAGAGTATGCGGAAATAGCGCGCAGAGTTCCACCGCAGAGGTTGTAGAGAGCTCGAGCCAGCCAAACCCATTTCAAGGGAAAACCCAGCCTCAAAATCGCATTTCCCAACATGACACATCTGCAGTGTTGCACGACAGTCCCAAACAGTTTTTCGAGGACCAGAATTCTGGGTGATATTCCGGCTGAGCGACATCGGTGGACAAATAATGTACTCTGAAAGGTCCGCATCCATCGCGCGTCCGGCCTCTCGACTATTCTCGTGGAACAGGAAAAACGTGTTTCAAGTGCTCGACTGCCTAACGTTTAAGGGTCGCGACACCACCTTGCAAAAGTCCCCGGACAGGGTTTCTACGAGCCGTTGCATACTATGTTCCTGCGGGTTGATCGGCCCGAAATCCCATGACATGATAACCCACACTCGGGCCGACACTTCCACAATTTCGAGTTTCAGCCTGCCTCCCTATATCAAAAACTAGCGTACCCGGCCGCGCTACGCGCGACCGTCCTAGTTTCTAGTCTTCCTTGCATGTCCACAATTGAGCGGTGTCCTGTAGTAGGGGAGAAGTACCATTTATGGGACACTTACCAGTTATGGGACAGGACCAGTTATGGGACACTTTGTTGTCCCATAAGTGGTCCCGGTCTCTTATCCGGACCACTTATGGAACAATAAAGTGTCCCATAAGTGGTCCAGGTACCAGTTATGGGACAAGTAAGTGTCTCATAAGTGGTCTCGGTACCAGTTATGGGACAATGAAGTGTCCCATAACTGGCACCGCTTTGGGATCCCAACCAGTTATGGGAGAATAAGTGTCCCATAACTGGTCCTGTCCCATAACTGGTAACTGTCCCATAACTGGTACTTCTCCCCTACTTAAATGCAACCTTGGGAGACGTTAGTCCAGTTGAGTTTGGGGCCCAGTTGGCCTTGGGACTCAGTTTACCCAAGGACGCAGTTGGTGCCGGGGCCCAGTTGACGTGCACTTCATTTCAAGCTACAGTAAAGTCCCGATAATTCGCAAACCCCGTTTATTCGCAATTCGCGGGGATTTCACAGAAATTCGGGTCAATTCGCTCGTTCGCACCGTGTTTAACGATCCGATAATTCGCATATTCCCGATAATTCGCTATTCGTGCTCGGATCGTCATTCTAATTCGCGCAGATTCATGGTGAAACTACCATTTTTTTTCGACTCTTTGGATCTCCTCGCGCCGCGCCGTTGTGGAAAAGTGAAGCGACTCGGACCAAGAAGAGGAGATCCTTGCCGCGCCAGTCGAAAACTCTGAATTGACGCCTGTGATCCCCTCCTCTGCCACTGCAGCCAATCAAGGAGCTTCGGATGGCCGGAAGCCACCGCAGTTTTCGCGAAGTACGAGGATGAGCCATGTTATGAGAACGTCATATATGTGCTGCATAGATGTACTGACATGAGAGAATTGTAACTACATGTGTACATCTGGACTGTGCTGTATTTGATGCTGAGTGTGTTATATTTGAATTTCGATTTTTTTTCAACACACCCGACAAAACGCGAATTATCGGGACTTTACTGTATTCAGAATCGAACTTTCCTGGGTTTTCCTGGGGTTTCCTTGGAACGGCTTTCCCAAGAACAGTCCCGGTTCCCGTTCAAGTCCGTTTTCCCAGGGCTCCCGAGAGCGGCTTTCCCGAGAACACTCCCGATTCCCAACATCTGTACGGCTCCCCGAGATTCCCGAGGGCTTTCCCGAGGAAAGTCCCGCTTCCCGTTCGAGTCCGTTTTCCCGGGAGTCCCGAGAACTGTTCCGGCTCCCGTTCATTTCCTTTCCCCCGGGATTTCCCGGGAACGGCTTTCTCTAGAACAGTCCCGGTTGCCGTTCAAGTCTGTTTTCCCGGGACTTCCGAGAGCGGCGTTACCGAGAACTGACCCGGCTCCCGTCCAAGTCCGTTTCCCCAGGATTTCCCGGAAACGGCTTTCCCGAGAACGGTCCCTATTCCCGACATCTGTACGTTTCCCCGAGGTTCCCGGGAAGGGCTTCCCTGAGGAAAGTCCCGCTTTCTGTTCGAGTCCGTTCTCCCGGGACTCTCGAGAACTGTCCCGGCTCCCGTTCATCTCCGTTTCTCCAGGATTTCCCGAGAACGGCTTTCTCGAGAACAGTTTCGGTAGCCGTACAAGTCCGTTTTCCCAAAACTCCCGAGAGCGGCGTTACCGATTGTGAGAACAGACCCGGCTCCCGTCCGAGTCCGTTTCCTCGGAATTTCCCGGAAACGGCTTCCCCGAAAACAGACCCGGTTTCCGGTATCTGTCCGTTTTCCCGGGACTCCCGAGGGCGGCTTCCCCGTGAAAAGTCCGGGTTCCCGTTGAAGTCCGTTTTCCGAGAATTGCCGGGAACGGCTTTCTCGAAAACAGTCCCGGTTGCCGTTCACGTCTGTTTTCCCGGAACTCCCGAGAGCGGCATCCCAGTGAAAAGTCCCGGTCCCCGTTGAAGTCCGTTTTCCCGGGAATTGCCGGGAACGGCATTCTCGAGAACCGTCCCGGTTGCCGTCCACGTCTGTTTTTCCGGGACTCCCGAGAGCGGCTTCCCCGTCAAAAGTCCTGGTTCCCGTTGAAGTCCGTTTCCCCGGGAATTGCCGGGAACGGTTTTCCCCAGAACAATCTCGGTTCCGTTTGAGTCTGCTTCCCCGGAATTGCCAGGGAACGGCTTCCCCAAGAACAGTCCCGTTTCCCGACTTTTTCCCGGAAGCATTCCCCAGAAAGGGCTCTCCCGAGGACAGTCTCGGTTTTCGACATCAGTGCGTTCCCTCGGAATTTCACGGGCTCTTCCGAGAACGGCCCCAGTTCCCGACATCTGTACGTTTTCCCGGGATTGCACGGGAATGGCTTTCCCGTGAACAGTCCCACTTCCCGATATCTGCGCTTTTTTCTTGAGAACAGTCCCGGCTCGTAGCTCGATTCATAGAAACCTCTCTCCAAGCCTCATGTCGAGCGGGAGACGACGAAGGTCGTGCCTCTGAGACTCGGGCATGGAAGATTCCGGCATCTACTAATTGTAAGATTCGGACATCTGAGATTCCGGCGACTAAGATTCAGGCAACTTAGAGTCCGGCACCCAAGATTCGGGCAAGTGACACGGAACCAGACGACCGATGACGGTTCCCAGTTTGCTGTGTAGGGTGGTATTTTCGCAAAGCAGTCAGAATATCAGCGGAAAAAAAGATGAAGAAGTTTGAGGTCCTACCGGGCGCAGATCCCGCCGGATACCCGCTGGCTGGGCACATTCAGGCGGTGGATGGTCGCGGGTATTTGCCCGGGATCGCAGGTATCCGGTGCTGTCGAGCGGGCAGCATCGGCCTCTAGCTCAGCGGTCATCAGAGCACACGTTGACGTTACTTCCACGACCACAGTCCTCGTGAGAGCGTGGCGGTACCAAGTCAGTATCCCCTTTCGAGTCCGTTTTCTCGGGACTCCCGAGAGCGGCTTTCCCGAGAACTATCCCGGCTCCCGTCCATATCCGTTTACCCGGGATTTCCCGGTTCCCGTTCAAGTCCGTTTTCCCAGGAACGGCTTTCCCGAGAACGGTCCCGGTTCCCGTTCAAGTCTATTTCCCCGGAATTTCCCGGAAACGGCTCTCCCGAGAACAGTCCCGGTTCCCGTTCAAGTCCGTTTCCCTGGGATTCCCCGTTGACGGCTCTCCCGAGAACAGTCCCGGTTCCCGGCATCTGTTCGTTTCTCCGGGATTTCCCGGGAACGGCTTCGCCGAGAACAGTCCCGGTTTCCGACATCTTTGCGTTTCCCCGGGCTTCCCCGGGAACGGCTTCCCCGAGAACAGTCCCGGTTCCCGTTCAAGTCCGTTTCCCTGGGATTCCCCGTTGACGGCTCTCCCGAGAACAGTCCCGGTTCCCGGCATCTGTTCGTTTCCCCGGGATTCCCCGGGAACGGCTTTCCCAAGAACAGTCCCGGTTTCCGACATCCGTGCGTTTCCCCGGGATTTTGCGGGAACGGCTTTCCCGAGAACAGTCCCGGTTCTCGTTCAAGTCCGTTTTCCCGGGACTCCCGAGAGCGGCTTTCCCGAGAACTTTAGTTTCTTGCCGTTCCGCACGGCAGCCTGGGATGGCGGACACGGACACGAACTGCAGCTCGGGACGATAGACCACGCGAAACAGATAGCAAGCACTCCGTGCAATCTCACTCCGTTGGCAATCGAATGCGCGACGGCGAATGCGGAGCGGCGGCCAACGGCGCGCATTTCGAATGGCGTTATTCACGGTCGCGAGAACGACGAAGTGTTTGAGTTTTTTCGAGATTGCGGCCTCTAGAGGACGTCGAGGAGGACTCACGGTAGCCTAAAGCCTCCCGCGGTGAGTTTGGCGGCTTTGGGCGAAGTTTCCGCGAGATCCGGGCCGCGGTTTGGCCGTGATGCGGACAGGATCGAGCGTTCGCAAGTTGTCTTTTATTTATTAGATTAAGATTATAAATGTTTCAAGAAATCGTCGTGAAGCAAGAGACGCAAGAGACGCAAGAGACGTTCTTGTAGGGGAGTGGGGGAAACAACTTGGGACGAGAACGGCAATGTTCCATAGTACATGAAGGTGCCACCTGATTTAAGGATGTCGTAGTCATCGCTGGAGGGGAGTGACATACAAAACGGAATAGAAAGCTCGGCATTGTGAGGGGTCTCATCACTGGTATACTTGGGTGAGCACAATCGTGATGATACTGATTGTTTTGTTGTAGTTTGCGTGCGACAGGAGTCGCCCGATGTGTTCGAACTTCCCGCTAACCGCGAGCTGAACTTCATCGATGCACTCGTTACGATGAGTTAACTCTATTCTCGAACACTCGCGCAAGATCAACCGAGCACAAAGGCTCGAAAAGTGTGATCGTTGCCGGCATATATTCGGACAGTGCGTCGTTTGGAGTATCATTCAAGCATGGGAACACATGGACGTACGTCGGACCGCGAGCCTGGAATTCAGTCCGAAGAGAATAATCCATGACATGATGCAGACCGAACGGACTGATGGTAGCGGATTGCAGAAGCCGGAGAATCGTGGTGACCAATTTCCAGAAGGGAATGCTGCAGGTGACCGCATCCTAGTTCAGTAACGTTGCCTTCGGTGCAGACGAAAGCCCTGCGAGAGCTTCGTTCCTTCCCTGCGTGATTCCTTCTCGAAGCTTATTCAATAGATTCAACAAATAAGGCCAGCTTAACTCATTCGCTCTCATTGTTAGGAGAGAGTCGGTTCGCGCAATTGCCGGAGCATCGCGACTAAATCCTCTCTTGTAGACCACTAGAGTACGGGGTTAGGTATTGACGTCAGGAGCGCAGAATTTTGTGCAACGCACTACTCTGAGAACTGTCAATCCGTGATCATCTCACGTGTGTTATTGCGCAGATCATCACTGAAACGGAACGCTGCACGTAGACCAGCGGAAACTCGTAGCCGCAGAATTTTCACTGCCATGTACAATAGATTTTCAGAAGTTGCCCAGCGACGATCGCGGCGTCCTACTTCGCCTAATACGTTCTGGAGAGGTGTTACCCGAATGTCATCTCGAAATGTCATCTGCCGACGCGATAGCCGAGTGGTCTAAGCGGTCTGCATGTCATGTGCAGATTTGCATAGCAACGTCGACGTTTGGCGAGCGGCAGGTCGTTGGCTCGAATCTCGCTCCCGGCCGACTTCCTCGGAGATGGTTTCCATGGTTCCCATCTCCTACTCACGGCGAATGGCGGGGAAATTGTCAAAGTCGGTCATTGGAGCAACTCAGGTTCATCTCTGAGCTCTACGAATTCAAGGGTCTCTTGTTCGTCGATTTCGGGAGGTCTTCAGGGATATCATCTTGGATTAGCACATTAGGAAACCCATTGTACACCGCCACGTGCGGGATTCTCCCAGAATTCAATGTGGAGTAACAAGACGAACACAGGAGCTCGTCCTTCCTCTCACAACCCATCTGCCGGAGGGTGTCGACGTGAAGAGGCCAAACTTTGTTCAAATCTAGTCGGAAGCAGGGCCGATCGCTTTAGATGCAGGCGTGGCCGAATTCTTGTGGCAGAGAACTCATTTTGAACTCCAGAGATGCGCCTGTGGCTTTCTGAGTGTGATTCTCTGGGCTGCCGCCTGCAGCCCTCTGACGCGCAAGTCTGGAGCGCTCTTCGGTTCTCATTGTGTATGATGGATGTTCTCCCAACGCCGAATTCACCAAATCTTTTGACGTCGTTGTAGTTCAGGAATGCCGATGAAGGCAAAAGACGAAGGCAACGATCATTAGACGCAACGACGCGGACCGACGAGGATGAACGGGCGATACTCTAGACTACGATTGAGACCGTACAGAACAGACACTAAAAATCCGCCCTTGGAGAGCAGTTCGCAAAAGAGAATTGTCTCGGCCATTGGCAAATAGCATCAGTGGCAGAAACCTGACAAAGGTCGTCTGCTCCGGGATGAACAGTGAGGGAGTTTCTGCCGGCGAACGCAATCGAGGGCGCGTTTATTCCCCAGGAGAAGTACTTCAGGAATATAAAGTCGGTGCTGTATGCGAATTTTCACGCACCATGGCGGACAACCTATTGTTGGCGTGCTAGTGGCCGAGCTTGCGGCCAATCGAAGCCACTCGCAGTGGTTTCGTTACCGTCCGAAGTTCCGGTCGGTAGCCCGGGGTAAAACGACGCCCGGGGTTCCGACGTTGAAAGGCCTTGGCTGCTGCTCGTCCGGAAACTTTCAACGGGAAGTGTATTGCCCATCGATTCATCCGTGATTCCTTCACGTCTATCGGCGGAGCCGTCGCAAACTTTGCTTTATAAGCAGGTGCACAGCTTGTCTCCTTTGTGGATTGCTCCCCATTTCCAACTCCGTGCTATCTGATTTCCTTTGTGATTTGGACTTTCTGTGAGCTGCTGTGTCAACCCTCGTTGACGCCTTCCGTGCGGGAGTTGAATGACTGCTGCCGTTGCTTCCTTCAGCTCCGAACAATTCTAGTCATTCTTTATAGTCATCTACTCTTTCCTCTTTTCCACCCCTTTTGGTGAAAACTATCAAGAAGTCATTTTCTTGAGAGTTTGTGAAAAAAAGGCCACCGCTAGTTGTGAGAAGAACCCAGTGTCGATGAACTTCACCGTCCGAAGAAGGCCAGCCCGGAAATCAATTTTCGACCGAAGACTTAGCACCCTGATTTTGAACCGAACAATCATGAGGAGCTTCCCATCCAACATCAGCAGTCAGGCCAGTACGTCGCAAGTCGTCGCTCTCGTCTTGTGAATGCCGCTGCGACACAAGACGCAAACGCTCAAGCTGACGTCCAGTTCGCCGCCAAACTGCAAGTGGGCCTCAAATCCAAGATTTTTATCATGGCCAGTACCCTGATCACCACCAGCGCCATCATTTTAAACAGTGTCACAAACGGAATACTTCTAAATGAAAGAAGTAAACCGGGTCCGATTCAGCCGCCGACTCCGATGATCGATCCGCCTACGTCACAATTAACACCGCCCATTTTCGAAGTCCGCTCTTCCAAGAATATTGCTCCGATCGTGTGCTTCCAATGTGCTTTCATCACGTTCCGATCGATGAAAAACCCGTTCAGGATCGTTACGGAGGGGGAATTTTCCAAATGATGCGTGTTCCTCAGCTAGGTCACTACGGAGCCGCGAGCATGGAGGGCAACGTAGTAAGATGTTGTTTCGTAAGAAAAGTATGCACTGGTGCAGGTTCTCGTTATGGTTATTTCGTTATGAAACGCATGAGCGCTGAAAACTCGCCGCAGGAAGGGGCTAGAACTGTAGCGTCCTTTTCAGTGCACCCATAATTTGCGTGCATTCTAGCGGATAGTCTGGGGTCCCGCCACTAGGTGGCGCGGCCAGCTGAATTTCTCCGTGGAATGGTTGATCTAAACAACAACGCCTCGGAGTTTCGAAACTGTCGAGGATTGAATATTCCATTCGTGTCTGTATGATTATTTTACAAGTGTAATGAAGCCCAGATTCAAATCATATTTTCAAATATCAATAAATTTCTCTCGACGGTCCCCCCGAGACAAAGTCAGTCACCGAGAATGTAGGGCGCTCCATGCTGTGGTTCGCGCCACCTTCAGTTGCGCTCTCGAGTAGTGGTGTCGTCGGCAACGAGGACGCCTTCCTTCAAACAACGGTTGCCGTCGCATAGACACGCTCTTCCGACGCTGGCCAAGCAACCGCTTCGACCACAAGCCGAACTCGGCTACCGTGACTTTTGCACTGCGGCGGAGACGACGAGGCTTAACCGAACAGTTTCTGTGTCTTGCGTGTAAAAATAACATCTCTGGCTCCGAGTGGCGGAACAAAAACAAGCCAGATGTTGGTTGTTGATGAATTTCTTCCAGATGATCGAAGCTCCTGGGCCTCCAGCCTGCCGATTCAAGCCAACAAGTGGAACCAGTCTGCGTCATACCTTGAGAAATCGGGCCGCTGCAGAAGAGCAGATCGTGTTTAGTTTGAGTATTCGTTCAACCGTTTGCTGCAGAGTTGTCCTCTTTCGGGAGGTAGTCGTGTATGTCAACCAGTTGAGGCGGTCTTCGCCAACGCGGGCATCATGATTGGTGTGTTCGACGCTCGCGAGAGCCTGCGAAACGCCGCTCTCTCATCCGAGAGGCTGAGGGTGAGAGAAACCCAAGTCATAAACTGACGATTTCAGTTTCCTGAGCGCACTTCGACCCTCAGCTTGTTCGTTGAACATCTCGATCGTCCCGCTCGGATTTCGGAAGTCCCAGTCTACACATTTCGAAAGATCTTCTCGTATCTACTGAAGTATTTCGAATTTCCGTAGCATCAGTATGAAGTTCTTACCCGTTCTCATCGCCTTGTGGATGTCGTTCACGATTGTGAAGTGCCAACCCAACGTTGAGGAGGAATTCAACGCGGAAGACGAAGAGGCCATTGTCGATGATGACACAGGTGAAATCGTCATCGAAGAAGAATTGGAAAATACGATACGACAGAAAATTCTCGTCGATAGGTCCTACAACTCCTCGTTTACGATCTCAGTCCCCATGCTCACAGTCACAGTGCCGGGATCAAAGCCGGGAGGCGTTGTGCGTTTCTCGATGTCTCATGTGACTCTATGGGCGCTGGTGGCAACTGCGTTCACTGGTCTCACGTATCCGATCTTCCTTGGACCACATGGCCGATTGCACAAGCGTGATCTTGATGGGCGGGCCGCGGATCCGAACATCCTAGATCACCTCGGTTCGTTCGTGAATATCCCCCAGATGTACGAAGACATCCGATCCTTGGTGCCTGCTGGAGCAAGCGAACGCTGTTGGAGACGAGCGCTTTGCGAAGCTCATGAAATGGATGATAACTTCGGCCTCTTAGGAACGGTGATGCGGAATTTCTTCAGCCGTGAGTCTATCGGTGCCTCCTGGGATGGATCCGATGTCTGTGCTGAAACGTTCGGCGATTGTGTTATATCACCGGCTGAGGCGTACAAAGAAGCCTACGGAGCTCTCGTTTCCGGTCTGGGGGATTGATGACCCACATCCCGGCAGTCTATGTGAAGCCTTTGTATATATTTGTTGATAACTAGTCAATAGTCCCCATGGATAATATGAATAAAATTGTGATGTCTTGAAGCGAAAGCCATGTACAGTCTTTGCGGCGGAATGTCTCTTCGGGAACTGAACCATCCTTTCTTCAAGGGGAACTCGCTCATCTCCCGGTCCGAAATGACAAGGTCCCTCCGAACAACTTTGACGAGGTCGAGAAGCCTCGACCTAAAGCTTTGAAGAAGTCTTCGTTTGTGCAGTATGCATCGTTGAACTCGAAGATTATGTGTTGCACTGTCTCTTTGTGTGAGCCGCATCTCGGACATGTGTTGCCACCTCCGTGATTGGATGTGCTCCTAGCGGCAATGTGCCTGCTCTTAGCGAGTACGAGGAGAGCATCGCCTCTACGATTGCCGTAGAGGTGAGTGCTCGTTCCGGAGGCAGCTTTACCCGCCCGGTACAGACTTGAGCTGGTTTTGAATAGCATGTCTCGCTTCCAGCTTTGCTCTCGGTCTTGAGCCGTCTAACGTAGAACCCTTGAGGTTCAGGTTAACAGCTGACGCAGAATCTGTGTGTTGATCCCTTTCAGAAGAAGCGTCTGGAAAAATTACTCCCCATCCGGAACTCCCTTCATTCTGGGATTTTGGGAGGTTTTCAAATGGGGCCAATACGCTCCCTTCATGAGCTCTCCACCGACTGGAGCGGTCGAAGAGCGATTTCAGAATGCCATTCTGGTGAGGTCACCCAACGATCTTTATTCGACCTTCGTATACGGACAGACACAATGGACACAGATATGAAATTGAAGAGTCCCTCTGGTGACTGTCACTGGAAAACCTACCTCCCAACTAACGCTGATAAGGACCTTTCGCTGACGCCATGTTTACATCTAGCTTGATGTTCGCTGATAGGTCCGAGTCGGGATCCGAGATTACTGGAGCCTGTTGTCGTTGAGGAATTGGATTTCCCGATCCGCGAGTCTTCTGTTTGGAGCATTCCTTCGCAAAGCGGATGGTCTCCTTCGTGTTCTTTCTCATCTGGTCTCTCGTGAATTGGGCGACCTCAACTGTATACCGGGTGTTTATGGCGCTCAGAGTGTACGGGCGGATTCTCAGATTCATCTCTCTCGTCATCTTGTTCAAATCTCTCACAAACATGTCAGCAGTCGTCACTCGCGCGAGGTTGAATCGGAAACTGCAAGCAGAGAATAGAATGGGATCCGAGACGTCACGAGATGATAAGACCTAATGATAACTTGCTGTCTCAATTTGCTCTCGGATCGTTTGAGAAGAGGGACTCACACGACTCCCACAATATCGAGTAGGCTCCGTGAAAAGAAGTTATTCTTTCCTTGGATGAAATCGCTCGCTTCGTACTGCGACGCCATTAGATTGTCAGCGAATGTTTGCACTTCCGAAACTAGTTTGTTGGAGAACTCGATAGACAAGTTCCTCAGGCACTCGGTCTCCAGTCCGTGGGCGGCCAGAGGTTTGTCGGCTGAAAGCTTGAAACGACGAAGTCAGCGCCGTACGGACCTCTTTTCTTCTTCCAGAGACTCGAGGGAGGCATTTCAAACGAGGGACAATTACAGGGCGTAGAATATTTCGAAACAGATCCTCGGAGGATGAATGGACTAGGACTCACCGCTGCACGCGATGATGATCAGGGATAGGAGATAATGTTGTAGCATCATCTTCTCTCTTCCTGGATTCACAGCTGAGAAACAGGCTCTAAAACAGCAGCCGCTCGGATGAGCTCAAACATCTCACAAAGCGAGTGTTGGTTTATTGTCAACTTGCTGAATTATTCACCTTGTTTGATCACAAGAAACTCTGCTCACGACTGCTCCGTGAGTGAGTTTTCCATCGTAAAATTGTAGACTGCGCCCATTCCGGCGTTCCGTTACAAGCATTAGAGACTTGCTCCAGTGCCCAGTTTTCTCTTGAATCAGTGCTCATTCCGAAGCTGAGAGGCGCAGAGTCTAGTAGCTGGATCAAGCTAGGTTCGGCTCGGGAGAGACTGACGAGAACTCTTGCTTCCCTCCTCTTTCTCACGGTTTCCTCAGTGAAAATATCATCGACTGCATTTCCCTGATATGATTAAGACAACCCGATTCCTCTCGAAATCAAGGGAAATCGAAGATAATTGAGCGGGAATATGACTTCTTCGAATCTCAATTTCCGAATCGTCTCACTTTGACACATTCAGAGTCAATTCCGCCAGTTTCCATTGTCGCGTCGTATGTATGATGGTGAGGGCGAGATGGAACTCGATGAGATCACTGAAGAGGGGCGGAAACCACACAATGATCGGAACAGCTGCTCAGGTGCGCACCAGAGATCCCCCGCAGATCGTAGCCAGTTTGCGCCGAGCACAGGAGCCGTATACAATCGTTGGATTGATGAAGAGCACCTGACGAGCTTTAATTCATTTAGTTCTGCCTCAGCGATTCGAAAAAAAGGAACGGTTCTAGAGTGTTCGAATAACTGATCGATTGACTGCTGCTCGCTTTGCAGCCATGAAGATTGCCTCCACAGAGTCTAGCTCTCGACCGGAGCTTTCGTGGTTTGGGTTGGCGGGTTGGGAGCGCGGTCATATTGATGATTCATCTTCCGAACGGGCATGATCTAACACGGAAATCAACTTTGCTGAGGAGGAGATGGTTTCGAGAGCGCGCCGTAGTTTTCGTTGCGGTTACCCACCATTCGCCCATTGATTTAAACGTGTTAATCATTTCTAAACGAATCTCAGACCGAGCTCAGTCCGGTTGAAGCGATCGAGCCGGGAGAAATTCAAAACATTGCGCGGTGGGAGCATTAGCCACATTGACGCGGCTGCATATTTGACTTCGAGAACCTGTGTACCTGCGTGTTGAAACAGTGGCTGCAAATATAGGCGCCACAGGAGAGATCTCACACAGATCTCGGCTATCGTTCATGGATAAAAGCTGCGCTCAGTGCCTGGTGAAACCAAAGTGAGCAGACCCACGCCATCGTTTCGGGCTTTGTTCAACGACGACTTCGTGCAATCGTGCCTCATACCTACGACCAGTGAACGGAAGTAAGTCATCGCCAGCCGAAGCTATGTCGGAATCCAGGACGGAAGTCTGCCCAGTCGTCCTGACAGCGGATCTTGACAATTTCAGCGAGTTCAAGGCTTCCATGTCGATGTACTTACAACGACACGGAGATGCTTGGCTTGCCACGAACGGCGACTTGAAACCGCCGGAAGTCGCGGCAAATGCCACCCTAACTGAAGATCAGGAGGAACAGTTGGCGCGGTTCAACGAAGCGAACGAAATCGCTAGGGAAGCCCTTCTCGGAGCGCTTCCATTTAGACTAGCTTACGACTTGTTCTACGGTGAAACCAAACCGCTCGACTGTGCAGAAATCTGGACCAGGATCAACAACCATTTTCAACGCAAAATGGAATTTCTCAGAGAATGTGAGGAACTCTCAATCTGGATCAGCTCAAGGGTTCACCTGTACGTTCCGATCAGTGAACCCGGGAGTGACCTGGAAAGCTCCGAAGACGAGCCCCGGATGCAGAACGGCGAGGAGCGGGAACATCAGGACTCCTCTCATTCTTCACCAGAGCGAGAGGGAGCTTGCGCTTATGAGACTGAAAGCCTCAACTGTGTGCTCACAGGTCACGACAGTGACCACTGTCGCGAGCCGAGAAGATTCATCCGGGATGGTGATCTGATCGTGGAGATCGCTGAAGACAGATCTCGCGCTGATGAGATGGAGTGCCTCAACTGTGGGCACAGAGGCCACGGCAGTGACCACTGTCGCGAGCCGAGAAGATTCATCCGGGATGGTGATCTGATACTGGACACCGCTGATGCTGCGATCACTGCAGGTGCATCAGCTGCAGGCGCGCGAACGCTTGAGGCGAGACTTGACGCCTCTGCTCGTGCGTTCAGAGGGGGCGAGCTCCGCGGAAGCATCTACCGGGAGGATCGAGGATACTCAACTCACCATACCGGGATGCAGAGCGGTGACGCTCGGAGGCATTACAACTCTTCAGAGCGCCCATCCGCCTGGAGAGCGA
This sequence comes from Neoseiulus californicus, assembly GCA_028455905.1. Lineage (NCBI taxonomy): Eukaryota > Metazoa > Arthropoda > Arachnida > Mesostigmata > Phytoseiidae > Neoseiulus > Neoseiulus californicus. The sequence continues at coordinate 125,636 of JAMQGS010000009.1, forward strand.
ACAGCAAGTACGCGATCGAGTGTTTTGATTGTGGTCGCAGAGGCCATGCGGCGGCCCAGTGTTGGAATTCGGCCCCGAGGAGGCTCCGATGATGATCAAAAGCGAGTGTCGCCTAGCCTGCCCACGGTGTACGTGCTTTTGTCACAATTTTTTTTAGCGATGTCCAATCCGATCTGTAATCATCCCGCTCTTCTTAACCGCTAGTAGTGTTATCTTATGTATTTTCTTGACGAAATAAACGGCATCTTACTTAGGAATCTCCCATACACGCTTTCGGTTCTCGGATTCCATCCTACAGTGTTCAACTACAGCTCGGCTGCTATATTTCCAGCAAAATCGCGTCGCATATCTGAAGTTGTGAATCGATGATCAGTCTTTCTCCGTTTCCTTCTGATCGCACCAAGCCTTGATGTGACTTTACTGGGTCTCCCGAGTCGCACGCACGTCCAGAGCTGGGCTGGGAGTTTTGTCGTCGGTGCGGGCAATGTTCGAGAAGGCTTCGCGGGGGCGGGACGGTTGTATTCAGGGGGTCGTATTCATCGCTACACCCGGAGTGAACAAGAGTTTGCATCCGGACGGGATCGATACTTCGAAATTAATATCGAAACGATGCACGTCGGGCACGAACGCGTTGATCATTCGAAAAACATCCCTTGAATCGTATGGATTCTTCAGAAGTTGGGAGCGATGCAGATGATAGACTCTGTTGAAGAACGATGTTTAGAGGCGTCCATGCACCTGTGGCACCGGAGGTCATCCGCAAGTTATCGACGCAGTGGCGTATCCAGCCAAAGTGCCGCCCGGGGCGGATCTAGAAAAATTCGGAAAATGCCGCCCCCTGGAAGCGCCTCCGACGTGGAGCGACAACCAAAAAAAAAAAAAACGACCCGCTGTAGGGCATAAATCAGCAAAATGCCGCCCCCTCGAGAGTGCCGCCCGGGGCGGACCGCCCCCCCCCCCCCCCGCCCCCCCCTAGCTACGCCACTGTATCGACGGGACTAGCCGGCCTCCGGCCGGCTAGAGTTGCCGGCCCTCTTAGCTGCCCCGTGTTCCCTCACTCGACGATTACGGCTCCTCCGACCTGTCATGCGGGGCGGGTTGGAAGATTACCACGGGGTTTTGTATCAATGGGAGGATCGGCGATGAATCCGGAGGAGAGTTTCCTGCCGACTTGGACGGGCGACAATTGTTCGATTCGGAGGTTTGGATTTTTGAGATGTTCGTCGAGATATTAGTCAAGATAATCAACCCTCCTACAAAACTTCTTTGTGAACTACATTCCGTGTTTTTCCTTCCTGCGCGAATATGAAAATATTCCTTGGAGATCCAACTCGAGAGAGGGCAGCGTAAAGTTGACCGTGCGAGAAACATGGCGACGACAGCCACCTCATTTAACGTTGGCGCATTGAAGCGTCCTTCGTGCCCACCGACCGGTGTTTTGTCCGCTTTTATGATAAGTTTGGATCTATCCGTCGGCATTCTCTCCAATCGAGTTTCGAATTTGAGGATGAGGCTGTTGTGCTCGTTGAATAGACGTTGCAGTATGGACACGATCTCGCGTCGCAGGTTTGGTATGAGACTACATCGTTGATCTATTTGAGATTCTTCATCTCCTATGGAATGAATTTGCAGAAATCCGAGCGTTTCACCTTCGGGGGGCAGCAGAGAACCGGTTTCGAGGTGAATCTGCCCCCGTATCTTGAAGGTTGTAGGGATGAATCGGAGGGGAACTGTCGTCCCAAACGATGTCATCTGGAAGCACGAATTGTAGCCTCTGATGTTTGCCAGGAAATGCTTCGATTCGGATGTTCGGGCAGACATGAGAGATCGTAGATCATGGGGTGGGGGCTCCAGCTGCGGTAATTCTACCGTTCCACTCTTGCAGCATATTCCTGGAGGCTTTTTTCCGAATGTTCTGGCCCGACAGAAGTCACATATTTGATTCATTCCGCCAATTTCTATCGCTGGATTCGCAGAGCATCGATATTTGGATCATAATTGAATGCGGCCAACTTCAAATTCGAGATTCGCCATGTTCTGCTCGTTCGGTGGCGCGCTCTCTGTCGATCAGCAGCCAGTCGTCGGTCATGTTCTTCATTCGTTTCATCATGTCTCGCCTGTGCCATTTGCTGCCGTTGGTATTCCAGTCTGAGATTGGGTTGCTTTTCCGAATCGTCTTCTCTCGCTTGGGATGTTCTCCGCCGTTGAATTTCGACTCGGAGTTCACGTTGTTCTTCTGACTCACGGCGTCTCGACCGAGATGTTCTTTGTCGTTGATCGCTGAGCCTGTCTTCACGATCATATTCTGCCTCCCTTGATCTCATCTGTTCCACGCTACGTCTCTGACTTCTAAGCCGTTACGAATCTATTGAAACTTTCTTGTGGGAAATAGAACACGCCACGCTAGAGGGCGCTCATTTGATGTTCCGGTGCAAACGATTTCGTCGCACCGCGGCGCGTCGCCCGGCGTTACTCTCAAAGGCTCCGAAAGCATCACTCGACCGATCTCGGAGATGCAACTCCGGTCCTATACGAATGCAGCAGAGGATGAATCTGATCTGAGCACAGGGTCAACCGATATCACAGTGTATCCGCGGCGACGAAAAATACTTATGGTCACGCTTGAACTCTTCGCTGCCACTGTGCCACTGCGCTGACAGCGGAATGAGAACTGCATGGCGACCTAGAGGGGACGCTAATGAATCTATCTAGCCCCATGCCGGACGGCTAGGCCCATCCGTGACGATTTGCATAGCGGTCATACATACAAACAAACAAACAAACAAACAAACAGAATTTGATTTTTATTAATATAGATGTTCCGTTCGAGTACCAATCGGAACTTGTCGAGCTGCAGTGTGACAATAAGCTTAACGAGCGTTTTCTCAACAAAAACTTGCTTGTTATGCACCAAGAAGACCTGTCGAAGTCGCGTTTCCCCAATCTCTGGCAACATGCTGCGAGACAGATTTCGATCTTCGGGGGTACATACTTGTGTGAGCAACTGTTTTCGTTGATGAAACACTGCAAATCAAAGTACCGAACTCGGTTGACTCAGAGTCGTTTGAAGGCACTCTTGGGAATAGCTTCAACCCGTGCGTTTACTCCGGACTTCAATCAGCTTGTCGAATCGTGCCATGTTTGATTCTCATCAGAGAAGAGAATTGTAAATTAATGCGGTTGAACCCGGGGAGATCACCGGACCTCGTCTCATCTTTTGCTTCTCTGAGGAATGCGGAGAATATAGGTACTCAAAAGCTTAAGATAGAACCACCCGCAATGATTGGGAGAGCGGTCCAATATCTCAAGTTGTCCTTTTATACGCTGCACAGTGGGAAATTTCGCCATATGAGTCTTCTCCCATCAGTCGAGCGAAGCTCGAGTGGAACCATGGAGAACATGAATATATTTTCGTCATCCATGGAGGCCTCGCTGAATTCTTGTTTGTAGCGGCTATGACCTCCGCTGCCATCGCAGCCCCATTTAGAAAAAAGAATGGAAGATCTGCCCTCAGGGTCGACATGCTGCGGCATCTCGGGACGTAGAGTGCCGAAGAGCCGTTCACGGATCAGATCTAGGACATATTGTAACGGCAACTCCGCTCTGGTCTCAAGTGATCAGGGTGAACTCTTCGGGCACACAGCAGGCCGCTTTGGCTTCAACTAACCTGTAATAGTGGAAGTGCATCATATCCCGACGACATCAGATTCTTTCTCAGCCAGTAATAGGATGCCTTGGCCCAACCCAGGTCGATGTATTGACTGAGCGCATGTTCCAATGAGAAGGGTTGGGTCTGACGAGCGGGAAGCTGCGGATTATTTGAATATAAACCGGCACGAGAACGCTCCACGACCTCCTTCATCATTCTAGAGCCGATCCGATGGCCTGACGAGTGCAAGGCAAATCGTCCTGCTTCAAGAAGTCGCAACGACTCGTTATCCAACAAGGGACCTAGTCGACGCTTCATGGCTCTATCGGTTTCTAGCTGAGAAAACGGTTTCTCAGGCCGGCCCGGCTTCGACGATTCTGTTCCTTTCCACTCATGCACCATGACGTCGACGTGAATGGTTCACAGTTCAGATAGTGCGCATCATTTTCGAGGAAGTGCTCCATATGACGCGAAGTTGCTTGGTATTCCTCGATGATTCTAGACGAGTATCGACTTATTTTGACTTTGAGGTCACGCAAGTTGGTTACATCCTCGTCGTCCACGCCCGCAGACCCCACGATCAAGTTCAAAAGCTTGGGCAGCCTCTCTTCCGTGCGAGCTCTGATGCAGAGCTGCGCAAACTCTCTTCTTGGGATCGAAACTGACCTGGTCTCTGTCATTCTAACGCTCTGTTAGCGGTTTCGTGTGGAACGGCACTGAACAATTGAGTTCTTAGGAATCGAAGGAATACTTGTTGCTTCAGGAAGAGATGGAAGATCTGCCTACGAGTTCTCTCGACGCTCCACTCCATAAGCACAGCATTGGTCTTACATTAGTCGACATTGAGATCGAAATGTGTTGCAAGTACATCCCATATCGGAGAACTCTCCGGCTGAGTGCCCGCACGAAATTCCAGAGAAAAAATTGTCCGATCTCTAGCCCTTCATCAACATTGATCTATTTTCCATGATAATCACAGTATACAGTCGACACTCGTCCCGAGAGACCTCTCGGAACCGACCGAACTCCGACGAGTGGAATTCGTTACAACGGGATCATCTCGACGACAGTCCTCCCAGCAGCTAGCTCAGCTAGCCAAGCTAGCCGACCACAACTTCCTTATATCATCCAGAAATTCGTTTCAACGGTCTTCGTCGTAACGAGAGTCCATTCAGCAAATGAACGTGGGTTCTGGCGTGAAGTTGGCTGAGTGTCATTCTTCTGGGATGAGGATGACCACCGCTTGATCGAGTTTTCCGGACCTCCTAGAAGTTGACCGTACGCGCGATTCCGCAAACTTCCGCAAGATTTCTCTGTTCCATCCGAAAGAGGACTGAAAGGCGGTCATTTAAAAAAAAAGTTCCGGGGGGACACTTGGGGACAGTGCATTTCCAGACCCGGGAAGTTTGCCTATTTTTGCCGAAGTTTCGCCGACTTTGACGACTCTCTAGAACTTACGTGAGCTGTTTCTGATCAGGCGGATTTAGAGCCATCAGTGTACACGATGTATGGGCTTTGGGGGCTCAACTCAGAAATTCACTCAAGTCATCCTATTTCGGCCAAATTTCCCACTGTGCGCTGGCCCCGTAACACAGTTCTCGCTGTGTACTGACCGTGCGGCCCGCGGGAATTCGCCAACCATGGCATGCGGCCCGCTCGGATTTTGACTTGGGCACCCCTGTTCTAAACCCACATCAGAGATTGTGGGAATCTCTCACCGCGAATTTCTCCGTCTGAGCGCATCGCGCTGAGCGCCATGAGCGAAGGACGAACGTTTTCCTCGCTGCTGGGTCGGAGAATGTGGGTGCGTCTTACGCTAAGACGTTTTATAAGTGTTTTTTCAGGGTGCCCTAGGGTTGATCGTCTTCGCTGTGAAGGGTGCCATCTCAAATTCAAAGTTCAATCGCAAACCCTAATCTGCCGAATCGGCCGACATAATTGTCCTCAAACCAGTGAAGGAGCGGCTTAAGATCTTCCGGTAGGTTTTCGGAGAGAGCGTCTACGCAGTTTCCCACATATTCGGGGGGCACGGAGGCTATGGCCGTTATCATTCTTGCTTGTAGAGCAAATTCAATTTCGTTCCAGTACCGGGACATGAGACCCAAAAGACCAACATGTTTCTTCATATTGCTCACTAGATTACTAGATGAAAAAAACATCCACCGAGGGTCACATCGGGCAAGGAGGTTCGGATTGCATTTATCACTGCTAACTCGAAATCGCAATTTACGAGCCGTGGATTAAAGCTTGGTTCGATTTCTTTGATCATAGCGAACAGGCGAGTGTACGTAAATCCAGTTTTGTCGGGCAGCAATACGTAAAACAGCGGATGAGCACCTCTGTTCTTTTCAGCAAGAATAACGTATACTTGATAGAAAAGCTTGGGTCGAAGAATCGAAAAAGTGCCGTCGATGAACCATGTTTCGCTGATTTTCAGATTATCCACAGCTCGTCTCCTGCCGAAGATAACAATTCGATCGCTCCCGGGGCCGCTGTCGGACAGAAGAAACTGTTCCGAAGTCCCTGGAGTCGGCTTATGAACCTGATACTCCTCTGGGAAAATCAAGTTTTCCAAACTGGAAAGAGCGACAGGAGCATGACGTTTGTTCTTGCGGATTCTCCTAACAGTTTTCTTCAGCGACGGCAGGGTGTTAAGGATACCGAGGACGCTATGCGGTCGGTTTTGCATCGACTCATTGACAGCTTGCGCCGTGCCTTCAGTTGCATCAGCGGCCCTTTTCTTCAATTTGGTCAACGTTTCTCTCACTAAGATCTCAGCGGGATCACTGTCATGTGAATGCTCACTTAAAATCTTCACAACTTCGCTCTGTGACGTATGGATACGAGCCTTGCACCGATTCTTCTGTTCGCATCTCCAGAACTTTCTCGATCTGTCCGATGAAAGTCTGTCAAATATGTAGATGAAGCCGTCATGATGAAATTTACGATTGCCTCGGCTGCGCTCCATCTTTCGTCTGCAAAAATTTATCATCGTAGCCTCACACATGAGGGGTTCCGGAAGATGGAAGTAGCCAAGAATTGCGAATGCACAAATAGGGATAACTCTCGTTCGGCAAGATTTGTCTTCTCTTAGGCAATTAATAACCCTGTTTTCCAACTGTGAAGAAAAGACGAAGAGGTGCTTCGCTCAGTCGGAGGTTATTCACTTGCGGACTGTGATTCTTTGTCTTCTGGGATCCCTACAGTGCTCGTTTTCCGACTTCGAAGAGCAAACATACAGCTGCTTCGGCTAGTCGGAAGACATCCACCACTAGGGTATCGAATAAGCCACGATTTGCTTGATCATCGATGGAGAGCCGCGCAGTCAGATGGTGGGGAAATCTACAGCGTTGGTTTTGTTCACAGCCGTGGAAAGCCTCGTGTCGTGTTGCCTGCGAGCGCACGTCATACGAAACATCGGATACGTCGATGTTGAGCCTCGATGTCGTCGATGTCGACCTGAGGATGCTAGATGCCGCCTCCTCAGTGTAGAAACGATTCGTCTCCGCTTAGTTCATTCTCTTGAATTCATTTTCCTTGAACTCTTCGGAATCTCTCTCTACACTCCATAAGTTAACTCTTCCAGGCATGCTTGTCGTCGCGACGCCTCGACGGAACATCTCGGTTTAGTTATCAATTCGTAGAAACAAGAGTCGCGGATGCGCGGCACGAGGCTCGCGCCAAAGTGGGTTGCGCCCAAAAGGCTGCGCCAAAAGGATCGCTCCCAAACGGTCGCGACGAAAAGTCCCTGTCCCCGGCCAACTTATAGTTGAGGCGCGGGCAGCGCGACAGAAAGCCTTATCGACATGCGATGTGCGACCAAGTTGGAAAACATTTCAACCTCCAAGAGTGCTGGTAGAACACTAGCGAAAATTGAAAACACGGGAAGAAACAACGCAACGAGCCCAAGTTTCCAAGCTAGACAATCAATTGAGCCGAAGTTAATGCTTGGAACGTGATGGTACTGTTTTGAAGGCACGAGCCCACAACGACGAGGTTCGTTTCCAGAACAAGTTTATTTCGTCTCACGACGGAGACATTCGCTCGCTCATTATTGAAGGATGTCTCAGTCTGAGAGAAAGCATGTGCGCTTCAAGCGCACACCATGTACCTGCTGAATCAGGGCATACGGTAGCGGTTGGCAACCATATTCAGCGTTATCCGGTATTCTCTGTTGAGTTTGGCAGCGAGTCGCTGAGCCAGATTGTCGTTCACGAGCCTGATGAACTCGGTTGACCTAAAAGGACCATCCCGTCATGAATATCCTCAAGGGAAACAGGAAGCGACACGCCTCAAACGCTGATTTCCACCTGATAACTCTTGACATACCTCGCCCCGTCGAGTTCGACCTTGCCCTGAACGACGGAGGTCGTCATTGTAACCGGAAGGATGGTCACGTTGACGACTCTTGCTTCAAAGTTTCGCTCGCCTTGCAGCTTGATCAGAATCGGACTGTTCGGTGCAACTGATGTTGATGTGGAGATACTATGAGTGACTCCGCTGATCTGGTCACCCTGAGCAAAAACAAGGAGAATCATGAATACGCAGCTGAGCGGCCAACGAATGAGGTTCAACTTTTCGGAGGCTATTGCTTCTCCAATTTTCTGCTCTTACCCTGACGTCGGCGTTCATCCTGACGCGGAGGGGAGCCAGAGAAATGTGACAGGCCATTATCTGCTGCGACCCGAGCGGTCCGAGCGAGCAATTGCCCTGTCGTCTTAGTTGGCCAAGACCAATCAATGAACCTTTGACGAAATCTGCCTCGAAGTCTCGGTTTGACGAACCTGGAAAATGAATCCAATTTCCAACAAATTCGTATATTCTTTCTCTCGTCGGATAGAGACAAAGCCACCCAAGATCGTGAGCGGAATCGTTGAAGATAGTTACCGTTTCCCTTGACTTTGAGGTGGAATGAGCTGATTGCGGCCGGATCCACGTGGGTGTACCGGGTCTGGAAATTCGTGAATCCACCGATGATTGTTCTCGAATCAGGATACTGGACTGGTTGTCAGAGCAGCGAATCAAGCCTGCCCATCGCAACCTCGAACTTTCACCATAGATATCGACAAGGTACAGGAATGAAGACGAGAAATCTGGCTCTCACAGAGCCGCCCACCTCGGAGGCCATGTCCATAAGAATATCGTCCATCACACGGTTTGCGGCGAAGTTGCCGAGGGCCGAGGTGGCCAAGGCGGCGCAGATTACCACTTGAACAAGCATGACTGACCCTGAGAATAGGGAGACGAGTTCAAGATTCGGAAACAGAGTCACGGATATTTGTCTCCACCCGCGGTCGTCATGAGAGGAGACTCGCAAGAAAATGGAGAACAGAGAATGAAGCGAAAATGAGGCGCAGCGGCAAAGATTCATGCGTGTCTAAACTTCTTCCTGTTTCCCGCATGGAATGGGCTCGACTCACTTGTTTCGCGTCGGCTTCGAGGATCGACACGGAGATTTGCCGGCGAGAAACCGCCTTAAATACATACAACCAGACAACCTTGACTCTCGTTGAGAACTTGGATCAAGCTATGGCCCTTTGGATTATCGCCGGCCCTTCCGGGACGGATGCAAAATTTCTCAATGGACGATGGCCGTCTTATATTTTCCCATCGCGTATTGTGTGTAACACAGCTTTTCTTTGAAACATTGAGATCGATATCGTTCACAGAGAACACTCAGAATCAGTGTCGGTTCATCATGAACTGTTCGCACTCGGCTGAACTTAGAGTCGAAGATTACTGCGCATGAGGTAGCATTTCCAAGAGTGAAGATGGGCGTCGGGAGTTACTTGAGTCAGGCGCGTTCAATGGGCACAGGGAATTCCGATCGAGGAACCGCTCTCTGTCCGCCAGACGGGACATGTCAGCCCCCTCATGGAAAAAATCCTGTATCGGCGTCTAAGCTGAGCAAGTCATTGTGCGTGAGAGACATCCGGCAGCTCCCGCCGCGATTCGCTAATCCAGTGCTGCGTGGCATCAATGGTGCTTCAGGAGAACAAAGATTACACGCAAAAATCGTTCAGTCAAAGCAAGTCATCCGAGGATAGGGGGAGCTTGCTGAACAGGCCGATCGGGAAGACAAACTCATACCTTATGGAAGCTTGTCGTAGCAGCCAGAAAACATCCACAGAATGCAGCCGACACTCGTCTGAAACGAACAGAGAACCATGGATATTATCTTCAAGGTTTCTGCTACCAAGAGCATCTCTGCGAGCAACGGCAGGTGCCCGTCGCGTCGGCCAGAAGCCTCAAAGGTGCCGGGAACATTCCAGTCGAAAGATCGTGTCTCCCACAGTTCCGGGCTCACCACATGAGGTGCATTCGAACAGCCCGATATTTCACATGGCGTGCGGAGCGTGCTGAAACTCCGAGATATTGGTGCATGACTGCCTGCAGGGCCAGTCAGCTCCATTGGTGACGCATTCGATATGACGTAACCAGACGCCACGACGCCGAGGGATGCGTCTTGCGGAGCGCGTTGACCACAGCACCTGGGATGGAGTTCCCTCATTGCGACAACGGGAGCGGACCGACTTCAAAGTCATGATTCTGCGCCGAAAGTGTGGCCATCCAGGATCCTGGGCCTCACATTGGAACACTCGCTGTGACAGCAGGCGGGATCTTGAAATGCCAAATGCACAGTCTCAATCGGATAAAGATTGATTGAACGTGTTCGCAGTTATTGGTCCGCTCCATCTATGCTTCGGCACCCCGAAGAATTGATGACAGAGCCCCGACTCTGTTCGGGTCCATCCTGTATTTTCACGCTCCAATGTAAGCATATGCGCTTGGTGCCGGCTGTCGGATTTCCAAGCGGACAGAAGAATCGTTTCTGCAAGGGCAGCTGTTTGCGTCGATTCCAGTTCGCACGGCGTGACGGCCAGACGGAACCAATACTCAGGAGTTGGACCGGATCGGTAAGAATCTCTAATCAAATCGATCCCGGACCACGCTTTGATACGTGGAAGTGCCCGGGAAAAATCGCCGCTAGAGAGCTAGAGAATCACTGATGTGACAAGCCGATGCGGTTTGGAAGCGCCGCGAAGAGAGCAATTAGCGAAGCCACCTGGTGGCAGGGAGAGGCGTTAGCATGGGCAAAGTTGCAAGAGACGTCGTCGAGTAAGCATCACAGCCAGCCGAGGAGGCTGAGGTCTTGGAGCGATAAGTGAAATAAACGAGTGAAAGGAAGTTACTCAGTGTGATCCCTCTTCCTAGAGTAGCGTTTCCTGAACTTTTTCCGTCCTGGGCCCCCTCTGGCCGTTGACGACCTCCCTTGGGCCCCCCTCATTCTCGAAGGTTTCGAGAGGAATTTCGACCAGAACCCGAAAGTTTATGAGAACCAATCTAGCTTATAATACAAGCTCAGGTTGAGTTCACTGATGAGGACTGTAGTGTTCTTGCTTCTAAGCGACTATTCGCTCAACACCCGTCTCTGGTCCGCTCAGATCCGAGCGGGACCAATAGTCAGTCTTTTTTGACAACAATTTAGTGAATGGCGCTATGATTTTATCGAGACTCCCGAATCCTTCAATAGTACAGTGAACCCCCGTTTTTTATGCGGCTTCCGGAACCGTATGAAGCAAGGGTCCGCGTGCAATCAATAACACGGTGCACGATTCCTTCCGTTTGTAGTTGTCCGGCGTGTTTGTAGGAAACTCAATAGCGCTCCAGTATTAAAACTATTCGTCCTCAATAAATAAGCGTGTTACCAAGGAAACGCCAGAGCTCGCTTCCAGACTTTGTGTGAACAGCTTATGGGTCAACAGAGAAGCACTTCAGGCGATGATTTGAGTTCTCCATGGATATCTGGAGTCCAGATTCTGGACCCACTCAGCCCAACCAAGACTTCTCGGAGCCGGTCGCTTCTGCGCATCTCGAAGCATCCCTGTAGGTCACGAGTTCTGGAACTCTAGGTCTCGAAACTCCCGCAATCGACTCCGAAAAAGTCTCGATAGGGCTGGGTAGGTCCATATTCATGGAGGGCTCAAGGCACCGCTCAAAATGGCGGTGCTCCGCGGTTATTCTCCAGAGCGGTTATTCGCGGGGTCTAGTTCAGGCACTGTACCCGATGTCGCCTTTCATTTTCGAGAATAGCCTATGGGCCCCCTAAGAATCAATGTCAGGCCCCCCTAGGGAGCCCGGGCCCCCACTTCAGGAACCCCTGTCCTAGAGAGTCCTTCCAGGTTCCCGCGACAGAGGCTGTTACATACGACTCGGTCGTTTGGTTTGTTGTTCACTCTTTTAAGGGAGGTACCAGAACTGTTAGGAACCGATTTGGTCGAGCAAAAGCGGATCTTGTTGGTCCCACCGAGGGATGAAAGACAGCTGATGAGCTCCGTCCAGGTGGGCCCACGTTTCCGAGTAATGGCACCCTCAAATATTGGGGTCTTTGAGGCTCTCGGATTCATTCGCCCGCTGGAATGGGCCGTAAAATCGCATCGAAACGAGCTAGAGTGTTGAGTTTCGCGTCATTTTGTAGGTCTTTTCATTCGCCCCAAAATGACGTAAGATTGAACTCTCCAGCTCGTCCTGTTGAGATCTTGGGGCCGTTTGGGGTCGGAAGATGAAAAATCGGGGTTCCGCTGCGGAAATCGCCGAGTTAACCCCAAATACCACTCGAGAAAATGTTTCAAATAATCGAGTGCCACACACAAAGATTTCCGGAAAATGGCTTAAAGCTGAGAACAGCGGGGTTGGCGGATACGCCCCACGTTACCCTACGATCGGTGACCGCACTCTACGTTCATGTGGAGCTTGTAGCCCGGGCAGCCCGTGTTTCTTAAACAGTTGGTGATATGTGAAGGATGTTGGAAGACTTCATCTCATAGCGTTAGCGCGTGCCGGGAATCTGATCGGGACTGGGAATCTGATCGGGGGGTAGAACTCCTTTCAAGCCCCTGACGAGTTGGCTATCATTGTCGTATTGATTCCAACAACGCAATACATTAAATAAGATTCGAATCGAAGCTGAAGAAGCCCGATTTCCTGCCCCTCTCTCGATGTGGGAGTTGCCGCAGCAACCGTATCTACAAAAACTCTCGAGCCGACTTACGACAAGCACCAATCGGCACTTTGTTTATTCGCTCATACAGAGCCGATCTTGATGAAATTACATCAGTCAACCAATTCACCCTCCGCCATCCTACCTACTGCGTGGGAGATCGCTGAGCGACCCAACCATTCTACAGTTTTTTGGCATGATATTTGGGACAGCCACCCTCCCTAGACTCTCCCTTATGATGAGATACAATCCTTACAAACTGCTTCCCTGAAATTCCACAGTCGGCCACGGAGCCAACGGACCAATTTTTGCCACCCGGAAGTGAATCGGACTCGAGAGGGTGCGTCGACGGAGCTTGAGCCGAAAATGAACGAAAAGTCTGAAAAGGTCCATCGAAATCATCGGCGATCGTTTTGGCGCAGACCTGCGGCACAAAGGCAGGATCAATACTGGGCTCCAGATCACTTTTCATCAGACTTCCGAAGATCTGGCAATCACTGCCCAGAGACATCCGAGACACCCGACCGGCTAAAAGTTTCAGGAGAAAATTGTGTATGTTGCTCTTAGACTTATACGGTCACCTAACCTAGCCTACATGGTTCCAAGTTGTTGGTTTATTTTTTTTTTATTTTTTTCTACTTTCATGTACATTCAAATGAGAACTTGAGCAGTGTAACTCGCAGTTCCATCAAGAAACGACACTCTGAATCTGAATCTGTTCAAAAAATCGCGACTGAAGCACGGTTTGCAAAAGAGACACTGAGAGTTAGGTTCTGCCTTCCACGGTTCAGGGAAAGTCACTCACGCACGCGGGCCGAGGAGGCGACGTCGGTGTTAGTACACTGATTATAGAGGTGCCCTCTAATACCTCAAACATCTTTCTTGAACGATGCTGACGCTCAAGTGCCGATTTACATGAGCCCCGTCTAAACGCACTCACAGTTTCTCTACGAAAGTGCGCCGAAGGAAGTTGACCGCACGCTGAATCGAGATAGCCCATTTTCGGCCGAGTTCATGTTTCACGAGAACCGCAAACGTCCTGTGAAGTTGCGGTTTCACCCGCTAAATTGGCGGTCATTCATCCCTTGACCACAGAAACTTCGGATAACGACGCGAGGGATTCCTACGAGATTCATGGATAGCTCCCCCGAATCTACTAGTGGAAGAGGACCGCGGTCTTGTGAGTCGAAATACGAAAGATTACCTCAAACGAATCGTGGAAAGGTCAACAGCCCACCACGAAACGACGCCGGCGAGCTCGCGATTCTATTGTCAATCGCCTCTCACAAATGGCCAACCAGGTCTCACTTACAGAGCCTTCAAACTCTAGTGACGCTTCTCGAGTTGAGGTTCAGCAACACGGAGATGACGGGGTCAACGTTCGGAAGAAACTCCTGCACGCTCGAAGAAAGGCCCGGTACTATAAACGCAAACGTCAACTACAGTCGCAATCATCCGATCCTATGCTGGAAACGGCCACCATTTCTCACGTTTCTACGCCGTCCTACACGTTCATCGACATTCTGTAAGGCGCGTCCCTCATCCGGCCGCTGGCACTTCTCCGAATCCCCTTCGGTCTTCCTTTGCGGTTCCCTCAACAGTTGCGCACCTGGCCGCTTCTGAACCAAACCCGATGAACGAAGATTCTGTCTCCTCCACTCCTGCAAGTTCTTCATCTGCTCCGCAAAATACATTGGCCGCCATTCCGGCGAATGCACATCGTCGCAACAGAACCATCGGCCATCGACCGCATCGGGCGCTGGTTGACAGAACCGAATCCTCGCGTTACTCTACTGAAGATACTGTTGGAGAGCCGTACTACCGCGGCGCCGAGCACTTTCGACCGATGGCCGCAGGTCTGCGCCACCCGACTGTGCAAGCGCACAGTCAGTCTGGGCTGTTTTTTTCACTCGTGCTCGGCTCGTGAACAAGTTTCACGACCTTAATCATATCGCACGGGGTTTTAGAGCGTCACTTGATCGGTGTACATGGAGTCAAGTTGTGAAAATGAACCGATCCATCGTGATCGAGAGTAGTTTTCCAGGCAAAAACACATCGGTAACCCTTTTCTTTGGAAAAACTCTCACACCCCTGGTAGGGAAGACCATTTTCTGGGACTGTCAGTATGATTCAGGTTGCCTCCGATCACGGCGATTGCAACACAACCAGGGCGATCGACGGGTTGACGATCTCAAACAGGTTGACGTCATCCACGACCTTGAACACTTCGGCTCATCGTCCACCACGGATCCACACAGGAGGCTACCCGGTGCAGATCAAAAGACCGATCAGCGGCGCGGAGAAGCCGTCGCTGATGTGAGAATTTTCGCTGTTGCGAAGCGAAGTAATGATGACACGCCAAGTGATGTGGAGAGAAGACGTTGAGGCCCGATGAATGGTGTCTCCTTTTGACCTGTAGAAGCATCGCTGATCTCCGCCCATAATCATCAAGAGGATGCGGAAACAGCGTGCAGAGTTGCATCAGAGGTTGTAACAAGCTTGAGCCAGCCAAACCAGTTTCAAGAGACAACCCAGCCTCGAAATCGGGGGAGCTTTTTCATCTCCCGCTACGTGACGCGTGATGGCCAAGAAGCCATCGCACTGATGCACGCTATCTAAGAAAATTGATGGCGCCCGCGCCGACGAGTACCGTCCTCTCCGGTTACCGCCTTGAACAGCGCATCGTGAAAACACTCGCACCTGCCTCGCGTTTTTGTATTCTGACGCGATGTGATCCAATGAAAGATAGCACTCGTTCTGGCGGTCCGGAGAGATATTGTGTTGTTGAATCTGCAAGGTAAGTGATCCACAGATTTACTAATTGCATGTGCTGGTCACCTGACTCGATGAATCAAGACCTCAATCGCGGGTTGTGTGATCCCACTAGGCTATGTGCGAATAGAGCGTTTCTGTCCAGGCCATTTAATGGAAAAAAGAGCGCCGGAAATCACCTTGAGATGGCATTCGCGAGCTTGATCGAGGGCGAGCTCATTGTCTTCGGAAGAGTCTGCATCTATCTGTCTAGATATCGTTTCCCGACATGACACATCCGCAGTGTTGCACGACAGTCCCAACAAGCTTCGCCGGAGTCTCAACTGATTGAGGGTCGGAGTTTGAAATGAAGTTTTCGACTGCAGGCAGATTGACGATAGGAACCCGTCTCAAGATGAACTTTGGGACATAGCTTTCGAATTTCTTGATCGGAATCATACCCAGCAGTGTTTCCCGATGACCAGAATTTTTGGTGATATTTCGGCTGAGCGACTCCGGTGGACCAGTAATTTACTCTCAAAGGTCGGCATCCATCGCGCGTCTAGCTTCTCGACTATTCCCGTTTGATAGAAAAAAAAACAATGATAGGGCACAGGGGCTTTTTGCGATTTGGCCTTGGGGCTGTGGATTCGGCCGCAGCAGTCGGTTGTCGAATCTCAACAGCGGCTTTACGAGATTTTTTAGCGGGCAAGACGTCTTGATATTCTCTACCTCAATACTGTTTCACTCTCTGAGGGGGACGTACTTGCGGCATAGAGTTGGAGGGGAAGTGGAAAACGGGAGAAAAATAGCCTCCTTTTCTGCCCGTCAATGAACGTCGAAAAACGTTCGCTGAAAAATTGGAGCCGAAGAAACGAAGCAGTTGTGCAACTTCTCCGAAGAGAAGCTAGCGGTATTGCATGCATGAAGCACTCATCGGCTCTTCTGCCCCGAGGGATGTGTGAGATTTTGGTCGAATCTCAGCTCGCCAGCTTGCGGATGCCGGCAAAATATCTACTCTCGCAGAAACTTTTCTGGTTCTCGCTATCGAGGATCAGTTTCGAGTTATGTTTGGAGTTCGGTGGCGAGTACACCAAAGATACCGGGAGGATTTCAAAGAACACCGCATCTTTGCCCCTCAAACCGCCTTCCCCTGTAAAGGGCCACTGGGTCTTGAGCGGGACCTCCGCTGGATACCTTAGATTGCCACAGCATAGCGCGGACTGCCAGGCCAGGCGTCCGGACGATAAATGTCGGTGGTCGGCGCGAAACGGAATTTCGCCTGCGTGCTGCTGTAATCTTCTGGATGATGATCCTCAAAATTACCATTTTCTTTCACCACCACACCTGTCGTGGGTTCGACAAGATTCATTCTGTCTGATCTTCGGAGAATGGTTTGCAAAGCTCGATTTCGACAGGCTGGTTGACTACTATCTGGATTCAATGATCACGACCTTGCAGCGCGATCTAAGGGTACCTTCTGTGTTCTTGGGGCCGCACAAATAGAACTACAGGTTGGCTACAGCTTTCTAGATCCAGTCCAGAGCTCTGTTAGACATGTATCTCGGAACCTATACACTGCACGTATTCCCATCCATCGTTTGGGTGACGTAATAAGAGAATTGACTTAGTGAACGACCACGATTCTCTCTCTGTCTCTCTTTGCAGGAACCAACCTTGAAGCCTCATAATTCACAATCAGGCGTCCCAAGCTCCTGTATCCGTCCCCCTCGACTGGAACAACCGACTCCAAGGCTCGAAAATGCTGGATTCTCCGATTGATACTCGTTGGTGAGGGGAGATAAAATGCAGAGACTGTTTCCAAAACTCTCGGGGAGCGTATTGAGACGTTCCTCCAAGAGGTCATCTGTGGTCAAAATTTTTCGTGGTTTCAGCTGGGGACGAGCTAGCATGCTAGACAAACTGTTCGACTACGTCTATCCGCCGTTCTCGATCATCGGGCTCGTGGGTAACATTTTTATGCTTTTGACGATCCGTTACGGGAGCCTGAAAGAATCACCGTATGTGTATCTCAAATGCATCGCAATAGCCGACATCCTCTTCCTTCTGGTGACCCTGAGCCTCACCGTGGTCTTCTGTCAAATTTGTCAATTCACTCTCAGAACGGCATACTATCTTCAAATGTACTATTGGTAAGTTTCATTTTAGGAAGATGACTCTCACGAAGAGTTGCAATCCAAATTCAAGCGTCGCGGAGAGTCCGGTCACAGAACCAAGCTCATATTCGATTCTTCTTTTCAATATGTCAGGTATGCATACGTGGTGATCGCTTTTTCAATGAAGTCATGGCACAACTTCCTGCTGCTTTCTTTCACGATGGACAGGTGGGATTTCTAAACTTTTTGCAGCCGTATTCTGCTCGCCGTTCATGCTCGTGATCTGAATAACCTTTAAACTTCGCTGTTATGTGTCTAGATTCATCTACGTCAAATGGCCTACGAAGACGCGAAGTTGGTGCACTCGAGAGCGAGCGAAGAAGATCAGCATCGCCGTCCTCCTCTTGTCATTGAGTTCAGAATCACCAAAAGTCCTGAATACCAGAGTCGAACTCACAGGCCGGAATATGGTGAAGCCAGAGCCCGACTTTTGGATCAAAGACTTCAACTGTGCGCCGAACGTTGGTTTGGTTCGTAGGCTGTTCGGACTTCTTCCTTGACGAGAATCAGGAGGTATTCGTACGAACAAGCTCCTGGAATCTCCTACGCTCAGCTCAGGAGTCTGGCTTGCAGGCCGATTCCGACAACCGATACACCTGCTACAGCGCGGACGTCCCTGTCCATCTCCAGAGCAATGGAACCGACCCAGCATGCTCGTATGATGTGGTCAGAAAGAAGAAGTTCGGGTCCAGTCTCCGAGAGCTCCCCCGTACGAATGAATCTCTGTACAATTTGGACTGTCTCCACCAGTTCTGCACTTTGCCGCAGATCCCGAAGAGTCTCACATTCGAAAATGTCCAACGTGATCATACATGGAACTACCTTTCATCCACCCACATGAACCGCAACCTGATGATCTTGGTGAGTTTCGGCCAAGAGGAGAGAGCAATATGTATTCATTTTAAGTCGACTATCGAGTGCTCACCGGTGCGTACTTCCAGAGTAAGCGTGATAGAAATATAACGTCCTTGCTGGAAGAGCCCCTGATGGGAAAATCCATGTTCCTCAACGGAAAATGCAAGTAGCGGTTCCTGGCTAATACCGTGTCGTCGATTTTCCTCTCTGACTGACTCGCCTGTATCGATGTCGTCAACATGAGGGGAGTTTCGTCGACATTCTGTGAGTTCGGTGTCTAGAAAGTTCAAGCTCGGGTGAGCACCGAGGACTTCGGCCGGTTTCCGCGAGTAGGGACACTTGCCGAAGCTCATTGGGAAAGAGCCTGACACGAGACACATCTGCTACACTTCAGGTGTTTTCGTTCTTTCCCCGTACGATTTGAAGTCGGTACTGTGGACCACCGTCAGCTCTTGGTCCCTGGAGTATGGGGATAAGGTCTACTGCCCGCGCTACAGTCCCCGCCGTAAAAGTGGATGGCAAATGCAGTTCCCGCTTTACTACGGGCGGGCGATGCTGTGCTTCCGGCTGTTTTGCACAGGAGTTCTGACAGTCGTCAACCTCTTGGTCGTCTTCGAGGTTAGAGTATTCTTTCAATTCCTCATATCATTGAATATTGGGTTCTCTCCACCGTCGGTGATCACCACGGGGATCGCGGACACCTGACAATATCCCGCGCCGCGCCTTTGGGACCATCCCAAGCTCTTCCCAACGAACTTCTCGATGCATACACTTTTCGGGAACTCAAATAGCCGGTGTGTTACAGTTTCGTCGTGCCAATCGGAGAGCCAACCCTCTGTCAGATGGCAAACAGGAGCTATCATTGAAAAGCAGGAATGAAGAGAATCGATTGACATGGTTTCCCATCACGCTCTCTACCCTGAGGATCATAATCGACGTAATCCAGTTCACTTGCGCGCCCCCGATCGAACGTCTCATCTATACGGACTACCGTGAGTTCTCGGGAGAATTCTGTGGTCATATAAATGGAGATGAAGAGATATCCGAAAACCGCTGCCAATTGAGCTCAGTGCGCAGAGATTCGTTCCTCCATTTCAGATCCTCCGGGGCCTTATACGAAAGCCTTGCAGGCTCATATGATCATCTCGAATCTCCTTCAAATAGTAGAGAAGTCTTCGGTCTTTTATCTATTAGCGTTCACCAACCGCAAGTTTAAAACAACTTTCGTCGAGCACGTCTTGCATGGCAAGTTGAAGTTGGACAGCGTATCCTTGATGATCCGCAAGATACTGCCGAACTGCGGAAGAAAATTGCCAGTGAGTCAACCACAGGTCAGAACACTTATCGAAAGGGAAACGTAGCTGAAATCGACGAGTTGAGCAATGACCAACTCATTCCTCATATTGAACACCTCGAAGGGAGCCAACGTAAAGAACGGCCCTGAACAGATTTCAGAAGGAAGCGATAACGGTGACGGATCGATGGGAACGTCAGCCGAAGCACATCCAGGGACACAAACTACGAGTTCACCGGCAACGGATGTCGTCCAGGATCAATTTCATTGAGGATTCCGATGGACCCAAGTGCGAGCGTCATTCGCAGGGCCAGATTTCCGATCAGGCTAATGAGGCCAGAGCCTCCGGCAGCAGATTCTCGGTTGGCGGCGGACTTTCTTCCGTTGTCATCCCCTCCCTTCCGGCCCCCAGCAAGAACTCCCGGAATCTATGACGCGGACAACAAGGACTATCCGGACGATTTTCACATATCGCCGCCCTCTCTTTTTGATTCTTGGTTTCTCAGTATAGTTTGCACGAAGGACCTTTCCGCGAAAATAGAGCTTCTTTTCAAATAAAATATCTGTAATCAACATCGAATGTTCTTTCCTTGCGATCCTCGTAGAAGTGCCTGAACCGCCGCCCTCCTCCTTGCTCAGCTATTGGTGCCGGTGGCGGTTCCTTGCGGATACATAGGTGGCGAGTTGTGGGGAGCCGCAGCAGACCCGAATGGTTCGCCTGTTGACGGGCGACCAGGCGCGTAGATTGGAATTAGGGTGCTCGAAACGAAAACTTGCGGCATCCTGAGGGGACCGAAACGAGTGTATTTGCAGGAGCCGGGAAGCCGTGGGTCGACTCGCCACTAGCGGTGGTCACCAAGCTCGTCACGAATCAGAGAGATCTGTCGATGTTGCCGCCGGAAATGAATATGGAGCGGCGACGAGTTCTGCGCAGGTCTGTTCGATTGGCCCGATCCTAAAGCCGCTGCTACAGAGTTCACCCGAGGAAGTAGCGTTTCTAGCCCTGAGCGCGTCTGGGGTAAGCCGGCCTAAGTGCACAAAAATGTCCACTCATCACTCCACCGAAGTCAGATCCTATCACTCAACGTCTCATGATTCTTGGATCCGGAGATTATTCGGGTGCGTCGCGATGGTTGAGAGGGTACTGTAGGTCGAATCATCAACGTGCTTGTTGATGTGAAGACCATGGTTGTTAGAGACTTGACGCGCGCTGTGACGATTCAGTGGTTTCGATTCTCTGTGAATGAAAGTCAGTCTGTCTCAAGGCGACCCGGAGACACGTCGAGTCATCACTCTTAACAATGGTAACGAGCCTCCTCGTTCCCTCGATGACAGCCATGCTTGTGAAGCTACCAAGTTTGAGGACGGAAATTCGTCCTGAAATGATCGTGGAAGCATGACCCAGATTGATCAGCCGAAGTGCTCGTCTGTAAGTATTATAACATCACAATCGATTGATCAATGTTTAGAAATACAGTCTCTGAAATGAGTTCACGAGCTGCTCCGGAAGATGGCATCAAGAGTCTCAGCTCGAGTACAGTTCCGGAGTCTGGAGTGATCAACGGCAGGCTCCAGACGATATTGCGGGGCAAAGATCATTGTTCGGACATAGCTCGCGGTAGAGATCCAGCAACCATGGTGGAAAGGGTCCACTGACTGGAGTACATGATCTTGTGGTATCATGATGCAGCGCGATCATACTTTACTTATCAGCCCAAACTCCATCTTATTCAACGAGGTTCACCGAAAAGGGAGGCCGATTTTGTGATCATGGATCAGAGAAGCCAGTACCTCTTCATGATACCCTTGAGGCGATTTGAGATTTCTGAGATTATCGAACTTCATCCGCAAACCCAAAAATCTGACCTCGTCTAGAATGAGCCAATCACGCCGTCGATAACCCGTCATCGTTTATCTAGATTGGGAGAGGATACTCTGATGCTTTCGTCGTTGCTCGGAGCCCTCATAAAAGGCTCTTGGGATTCGAGTCTTGATACACTCGAGCCTCTGCGACGAGATTCTTTGGCAGCACTTTAGCGAACCCTCAGCAACAACTTCGGGATGGCTCACGTTCTAGCCGAAAACCGTTGGCCGGTAAGTTTTTTGAATCGTTATGGAATTGAATCATTCAACATTCTCCTTGTTGAATTTGCCCTTCATGACCCATCACAGCTAGGCTTATTCGATCATTGATCATTCCAGATCGACATGGCACCCAAGAGCGTCGTATACGCCCAACTTGTGATGCAGCAACACGCGCTCGAACGTATCGACGCGCTGCGAGGGGTGCCCAGCGTAGTCAACGACGGGGCAGAGTACAGATCGCTCTATTGCCAATGTCTGCATGTGAAACTGCAGACAGAAAAAATCATACGTATAGCGCGTTGGTTGATGAGACAACGGGGACCTGCCCGCGAGTCACGTGAGCCCTTCGTGATGCGTACCGTCGCGATCCCCGCGCCCCCGGCGCTCTCCCTGAGCAGGACTGATGATCGGGAGCGGGCTCTGGACGTCATCATTGCGGAGGCCCGCGTCAGAGTCAATTATCTTGAGGCCCTCCCTGATAAGTTTGATAATTGAGAGACTCGCCCGGCCCTCGCTGTCCATATCCACTCACTTTCTGTCCTAGAAAACTCCTGTCCAGGGCGAAGCAAATATTGATGTCATCCTCCTGTTGAAAATAAACACAACGCGCCTGGAGCGCACGTGTTTTCGCTGAGCTTCTATTCACCCTGAACTTGTTGGAAATATTTTTTTACTGAGCTCCGTTATTTGTTCAGAACTGACGGAGTCCCATCGGGCCTAAAGCCTTTCATTCGCCGAACGACTTACTGGATTTTATGGAAGTCAGCATTACCGAAACCGTTAATGGATTCTTGATCGCTGAACAGTACATGAATGGGCGGTCGTGCAGTACGAGGCAACTGCCATCTGCATGGATTGGATACGTAAGCTCTCCAGAGAGGGACGGCGCGACGCGGGCGCGCGGTCACTGGTATCGGTAAAGGCGTCCAAAGGTCAAATGCGACGCAGAGCGCGGAGAAAATCATATGCGAAAATTTCGTGGGTTCCCGAGACTCAGGGATCGATCTTCGACAACTTGTGCAAGACTCTGAATCTTCTCATGCTTTTCGCGTTAGACTCCACTTCTCGGTTTTCCCAAAGAGAAGATAAGATTGGACAGTGATGATGCAATACTTGGCTGCAGCAAGCGGACTGACGCCGTGCATGGAGAAACCGTCAGTAGCGATGAGCCTCAGGTGAGCGCCGAGGGCTCTTGCGTGCCAACCGACGAGGTTCATGATGATATCGGTCGCCCTGTTTTGAATGTTGGACGTCCCGATGACAAAACATTGTACCATATTTTGAGAGAACACAGCAAACCGCCCATCGTGTATCGATTTTCCCCCTCAGTTCACCATAACGGCGGGGAAATCGAGGGGCGCTACCTCAAGCATTCGCATCTACAAGAATTTCCTTGGGTCGTGTTCTCGGTCAACACTCGAACACGGAAAGTTCGTGCTGAAACCAGGCACCTCATTCGCTGAACTTCTCGGCAACGATGGTGATCTGATCGAACACTCACCAAACGAAAGCCGTTAACCACATGGCCGCGGTAGAGAAGGCGGAGACTTCTACCAACATACGTCAAAACGAGGCGCGGCGCGAGGATGACTCAATAGACACCAATCGACTCCGCTGCGTGGCGGAGAACAGGGTTCGATTATAACGCATAGTGAGAGCTATCATGTCCCTGGGGAAGCGGAACGTTCCGCTGCGAGGACACCGAGACGATGGAAGGATCGGAGAATCCGATGAATTCTCTGGAACCTTACACGATGGGGATTCTCGACAGCTATTCGCATTCATGGCAGGGAGCCAGGAAGCGGCGACGCAATTTCGAAGACACTTGGAGAGGTCAGATTTGAATGCATTGAATACGAGCGAGACGACACAAAATCGAATAGCTCAGTGCATAGGCGAAAGACATCAAACAGAATTGTGCGAACTTCGGCTGCATATGGCCCATACAGCATCATGTCTGACAAGACGACTGACCTATCTCGTTGAGCTTGGTCGTCCATTTAGTACTCGTAACCGGATACACCCATTCGATTGTCAAGGATTTCTTGGATTCCTTGGGCAGGTATGACGTGATCGCCTTGTACACGCCACGGGCCCTGATAAGCTATTCGGAGGTTGCAATGAATACCATCAAACAGCGAGTTGGTATTGCCGAACGATGCCATGGTCTCAATCATGACTTCCATCGCCCGTTGGAGGAATGACGGAATTACCGGAAGCGAGGAACGCTATGAATGTAGTTCGGGAAGTAGTCACCTTCTTTCGACAATCCTCAAAACGGAACAAAGTGCTGCAGCGAACCACGGGTGAAAACCGAAATCGCTCCCTTGGACGCGTTGGATGGAGATGTACAAGGCGATCTCAGAATTTGTTGAAAAGTATCCTTAGGCAGTCGGAGCGTTGGAGGAAATACACTGACTCAAAAAAGTGATCAAGTGTTTCGGCACCTTGACTTTGAGATGTTATAACTTCGTTATCGTTCATCGGATCGGATCGGATCGGACGAAGTCGCGTTGGAAAGCTTAGTCCCTCCGGAATCGATTGACGTATATGGGTTTGCGATTCAGGGAAGATGTGTTCGTTTAATTTACACTTTGAGGTAACGAGTGCATTTGACCACTTTTTTTGCTGCTTAGCGTATCGACGGGATCCACATTTCTTCGGCGAAAAATGCACGTCTCGCACCATGAACGTGCTCGGAGACGTCAGTTGAGCACGTAGAAGGTTGTTTTGATGAGAACGCGTCGAATTGGAACACAAAATCCCTCGCATTCGACGCATCTGAAGTTTATGGAGATCCGATGAAGCGCACTTCTCAGGATACCGTGAAAAAAGTGCAATCGCTCCTTTTCGAAGGATTCTCCTACCGTGATGTCTTGAGGCGACTGTGGCCGGAAGTCAGTTACGGATCCATCGCGAATATCGCGAAGAAAATCCAAATAGAACGGTCGGTTGTCCGGAGTGGTCGCCCCGCGAAGCTCAGCGAAGCGGTCAAACGGAATCTTGTGAGGAGTGTCACTACTGGTAAATGTGACACGGCTGTCAAAGCCGCTCGCAATCTGAAGAGCTCGCATGGCATCGAGGTGAGCCCTCAAACAGTTCGGAGCATTTTGAAGGAAAAGGGCCTGAAGGTCAAACCCAAGGTCAAGAAACCAGCGATCTCGCAGCGCAACAGAAAAAAACGACTGGATTTCGCGAAAAAGCATCAACATTGGACGATTGATGACTGGGCTCGAGTGATCTGGACCGACGAGACGAAAATCAACCGTTTTGGCTCGGATGGACGGAAGTGGGTTTGGAGAGCCCCGAACGAGGGCTTGTCTGAAAGGACCGTGCAACCGACAATCAAGCACGGAGGTGGCTCTGTGATGATATGGGGCTGCATGACGTTTCACGGAGTCGGTAAAGTCACGAAAATCGATGGAAGAATGAATGCAGAGATGTACTGCAACATTCTCGAAACATCTCTGCTACCAACTTTGGAATTGTACGGCCTGGATGGAGAAGAAATCATCTCCCAGCAAGACAACGACCCCAAACATACCTCGAAGAAGGCCAAACAATGGTTTGAAAAGGCTAACAACGGTTCTGGTTTGTACGTCCTGCCATGGCCACCTCAATCGCCGGACCTTAATCCGATCGAGCACTTGTGGGATGTGCTCAAAAGGAGGCTGAACGCTTACCCGGATCCTCCGGCCGGGATTTTAGAATTGTGGAAGAGAATCGGTACAGAATGGGAGAAGATCAGTCGAGAAACTTGTTTGCGACTCATAGAGAGCATGCCACGCCGCATTCAAGCAGTTTTGAGAGCGAAAGGAGGCAATACCGAGTACTGAAGATAGAGCAAAAAAAGTGGTCAAATGCTCCCGTTAGCTTTAAGTGTAAATAAAATGAGCACATCTTCCCAAAATCGCAAACCCGTATACGTCAATCGATTCCGAATGGACTCAGCTTTCCAATGCGACTTCGTCCGATCCGATCCGATGAACAATAACGAAGTTATGACAACTCAAAGTCGAGGAGCCAAAACACTTGATCACTTTTTTGAGTCAGTGTATAGACCTGGACTGACACCAGTTCGTCAGCCAAAGGCGGTCTGCACATCGCTTTCATGGGGACATTTTCGATTTTGGTCACCTTGCATGTTCTTGAAGACATCTTCTCCGCTATGGCACCTGTTGCAGCCATGCCACGAAGGTCACAGCTTGATATTTGAGCAGTCGACGCCCTCATCCTGAAGCTAACGATAAGCGTGGAAACGCCGCCCCACCTTTTGTTTGGAGGTCTTCTGTGGAGTTCCAGTTTACGTTCCTTCAATTGACGAAGTTTTTTCCTTGATGAATAATAATGAATTACTCGTACTTCGTACATTCTTCTCAGTCTATATCTCTCTCTAACAATCTGCCAGTTGTAATGCGGACATTTTTTCCGGCGGAATTAGTATCCTGCTCCAACCTTCTTCATGATTTGCGACCATCATTAAATGCTCAAGCAGTTCCCTCTCAAACTGAATACTCAAGTCTAAGATTCTTATTTCTCGCGGTGACCAATTCAATATTTCAGCAGCTTTCGCATACAATGGGTTCAAGCCTATCATTGTGTTCCCCTTCTCCAATTTCATTAGCCGATCTTTGTGAACCCCCGTTCGTCTAGAAGTACCAAAAAGTTTTATGGCTTTGTTGGGCGGTCCATATTCTGTGATTTGTTCTTGTAGGAAGATACTCATGTGGTGCGTTATAGCCGGGGGCAGGGAGATATGTTCGGCTTCTTCATCGTTCCGGTGGAGTTTTGTGTCGGAGAGATGAATCTGACAGCACGCTTTTGTAGTCCATGCAGCTTTTCAAGTTTTCCTATTGGTCCATGCTCCAGTACGGGAGACAATACACGAGTATTGTGAGTTCACATACGCGGCATAGTGCAATTCGCCTCTCGCATAACCAGCAACACAGCACAGTTTTAACGGAGAATTCCGTTTATGTCGACGGTCTAGGCCGGGAGGAAAGTCCACGTAGCGGCGGCCAAGCACCCCCTACAGCGGCCGGCCGTGGAAGTTGAATGCCGGGAGGAAAGTCCACGTAGCGGCGGCCAAGCACCCCCTACAGCGGCCGGCCGTGGAAGTTGAATGCCGGGAGGAAAGTCCACGTAGCGGCGGCCAAGCACCCCCTACAGCGGCCGGCCGTGGAAGTTGAATGCCGGGAGGAAAGTCCACGTAGCGGCGGCCAAGCACCCCCTACAGCGGCCGGCCGTGGAAGTTGAATGCCGGGAGGAAAGTCCACGTAGCGGCGGCCAAGCACCCCCTACAGCGGCCGGCCGTGGAAGTTGAATGCCGGGAGGAAAGTCCACGTAGCGGCGGCCAAGCACCCCCTACAGCGGCCGGCCGTGGAAGTTGAATGCCGGGAGGAAAGTCCACGTAGCGGCGGCCAAGCACCCCCTACAGCGGCCGGCCGTGGAAGTTGAATGCCGGGAGGAAAGTCCACGTAGCGGCGGCCAAGCACCCCCTACAGCGGCCGGCCGTGGGAGTTGAATGCCGGGAGGAAAGTCCACGTAGCGGCGGCCAAGCACCCCCTAGAGCGGCCGGCCGTGGGAGTTGAATGCCGGGAGGAAAGTCCACGTAGCGGCGGCCAAGCACCCCCCTACAGCGGCCGGCCGTGGAAGTTGAATGCCGGGAGGAAAGTCCACGTAGCGGCGGCCAAGCACCCCCTACAGCGGCCGGCCGTGGAAGTTGAATGCCGGGAGGAAAGTCCACGTAGCGGCGGCCAAACACCCCCTACAGCGGCCGGCCGTGGAAGTTGAATGCCGGGAGGAAAGTCCACGTAGCGGCGGCCAAGCACCCCCCTAGAGCGGCCGGTCGTGGGAGTTGAATGCCGGGAGGAAAGTCCACGTAGCGGCGGCCGAGCACCCCCCTAGAGCGGCCGGCCGTGGAAGTTGAATGCCGGGAGGAAAGTCCACGTAGCGGCGGCCAAGCACCCCCTACAGCGGCCGGCCGTGGAAGTTGAATGCCGGGAGGAAAGTCCACGTAGCGGCGGCCAAGCACCCCCTTAGAGCGGCCGGCCGTGCGAGTTGAATGCCGGGAGGAAAGTCCACGCAGCCAAGTACGTCGACGGCCCAACGAACTCTAGCCTCTGAAGACGCCAACTGTTATTAATTCGGAACTAATTGTTCGTTCCGTTCTGTCCGGACTTCCAGGCAGCGTAGCAATAGCCGACTCGCTCGTCTGTCCGCTCTTCGATCCGGTCATTCGACCACCTCATGTTACCTCTGTGTTCCTGCACTGCGTCCGTTCATCGGTCCGATCCTGTTTCGTCGGCGGCCTGGCTGCTCCGTCTATCCACTGGTCGGTCGAGCAGTCACTCTGTTTCGCGTAATCGTCCCGCGACCCACCAGGGCCCAAGGTTTTGTCTGTGCCGACTGCGCTTGTGTTTGATTTTGCCGATTTTGTGTTTGTTGCTTTAGAAACAAGAGGTAATTGGCACCTGCTGATCGAGCGAGTCTTATGGCGGATTGTTACTGGCCGACACAAACATTTATCCAAAATCATTCCTGTGTCAAAGCGATCCGTCCGTCTGTTCGACTACGAACATTCCTCAGATGCTGCTCTGAACTTCTTCTGGCCCGGGTTAGATCGGCTGGATGGTAAACATACCCACTCTGTCGTAGTACGATCATGATATAACGGATATGTGGACTTTTGGAGTCTATGACGGTCTGTAGCAGAAGAGCCCGAGATCCGGAGTCTTCAATCTTCAAACCGCTCTCGGCAGCCTTTTGCTCGTCTTCGAGGGTGTTCTCGCCGATGGACTGCTATCACGATGTTGATCATCCGGTTCGCATCCTAGACATCACCGGTGTTCACCACAGTCCAAAGAAGGTTTCCAGACGGAGTCAATAGCTGTTGGAATCTTTCGCCCGGTGCATAGTTCATGTGTCTGCTGAAGCCTCTGCCGTTACTTCTGTCGTCGTCGCGTCGGCCACCGCCTTCGCCTGACAATGTGCTATAAAATGTAGCAGCTTTGAAGAAGTCGTGCAATCTTGTCTCTGTTGTTCATTGTCGAGTGTTTATTTCAATGTATATAAACAGTGGATCATGTTCGCGAGTCGCTGTCGACTCCGATCAAGCGCTAACTAAGACAGATCATTCTCTCATCTGATAAGATCACGTATGCATGTGCCACGTTGTGGCGTGTATATGTACGCGATCTGTCTCTGAAGTAAATAAACACTCCCATTCGGTGTGGTTCTGTCAACTGTTCCCCGTGTCCTCTACGTCCTTCCAAGTCGAAACCAAAATGGCTCCACATGTTAAGAAATCTCTCAAACGCAGTAAGACCACGGACTCAGAAGAAGTGCCGCCGAAGAAGATGAAATCGCCTCCAAGTCTCAAGTCTGAGTTGACAAACGGCCTGCATCGCGAGCCGTTAACGTTTCAAATCCTTTCCAAATCGCAGTTGAAAACTTGGGAGAAAGGTTCTCGCAGGGGCAAGATGTTCAGTATGATTGCCAGTGACCAAGGCGTTGAAATTCGACTGGTTGCGTTCGATGCAGCCGCTGATAAGTGGTACCCGAATTTTGCCGAAGATTCCTGCTACGAGTTGTCCATCTTCCGTGTTGTGGATAGCAAATTCACCCCGAAAACCAAAGAAATCATTCTCGAGATGGCTACGAAACTGAAGAAAGTGAAGAATGGCTCGATTATGGTGCCGTCTTTGTTATTCGAGGATCTGCAGGCTGTGAACGCTCGAGGAAGCGACCAGATTGTCAACACATACGGCGTTATTGCTCGCGTAACCGGTGTTGAAAACGTCGTTAGCAGATTGACGGGGAAACGTCTTCGGAAGAGGGAAATCGTGCTAATTGACTGTAATCGGCTGCCAATATCACTATTATTTTGGGGAGAGCACATACTCCAAGTCCGAGAAACAGAAAGTTGTGTGATTTCGGTCACTCGGGCCCGCACCAAACAATTCGACGGAAAGACGTCCCTCGTATTCACTGCAGACTCGCGGATTGCTTATGACGTGAACAATCCACAAGCTTCACAGCTCTCGACGTGATGGGCCGAGAATCGCGAAACCGCTTCGGCGAGCATCATGATTGAAGCGAAAGCAGAAGCAGCACTGTTATCGTTCAATGATGCCATGTTTCAACTCGAAAAACTACGACGGGAATCGAGCACGGTTCCCCTCAAATTCCGAAACACCGCGACGATAAAGTTCATAGATCCAACAGCTGTCTGGTACAACGCGTGCACCAATGAACGCTGTCTGAAGAAAGTGGAACGAACGTCTGATGGCGCTTGGTTTTGTCCGAAGTGCGAAGACTTCAATCAGATCTCCACGTTGAAGTATTCCGTGAGGATGAGGTTAGCGGATCTGCACGAGGAGGTCGCCGTCATTGCATTCTCCAAGGTCAGTTGCGTTTTGGTGAACTTTTGAGAGCATATGTCACAAGAAATTCACACTGATAACGATTATCCTTGGTGTGTTCTGCAGGCTATACAGAGTTTGTTCGGCGTGGACGCCAATGAGCTGGCTGAGCGAGTGGAAAAGGGATTCGAGAGCTTGGATGATTTCTTGGACCGATTTACCGGAGTGAAAATCCAGTGCCACTTGCGAGGTCAATGGGACGCCAGCTCGGTACGTCAAATGTAGAGAGCTTTGTGGTTTCTCATTCAGGCGACTCGATGATCATAAGTTATGACAATATGCTGACATTGTACCGAATTTTCATGAATGCGAATCGCTTCGCAGGGAGAAACGGAATACTCTTGGGTCGTCACTGAAATCAACGAAATTGAAGATAAAAGAAAAGAATGACGTCGCCTGCTCAAGACTTGTTTGTTACGTCGTATCTTGATGACAGAGATCATGTCTGTTTCGCCATATGTTAGCAACCGTTCGAGATAGAGCTAAGCAGGCCTGCATCATAGGTCATACGATGATCGGGTTCGACGAGTAAGACGCCAACGTCTTCTTTGATAACGAGATAAAAAGACTTACGAAATATCTCGATAATTAGATTTGATTTCCTATTGTGGATAGTTTAGAATATGGCGAGTGTGACACACTTGAGTTAGGAGTTGATATTTGGTTGAGACAGGGTGAAACCGTCGAGGCAGATCGTCGAGCACCTTGCCTCGTCGTCTCATGTCCCTTCTGGGCCTCTACATAAACATCGCGCCTTTTGTCGGATCCGTAGACAATATTCCTGGTCCAGATGGAAGTCCTCGCCTTTATTTTATTTTTTATTGATTGCTATAGGCACCTGCTGCCTTCTTACAATAAATAGCTTTTGTCATTGCTGCCGACTTCCTTGTTTCTTGTTTTTGACCTCTCTGCGCCGCATTCCCCTGCTGCTTGAGTTCATCGCATGAATGGTCACTCTATCACAACTTCAAGCTTCCGTTCAACACATATTTCTCCGGTCGACAGAGAGCATCCGTGGTGGTGACCGCTCGTCTCCTTTGCACGTTGCTCGTGTCAACACACGTGTGCATTATATTTGATGTACCGTTCTCTTTCATCCTAGCTGTCCGTTGACTTCGATACTAATTTCTTGTGCGCCGTTCCGATATCGTCCCTACGACTGCCGATCTTCGAAATGGTACCCAATGCGAAAATCGAACGATTTCGGTGTAATACCTGTGGTAAAACTTTCCCTACGCCGAGTGAATTGCGAAGACATCAGAAGGTTCACATTACAAATAGGCCTCTGTTACATGAATGTGAACACTGTGACAAGAGCTTTTTTGAATTTCGTGACCTCCGGAAGCACATATCCGTTCATTCAAGTGAAAGATCTTTCTCATGCCCTTTCTGTTCGAAGGCGTTCAAACTGAAGATCTATCGCACGAGGCATGTAAAAAAATTTCACAACGGCATGGATCATCAAGCTCATTCCACCGAAACTCCGACCGGATCGCAAACTCCTCCCTCGGATACTTGCCATGATTCTTATCCGACACGAAAGACATCCTTCGCTTCATTTCCAAGACCTTCTACCGAAACGGACCGCGAAGACTCTAAGATACCTGAACAATTAGTCGAGCAGGTTCCTTCAACTTCTGTACTCTATTCCTCCGCATCATCCATTGCCGATATCGCGGCAGGTGGCTCCTTCGTTTGCAATTGGTGTAAAAAGAGTTTCATGAACGAGGGTGACTTGAAACAACACCGGAAGCGGAGCGGCTTGTTGCATTCCGTTGAAGTGAATATTCAGAGACCTCGAACTAAGCTGCCGGGAGAACATCCTTCCACTCTACGCGTGGGAACAGCAAAAGATAGTCCTCATCAATCATCTGACAGCCTAGGAATACAGCGTCGCACCCGTTCCGCTGATGAGATCGGCACATTATTTAACTTCTTCAGTGGAATCGGAACCGAACCAAAACGCTTCAAGGGTTCCTTTGATGCAGCACCACAGCAATCAGAAGTCCCAGGACCATCGGTTCAGAATTCACACGCACCTTCGCCTTCACAACGTCTTGATTCATCTGATGGCGAGACAGAATCCGCTACAGAACCATCAATCGGAACCGGAACTCCTCCGAAACCTCCGGCGCTTTCGATTGTTACTCATCATTGCGAGCAGTGCAATAGAAGTTTCAGGTTCCTATCCCAGTTGAATCGCCATCTAAAAACGCATGCGAAGGATGACGCGTTGCCGTGCCCTGTTTGTAAAAAAATCTTTTCGAACAAGTACAACCGCACGCGACACATTCGTAAGTTCCATTCACATAAACTTCAGCAGCCAAACTCGATGCTTTCTGAACAGAATGCAATCATCTGCCCTGCTTGTCGGAGAAAATTCAAATCGAAGGACACCTGTCGTAAACACATTCGAAAGTTTCATTCGGATGGTATTCAAGAGTCTGCTTCCCTGCGAGGAGTAGGATCAGAGGCTACGATCGCAGAGACTTTCGAGTTCGAGCGCTTCAACAAAGCACTGGCTGCTTTCAACGAGAAGTTCATTGCTGATAAGTTCGGCGTGTCATGCACTGTCTGTGATCGTATTTGGTTTTCTCGCGATGTTCGCCCAGCAATGCAAAAGTTCGAGGAGACCCTAAAAACTATCGGTCACGAATGGAAAACCACTGTTTTGTGCAATACTTGCAGGAAAAGTGTGTCCCTGAGAAAAGTTCCCAAAATGGCGGTCTGCAATGGATTCTTCTATCCACCCAAGCCTGCCGAGTTGCCATCGTTGAATGCCATCACCACACGGCTCATTTCCCCTCGTATACCATTCATGCAAATACGCCGCCTCCGTCGGGAGGAAGGAACGTACAAAATCGTTGGTCAGATTATCAACGTTCCCGTTGACGTTCCGGAAATGGTATTGACTCTTCCGAGGGGACTACACGATGATGAAGTGTTCAATGTCTCACTTAAGAAAATGCAAATACATCGGAGTTCTGCTTATTCTGGGTTGGTGAGCAAAAGTATCGTGAAAAGCTGGTTGAGATACTTGGAAGGCACCACGCTATACAAGAAGTATAAAATCAAAGTTGATTGGACACGATTTGATTCAACACCTGATGAAGTAAATGAATCTCTTGAGGTCATTCCTTTGAATCAGCAGAACGAAATCTTGCTCGCACAGCAACAGACACTGCAATGGAGCGAGGAGAAATACCTGTCAATCGCGCCGGGAGAAAACAGAGTTCCCATCAGCATAATATTCGATGAAGACGCGGAAGAACTGTCGTTTCCGAATATTTACTATGGAGAACCCAGGATATTCACAACGAGAGTGACACCTTTCCTAATCGCGTCCAGTGAAATACGCCGCACTGATCGACGTGGCACCATTCCTGAGCACATCCTTTACATGGCTGCGTAGATAATGCGATTGCGAGTAATACAAGGCTTGCAAACTTCATTTCGCTTTGCAAAAGGTATTGAGCGTCTGACAAGAGAGATGATTGAAAACGGTGATTTCGTCAACAAGTCGATGCAACAAAATCTCGCATTCTTCAGGAGTATTCCCAACTCAGCTCAATACTGGATGAAGCGCAAAAAAGAATTATTCTCTATGATTCGGCAACTCGGCAAGCCGACTTTCTTTTTGACAATGAGTGCCAATGAAATGAACTGGCCCCATCTTCTGCAAATTCTTCATGAAATTGCTGGGCGTTCCACACCCATGAAATCTTTTGATGAGCTGAACAACAGTGACCGAGCGGCTCTCATCAATGAGGACTCGGTGACTGTTTGCATTTATTTCTGGAAAATGGTGCAGACTATCATTAGTATTCTGCAGTCTCCTGCTTTGAGTCCTTTCGGCGAGAATGTGATCGAAGATTACTTCATTCGCATAGAATTCCAGCACCGCGGATCACCTCATTGTCATATCTTGATTTGGTTGAAAGATGCTCCCCAAGAAGAACTATCTGAGCACATGCCGGCCACTGTGCAGTTCATCGGTAAACTGTGCTCTGTCGATCTCAGTCAGATTCAAGATCCTTCTTACCGCAATCAGCAGGTTCATCATCACACTCCGACTTGTTACAAAACACAGAAGAGTGCAACCGCTCCTAAACTTTGTCGATTTAATATTCCTTATTGGCCGTCGAATGAAACTCGGATATTGTTGCCAATGCCCAAGACAGACGAGCGGAGGCCAAAGCTACGGCTGAAAGGACAACAAATGAGAGCGACGTTGGAATCAGGGAGATTCGGATCAATCGCAGAATTTCTACTTCACTTTGAGACGGACTATGATGCCTATTTGAACATTGTCCGGTCTATGATCAATCGTCCCACTGTGCTTTTCGAGCGCGATCTTTCGCAAGTTATGGTCAATACTTTTAATTCATGGATCTCCAACGCATTGAAATCCAACATGGATTTCCAGTATATTTTGGACGAGTATTCTTGCGCCAACTACGTCGTTGAGTACGTTAACAAAGCAAATCGTGGGAGATCAGATCTACAGAAAATTTTGACGGGCTTGAACAGTGCTTATGACGACGCGGACTACATCTCGTTGTTGAAAAAAGCTAGTATAAGATTGCTTGATACGATCGAGATGACCACTCAAGAAGCAGCATGGTTTCTGCTGCGGCAGCCCATGTCGAAAGGAAGTCGCGACTTTGTGTATATTCCTGCCTCGGCTCCAAACGAGAGGATACGGCATCACAAAACGCGTTCTCAAATGGATGAGGAAGGATTGCCATCAGACTCGCATGAAATATGGTTCGAAAATATAATCGAAAAATATGAATTTCGTTCCCGTTCGCTGTCACATATGTGGTTGATTGATTTTGCGGCGTGGATGACTCCGGATGGTAGAAAAAAAGACGCTGAAGGCCGACAGCTGTACGTTCGCCGTGGACGTCCGCGAATCATCAGCTGGACAACTCCTGACCCATCCGATAACGTGAATGTCGTGCGTACTATGGTTCTCCTTTTTGTGCCTTTCAACAACGAAAAAATAGACCTACTCGATAACGACAAGTTCATCGACATCTACCACAGGGAACTTCAAACCATCATGGAGAGAAAAATGATTTATGATCGTTACATGAAATTTGAAAAGGTTTTTGAGGACTTGCAAGATGATCCAGAATCGACCGTTCGTGAACAAACAATCGATAACGCCGGCCTAGAGCGCCCAACTTACGATGATCTTGATTTGAACCAAATGGGTAATGACGACTTCAGGGTAATTGAAGCCCCTATCCCGTTGCCCGCCGTTGTGAAGGAGTTTGCCGGTATCATGTCGGCCGAAGAGTTCTGTCGACTTATGAGGATGACAAATTTCCTACAGCGAGCATTACTCAGGCATTATATTGCTCGCCTCCTCCAACCGTCAATCCCCGAAGTGCAAATATTTCTCACGGGACCAGCGGGAAGCGGAAAAACTTTTCTATTGAGGCTTCTCATGGAAGTTACCAATCGTTTCGGAAGAGTCGAGCATTCTTCAACGAATGCGTTTGTGGCGTGTGCTTCAACAGGCAAGGCTGCCGTCATTCTCGGTGGAACAACGGTCCACTCTGCATTCCATATCAATTCGTTGAGGAAATACGGTGGTCTTTCCGCCGAAAAACGTCAAACGTATCAACTTGCTTTCCAAGGAGTTAAATTGGTGCTGGTTGATGAAGCTAGTATGATCGGTGCAGGATTATTACATGACGTGAATGACAGGCTGAAAACGATAAGGCACGAATACGATAAAATCTTTGGGGGGTTCGATATCGTGTTCTGTGGTGACTTA
This sequence comes from Neoseiulus californicus, assembly GCA_028455905.1. Taxonomy (NCBI): domain Eukaryota; kingdom Metazoa; phylum Arthropoda; class Arachnida; order Mesostigmata; family Phytoseiidae; genus Neoseiulus; species Neoseiulus californicus. The sequence goes on from JAMQGS010000009.1 coordinate 161,659, forward strand.
CGCCAGTTACCACCAGTGAAAAGTTTACCTATTTACGAACCCGTCAATAAAGGTCTCTACCGATCAGTGCTGTGGCAGTCGCTGAAGTATTATCCTCTTGAAACGGTGAGTACTTTTTGCTATCGTTCTATCACTCAAACATAGATTCGACACCCTGATATTTCAGGAGGGAGAAAACTTAATGGGTCGTTCTCTTTAAAGGTTATGAGGCAGAGCGATGTGTCATTCTCAAATGTTCTCACGAAGATCGGTAATGGTGAAGCTCTGAGTTCAGAAGAGCGGCGTTTGATCGAAGGACGATTCAGAACCGAAAAATGGTGTGCCGAGCACGTGCCAGATGCGATCCGAATTTTTCATCAGAACATTTCTGTCGACAATTATAACCGTTCTCAAGTGAAAGAGGCAACTCATTCTATCGCGAGAGACGAGTACGACCGAGTGAGTAATCATCAGGAGTTGATGCTGGCTCGACAAGTCGTCCATCGCAAGTCCCAGGCAGAAACAGCGAACTTGGCTTACGATATCCGACTGAAAGTGGGATATCCATACATGATAACAACAAATATTGATGTCTCGGATGGATTGGTGAATGGAGCGATGGGTATCTTGAGGTTCATTGAGGACAACGATTCCGAAGTCGACGGTGCTTCAAGTCCACGCTGCGTTTGGCTCGAGTTTGTCGATAACGCACGCATCGGAAAGACAACAAGATCAAAGATTCGCCATCGATATGCAACGAACCCGATTTTGAAGTCTTCCTGGACTCCGTTGTATCGAAAAACAGCTTCCTTCCATGCCAAGTCCCCAGTGGTGTGTAAACGTACCAATTTCCCCCTGGCTCTTGCATGTGCGATGACAGTTCATAAGTCTCAGGGGGGAACATATGACAGTGTTGTCTTCGAGTATACCGAAAACATGCAACAGCAGCTGGTGTATGTGGCGCTCTCTCGACCAAGGTCAATAGAAGGCTTATTCCTGACAAATCCAAACGACGATTTCACCTTTCATCATCCCCGAAATTCGGAAAGTCTGAACAGCCTGCGGACGGAGTTGAGACGCCTAGAGCAATATAAACTGGACACTGTTGATCATCAAATACTGCGCCGTTTCAGAGAATTTCATACGATCTTGTTGAACCAGAACATGCAGAGTCTCCGTGCTCACGCTGAGGATCTAACAACCGATGAAATACTATCAAAGGCCCAAATACTGTGTTTGAACGAAACCTGGATGAACAACGGCGAACATGTCCAGCTGGACAATTATGAATTGCTTACTCAAAATAAGAGGCCCTGTAGAAGAGGCGGTGTTGCAATTTATATCCAAACTGGATACTCTGGGTCGTTCAGAACGAGTTCTCAGCCTCCGTTGGACGATAGCGACGCTGGGGATATGTGTCACGCCACGGTTATAATTGATGGTATCCTTACGAGAATTGTTGCCGTGTATATCAATCCCAATACAACGTTCAAAGAATTGAAGGCATTTCTCAGAAATAATCATGAATTTCTACGCCTGGGAACGGCCGACGACTCGGAAGCATTGATTGTATGCGGAGATTTCAATTGGGACATGATGGACAAGAATAAGTTCAAAAATTTGAAGAGATTCATGGAAAAAAATTTTCACTTGCAAATGGTCAACGACCCGAGGCAATCTACAACACGACATCACACATGTATCGATCTGACTTTCACGAGAGGCGTTCCTCATGCTGTGTGTGACAATCATGTGTCTTATTTCAGTGTACATCACTCCCAGTTTCTGTTGTTGAAGATGAAAGATGAATAAAGTGCCCGCCGTGCGTCCGGTTGTTGTCAATTTTTTTTTGCTCGCGGAACTCGTGTTCGTTCAAAATTATCTGACGTCAACACTGTCCTTTCCTAACACAGTCCTCAGGTTGAAGCTCCCACGTGCATGTCGACTTATGGATTATCTACGCTTCCAGCCGTCCTTTAGCATGGTCTTGTTATCGGAATTCTCCGTTTTTGTTCAATCACTTCAGTGAAAACACAGTAAGTATTTTTTGGCGTATATATTGCGCGATCTAGTTTCTTACAAATTCGTTAAATGTGCGACTTGAATTCCCCCTTTCATTCTGTCATCAAGGATGGTACAGCCTAAGAAGCCTGTGCTGGAGACACGTCCAATGCAATCCTCATCTAGAGCTCCGTCCAGGGGCGCCACATCTGCCTTTCCGGCACCGAAAATAATGTAGTGCGATTTCTTGATGTTGAGCTTGAGCATACTGACTCTACAATTTGCGCTATTTATATCAGATCACGCTGCACGGTTTTCTCAAGTTCTGCGTGATCATCACAGATGGAAACTATTGTTGTATCACCTGCGAAAATGCTTGCAGTGGCCTGACAGACTGTTGGTGGGTCATCTATCGTGACCAAGAATCCCGGCGGGCTGGAATTACTGCCTGGAGAAACACCCAGCTCCACTGCGGGAGGAAGACTGTGAGCTTTCAATTTGAATCCCTGGTTGTCTATTCATCATGTAGGAGTCCACCAATTTTAGAGCCTCATTTCCTCATTCTTTGCAGATCGCATGTTCTTGCATGAGTGTCGTGCTTCTTTTTTTTCGGTACCCGAATCGATTTTGATGAAGAATTTTGTTTTTTGATGAAGAATAATGCCCCATCAGGTACGAACTCCGGAAGATGCAGCATGCGGCGCGAAGCGCGTCGGGGGAGCTAGCTTGTCGATATGCATTCAACATATTCTCATACACTAGATCAGTGTTTCTCAACCTTTTTCGTCCCGCGCCCCCCCTGACGCTCGGAGGAATTGCTCGTGCCCCCCCCCCCCTTTCCCCCTCCCCCTAGTCCAAGCGATGAGCCTCCTGAGATCAAGACAAAGGTGAACCCACAACTTGATCGCGTTCGTTCGGCTTACGACTCAACCTTAAAATTAGTTCGTTTGCAACTCTATAGGACGGTTGAGCTTGTTGTTGCCTACACAAATTGCCCATTCTGGGCTCGAGCTCAGTCAGCTCCAATCTCCGATCTCCTCTGAGGATGGTTTCCAGACGGCTACTTTCCTGTGACTGTAGATCAGTCACCACGCTGAATCCCGACTCTACCGAGTACGTCGGCGCAGAATGAGTCAGAATGGCGCGCGCATACGCAGTCGCTCTTGGGAACTTCTCGGATACATCATCACTGAGCCACACGAGGATACCCCGTTGTTTGAGCAGAGGCTGCAACTGGGCAATCTCGTCTTGGTACTCGATTCCAACGTCGAACAAATTAGTTTCAAACGGTTGGGTTAGCCAAGGGAAGAAAACCATTCCTTCCATGTCAGCAAAGCTTGCTCAGGAATCGGCCGCTAATTGCACCAAGTGTTCCTGAAAATTTCAGAATTCTCTCGCGCCCCCCCAAAAATCTTCCACGCCCCCTAGGGGGGGCGTACGCCCCCCGTTGAGAATCACTGCACTAGATGATGCTAACAGGAACAACTGTTGTTTGATCCGGAACGATGCATAATTATTTGCCCTGGCTCCACAGTAGAATTCGCTTCTGTGCGAGTGGGTAATCGAGTGGCTGTTCACCAACAATGTCTTCCAAATCTTGTTGCTGCTCCCCTCTTCATGGATTGAATTGAGATCCGACTCTCCCCCGATCAGCCCTTCCGGGCTGCTGAGTAGAATTGTCTTCTTCCTCCCAAGCTCTGAGTTCTCGAGGGAACGATGGCGTTTACAGAGCAGAGTGCGATGTTGAAAGAGGCGTTTCCGGATTGGGAAGATAATGAGAGTTCATCATGTCATTCGGGATCGAAGGCATCAGTAGGAAGCACAGTGCGTTTTTGACGAATCCGCTGGTGAGCTCCACGCACATCCAGCCTTTGCAAAGCCTTCCCACATTTCTCGCGACCGTGGGTTGCGAGAAATCTTCTCTTGGGTCGTTCTAGGTTGCGCTTCGATTCGAACACCTTGGGACTTTTGGAGCACTGAAAGAGGTTTCCATTGTTGCGGGACGGAGAATGGGTGTCCGAGACAGAATTGGCGAGAGCAGTTTGCACCGTCTATCTCGCAACGACAAGGCATACAGATGCCAAGATCAGCCCTGAGTACAACAAGCCGATGGGCGCTGCTTCTGCACTGATGTTTGGTTCGAATAGGTGGCATCCGCCGTGAGATATGACGGTCGCGGTCACCCATATGGAATGTGAGTATCGTGCAAATATCGTTTAAACAGCAGCATCTGTGGTGGATCTGAAGTCGCGTGAGGGTCCTACGGCGAAGTGGCTCAACAAACCAAGTTCCGCAGAATTCAAATCGTTTGTTTCACCACGTTCCAATCGCGGCTGAGTATACGGATATCTTAATAGATTGAGCATTGTCGCCTCGAAGTGTCCTATTAATCGGAAGTCAATCATGGATAGCGATCACCCTAAGAGGGTGCCAAAAGTTCCGCTTGCTACCTTCGGTGCGGAATCAATTCCAGCAAGGGATGAAGCGACTCCGGAAAAGAGCGGGAATGGTCCAGGAAGGAATGGACGGGAAACTATCTTTCGAATGGCGTGCATCGCAACTGGTCGAAGATCGTACTAGTCTGCGTCGATAGCAAAAGCAGCCATTCGAGAGACAGTACGGGAATCATTGGTCGCGTTGACTGAAAATTTGCGTCTGTCCGGCATTCGCTCCCGTATTCTGCGGTAATCGGAGATTAGTCTATGGTCGAACTGGGTGCACGTCAGATGTGCCGGAATTCCCGCGGATAAATGAACTCGGGCGACGGACCAGTGAGCGCCAATTTCAAATTACCAATGGTGCTATCCATGTTTCGTTGTAACATGGCACTAAGAATGAAATGCGCCCATCCGTGAAAACTCCGGCACAAGTGACGGGAATTTTTTCAGCAGGCGCCCGCCGAGTCAAATCGTGCCGCGACAGCACGCCAACCCGGCGACCTGAGCAAGCGTTCAGTACGATAGCTCGAAGGCATCTGCTGGTTCGTGCGGCGTGCGATCACAGACCGATGAACAGCTCCGGCATTGGTTTCACTCAACTCGCCATCCCCGTGCTCAGGTTGAGCCTTAAGTCGGCGGACGCCTACTGAAAGAGAACCCAGATGACTTCCATCCGGTCCAGCTGTGGGGTAGTGGGAAGTGTTCTCCCTCATTTTTGGTGACCAGGCCGGTAAAAATCCAGTCGTTGGCTCCTATGAACAGTGTGGCTCATTCTATTCAGGATTCGATGCAGGCTGTTGCTACGGAGTCTCCATATAAAGATGCAGCGAAGTTCTCGAGACCAAAAAAGGAGATCGTTCTGACTAGGGCTTCGAAGGTGTTGAAGAGTTCCGATGACTGAGTTGAGGTACAGTTTTCGGTCGTCTTAAATCTGGAAACCGCTGTCTCTGAGGAGAAAGGTCAGATCGTCAGTGCTTGCAGAATATTTCGTCGGACGAATGAACTCGGAGGATTCAATAGAGAGTCGACCGGGAGAGCGTCACACGGATGCTGGACACGACATTTCCTAGATTATGGTTTGGAGCCTATCTTCTGGAACGGGCACATCAAGAGATTTACAAGGACACACCCATGTCCCGTTTTTCTTGGTCGAGTCCTTGCAGCAGAATACGATGGGAAAGTAGCTGGATCGTCCCCATGAATTTCCCCCGACCGAGCATCGGATCGGAACAGACTATCTATGCGGACGGATCTTGCGAATCCGGAAATCGCTGAGAGCAGACATCGAGCTCTGAAGCAGGGATTTCGAACATAAATTTCTCGGCCAAGAAATATCGTCATTCAAAACGCCTCAACGCTGTCTTATCCGATATACCATGTGATGAAAAATGACATTGGAGCCAACAGTGAGCAGAAATCTAGTCGTCACATCGTCTTCCTTTGTCGTCAGCGCGCTCATGAGTCTCCGGCGGGCGGGCGTTTGAGTGTTTTCTCGATCTCAACTCAACGGACAACAGTGACGTCTCGAGCGTCATTCGTAGCTCAAGTCTTTTCTAGTGACCACCGTCAAATTCAGTTCCGAGTCAGTACCAGGTCAAGAAGTCGGGTAAGCGTCAGAAATGTCAGCAACCCACTCTTCAAAGTTTTTTCAAAAAGAGATGTGGGAGCGATCAACAGGACGCCACATTCGACACAGTATGCGGAACGGAATCTGACGGTGGAGTCAGAGAACAAGCGCAAGAGGTTCTTGCGATCATCGCAAGATCCTTCACGTCGTGTCAACAACACGATCGAAACAGAGAGGCTAAGCCAGGAAGCAAAGAACGAAGAGAAATTGTCGAGCATAATTCGGGCGATTCTTTATCTGGGAAGGCAGAATATCCCTCGGAGGGGACACCGTGACGCTGGTCGAGTTGATATTCTAATTGACGAGTCATAGAGTCGAACAAATAATGGAGGAAACTTCCGATAGACTCTCAAAATCGAGAGCGAATCTGTTAATCGCTGCTCTGTTGAAATTCGAGCTGATCCTAACGTTATACATATTGCGAGACGTGTTTGTGAGCACGGTCCTGGATATCAATCGAGCCGATGAATTGATCGAGCACTCCATTGTTGCCATAGAAGACAAGCGCGAGAAAGCCGCCCACAATTTCGCTGAGATCTACAAGTCCTCTGACAAGTCCGCGGGAGTATTGACTATTTCTCAAGCTATGTCTCGACGAGCCAAGAGCCAAGTTTATCGATCGAATCACGATGCATCTTCCCCGGAGCAGTTTCAGCGGTTGTCGCTGTACATTCCATTGCTCGATAGAATGATCCAGGATCTGAGGATCCGTTTCAAGACGGACGAGGCGGATGTCCTCCTAATCGCGGACCTCCCCGAAGAGATACTGAGGGAATTCAGATGCGGACTGATTGTTTGTTCTGCGGACGACATCTTCGTCGTGCACAGGAACAGACTCATGGCCCAGTAAATGCTGATACCCGTCGGGAGCTTTCTCCTTCAAAAGGGCTTGAAAGTAATCCGCCTGAGACTCAAGTCATCAAGTTCCGCCACGGCGGCTCACTCGCAGCCAGCGACCACTTCCAATGGAACGGAAAATCACGGCAAATTGTATCATCAGCCAAATATCTCGACATGAGACTCCAGACCGCAGGCATGGTATTCAGGAAGCCCGTGCAGGAAACGGCAAGCATGTGCATGACCGTCATGTACGCTGAGATCGGGGATCCCTAGAATCTCTCTATTGAAACGGCGCTGCAATTGTTGGAAACCAAGGCCTTTCCGCTTCTCGAGTACGGACTGAAGCGTATTTGGAAGAATCTCACGAGGCGAACTACGAGACGACCCGATCCTACAGGACCGGAAGAGTTTGGATGGAGCGAAAAGCGCTCGGAGACATGTATATACTAGGTATCTGACGCATGGATATCACTATGCGATATGCATGAAAACAGAATTCCATGAGGTAGGAAACGACTGCGTATGTGAATACTGCGGACTGACTTGCTGGAGATCTACCGCAACACAATGCTTACATTAGAGGCACTTCATTAGGTACCCTGGCAAACTTCAGATGTAAATAGTGCAACAAGCATATCTAATAAATAAAAGACAACTTGCGAACGCTCGATCCTGTCCGCATCACGGCCAAACCGCGGCCCGGATCTCGCGGAAACTTCGCCCAAAGCCGCCAAACTCAACGCGGAAGGCTTTAGGCTACCGTGAGTCCTCCTCGACGTCCTCTAGAGGCCGCAATCTCGAAAAAACTCAAACACTTCGTCGTTCTCGCGACCGTGAATAACGCCATTCGAAATGCGCGCCGTTGGCCGCCGCTCCGCATTCGCCGTCGCGCATTCCATTGCCAACGGAGTGAGATTGCACGGAGTGCTTGCTATCTGTTTCGCGTGGTCTATCGTCCCGAGCTGCAGTTCGTGTCCGTGTCCGCCATCCCAGGCTGCCGTGCGGAACGGCAAGAAACTAAAGTTCTCGGGAAAGCCGCTCTCGGGAGTCCCGGGAAAACGGACTTGAACGAGAACCGGGACTGTTCTCGGGAAAGCCGTTCCCGCAAAATCCCGGGGAAACGCACAGATGTCGGAAACCGGGACTGTTCTTGGGAAAGCCGTTCCCGGGGAATCCCGGGGAAACGCACGGATGTCGGGAACCGGGACTGTTCTCGGGAGAGTCGTCACCGGGAAATCCCGGGGCAACGGGCTTCAACGGGAACCGGGACTGTTCGCGGGAAAGCCGCTCTCGGGAGTCCCGGGAAAACGGACTTGAACGGGAACCGGGACTGTTCTCGGGAGAGCCGTTTCCGGGAAATTCCGGGGAAATAGACTTGAACGGGAACCGGGACCGTTCTCGGGGAAGCCGTTCCCGGGGAAGCCCGGGGAAACGCAAAGATGTCGGAAACCGGGACTGTTCTCGGCGAAGCCGTTCCCGGGAAATCCCGGAGAAACGAACAGATGCCGGGAACCGGGACTGTTCTCGGGAGAGCCGTCAACGGGGAATCCCAGGGAAACGGACTTGAACGGGAACCGGGACTGTTCTCGGGAGAGCCGTTTCCGGGAAATTCCGGGGAAATAGACTTGAACGGGAACCGGGACCGTTCTCGGGAAAGCCGTTCCTGGGAAAACGGACTTGAACGGGAACCGGGACTGTTTTCGAGAAAGCCGTTCCCGGGAAATCCCGGGTAAACGGATATGGACGGGAGCCGGGATAGTTCTCGGGAAAGCCGCTCTCGGGAGTCCCGAGAAAACGGACTCGAAAGGGGATACTGACTTGGTACCGCCACGCTAGGCGTCTCAAGAGCGCCACTGTTCCGGAAGGGAGCCGGCAGCTCACGACACTCATGTCAGTCAGGGACCCGCGGAACCGTGGTTCCGACTGGAGGCCTTCGGTACCCACAGGATAATAGTGGGTGCCCGCAGTCACGAGCGACCACGCGGGACGAAGAGCGCCGGAGACAGTCGTCGAGACCTGCAGTCGGTCGGACCTCAAACTTTCCTGTTCTCCGAGGAGTGCCTATCCCCCGATTGCTCAAATTTTGCTCGCCGGGAACTTTGGAGTCGCGGTCCGTCGTCGCGGGTAAACTTGATCCCATTGTACAATGAGCAATGAGCAATGAGCAATGAGCAATGAGCAATGAGCAATGAGCAATGAGCAATGAGCAATGAGCAATGAGCAATGAGCAATGAGCAATGAGCAATGAGCAATGAGCAATGAGCAATGAGCAATGAGCAATGAGCAACGTTGAAAACTAGAGGGTAAGAGTCGCGCGAAGCGCGACCGGGTACGCTAGTCCGCAATAAATACGATTCCGATTTGAGAGCTGCTGATCTAAACCTTGCCGAAATCGTCAGTTTTCCCGAGGAAAACGAACTGCAGGGTGCGGAACAAACAAAACATATTTCTTTATTTCTTCGTTCTAAAAAAAATATCGTTACAGTATACGGGTCGTTACAATATCCGCCTCGTTGGTCGGTACTGAATCTCGGTCGAAAAATTTCCAAGTCGCAGACCCACCCGGTTGACTAGGGTGCAGGATTCTCCCGAGATACGATGCTAGAACCGTTAATCTTCATCAACCCAAGGGGGAACGCATGAGTCAGTAAGATAGCTCGCGTGCAAGTGAAGTTTTTCTTGCTCTTAGCGTGGCCGGAGGAGCCCTCGCAATGAACAAACTCTGACGAGCAATTCACAACTTCCGCGATAGCGGCGGAGAAAATCAAGACGCCGATCAAGTCAGGCGTCGCGCTCGATGCTGCCTCGAGGTGGACTGCCATTTCTCTATGAGAAAGGTCATCGAACTGATTAAGGCAAACACCACGAAACACACACGAAGGGCCATCAGATACTCCACGTTGAGCCAACTTGGTGGGCCATTGTGCTCCCGGTATAATTTTTCGTCAATCAGCGGATCCTTTTTCTCGCCGCAGCGATCCGCAACGTGCAGCGCCTTTTCTCTTACTTCCACTGCAATCTTCGGGTTCCGTGGAAGCTGCAGCGAACGTGGGGGTATTACGCCGTGCTCGGAGAGTCGTTTGAAAAAGTGATTTTTTTGATTCAAACTACGTACCGCAAAATACGATTTGTGCCTCGGCCCTAGAAATTGCCCTAGTGAAACGCTATTGAACATGATGAATAGACCGTGGGCGTGTTTTACCATCTCATATGGGTTTTTTTCCTGCTGGGATGCGCCGGAAGTAAATCGGAAGTCCACTCTGTGGAAGCTCAGGTTCACCTTGAAAAGTTGCGCTCTGTTGAAACCACAGACAGCGGTCCTGTGGTAAAGCATCCTGGCGGCCACACACACTGGACGATAGCACACAGGATCCAAGTTGCAGTGATCGAACTTCTCCACTTCGACGGGCCGAGTGGGATTCAGGGAATCGGACAAAAAAACAATACTGTAAACATTGCCCATGACAAAGTTCATCAACAGCGCGGTAGCACAAGCGACAAAGTCCGAGTTTTTTGCGCCCTTCAAATCGATTGGCATCCCGTTTATGAAATTCAAAGACATCCAGCTGAGGACTCCTAGGAGTGAGGCACGCGCAATTAATTTGATGACAGCGCTCATAGCGAAGATACTCAGAGCAAATATCATCCACGTGATCCATGAAAAGGGCTTCAACAGATTGAAAACATCTCGCTCCTTGATTATCAGCGCGGTGTAACATTCTGTGAAGTGCACAATGTCCACGATGTTGTTCAGAGCTGTGTGATGAAACATCGGGTACCGAATCGATTTGGTTAATAAATCTATGGAGACCACCAGGTATGTGATTCTCAGTTGTGAATTGTTGGTTCGAAGGACCAAGTCAACCCCCAGATCTTGCTTCATCGTTTCGTGAACTCGTGAAGCGACGCTGACGGTTATGCGATCCCGTTTCATTCCCAGACATCTCGCCGGATCGTCTTTCAGGGCTCTTTCTTCCCACGAAAGAAATTCATCTCCTTTGAAGCAGAGAGATTTTACACCTTTGCTCGTCTGCAAGAACGTCAGCAGTCCCAGACAATAAGGGAGCTCTACTTGATAGAGGGACCGTTTGATGCCATACACAAAGTTGGCTATGCACTTGTGGCGAATGTTTTGATGAAGATCAATGCCGTACTCTTCCTCAGAGACTCCGCGCGAGACAACGACGACGAATTGGCGTGTCGCCATAGCGTTCAGGAACCAGGGCCCCACGGAACTCATTGTGACTAGAGGCGATATTCGAGGCTCATTTGTGGGCTGACCATGACGCTGCTTGAAATCATCATAAACGGCGGAGTGTTCCGGTTCTGCCAGTAGCAGGCTCGTCATGGTACGGATCTGGAAATCATGGAGAACACCTGTGATGTCGACGACGAGAAGCGATTCCATTCTCAGCCCTCTCAGCGTGGCAAGTTTTTCGATTTGATTTTCGGATGTCCAAGTTCGGAGCTCGGATAACACTCTCGGAGTCGAGAGCAACGCGACAATTGCTCCCAGCCACGACACGCGCATCGTGGGCTCTGGATGTTCCAAATGCACACGAGAAGCGCCGCGACTAGTGTGAAGTCTATTCTCTGCCAGGGACAACTGAACGAGTCTGCAGTCTGTTCAACTGAAGCAGTTCGGCGACGAGGAAGTCGATGAGCCTCCACGACAAAGGAAAGCGATCTCTACCAACCGCTTCGTCTCCACCCGAGGAGCTCCGACCCTCTCCCGAGGGATCGTTGCTCTTCAATGTGTCCAGATCAGCTTGGCCTCTCCACTATGTTGGGATTCCCTCGAAAAACCGAGGGGAACGAACATGGGATCCCTCGTCCAACGGTCGATACTCGGTGCATGAGATTTCAGCAGTCAGGCTCATAACTTTTGAAGCGACCTCAATCACAGAACGATAGTAGCAGACGCGATGATGATCGCAGAGGCAATCCACTAAAGTTCAGGAGAAACGACTTGAGACCTCGTTCGGGATCGCTTATCGCCCACCGACACTCGGGAAATGCGAGTTCAGATCGATACTGAGTATGGCTCGTGGAGCTGATGCTCAATGCAGAGGGGTAGCCTGGGACGGGGCGATTCTGCATAATTCGCCCGTCCCATGTCAAGTCCCCATGCCACTGAGCTCAGAGTGGGGTATACGTGGCAGTCATGGATTCCTTTACCAGTTATGGACCCCCTACCAGTTTTCGACTGGTTCCATATTTGGTCAGGTAGTCCGTCATAGACTCGGCTCTACAAAGAGAATCCTGGCTTTGCTACTGATTGGGGAGCTGGCTAACAGCTTCTCCGGGTGCGGCCATTGGAGGTGTGGGGTATGATGGAGTGGTAGGAAAACTCACTGTTCCCTTCTGGAGTTGGAGAAAAGCGAAAGATTCCCATGACTGCATATAAAAACAGTCTAGAGAGCAACTCTTCGTTTTCAAAGGGGAGGAATCGCCTTCGCCGTTGAATTCCCGGCTGCACCACACGACATGAATCCGAACTCCGGCTTCAGACCTCAATCCTCATAACTTATGATTTTTGACCAATGAAATCTAGTGGCCTCCCTCTCTGTTTCGCTTTTCATGCTACAATGACGGTAAGCGCGCTGCGCCGCGCCGTTCTAGCCACGGTCGGTTTGTTCCCAAACAATCAATCAATGTTTATTCGCTCAAATGGAGCATCAGTATAAAAGTATAAAAGAATTCGTATAACTATGTACATACGAATATGTCGACTAGATCTTTGAGAGTCACAACGGCTTTACCCCATGCAGACTGTTGAGGGACCTCACTCCCTCACAAACTCCCGCGTGATAGGTTGGGCAGTGGCTTCCACACCTCCCACAGCGGCAATCCGGCGACACTTCATGGTGTCCCGGTGTTAAACAAAGGACATGATGAAATCCATGTACCGCGTATCTAGTTACAATGTGTCTACTAGTTCTTCCGGGGCCCTTCCATTCGTGTCTTCGCATGGCTTCGGTGTCAAAGAATTCCGCATCGACCTCGTCGAACTTCCTCTCCCGTCGATGTATGCATTCGCTGTAAGCGTCAGTGTGGGGCAGCCTGAAACGTCTCACGAGGTCCTCAGTGAATGTCGGGGTCCCTGCGAGAAGATATGCGAGTCGATTTCTCGTTGACGTGTGGAGGCGGAGTACACGTTTGATGAAACAGGCCTTCATCCTGTCGAACGTCTCAAGGTCCCTGACTGCTAGATCCTGCCAGATCACCTCGATTCCGAATGACGCGACAGGTGCGACTTTAATATCGAAGAGTTTGAGTGCGGTGGAGATCGATAGAAGGTGAGGGTTCTCAATTGACCGCATTGCTAATATGGCCTTGCTGCAGCGATCATTTACATGAAGCGTAAAAGTCGCGGCAGTGTGATGCAGTGTTACCCCGAGGTAGCGGAAACTGTTCACAAATGCAAGTCGGTTGCCGCCGATCGCCAGGTTTGTTCCCAAACGAACCTGGCTACCCGCGGATGTGTCGCTCCGCTCAGAGCTGGCCAGTTGGGATGCTGATCGGGGAGTTGTGATCGCTTGATTATCCAGGGCTGTCTCCTTTACGGCGACGACGATCCGGTTAAGATCTGCAGAATCGACATAAACTCCGTTCAGATCGAGCATTTGTTCCGTTCGCGTCCATGTATACTGGCGCACCTTGTATGGTAGTTTGATGAACGCCCCTTCAGTCGCCATCGCCAGAACTGGGTACTATTCTCGCGATTGAGGTGGACTGCCGTGTGCAAGTGTCCTTCATGAACGTACATCACCCCTCCTCTCTCACTTCCGATCAGACGACTCATTATGTGATGAATGAGGTGCGATTTTACGGTTAGTTCTATCGCGAGGGAGCTTTGATTAAGATTTTCCGCATTGTGATTCTCCTCCTAAACTAAAACAATCCCACCACCCCTCTGTGTAATGCATCTCAAAACCGTTTTGAATACGAAGAAGCATCGCACAACTACTCGAGAGGTAGGAAGAAATGTTGAGGCAAGATAGGGTCAACAGAAAACTGTGACACATTTGTACTTAATTCAAGTGCACTTCCCACGGAGTGGCACCTCAGGTAGCACATTTTCAATTGTCTTACAGGAAGCCACGGGTGCTTTCTCCGGAACGGCAAGTGAGGCAGACGAGATCCTGTGGCTTACTCGCAGCACACGTCAGCACACGTGCCCGCATCGAATGCACATCGAGATGGGCAACGGAATACGTGCAAAACTTCTCATCCTCCTTCGGATATTTTCATCATTCTAGGAGTCTGTCGAAACTTTGATGTATGCAGAGGGGGACGTTTTGACGGAGCTCTCGAGACGGTTTTTGGTAATAATCAGACCGCATTTTGTAGATGACAATCAATCACCGGAACCCCGCTCTAGAATACTCCCTCACGAGCGGACCATCAGTGCACAAGCTCATATTCAAGCACTGGATTAGGCAATCAGCGAACCGCTCAAGGCCTACGTTCGCGAGGAGGTAAACGACTACGTGGAGCATCGATTGCAACGAGAAGTTCGAGATGATTTTGTGAAGATTGTTGTAAGAAATCGTAATTTTGGTCAAGAAGTCGGGAGAGGAATACTCCTACAAAGCTGAGCACCAAAGAGTCGGTGCGGGAATCCTCCATGGACGACGGATTGGGCCAATGGGTGTGTTTCTGCAGTCGGAATCCTCCCGTGATAGTTCTCGGTTTGGCGCATCGAAGGATGCGAGAGTTGGGTCCAGGGAACGATGCCCCCACCCCCCCTAGCCCATAGAGCTCCATATTGAAACTTATCACTCATCGCAATATTCTGTTGGCCCATTCGAAGTGATTTGGTCGGGGACGTAAGTAGCAGCTGAACGGATTTGGCAAGAAATGTGAATATTTTTCCGTTTGCATGGATTAATCTACAGACATCTGCGACGTATGTATGTATATCATTTCGCGATCGTCGTCCGTTCTGTGAATGATTATTTCGAAGTAATTGAACCGCTGTTGCATCTCTAAGCGCTCCGTGGAACAACGAGGGGCTCGGAGTCGTTACCTGAGTTAAAGCCTCACATCGATGAGACAACCTTCTCTTGGGCCAAGCTCGAGAGCATCTATAGAAACGACGCCCCAGCTCTGGCCAGTCGAACTCCAAGCTGTATCGCTAGTTTGGAAGAGTTCCCCGCCCGCCCCCTCGTGAAGTACCGTTGTCTGACACACCAAGCGGCACTCGTTGGCAAAGCTTTGAGCGCGAGGCAAGTCATGAACGTTGTCGTGAAGTGCGTGAATAAAATGATGGCCCGGGCCTTGCATCACAGAGAGTTCCAAGCTACGCTGGACGAGATCGAGACGGAGTACACTGACTTGCTGCTAGGCTCTCTAGCGGATACTAACCGCGGTTATTATCCGCGGATAACCGCTGAATTTACGCTATTTCTGGCGGTAACCGCGGTTCTCTCTTGCGGTTCCCGCGGTTTTCTGCGGCTAACCGCAGTTTTTCCGGTAATTTCCGGTTAACCGCGAACCGCGGTTCTCCAGAATGCGGTTATTTGGAAAGCCTACTTGCCGCTCAATAGCAATGTCCGGTGGCTATCCCGCGGTAAAGTTCTTGCACTATCCTGGGAGCTGAAAAATCAGGTATTGGAGTTCTTGGTCGGGAAAGATGAGCCGAGACACGAGCGAGAATTCCTCGAACATGGGGATTCGTTGACCCACTTGGCGTCCTTGACCGATCATAACTGCGCAGCTCAACCATAACAAGCGGAAATATTCACAAACATTGCGTCAGACGTGACGGCATTCGAGCTGAGATTGAAGCTATTCATCGACAACATGGAGAGAGCTTGTTCCGACCGTTTCGAACATCTGCAAGTACGATATGACAACTGTTGACGAGAAAGAGTACAGAAGTCCAGAGTCCTGGAGACCATTGATCTGAAGTGCATAACCGCTCTGAGAGCTCTTCCCGAAAACAACCAGTGCTGATTGAGATCTGTGGGTGAAATCATGATCAAAGGGATAGACAAGTGAGAGAAAAAGAATGAGACAGAAAGAGTATTTAGCATGGGATGGAAATGAGGTAGCCTCCTTTCTTGAGTGTCAACCGAGCTTCGTTCTTCGTTACTTTCTACTCCCGATCATGTTGTTCATCCGTTCATCCGTGGATGACTCCATACGAGCTCTCGGACTCACACGATCCGATCATTTCCCTCATAATACATGCGGGAGAAAATATACAGTAGATTCCGCTTAATGGGACTACCTGATAATGGGACCAGCCGCCTATTCGGACCAAAATCCGAATCCCCGAATCTTCCCAGCAAAACATGTCCGGTTAATCGGACCAAAAGGTCGCTTAATCGGACCAATCGAGGCCAAACTTTTGGGAGAAAATCTTCGAGAGCTTGGTATCGTTCGGCTATGATGATAGCGGGCTATTGTTGGGTTGTCCTGCCGTGAACTGCGTGTCGATTCGCGCCGTTCTAACAACGGTTCCAGCGTCAACTGATCGTCAATCACGACAGACTGGTTGGCGTAGCTGAGGTCTATGCAACGCTCTTGCGAGGGAATAGATTCGTCAGCTGTTTGCACGGTTGAGATGGCACAATTCCTCTTCGAATTCATCATGTAAACGGGAGGAATCATTCCCATGCTTCGAAATGAATGACGAGGTCTTTGCTCACAATCAGGTGTGGATGCCGAAAGCAGTTTACCGAGAAAATTGAGCGAGAAAGTCTGAAAATTGCCGATCAGGGCTCTTCGCAGGTCTGCGAGGTTCCGTTATCGATCTGCCTGAGGAAAGCTGGAGAATATCGGCATCTGTTGGTGCGGTTGGCGAGGGAAACAGCTGATTCGGACTGGCGAGCGAGTCCTTTCGCGCAGCTTGCTTCACGGTGATAAGACCACGATATCTCGGAAAGACTTGTCTTTGAAAGAGAAAATCGCTCTGCTCGATAGAATCAGGGCAGAAAACCCTGGCACGACGCATCGACAGCTCGCAGAGATCATTGGTAAACCGAAAACGACCATCACGCGGCTTTTGTCGCAAGAGCAACAACTTCGCGCACAATGGGATTTGCGGGAGTTTAGAAGTTCGAGGAAGCGGAGACGTGAAGGCAAGGACGCAGTGGTAGACACCGCCTTGAATGAGTGGTTCGTACGTATGACTGAGAGCGGCGTTCCCGTCAGTGGTCCACTGCTCAAGAAAAAGTCTGAAGAGTTGGCGGAAAGACTTGGCCGTCCTAGTTTCCAGGCCACCGATGGTTTGCTCACGCGCTGGAAAGGACGACATAATGTAAAATTCAAGAAGGCACACGGAGAAAAGAATAGCGCCGACGCAAAGTCAGCCGATGAGTGGAAGTCTGACAGGTTACCTGAGCTTCTGCATGATTTTGACGCTGATGACGTTTACAATTGCGATGAAACAGGTGTCTTCTATCGCGCCACTCCCAACGGTTCTCTATGCTACTCCCACGAAAGACTATCAGGGTCAAAGAAAGCCCTTGAGCGAATTAGTGTGCTGTGTTGCACAAACATGACTGGTCTCGACTAGAAGAAGCTCTTAGTCATCGGGAGAAGCGCGAAGCCCAGGTGTTTCAAAGGCATCCAAGTTGACGAACTCCCGGTAACCTACCACGCCAACTCGAATGCCTGGATGACTGGTTCCATATTCGTAGATTGGCTATCTGCTTGGCATAGAGAACTTTCGACGGCAGGGAGAAAAATTCGTCTCCTCCTCGATAACTGTTCCGCCCACCCTCACGTCAATGACCTGCAGAATATAACGCTGGAATTCCTTCCGCCCAATACAACGTCTTTGATTCAACCTTTAGATATGGGCATCATGAAAAACATGAAGACACATTACAGAGGACTGCTCGTTGCATCTATCATTGAGTCGATGGAGAACGACGCACTATGGGCTGAAATGGCTTTTTAGGTGGAAAAAACTTTTTTTCGCTAGTTTCGGCTTTTTCACTGCTGTTATCGACGAGTGATGAGTTCGGACCGCAAACCGAGCACGATTAAGGACGCTCAACCCCCCCCCCCCCCCCCTGACCTCCTTACGAGGCTGATGAGGGCAACCCAATGCAATGACTGTGCGTTATCTCACGAAATTGCTAGATAACGATGTTTTGTACGGAATTCATTCGGTCATGGATAGGATCGCTGAACTTCTGATCTCAAACAGGCTGAATCGATAGTTAAGAGTAATAGAAAAGATTTAGAGCTGGACGCGATTCATGGAGTCCCCGGATCTGAATCCCCGTAACCACACGGGGAATCCACTTCAGAATCCGGATCTTCTTCCATCAATTCCACTTCGCCTTGAGACGATCACCAGGTGCCTGCAGCAACACATGAGCCGCATGCAATAGTTGATCGGGGCCAAAGTCGAGCAACGGGGCGATCTTTGTCCTCTCCAACTTATCGCTGGAGTTCGCGAAACTTTTGCGAGGACGGCCGCTTTTCGGTGTTGTTTCGTTCGCCTTCACTTAGATCGAAAGCTTCACCGGCTCGCCATCCAGCCAGCTACAACACATCTTCAAAAACTGCTCCGTTTTGCGACCATTCTTCTCGTACCTTGCACGAATTTTCGAGCAAATCCTACTGATCTGTAGTTGCAGGTCCGACACAGACACGATATCGGTCTTCTCGACCTGCTGCGCGGACAGTAGCATTGTTATGAGCGTTTCAGAATCCCGTCCGTGGTCCGTTTCGGTCCAAAATTCGAAAAAAAGACGCAAGGAAACGGTGATTAAACGGCCTGCGAAAATTGCAATATCTCAGAGCGCGCACAATTGCGCGGATCGAGCTTTCTCCCCCAAGAAGTACTATGATCAGGCTTGCTTCACCTCAAATATCGAGTTGGGGTAACGTGGGGTAACTACTTTTCCAACCCCTTGAATGTTGGAGATTTTTGACAAGAAAACAGAGTAACCAACTGCCCGAGAAATAATATTTTAGGGTCATATCAAGCTCCGGAAATGCCGCAGATGAGTCAACATGGACGTGTTGTAACTCACAGTTTTGATTTTGCTCCGTTTCTGGAAAGCTTTCTGTGATTTTTTTTCGAATGCACTGTCACCTGAGAAGGACGTCGGGATCTCGACCCCTCTCGACATGAACTTTGAGGACTCTCTCCCCTCCCGGAACGTTTCGCTTCGACAAAATATTTATTGCTCTCAGGTCTCCCACCATCTAAGAACATCCCCCACCACTCAAGTATTCGAAATTCCGACATGACTTTTTTCCACCTATTTTGCCGTTTTAGCCCATAGTGCGACGTCTACGAAACATCGCTCACAGCCCAAGAGATCAGCTCGAAAATAAACAGCCTGCAAGCGATTCAGTTCGTAGCCGATGCCTGGCGCGCAGTCAGCGCCGACACCATCCGTAACTGTTTCACGCACTGTTTCGGCTCCCAAGACTCTGATGCGATGGTCTCGCTTTCAGAGTCAGAAGAACATCAAGATTTGCAAGCGGTTGAAAATCTCGCGGAGTTTCTCGCCATTGGCGACGAAATCCAGTGCTGTGCCGAAGGCCAGTCAGTAGTTGACGAGATCGTCGAAGAATACGGCAAGGCTTCCGAACAAGGAAAGAACCACTCAGAGGTCGAAGAACAGGAAGAAGCTGAAGAGCCCGTGAGTGTTCGGACGGCTACAGAATGCGTGTACACTCTTCGACGCATTTTCATGCAAGACCATGAAGAGCCTTGTCCCGCAGCCGCCCTGGACTGCTGTGCGGATTTTGTCCAGAAGGTTGCCACCAGGAAGAGACGTCAAGCTTCCATAAAAAGTTTCTTCCAATCTCAGTGATATCATCATGATCGCATATGAATGAGTCATCCATGTAACCATTCGTTTAGGTTTGAGTCTTACGTCTAAGAATGAACTTCAATCGAGCTCTTCGAAATAAAATACCAAAGAGAGAGTCGGTGGATATTTGATGAAACTCCCGGAAATTCGACCTCGGCGTCGACGGATCAAAGCCATCAGACCTAACGATGAGGATCGGAGTGTCAGGTTCCCAGGCACGGCGCCCTTTGATATCAACGCCCGTAAATCATCGATTTTGATGATGCTTTTTCATTGATCGCTTACTGGGACCAGCCGCTTATTCAGACCAAAATGGCCCGGTCCCGGTGTGGTCCCATTAAGCGGAATCTACTGTATACGCGAATCCCGGGTAGAACGCTCAGCGGAGTTCCTATGGGTTGACTTCGTCATCCGCTCAAGCGTCCGTGTCTGTAAAGATTACTGTAGAGCGGCAATATTCGAAAAAAATTATCACGCCATGTGAATTCAGAAGATCGTACGCCTCCCGTTCCATACTTCTCGGTTGAACCCGTTCATATAGAAGGTTCGCTAGGTTCTAAACTTTTCGGGATTCCGAGCTTTCGAGATTTTTCGGCGTTCGGGATTTTGGGATTTTTCGGGATTTCGGGATTTTTCGGGATTCCGTGTTCTCGAGACAGCTTTGAAACGACGAGCCCTTTATACGCAAGAAGCACCCCAGCATATAATCAACAAGGTCAGGGTGATATCTTCATTAGCTGGACAAGCCGCGCTCGAAGGGAACCGTAGCCTGGCAAGATCGATTCAGCAGGTCAGAAATCGTTCTGGAATCCCATCTGCTCTCTACACAAAACTCACGGACATAGTCATACCCCCTGAGTTCTGTCGATACGAGAGTACACCAGGAAATTTCGAACGATTTTTACTGGCAGACTCAGGACACGATGA
Source organism: Neoseiulus californicus (assembly GCA_028455905.1). Classification (NCBI taxonomy): domain Eukaryota; kingdom Metazoa; phylum Arthropoda; class Arachnida; order Mesostigmata; family Phytoseiidae; genus Neoseiulus; species Neoseiulus californicus. The sequence goes on from JAMQGS010000009.1 coordinate 182,265, forward strand.
TCCAAAAGGGATCCTCATATTCGGCCGAGCCGACGCCGCCCAATGGATAGGCACTGTGGAGAAGATGTATGTGGATGGCACTTTCAGCTTGACGCCAAAACTATTTTCGCAAATCGTCATCATCCAGGCAACAAGGCAACAATGTATCACGCCTCTATGTTACGCCTTGATGCCAAACAGAACTGGGGAGCGGTATTGTTAGGTGAGCCGCGAAACTTTTCTAACGGAAAATCTTGCTTTTCGCGCCTGAAGAGCCATAATCTCTGGAGATTAATTGGTTTCATTTTTCTTGATAGATGCTGGACATGCTCACCTTGGGATGGCCAGAGTTCAAACCGACAGCAGTTGCGATGGACTTCGAAAAAGCGTTGATGAATGCGTTCGAAGCTTACTTTCCTGAGGCTCAAATCCATGGCTGCTTCTTTCACTTGGTTCAAAATTTGAAACGGAAGACCGCGGCTCATGGTTTCAGCACTCGGTATAAAAATGACCCTGATTTCGCGTTGATGGCGAAGATGATTCCCGCCTTAGCTTTCGTGCCGCCAAGCAGACTTGAAGAGGCCATGCAAGAACTGCGCGGCTACCTATCTGATGAGCTGCAACCCGTCCTCGATTACTCCGAAGATACTTATATCGGTCGATTGGGACTCACAGCGGATGGATCGATCACGCCTAGGGATCCCTTGTTTCCGGTCCCTTCTTGGACTGTTCTTCAGCGAACGCTTCATGGGCAAGATCGAACAAACAATTTTGCGGAAGCATTCCACCGCAGTCTTCAGAGACAATTTTCGGTCGATCACCCTGAACTCCTCAAGTTCATTGACGGGATTCGAAACATGCAGCGATCGAAAGACGCCGATATGGAACGCTACATAGCCGGAATAGAAGTCCCGGGGAAGAGGAACAAGTACATTGAACATGACAAGCGGATCTCACGGATCCTCGTTGAAGCGCCCACGGCCCCATTTAAAAACACGATGAGAGCGATAGCGCACACGTACCAGATGAATCCACATTAGTTTTTAACACCCTTGTAAATGGTTGTGAACAGCAATAATTTAAAAGTCTCGTCTGGTGAAGACTACTGAAATACATCAGACGCGGCACTAATCGAGAGGTACCTGACCTTGCCGGCCGCAGAGAGAGGTCCGTGAAACACTGATCGAGCCGGGTCATTGTTAGGAGTATGATGGATTATTATTACGGCTACAATCGACAACAGCGATGTTTCATTGTTGCTTCCTTCCGAGGGAAAAGTCAGTTCTACTCTTCTTCCTTTGCCATTGTACTGCTTTGCTCCGGTGAAAATACAGCAGGCCTCACAGTCGTCACATCCGAACGAAGTCCCACGCTACTAACGATTCAGTCGCTGACTGAATTTAACCATCGCTTTCCCTTTGTGTGAGTTGCCACCGGGAACTCAAGTGAAACATTAAAAAAGGGGAAAATACGAAATTACAAATTCGGTTCGTTTTCTTCTTCCTTCTTCTCTTCTTTTTCCTCAGTTTTTTTCCCTCCTCGCGCATACCCTCGAATCTCCCGTATGAAAAACCCTATTCTCGACCACATGTGTGTTCGGAGCCCCGATCAGCTGATGAAAAATAAATGTTCTAGAAATTTTCCAAGGTCCATCCTCTGGCCATGCACGATCTCAAATCATAGGAACATACAATTTGCGGGTACATCGTATTCGGGCGCCAGATTCTTTGAGCGACGGGACGATTGGGCGACGGGTCATTTGGGCGAAACGGGGTTTCGGCTACGAGCCACGGTGCTCAAACACCGAAGCCGCACGCCGCGTCCCGTGTAGAACCACGGCATGTCGCTCAAATGTCCCCGTCGCCCAGACGAGTCCAAACCCCTCCCATTAGCAGTGGTGGGATCTCGAGATATCACCAAGGCTGTCGACCCTGTTTCTTCTGAACTCTCTACAAATCATCCTCCACAGAAATGTTGCGCGGCTTCGTGTAGCCTAAGCGAGTTGCAGCGGAAAGGTGGACGGCCGGCGCAGGTTTTGAAATCATAGTCGCTTCGGCACCCAGCGTAGTTGTCTCGAGTGCTTGAGTCCTAAACGAGTCTGGAACAGGTATGGCAAGGCGACGGAAGGAGACTTTGATTTTCGGGGCAAAAAGCATTGACTCTTGACAGCCACAGCGAGAAATTAAAACGGTATCTGTTGCGCCCGAGCCCTGGGCCATCCAAGATTCCATCCTGTTTAGCAGAAACCCCAGAAGCGGAGTTGAGTTATTCCTCCTGAGATGGCCAAGTCTCCCTCTGTGCGGCGACCCTGCAAGGCCGTAGTTAAGCTTTCTTTTCCACGAGGAGTACCCTGTTCGAAGCTCTCTTACTCGGCACGGATTCTAATACTGAAGACAACAGATCCAACTGAAGTTCGAGGAAACGAGCCCATGAACTGTAAGGCTGCCGTCCATGAACATCATGTCACGGACTCGCTGATTGTGTGTGGAGATTTCAATGACGATATCAGAATTGAGGGTCAGCGATCGAAATTAGTGGATTACAGGATGAGTGACTTCGGTCTGACTCTGGCAAATGATCCTGAGGAGTGTTCAACGAATCAGAATGCCTGCATCGATCGCGTCTTCACCCGCAACGTGAATATAACCGACTGCTTCACTCATGTGAGCTAAATACTTCAGCTACCACAAACCAATGTTTAGCGTCGTCGATGGAGGAACATCGGAGTGACATTAATCCCTACAGTTATCGATGTTCTTCCTTGCCTTAAAAGCCAATCCGGAATGAAGCGCCACGGTTCCGCGCGCCACGGACTTTAACCGCGGCGGCGGTGTTCGGTTGCAGCGTTCGCAAGCGCGGTAGCAGCACCAGCGGAGAACAGTGGCGCCAAGATGGCGTCGTAGACAAAACTGCGAATGACGCACTTCCGCGCGCGTTACCGTGACACAGGGCTCGCCCATAAACGGAATCCTCCGTTAAAACCCTGGAACGATTCGGAAAAGTCGAGTCTTTCGTTGCAGCGCTGCAGTGACTCCGGTCGCGACGATTCTTGCGAGCAATCGCCAGCCGTACCCGGAAGGAACAGAAGCGCGGTGCTTGCGCACACGGGAGGAGTCGAGGAAAGTGTGATCGATGAGGATCGCGGTCGGCGTCGGCGATGTTACTTCCGATGCACACGGGGAATTTTATCCGAGCACGAGCAGAAACATGTATTGTGAGTGGTTTTGCTAGGGAAGTCATTTCAGATTCCATAAGCTTGTGTTCCGTTCCCAAGGTCTCCTTAATTTCCAGGTTGACGTATTCAAGAATATCCTATCATCGCTTCCTTGAAACGAATCGCAGCTTTTTTGAGGTCATACCGTTAGCGGATTTTGGGGCTGAGTACGTCAGCAGACATATGCGCAATGTCAAAGCACCGCAAGCCAGCGGAATGAGCGTAAATTCAGTGATGACATTTCAAGTTTTGCGCCCGCCTCCATTCCTGCCAGCTGTAAGGCATATCATGCTGTATTGGGTGGCTGACGTGTTAGCTAACCCCCAGTTAGGTGAAGCGAACATGCAAAATCATCCCACTGTCAGAAGCGTGGTCAGCCACGTCGTTTTCGTGCAGAAGAAGCACGGAGGGCCGCTTACGAATGCAGTTGTGTTGAAAGCTCCGACTATCGACTCAGGTGCTCGGGATGATAAGACGTATCGTAAGAACGTATTAATTGTCAATATCGTTCGGCTGCGCAACCATGAGATACGAGTGCAAGACAATGTCACGATGAAGAGAGATCTCATGGGAGATTGCTGACAATGCGCGTTTTGTCGGTCACAACACCGAATCTTGATCGACCGTAAGAAGTATCATTTCGGGCCCGAATTCAAGGAGTTAATCATAGACGCTCTGTTCGAAGAACAGGCTCATCAGAACGTGAAGTTCCCAGCTCAGATGCAGATGCAAACCCCCTTTCCTGTTGATGGAGATCTGATGTAGATGTGATAAACAGAAATGGTTCGAGCCATGAGGACTACTTTTGGGGAGGCGACCCGCAAGGCGAAGCGGTCTGAGAGGCTGGTCCGTTGCCAGTGGTTTAAGAATCCGCGAGCGTAGCGAGCGGCACCCGTCTTCTCATGTGAAAAACTCGAGTGCAAAATGAGTTGTGTCGTTGAAGCGGTGGTACCTCTGGATGTTGTGAGTTGCGTTCCCGTTGGCCGTCGAATTGTCCCACAGAATCCGCTAAAACGCGCGCTCAATGGTCCGGGGCGCTGCAATTAAGCCGACGCTCGAACCCCTTCCGCGCCCACTCAGTGTCCCTCGGCGCTCTAATCGGAGACGCGCTCACAAGGGAACCTTCTCCGATGGAAAGTTCGAGATGGAATCGGTAGGGGTCAGGAAATGTTGCAACTGGTGAAGGATGATCGCAGCCGAAGTTTCACGTCCTGACCGCCACACTACGAAAAGTACTGGCGGTTTCAAGATCCCGATTTTAACATGGAGCTCAATGGGAAATTTTCAACGGAGCCTGATCACGTCCTGAAACTGAATCTATCGACGAAAGAAGTTCGGATTTAGTTGGAGGAAATCTCCAACGCATCTATTATGCGGTTCCGTTGATTTCCCGCGCAGCTACAAGTTAAAATCGGGGCTTTAAAACCGCCAGTACTTTTCGTGGTGTGGCGGTCAGGACGTGAAACTTCGGCTGCGTCCATCCTTCACCATGGGCAACATTTCCTGACCCCTACCGATTCCATCTCGAACGTTCCATTAGGAAAGGTTCCCCTGTCAGATTGAATGCGCGCTCAAATCGGATGTGTGCTCAAATCATATGCGAGCCCAAAACGGATGCGCGCTCAAATCGGAAGCGCGCCGTGTGCGATACGCGCTCAATTTGACTCGCGCTCAAATTGGAGGTAATCGACGTGGCCGACCGGTCCCCGACCTCGTTATCGACGGGATGCCTCTGAGGCGGCCGACCGATCCCCGACTCCTCGATCCCCCCTTCCGATCCGACTCCTCCTCCTTTGCGTATGAGGATCGCTTGATTACAATCAGAGTGAGGGGAACCCCACGGGTTCCTTAATGACGACGACTGAGATAGGTATAAATAAACAGGGCATCGACAAGCTATTGTCGAAGTGCTAGTGAATACCGAAGGTCTTATTACACGGTCACCACAACTGGCGACGAAGATGGGATTAGTGGTGTAGAATTCTTTCATGACCCGTTTGAGCAAGGCCTCGATCGATGCCTCATCTAGCATCAGCCTGGGACTAGAGGGTGCCTCCTCAAACGGCATCGTCCGGGTAGCTATCACGTGATCGTTCACACTTGAGAAGTGGGTAGCAGTAAATCCTCGTCGCCAGTTGTGGTGACCGTGTAAGGACTCACTCAGGATCACTTGTAAACAGCAGGAAAGCTGTACGTACGATGCTCAAGACTTACAGGAGCACCCCTGGTTTACATGGAAAGTCTCCTGCCGAGTTGTTCCTCGGTCGAGCCCTGCGGACCAAGTTGTCGGTCTTGGAGCCAGATGCAAATCCCCGTTCTTCTTCTAAACGCGTCGAGGAATCACCGGATCAACGCCGAAGAAAACCTTCAAGGCCACACTCTGAGGAGCTTCCCGCGAAACATCTTCGAACATTCAGTCCTAACGATCTTGTGTTTGTCAAAGATTTCAGATACGGAAACAGTCCCAGATGGACCCCGGGCCACGTCATACGACGGAAGGGAAACGTTGTGTACGATGTCTCGGTTGATGGGCTGGTGTGGACGCGACACGTCAACCAGATGAAAAACCGGGGAGGAACTGCATCCATGACGTCACCTCGGACATCGCTGAGACCGCTACTTCTTAGAGCCCTAGCTGGGAGACGCGAAGAACCGGCCGTTGTAGAGACTCGGGCTGAAGAGGAGCCTATCGTAATGGAGGAGAGATCGTCCGAGATGGCGGCCGCGGCTGCGGAAGGTTCCGACTCCACAGACGAAGAATTCTCGACGCCGGAATCGACTCCGCCTCCGTCTCCACGACTCCAACGCGTTCTCAGGCCCCGTGGCATGCTGGTCCCTCCGAGGAGATTGGAGGTGGATCTGAGCAGCAAGAAGCGCTATGGGTACTCCTCTTAGGGGGGAGGTGAGGGTTCCTTAATGACGACGACTGAGATAGGTATAAATAAACAGGGCATCGGCAAGCTATTGTCGAAGTGCTAGTGAATAACGAAGGTCTCCTTACACGGTCACCACACAGAGGAATTCGTCGACTTGTTTGAGGCAGTGCCGACCGGCAACACTACGACTGTGGCTTGGTCTGTGGCTTCTTAACCTAACCTAACATAACCTTTCCTAACCCTGCGCTGGCTTCGGGCCTCCGCTAAAGCGGCGGGCAATCGAGGGAGTTCGCCATCTTGATTGCGACCGTTTGACGCATTCCCTTCGATCGGATGCTCATTCGCCGAAATCGAAAGGCAGCAACCTCTCATTGCTGAGAGTTTTCTGTCGGGAAAGAACACACCGTTACACTCGGTTCATTGCGATAACGACTCGCGCCATATGCTCTCAAAACATCTCGTAGCCACCCGTTTCGTTCAGAACTCCTGGGAGCTGGATATCCTCCCTAGTCTTCGGCCTAGTCCAGCCCGCCGGGCCCAGGTTACGCCTTGCGGAGTTGACTTGCTTTCGCAGCAACGACATGTTTGGAAGCCGCCCCTTCACTGCTTCTGAGCTCAGCTTTCCCAGCATATTCCCAACAATCGTGGAAGCGTTCACTTCAGTCGGAAAAGTCGTCGCCGATTCCCGAAGTTAATTCAAGGACTTTCGTGCCTCCACCGCCAATGCAATCGGCGGCAATGAGAGTGCTCCGGCCGTTTCTGTCCCGAAAGCAAGCTCCTCGTTCGACCTCCTTCAATCATAAATGAAAAACACTTCGGGGGTTGAACGGCCTGATCCACGTCTATACAACTGAAGGCCACCGTTCCTTAACACTCACCCCACATTCGTCGTTCTGCGTGAGCACGCGTGCCCTACAAGTCTTGTACATGCAGCTCCACGCGACTCCACCAGACGTATCTTTATCCCTCCGAAACAGAAAATGATCCACCACGAGCAAAGGTTTGCCTCGGGTAGACTCCGCAAACTCCAGTGATTGCGGACACGAACCGAATTCAACAAGGGAAAATAATACGAAACCACGAGTCGACCACAACGCTACCAGCTCCAGACTAATGAAGAATGATGTGACGGTTGTCGGCTTATACCCTCCATTTTTTATTTTATTCGTTAACATCGATGAAGTTGTACCCACCACTGAGGGACAATCTCTACGCCTTCCTCTAGCACAGTGTTTCTCAACCTTTTTTGGGCAGTGCACCGCGTCACAGGCCTGAAATATTCTCATGCCCCCTCCCCTCTCCCTATTGATGGAAATGACTGCGAAAAAGTGACACAACGCGCCCTCGCCGCCAACGTCGCCATTCATTCCTGGGATGAAACATGAGATACAGAGGCAGGGCCGCATTTCCCATTAGGCCAACTAGGCCCGGGCCTAGGGCGGCAAATTCTGGGGGCGGCAAGATTTGGGGTGAGCCGCGAATCTCCTGTTGTCTGGTTTCCTCCAGCTTCTGTTGAGTCGATTTTTTTCGAAAAAACAATCCAAGATATCTGTGATGGCAGGTTCGAACGAAAGTTTGTTTGAAGCTCAGCATCCGCTGTGATTGAGGATAGTCATATCGGATCATTTACTTTAATGGGAAGAATCGTTCTCCAACTGAAGAAACTCCCACTCATTTCCCGGGGAGCAAGGAAGTTGGAAGAGCGGGGAAGCAAACTGTGCTTCAGGGGAGGGGGGCGGCAGATTTTCCGTGCCTAGGGGCGGCCATTTTTTGAATGCGGCCCTGACAACGACTCATTTTATTACATTGCGTTCCTGAATCATGTAAACCGTTGATCACCACATCTCAAGTTAAGACCAGCGCTAATGTGACAGTTGAGCCTGTTTTCGTTTGCACAAATCCAGGATTCTAGGTTTGATTTCCGTCACCAATCATCTCAGGTCACCCCTTGTGATGATGTCGAGCCTGCTTCTCTTTTTCGCCAGCAGAGAACCAGCTTCAAGTTCGCAAGCTCGACTACCCTTCCAACCTGTATATCTACAGCTCAACTTTTTGCGGGAACCATAGAAGACTTGGTTTCACATTGAAATATTTTGGATCTCGCCATGCCCGCCGAAAAACTCTCCATGCCCCCAAAAGTGGGCACTTGCCCCTGGTTGAGAATCACTGCTCTAGCAGAACCACCGCGTTCAACGAACCTTCACATTGGCGGCGCGCTGGCTTCTCCCCCTCTCACTCGTCCTGTTTCGCCGCCATCTTGAATCCTACCCTATGACCTATACTCGGTTCAAACCATCCTCTTCGGTCCGCACCACACCAAGCTACACCGGCGGACGAGATTTCGCTCAAGTTGTGCTTGCGCTCAGATCAAACCAGCACTCAACTCGACGCAGCGCTCATATCTTCTTCGCGCTCAAATCTCCTCCGTGCTCATGTTTTCTGTGAGCTCAAGTCTCCTGTGCGCTCGAATTACCTCAGCGCCCAGTTCTCATTCGCGCTCAATGCTCTTCGGCGCCCAGATCCACTCGAGGCTCAACTTAGTTTGCGCTCAAATTGCCGGTAACCGCCACGTCAGGGGCATTGCGGACCGTTGCATCGGCCCCAGGGTTCTACTTGAGGGACCCTCCGCCATTCGGGCGCGTCAGGTCCATACAACAATCAAGGCGGGGACCGGTCGGCCGCGTCAGGGGCATTGCGGACGGCGACATCGGCGCCAGGGGTCCGCTTGGGGGCCCTCCAGAGCAATATCTTAGCTGATGGCCAGAGGGGGCCGAAGATAATATCTGTGAGACCGGTGGAGATTATCTTCTTAACAAAGATAGGGGAGGGGACCCAAATATGTGACACTTTTCCTAGAATCGATGGCGTCTTCGAACGGCAGACTAATCTTGGAGCCTGGCATGGCAACCCGAATCTCCGTTCATAGGGCTGCAAGCAGGCACTTGCAGGTTCGGTACAGCACTCTTGGTTTCCGAAAAAATTGCGATCGATGATTGACTCGGAGAATCTTCGAACGAAAGAAGGGATCGCAACATGGGACACATGGGGTCCCAGTGTGGGACAAGTCAGAGGCATAAGTCAGTGAATTACGGAGATGTGGCGAGCTCCCTCCGAGCTCAATGTCGCAAGTTTTGAGGATGACGCAATCGGAGTTCTTTGCACGAGTTCCTCAACACGAGCTCAATGTCGCAAGCTTTGAGGATGACGCAATCGGAGTTCTTTGCACGAGTTCCTCAACACGAGTTTCTTGTCGCTCGACTCTTGAACGTTCGAAAAATGAATCAACTCGGCTCTCGACCGGAAAGTGAGATCGAGCGACATTTGAATATCTACATCGGCCAACAAGATGAGTCATTAGTTTCAAGCTAGCAATCATCGCTTGTCTTTCCTGCGGCCCAGTAGCCCTGCCCAATATCTGAGAATCGGGCCGCGTTCGGATACGTCCGAGATAAGTTAGCCACTGACTCGGTAGGTCACTGAGGATGCTTCAGCCCAAGAGTCGTTCCTGAACATTCGCTCCGGCAAGGCTCTGCAGAAAGTCTCAGGGAGGTGCTCAGAAAACTCGAATCGTCGAGATACAGTGTTCGAGCCACCAAGTCCGGAGAAACCGATGCATCCCAAGGCCGCTTTGTTATATTAGTTTGACGACCCAGCGTGCATCCATTTATGTTAACGTTTCCTCAGAATTACATGTTGTTCATGGAAATCTGGGGTGTCCCATATTAGGGCACTGTCCCATATTCGGGTCCCCTCCCCTATTCGAAAAAGAAGGGACTCTGGCGAGTTCCATTGAAACTCAGAAAGGGGCTCCAGGTTCCATTGCGAGAGCGTGTCCCTCTGTTCGTTGATCGAATGTCGTTGTCTTCCCATGGCGAGGAGACACACATTATATCCACGGAATGACAGGTACCTCGGCTCTCAGGATCCACGATAACTCGTAACGGGTTCTCTTGGAGGGAAAAGGATCAGGGCATTTGTGGATTTCGAGAGTATGCGGAACGCGAGCGCAATGTTGAGCTTATAGAGACCGTGGTAGTTAAACGAAACAACGACGTGGCGAACTTCAAGAAGCTTTGGCGCGTACGGGAGTCATTTTGTCGACCTTGCTAATTAATTTCTGATTGTGAGATTCCTTGGAGCCGCTCTGCAGGTCTTTGGGAGGTTGCCGGCCGATTCGTTGCCGGGAGTATGAAATGAACAAGTCATTCTCCTCCCACAGGAGACGTCGATCCCACGGGTAAAAGCTGTGATCACCGCTTCTGGAAACCCCGGGAAAATGATATCTCCTTGAAGCTCTCCAGACATGGCGGGTATCGCACTAGCTTGCTGTGGTGGATGCGGGGGCGCCTGCCGAAAATGCTGCGGGTGCTGCTGTGGTCTACTCTGGAAAATCCTGAAATGTCTCTTCGTGAGTGAGAATAGGACCAATCGTGTATTCTAGCCTGTGGTTCATTTCCTTCCAGAAACAGCGCTTGAGCTCCTATTCATATAGAATATCGATTGTCTGGGCGAAAACCGCAGGCATCTGACCTTCATCTGACTTGGGGGCGAATCCTTGAAGAAACAAACTGCCCGTTTTGCTTTTTACTCGTTCGCCCTGTGAAAGAAAACTGAATCCATGGAAATTTCTCGCAGGAACTTCTGCTGAATATTATCTGGGTTCTCGATGGTGTCCTTCGAACTTTCGTGATCGAACCGATCTTCGTGACGCCTTTGACCGGATTCCTTGAGCGGAAACGCAATCAGTACGGTCTGACCCCGAAAGACGCGTGAGTTCAGCACAACAATGTCATTCGAGACTCTTCATGGTAACACAGCTCAGCCCTCGGTTGCATCCGCCAGCTTCTGTTCAGGATTTGTTGAGAACCCTCGATCTTTCTTCCAGAGCAATCATCGACGAGTATTTTGTTACTCACGCTGTCGGAGAGCAGGCGACGATTCGGCAATATTGCTGCATTTTTGTTCCGAGCTCATTCTGTCCTTGTTGTTTTTATCAACGAGTTTACGTACCGCACAGCGTGTTCCTGTCTTTGTGGATCACTGAAGGTGAGGATTCGCTCCACCCATGTCTCGCAGGATGGTAATAGCAACCATCCCGCTGCGCGCGAATGCATCATCACAATTGATATCCTCAATGCCTTCTAGCGAATTATAGGCTCTTTCTTACATCAATTCTCTGCCTCACAGGAACCGTTGAGAACCGAGCTTTGAAGAATGTCCTCTGTATGATATTTTGCGCCCTCCTTGCAATCATGTTAAGGTCGTGGTTCGGTTGGAACGGCGCTGCAATCTTCGCCCTGTTCCTGTGCGGCATGCTGATTGCATGGCCGACATTACGGCTCACGGTGATGCTGTTTGTGGTTAGCCTATTCCATGAAGATGGACGGAAGGTGTTGATTGGGCTTCTATATTTCTACCTCCTCACGGGTGAGCTGCACGAAGCATCAGACTGGCTGGCTGTACGAATGCTTGAGTTCGATCGGGGCCTACTCGATGAGACCCCGCATACCTTCGCGGATTGGAACACGATTCGTTCCCAGACAATTCGAGAACCAGACTCGTTCTACAGATCGGAGAAGCCGAGCACGAATGGTGACAGCCCGAGGTGTATGCGTTTGCTAATCTTTGATGTTTTATTCCGTGTCCAATAGTGCCTTCAGCCACCATAGTGCACAACTCCAACTCTATTTTGTACACTGTGGTATGCACCATAGTACAAGCACTCAGATATCTCTCCGATGAGCTCCAGAAAGGGCTGGAACCATTTATCCTTTATTTACGAGGATTCAGCCAACATATTCAGGATGAAGTCAGGGATTCCGTCAACTTCGTGTCTGTAGGTCTCTCAGAATGTGATGCTAGAAAACTCATGAGTATATCTCTGTGTTACTGTTCGGGCGTCCTCACTTCTCTACGTCTTTCTAGATTACGTCTCTCATAGAACTCATCCGGCCAAAGTAAGTTGTTCATGAGATGCATCGAACACTCCGAGGCTTTTCGGAGGATGACCTCGATGGAGCAGGGAAGGCCCTCTTTGCTAGCCACTAAATTTGCTCCTTCAAATGCCAGAAAGAATGCGACGAAAATTATCTCGCCGTTCAGTACGAGGGGCATGGAAGATATCTACGCTCGGTTCTTGGAGGAGTTCGACGGGGCAGGCAGAGTCCATTGGCAGGTATTCGAGTTACTGCGTTCATTGACTGCATAGCGCGTAAGGGAAGAGAACTGCCTTGAGACATCAGATCACTAGCTCGAGTCTTATTCGTCAGGTTGACTCACTCAAACCACGCCTGGCCGTTCAGAAAGCTTTCAATCGGGGTAGAGTCGCCGTTGAGCGGCGACTCAATTTCCTCGTCAGAGCCCTCCGATTCTTTTCCAAAGTTCACGTCTGCGTGACTCTTTACTTGATGTACAAGGTCTGGATATCTCGTGTTTGTTCCTTAATCCGTGCGACGCCTATCTCACGTTTCGAAATGATGACATTTCCGATTGTTTTCCGCCGACAATACACCTCGCTTCAAGGTCACCTTGTATGTCTACCGGTACTCAAGAGATATGACCTTCGATAACCATTATATCACGGCAGAAACGGAGTTCCGCGACATGGAGCGACGACGTCAGAATCTACAAACAGTCCTCCCGCTCGAAACGACAGAACTCATGAAATTCGTCGATCTCAAATCGCTGCATCTTATATGGGGGGAGATCGCGGTAATGGGCGGGAACGTACTGTCGTGAGTTGCCATGTTTCCCAGTCTCATGCACCGACAGGTTAACGTATTGCCCCTTGTCGTTATGGCATGCATCTAGTTCCACTTGGCGTGGGGAAAACAAGCTTCCAGGCTCACGCATTGATACATGCTTCAATTTCTCATCTTTCAGTGTGGGATTCGCGGCGTTGAACTTCACGATCGTTCATCTGATAAATTTATCTTTTCACTCCGCTGCCTTCGTTCTCTGGGCCCTGGTGAAGTTGGAGGACGTAAGTCTTTCTCCGGTGATCCAAGGATAAAAGCTTCCAAGGGCCTCTCCGTGTCCTTCAGGCCCTCCAGAGCTTTGATTCCAGTCTCGAGATACGTAGCTCCTCTACCTCGATTCCAGCGCCCTCCGGAAACTCCATGGGAAAGCTTCATCAAAAAACTTCACCGCAAGGGATCCGGAAGTTTATCGACGTTCGGCCTTTGCCTCGTAGAACCGCGTGAGATAAACTGGACTCAGTGAGTATAGTCTGCGGAGATTTCGACAGAATATCGTACATGACCGGTGACAGTTCTCCAACTTCCAAATATGAAATAATCCAACAGTATTCCAAAGTTTCGTCTGATTACAGCTTCAACAGAAGCGTGGTGCTAATATCATTGGCCACGATTTTGGCGGTTATATCTCCTTACATCATCCGTCTGCGGCCTATGATCGCGAGTCTCTACCTCCCCGAAACCGCCAGCAAGCGATCCGCATGGTTGTACCGTTTTCTCCTGAAAAGACGTGAAATGGGTCCTTTCCTAGCAGAGCTCGCAGAAGCTGCGAAACGTATGTCAAGTTTCAGATTAGCTCACGTGGATGGTTCGATGGTCTTAGGCGGCATCGGTGTTCATGACAATATCGAGGAGAACCAGAAAGTCTCTCGTCTCACAGGGCGAATGTGGTCTCTGAGATTCTACACGAGGATCTCAACACAGAAGAATGCTGTTTTTTGTTGTAGCCAAACTTTTCCCCCGCTCACAGTTCGTCCTTAACAACAGATACACTTTGGAATATTCCAATCCTCTGGGAACTGACCGAGACATTCGAATGTGTGCGATGTCTAACCCTGGAAAGCGACTACGTCCTACTCTTCAGGTGCTGTCGATGTGAGCGGAGAAACTGCAACTACTGTATTCATATGAACAGGTGAGAGTTTCTCTGCTTCTACATCGCTCCCGCCGTGCGCTCCCCCAGGCCGTTCGTCAAGATAAACGCTTTGAACGTGATTTCAGGGATTGCGGCTCTTGCGGAGCCCTTATGCCCTACAGCCCTCTCGGTTTGGAGCAGGATCTGGTGACCATGAGATCACCGAGTGAGCTTCATGCCCAGCGGGCACTCGTTTGAGGCTCACGAGATTCGCCCTCAACTTGAGTGGAGGGAAATGATGCTGTCAATTGCTCGAATGCGAACCGTCAATCTGAGGCTGTCTATCGGATCCACTGACTAGGGCCTCCATCATGATTGCAGCCAGAGTGATTTCCAGATTAAAATCCGCCAACCTCGATTGGTTGTGTGATTGATTGATCCATTTACCACCCATGTCACGTGAGCATATTGAGAATTAGACGAGACCCCATATAGGAGGCGGCGCTTCAGCTGCTCAATAGGGATCGGGGTCCTCTGATTGTGAGTTGGATTTTGACGAGTCCCTCGTCCATTCCCCTAGAACATATCCCGTGAATTCAGGTGATATGTTTCGCCGTGCGTTCCTCGTGCAGTCACAGCCTCTTCCGTGTTCGGCGTCCGGGGGATATTCGCACTCCCTTGGTACGAGCCCACGGTCGCTGGATTGTAACTTTGGAGAGTGAGGCTTCACAATCCCTCGGGGAAGTCTGTCGATTCTTCAAGCTCTTCCCCCCATCTCTGTGTCGTAAGCGGCGGTGTAGCCGCATGCTCAATGAGCCCCATGGAGACTTCTTTCTCGGCACGATGATCGGCCCGAGCCAATCATGGAACCAGCGACCTACGTCAGCCATTTAGGATTAGCGTTTCTGCGATGCTAAAATCCTCGACAGCACAGCTCGCCTTTGTCTATGAAGCACGAATGTGGAAGTCTACTTCGGACCATGAAGCGCCCATTCAAATGCTCTGCAATTTCAAGAGATCGCTCTGGAATTTTGGAGCGGAGAAGCTATAAGGTTGTGAGTTTACTCAGCGGGGAGACGCCGAGCGGAGAAATCGCTAACAAACAGGAAGTCCGTGGCTTGAGCAAACTTGCGATGCCCGAGATCTCCATATTCAAGGAGGTGAAGCAGCCAGCGGAGCGCTTCATCTCCATGAGATTGTTCAAAGCAGTATGGAAGAAATACATATCCCGCACATTAGTGAGTGATCTGTTTCCCTGGGACGAAGTCTTGATCCCGGAACGATTGGATAGCGTGAAGAATCAAATCGGAAGTCTTCGGAGTATGGGATCGGGAATACGGTCCGAATTCCCAACCCGATCGTGCCCTGCAGTGGAAGTTGCGGTAGTACTGATAGCTAGGAACAGAGGACCTGCGGTATTCGTGTTGTCAGAAGAAGATGGTCGCGTTCTGTTTAAGATTTCGACAGTCACCGACTTGCAAATACCGAACAACGAAGATGTCAGCGAACGATTAGGACCTCTTGAAATTGTTTTCGGGATGAGACCATGAACGCTTTGAGCGAGTTCCCGAACGACCCATTCGCGGGTCTCTGTTTCGCCATCAAGTCACTCCTAGAACGACTCCTCAACGATTTCCATATAGTCGACCTGCGCACTTGATGCCGCAGTTCCAGGGACGGTGATTTAAACAGTCGCTGCTGCCTGGTAAGTTGAGCGAGGAGAGATCGCTCATGGAGATGTCCGTCATCAGCCCCCACTGTCAACGTCTATCCAGGGGGCTGATTTTCCATCAGATGGCTGATACTTGCAAGGATTAGAGCACTCTGAGATCAAGATTCAGATGCTTGGCTCAATCCACTCTCGCCGCCCTGAATCCGTCAATGATTAACATACTTTCGCGAGGCTTCTTCGGGAGGAAAATGATTTGAGTGGTCTATGGAGAACCGCATTATTCATTATTATAATTGTGAACGTTGTTCTCGAGTGCCCAGTTATGATCGATAATCGCGTTGCTCCAAGATGAGAGTTTGCAGTGTCCTTGTCCAGCCACATGTGATCGGAGCAGCATTCCAATCGGGGAGGCGCGCCGTGACATAGGCCGATGAAGTCAATCTCCGCGCGTGCTGTCAGCGGCTAGCTCACATCTACCTTCGAATCGAAGGTGCTTGAGAAGGTCGGCGTGACTGAAGCGTTTCAGCGTACTCCTTCCCCCGTCTGAGCTTGCGGGAGCTTGAGCGGGATCATCTCGTGTTCCCCCCTCCCCTACCGAATGTCATCAATGTACGAATAGAGAATGTGGAGCAGTTATCGACCGCTTTCCGTGAGGAGAGGGGTCGGACTATATTCAAGGATTCCGGATCCAGAATTTTTCTATGAAGTCAATCTGTTTTGCAGGAACGGCCAGAGAACGACTCTATTTTTGAATCCTCGGATGAAATGGATGCCTCTGTATAAGAGGCTGATAATTGCGGGAACCCTTCGTGTCGAAAAACTATTACCTATTCTCGCGCGTATAACGAACCCCTCTCCTGACCATAAGAGTGTTCAGAACTCTGCCCGACTGATGGAAAATTTTCGATCTGGTGCCTTGTCATGGTAAATAGATGTCTTTACGGATACTCTATGTAAAATTTTCAGAACACACATTTTCCGTCTGTCAGGCAGCGATTTGAATGCTTTTATAATCAGGAAAGGGGTTTGTTATACACGCGAGAATAGGGTAAATATATCGAATATACATTGAGCATATATCTTGCATCGGCTTCAGAGGCGAGCGACGGATGTTAGCCCGTTGAGTTGTGTCACGAACTACCGTGGTACAGCTGACTTTCTTTCCCGCATAGCTTGCAGCGATAGGCTGCCGGAGGTTCGTAGGAAACCCAACTTCAAGGTCATCGCTGGCGAGCGTAGGGAGTCTACGTCGACGTTCATCAGTTTCTGATCATTTTCTCGCTTTAAAATGTTGAAGACCTCTGACGGAGCCAGATCGTGAAGCCGTTAGAGATCTTCGCAGTCGAAGAGGACTCTTTCCTCGACCGGTTGACCGAATGGAGAGCCGGAAAATACGCTACCGAATATCTAAGGGATATTATTATATTACTGAATAATATCACTGAATATCCATTGTGTCGTCAAGGAATTGTCCGATGGTTTTTCTGATGATTTTCGTCCAGTCTCCTCTCTGCCAATGGTAATTCTCTCTGAAACTTACTCTCTTGAGAATATAGCACAGCATCATCGATACTCGCGGCCGGTTGCCAATCAATTGTACCGTCGTGTCTCCAATCCCGGACCCGCTTTGGTTAGAGGACCGCGGATATGGATTCATTAGCTACGAAATGCGCATTCACAGTTCTTCCGCAGTTTCGGGAAGCTGAGCTGAGATTTCGGCTCTCCGGAAGAAACAACATAGTGCTCCGAAACAGCCCCGTAAGTGACGTTTCCATACAAGCACGCTCTTCAAGATCCCGCTCGTCGAGCACAGCTTGAGTTTCTCGAGGATTAACAGAATCGAGCTCACTATCATGCCGAAGACGATGAGCCGCGTGAGTTTGACGAAACCTCGCATGTCGAACTTATCTCGAGATCCGCTGTTGTGCAGATATGGAACGAGTCGAAAGTGCTCCTTGATATTTCCCTCAAACGAAGCTTCATTAGACGCAAGATAAATATTCTGCAGTTCATCGATCACGTCTTTCGATCTCTTCAAACCTCTTTGCCAAGGCTGCATTGACCTTGGAAGAATAATCGCGTGCTCGAAGAGCCAAATGAAAAACTCGCACCGTTGATTGAGAGGTCTTGTCAGTAATTTTGCATTGTTCCAACTTGCTGGCTGATGGTCTATGGGAACAGTACTGAATCGCAGGAATAAAGCATGCGAACTTCCGGGAGCATCGTACAACAACAGCCTGTGCGCTTTTTCCTGCAGAGCACTGTTTCGGAATCTAACTTTGAGCAAGGGCATACCGATGTCAGATATCTGTTCTTCGTTCAGTCCACATACGGCTAACTCATTATAGACCATGGTTGCAATGTTGAAGAATTTATAGGCGCACTTTGGATCCAGACTACATTGGTAGAAGTCATTCGCTGGAGCTTTTTCGGTAGGATCTAAGAATTTCGACAAGAACACATTGCGGTAGACGCTGCCCATGAGAAGGTTCATCACTAGCGCCGTCATCGAGGCAGCAACATCCGGTGGCCTCCTTGTTGTCAGTCTGATTGGGGTCACACCGAAGAAATTGAAGAAGATTGCGGCGAAGTTCGAGGGGAATCGGGTTCTCTCCGTAAGTGTGAGAAATAAACTCAGCGAGACTACGCTCAGCAGGAAGACGGTCCACAAACTTAGCGAGAACGGCTCAACCAAGCTGTGAATCGCTCTATCCCTCATTTTGTACAGGGAGTGGCATTTCGTGAATCTGCTCAGCTCCACTACGTTGTTCAAAGCTGTGTGATAGACATTGATGTCATCAATCTTCAGGGGAAACAAGTTCACTCGGATGAGTGAACACGAGATCCTCACCACAGAGGCGTTGACATGCAACGAGAATCTGACGAAGAGCTCCCGTGCTCTTGAATCAGAGGTGTGTGAATCGATTCGGAGCTCCACACTCATGGGTTCCGATTCGAAGCATTTTCCAGCATGGCGGTTCGAATGCGCGTCTCGCCATGACATGAAAGTGTTTTTCCTGTTGCATAGGAGATGTTCTCTATCTTCTGTCCAAAACAATACTGGAATCCCGTGGGACGGACGCTGGGGCCATGAGGTTTTCCGCGAGAGGTCGTATATGAAGTGAAGGATGCACTTATGACGAATATTTTGATATAAATCATTGAGATCGAAGTCCGTGGATGAAGTCGAGTCCGAGACGATCACTATCGTCAGAGGTGCGGCCAGCGCGGTCAGGAACCATGGTCCAACATTGCGTTTGTAAAAACGATAATTTCTAGAAGTTTGCCTCAGGACTCCAATCGCTGCTGAATGCTCCCTCTCTGCCAGTAGCAGACTGGCCCGCGTTCTAAGACCCAGTGTTGAAGATGTCTTGGAAATGTCGACGATAAGCACTTTCTCAATCCGTACTCTGCTGAGCGCGAGGAATGCGTCCATTGAGTGGCTAAAAGAACGCATCACATGATCTTTTTTCGCCGATGCTGCTTCGACGCACCCCATCAATCCTAGGATGCCAATAGAAACGAGGAACGCCCTCGGAAAGTACGTCCGTCCGCGCCACTGGCGTCGCGGAATTGTTACCCCCACTCCTACGTGGAAAGGTCGCTCGGACACGAACCGTTCGCTCTCCGTGACTGAGTCTCCCATGGCCCAAGGCGACGGTTGAGAGTCTTTGGGCAGAACATGGATCAACAAACTGAGCGCACATCAAACGAGGTCTGGTCGGATGAGTTGTCCCCCGTCCAAGAACGAGGGAAAGGAAGGGAACGCACCTATATCACACGTATTTCTGAGCGTTTCTTAAATCGCTCGACTTGGAAACTTGAGGCATGCAAATGCATGAAGAGACATCTTGTGTTCTCCGCTCAGATTCCTCGAAAGATTTTCGTGCGGGAACGCTAAACGAATCAAAGTCACATCATGCGATCTCGAGCCGTGAGGATTGCTTCTGAATACGTCTCGGTGCGGTGTGCACTGATTTGAATAAGTCGCGACCGCGTAGAAAACAGAATACGGAATTTGATCGTAGGAATCAAATTGATCTCGGTTTCCAACGTCGGATGTCTCTGCGGACGGTGCTCGAGTTCTGAGTTCTGACTATCCCTGGTGATACAGTCGTTCCAAGTCTGTCTGTCGTCTCGTAGGCCCTGATTTCGATCCCCTGGCTCTCGGGATTGAATCTTTAGCCTGCGTTCGGGAAATATGCACGACGAATCATCAGGTTCCTGCAGATGTATATGCACGACGAGAATTGGATACGAGCCCCTGTATATATACTAATTTAGCACACTATATCCATAGAGGTTGTATTAGACCTGAGTTCCCGTGACACGGAAAATCGAATTTCCGTTTTCCCCAGAACGGAAAATCGAATTCCCGTTTTCCCCAGAACGGAAAATCGAATTTTCGTTTTCCCAAAACGGAAAATCGAATTTCCGTTTTCCCCAGAACGGAATTTCAGTTTTCCCAAAACCCAGAGCCATCAGATTCTCTGCAGTGGCAATATCCTGGATCCTAGCGAGAACTTCGATGCTGTGGGTCTTCAGGGTCCCGATCTCAAGCGATGAGTGCAGCGTCACGTCTGAAAAACGATTTCCGAGGAGCTTGAGTCAGGAAGAAACCCCAGCCTTAATCTTTCCGCGGATTTTAACGGAGAACTCCGTTTATAGGCGCGTTGGCCACGGGACGGAAGTGGCTCTTGTTGCTGTTGTTTTTACCCTCTCCGTGTAAGTGTGCGCTAGCAGTTCGCGCTGTGTGTTGCGCGCTGTGATGCTGCCGTGGCCAGCTCGCTCCATGCGGCGCAGCCAAAAGCGAATAGCGCCTTATAGTGAAGAGACATGCAATCTCGTTGGTCCGTGTTTGCCCTGACAATGAGTTGGTCCACGACGTCGCCGAAAGTCAATGCCTCAATGCTCATCGAGAACGCCTGTGGCTAAACGATCAAATCCGCCGCTAACGTTGTTATCTGTTAACTCAGTCAAGCTGACAATATGGCTCGTTCAAATCTTGGCCGCCTGGGTAGCTATCCGAGGTGAAAGAAGTTCTCAGGAACCGCGCGTATTCAGTTTGAATTCGAATCAATGGAGGAAAGTAACAGCGGCGGCACTGCTCTGAACGACAACAGCGGCCCGAGCGCCCACACTCGCACCCATGCTGTAGTCGGAGAAGCAGAACAGGTAGATTTTTCTGAAATCGCTTCCACCATCATTTGGCCGTCCTACGGTCGTATTCTGTTTGCCACTTCACGAGCTTTCTTCGGACGGATCGTGCATGGAATCACGAAACATCGTTGAAATAACCCTACGCAATCCGAAGCAGTTCTTTCATACGGCACCGGTGCTTCAGCCATCAGATTCGCCGCATGCTGGCTTTGAGTTCTTCCAGGGCAACAATTCAGCGTGAGCAGTCTGACCCCAGGTTCATCGTCAGCAGAGCATACTTGACACATGCGGCCAATCGATAACTCAATAAGAATTCGGAGGATGATGTGGCGGGACAAGGAATTGCGGCATGTTGCCAAGAACAACAGCGGCCCTCGCCTCAGAGCAAAAATGCATGCGCTCAAAGAAAGCATTGAAGGGCAGAACGTGCCCGCTGCATGACCACAAGGGTGGCTTCGAAGAGCTTTGTTCACATTATGTCACACCGATACCAATCGTCAGGAATAATCGCAACGCTATGACAATATTTGGCGTGAAGAGGCCGAGACGGAAGTTTCGAATGGATAGCAGGATGCCGAGAGGAGTGCCTTGCTCGTATTGAAGCATCATATTTGAGGCCATCACAAGTAATAGCAATTGCCTTCGTTCTTGCGTGAACTACATTGAATTGCCTATGTGGCTGCGGAGGACTTGATTGACAGATGGTTTCTGGAAAAAATCTCTCGAGTTTCCGCCGAGGCGGCTTTCTCGGCTTGTTCCGCTGCTGAAAGAGAACTAGATTCCCATTCTTTCTTCCGAATGGGGAGCAACTGAGATTAGATCCTTCGCTTTCAAAGTCTGTGCACAGAGCGCTTCCTTTAGCTAGTTTTCTGCCGATGCTGGATCTGCTGCTGAACTCCTGCGAAATTCGCAGCTGAGACCCGCGTATTTCGCTAGAACCTTTGTCACGAGTTTGCTTCGCCATGGTTGAAAACGGAGTTCTCCGTTAGGGCTTTCACTCCCCGAGTGAAAGGCACGAGATTTTTTCTTCATTTTTCTGAGTGGGTCGAGACTCGCCTAAGAATCGTTTGCGGTGAAAACAGCGCCTTTTCCACGCATTTCGGAGATATCATTCGATAGAAGTGCTCTCAACCTCCTGTGGGAAAGATAAGTCAGCAAGTAACGGATCGAACTTTGCTCAATGAAGGTAGTTACGCGGTGAAATTCTGCATGTGGTGAGGCATCGTCTCCTTATCTTCAGTAAACTTTCGCTGCCTCTTCGTCGATTGTTGATCTCGCGATCTTATCGTTGATCGGACCGAGTTTCATCTGGGCGAAAATTGGCTTCATGAGGGGGACGTTGAAAGAAAAACACGGTGTGTTCAACACGGCGATCAATCCGGAAACAACGACTGTCTTGAGCATTTTTCTGTCGAGAATGGCTTCCTGCTTCTTGTGGTAATTCACGTGTGGGTGATCAGCAAGCTCCGGCGAAAATTGGCTTCATGAGGGGGACGTTGAAAGAAAAACACGGTGTGTTCAACACGGCGATCAATCCGGAAACAACGACTGTCTTGAGCATTTTTCTGTCGAGAATGGCTTCCTGCTTCTTGTGGTAATTCACGTGTGGGTGATCAGCAAGCTCCGACTGTCTTTCGCGGTACGAATGAGCGCCGGACACAGGGTGCATGCCTGCATGAAGCGGTCTTCAGTGGGCTTGAAATATTCCATTACCCAATCAGAATCTGAGAACCAAGCGGAATATATGTATGATCAGTACCAGCAATTCAGAAGCCCGCGATTCAATGTCTTGGAAAAATATCACGAGACTTGGAAAATGAGTAGTGTTTATCGGAACCTACTTCTTGGAGTTCGCGGTCGCCCTCTGCTTCTCGTGCTGCGTGGTCTGCTACGTTTTGGCGAAGGTGCTGGGATAACTTCGTCGACCGGTCGAGATTCAACCTCAGAGTTGCCTGAAGAACTCAGGTCCATCGGCAGCCACTGGGCTAGGGAATCCCATAGGTCGTCGGTCGTTCCTATTTGTACCTGTCTCATTTCGATTAGTCAGGAACCCAGTTTGCACGTTTGGAGCTTAGGAGCGATGATGCATCATCACTGAAGTTCTATGGTTGCTCGAGGGAGCTTGAGCGCACAACTGTGACTGTGATGCTGAACTGAATCAGACTGCAGACTGAATCCGCATCTCGTCAGTGTGGCGTTGTGGTATAGAAATGTTGGAGGTAGTTTAATATCAAACCAGACGATCGATTCCAACCTCCAGACACACTCGGAGTAGAAGACATCCCTTGAATCAGTGGAAACACACTCGAAATTCGGATACATGACAACTTCTCAGCGGGGCTCCAACGGTCTTTGAGCACGCGTCTCTGCTTCCTTCTTCAATCGAGACCAGCCTCTCCTCGTCCTTGTTGGAGATTCGGGCAATGAAGGAAGAGCGAACGGAGTCGGGTTCGCCACCCGTCAGTCTTCTGCATTTTGCCTTTATTCCCTTATGATGTAGAAACTTCTGCAGGTCCCAGTAGTTGTACGAGCGCTCGACGTTACCGATGTACATCTCGACCTGATCTGTCATCGGCCCGCCACGTTTTCGCTCCACATATTTGTACCCGTCTCCTTGCTCGACGTTAGGGATGTCGTTCGACGTTCGGCTCTGCGACGTGTCGTCTTCTCTGCTTGTATTGGCGGCTGTCGGAGAAGTCCTGGCCGGGCATCGATGGTCTGAAGACCGGCCGCGGAATCTTCATGCCTAGGAGCTTCGACCTCTGCGTTGGGAACCTTGTCAGCCGTACGGGCTGTGGTCTCCTTCTTCTTCTTGTTCTTCTTCTTCGACTCCCTTTCCTTCGTCTCAACCAATTCTCCAATTGTTGTGCCGGGCGTCTGGGAGGCTTCCCGCTCACCCTCAGTTTGCACACCCCTTTCAGTCCGTTTGGTAACAATCTGCCGCAGCTGTTGGGAACTGGTGCCCAGAGGCGCAGCAAGATCATTCCGATGGCTATTCGTCTGACGCTGGAGTTTCCCGTCCAGTGTCGTCAAGCCATCAAATATAACCTTAAGGTTGTTTTCGTAGTCGACATCGCGATGTGAAATCGCCTCCCTGAGCTCCTCCAGAGACTCTCTGATGCCATCCAAGAGCTCGAGGGAAAGGTTAGACGTCGGGACTTGATCCCTTGGGGATCCCGCGACAGGGTGGTTTGTCAGCTGCACCTCCTCATCGATTTCCCGGGCACAGTGTACACAAACGAAGTCTTCGGTTTTGCCTTCATCCAGAGCCGTACGACTGAAGGTGCCGTGACAATATCTGCAGAAAATCACCGTCAGTGGCCTCGTGGACCTTGCTGCCGTGAACGACAGCCTCGGGGTGCACTGGAATTCCGGCGTTGAGAACTCGAAGTCAAGAGTGTTCGCCTTTCGAAGAGCCTTCATCCGACGGAGTCCTCCCGGTGAGACGTGTGGGGTGTCCACCGCTATCATCCCTCGAGTTTGGCTCCTTGTCAGCACTCTGTTGCTCATTGTGGCGCAGCCCGACGCCGAGTTTGTCTCGAGATGGTCACAAATTTTCACAAAAATCGCGGGATAGTTCAGTCCAGGACTGAACAGTTAGTTTCGTGGGACACGTTGAACTTATTCGAAGATTGAATACTTTGCGGGTCTACTAGTGATAGTGACCAGAGGCAAGATCCGATTGGGGTTCCGGGCTCGATCAGGAAGTGAAGGTAAAATCCGGAAGAATCGAACACGTCGAGTGGGCATTTGGCCTTGAATTCTTGTTCGACGGTTGAGCGTGGACAGTTCGAGCATCGGAGGCGAGCAGGAAGTAAAAACAAGGAAAATGTAGTAGTATCGTACCTCATGATAAGGCATCCGCCGAAGTTGGTCCAAGGAAGATGTGATCTGGGCAGGTGGGAGTTATTGCACATAGGTCGATTGCGAAAACGAAAACTGATAAGTTTGCGATAACAAGGGTCATGATCGAGGCAAGGATTTTGTAGCGGAATTTCGTCGAGCAATTCGCGGCGAAGTTACGGGTGTTTTTCTAAAATCGCGGATGCCGCGATCTGTTCTCTGAATCCGCCGATACTCGGATAAATGTGCAACAACATGTATAAATCTCTATACCAAATGTCTCTCCTCGAATGATCCACCACGATGCTGCATGTGCTGCAGAGAAGCTTGTCTCCTGAGGAGTGTAAGCTACCTTGTGCGAATCGTTCGGCTCGAACCTCCGCGGAGAAGTGTTTGGATATTTTTTGACCAGGTTTCGGGTCACTCATTTTGAGTCAATTTATCCGACCGATCGGCATGCCGCCACAGACAAAGGCATGGACTGATATGATTACCGAGGGAACGATGTGAACATTGATTGTGTTTTGAGTGAGGTGCGCGCGATGTAACGAGTGCGCATCCCAAAGAGAGCCAGGGCCGTTCCGCACTGAAATTCTTTTCTCGGTCTGCGCACTGAAAATACTGAAGCACTGAATTCCATCTCCACTAATTCAGAGGGAGTTGATGGCGGAATTCGGTTAAATACGGATGGAAACAGAAAAATCGCAGATTTTGTGGCGGCCGGGAATTCTGCGAGAAAATCCCAGCCCTAGGCATTATTGATCTTGTCCCCTATATTCATTGCACATGCACATGGTATCAAGCACTCAAGATTTGATTCCTAATACGTGAACACCAAATCGATGGCTAGACGTGAGCCTGAAGGTGACATTCTTTACCGCTGGACTGCGAAGGGTCAGCCACGGATGGGACGTCAACGAACCATAACCATAAGGCCGAGAGATACTTTGTGTCAGAAGCGGAAAGTTCAGTCATTTCATGGGCAACGCAGTATGAAGATCTGGAATGAGTGGAAAAATTGCAAATGTCGACTTCAAACAGGAATCTGAATGCATTCGTTGATTACAGGACTGACATTGATTCATTGAATTTAAATGGGTATTGATCAGTAGCGTATTTAGGGGGGGGGAAGGGGGCAGTTGCCCCGGGCGCAAAACTGAATGGGCGCAAGCTTCCCGAGGGCGCATAGTTCAGGGGGCGCGAGCGCTACGTTGCAGCCGATCTCCGCTGCGAAAAGAATTCAAGTTGTCTCGAAAAATAGTATCGGGGAGCCGCGACTGAAGTTCTGTGGATATTCGTGATTGTAGGCGAAATTCAGATCGTCTCAACTTCCTGACTCGTGCCGAGAGTCGGTTGAGGCTAAATCCCAGTCATTGGCTAAAATATAAGCAATGTTTTGCGATATGATCGAGCACTGCGATTCAACTGAACCGGAGAGTTTGTCAAGGAACTCTACAAGTCGCAACGTTGAATGCTGCGGACGAAAACGAGGTGAAAACAGAAGAAAACAATGTTGGGGTAGGTGGGAGCCAGCGGTAGCCGGCGGAGGCGGCGGTCTCTCGTCGTTGACGTGATGATCGGAAGCGAAACCACCCGTCGTGCTAGAACTTCCGTTAGTATTTTGCCCTCTCCCAAATTTCTCCAAGAGTGATCCTATGAACGTGTCCCACGTTAAAAGTACGGTCAATTCAAATTAGCGACCGTCATCGGTACCAGTGCAGTAGCGTTTCTTGCTAGCTCTGGAAGCTAATCAACGACTCCACGGGACATGCCTCTGACAAGGATGGTACTTAACTTTGCCTTCTCAGTGGTTTCCCGGGAGCGAAACGTCTGTTAAATTTCTGCAACGCTATCTACTTCATTGCAATTCCTATTGCGTACCTATTCAACCTCTCTATTCGTTTTGGTGTTTTTCCCAAATCATTCAAAGAATCCTTAGTCATACCGCTCTATAAGGGCAAGGGCAACAGGACGGACCCTCCTGAGTTTAGGCCAATCACTATCACTATTTTCCTGTCCAAACTCTTCGAGAAGTGCATACTTGCTCAACTTGAAGAACTCGTGTCTGCTTCTGACTTCCCATCGCCTCATCAGCATGGCTTTCGTCTTGATCACTTCACGGATACAGCTCTATGCGAGGATGTAGAAGTGAAATTTGAGAGTTCATAACATGGTGTCAGAAAGTTCCTGATCAGAATCCGTGCCTCGGAAATCGGCATTTTTGCATCCCGACGCAGAAAATCATCAGACGGGTACGTCAGCCTGCAAGGCGTTTTAGGCCTAGCTGCGAGCCCTACGCATCGACAAATAAGAGCGTTTTCCGCTGCTGCGCACAGAAAAATTCAAGTCGGAGCCAGGTGGCAGCAACCATGCCCCCTCCAGACGATAGGAAAACCAGCGATCTGTTCGGTGCAGTTCAAACTGAACAGCAACCGTCGGCGCCCGACGCCGCCGTAGTGGCTAGACAGGCTCTCGCCTATGTGAGATCCAGGATCACGAGACTGGCGAACCGTAGTGTTTCTCTGATCGATGCGGCCACGGACTCCATCGAGCCGGTCGACGATCTTGACCAACTGAGAGCGCAGCTGAAGGACACGCTCCCCGAGCTCCATGCAAAGCTTCAAGAGCACGTCAGCATCCCAACCGTCGCCAGCCACGAGGCTCTCGTTGAGCGCGAATACGAGAAGCACAGCGACTACGTGTCACATTACAGACATGGCTCCGATAAGGAGTCAGATCATCCGGAACGAACGAACAGACCCCGTCGGGGGTCATGCCTGCAGAAATCGGGCAGTCAGTCGGCCCCGCCGAGTCGGGGGCCTCTGGCCCAGCCAGTTCGAAACCTTTCCGTGGCTGAGAAACCATTACTTCAGTGTTGAGCTCATGCAGCCCTCTTCCCCTTCGGTGTTGGAGGATTTGGAAGTCGGAGAGACCGAATTCCAATACCGTTGCCCAGTACTCTTTGACCGGCGCGGTGGGGTTCTCCGCTCGACCTGGTTGCACTGCGCCGGCATCAAGTACCATCTCGACCTGCGAATGCAGGAGCATCCAGATAGGAAACCATTCTTTAAGGAAATTCAACGCTCGTTCTACGAAGACGACAAATCGACAGGAGCGAACAACATAACCCACGCGGAGGAGCTGGTATGCAATCTCATCCAGACATTTGAAGCAGGCCATTTCCCACTTAACAAATGGGTGACCAACAGTACTCAGCTATCTAAATTTATCCAAGACGGGCAGGGTAAAACCGCTCAGGTGGCTGCTGGCGACGTCGAGACCAAGTTCCTGGGAATTCCCTGGAATCTAGGAGTTGATTCTCTCCGCATCGACGTCCATGAGACGATTCATCTACTCTCTGAGGGTACTCCGACAAAGCTCAAACTCCACCAAGGGCTAAGTCAAATCTACGACCCGCTTGCATGTCCATTAACCTCAAGATCCTAACCCAGAAATTGTGGTCCAAGAAGTTGGATTGGAAGCAGCCGCTAACGGGAGAGCTCGCAGAGGTGTACAGCAAGGCAGTCTCTGACCTCGAGTATGCGGCAGGAGCGGCAGTCGACAGATGTCTATTCCACGTCCACACCGGAAGCTCTCGCAGGGAGCTCCACATCTTCGCGGACGCCAGCCTTCCGGCGTATGGCTGCGTCGCTTACGTGCTTCGCGCGTCGGCGCGAGAATCGTCGAGGGCCTCCAAGAGTCTTTCCAGCAGATTTTCTTCTATTCCGACAACAGCTCGGTGCTCGGCTGGATCCGAGACGATCCCAGCAGATGGAAGCCGTTTGTGGCAAACAGAATCAGAGAGAGTCAAGCGCTCACGCAAGTTTCCCCTAGATATCGATAGCGGATGAACTTTCTCAATAAATGTGTTCACGCTCTGGTCGCCTCTTTCTCCCAATAAAAACAATAACACAAGTAGAGGCGCTAGAGCGGGAAGTTTCTACCTCGGAGATCTTTTCCCTAGAATTTCTCAGAAGTGTAGAAGTGAACTTTGAGAGTTCATAACAATACTCTCTCGCCCTCACCAAATCTCCTGTGGAATCCCGCCAGGCTCAGTCCTTGGACCATATGTGTTTCTTATTTACCTATATGAATCCTATCCTCAAACTCAGCAACTCGCTGTCACCTCACCTCCGGGTGATTTCCTATGCCGACGATACGTCTGTCCTCTCCAAGCTACAGTATCATAGATTCCCGATAATCCGCACTCCCGATAATTCGCAATTCGCAGCGATTTTCTGAGTAGTTTCGTCAATTCGCTCGTAGGCTCTATATTGAAGCATCCGATATTTTGCGGGAATCCCCATTATTCGCAATTCGCGAATGGGAATCACTATTACTTCGCGCTTATCAGATCATGTTTCATCGCAATGTTGCTTTCTAGAGCCGGAAAAGTTATGAGCGCAGCTGAATGCGATGGAGGAAAAGACCTGTGAGGCCCGTTTTCCATGCGAAAAAGTCTTCCATGAAATCGTCATCTTTGAATGTGTATCGAAGAGAGTAAATCCTGCACCCCCGGTGAACGCAGGGCAGGTATTCCTCAATCCGGCAAGATTTCTCCCGTTCTCACCTACCAAGTTGTAGAAATATCACGTATGACGTTGTCAGTCGATAAGAACTTTGTGAAACATTTCAACCTTATAAGGCTCATTTCAATCTGTAGATCAGGGCTTCTCAAACTTTTCTCGTGGCGGCACCCCGCGGCACCTCAAGCTTGGGGCGCCGTAGGACATGGCGGCACGGCACCACGAGTGCCGCGGCACTCCGCGGCAGTTGGGTGCCGGCGGCACACAGTTTGAGAACTTCTGCTGTAGATTATATAAGCGTATCGTCGATGAACTCTAGTTTTGGTTACTCCCTATAATTCGCAATTCGCGCGAGTTTCCTGAAAGTGACTCCCGGAAATCGCGAGTAATCGGGAGTCTACTGTAAATAGGGATAGATACAAGATACAAACGTTGGTTTATTATTGGAACTGCAAGTCTCTGCACCGCTTGAGCTCTCAAGAGAGAAATATTGGTCGTGGTGTCCTCGATGTGTCCGTTCCACCTCAGATTCCGCTCGGAGGTGATCCCAAGGCACCTGGCCCGGTCTGAGAGCACGATGTGGAGTCGAGGGCCTTCAGCGGCGGCAGCTCTGATCTGGACAGGCTGTGACCGAAGAGGACGGCACTCGTCTTCGACGGGTTGATGCGCAAGCCGAATCCTTCAAACGTACGGACGACTTCCCCGATGTAGACCGATGCTCTGTTCAAGTCTGCGTCGATAGCCTCTCGGCCGATATGGAACACCAATGTGGTATCGTCTGGGAATGTGACGACCTTGCAGGGATTTCGCTGGGTGATGTTCAACAGTATGAATTTGATGTACATAGACGAGGAACGCGAATGGCCCGACGGTAGATCCCTGCACGGCTCCAAGGTCGATCGTTCTCCACTCGTTGTCAGACCTGATGTCATTGACCTGGACTGCCTGTCTTCGACCCGACAGATACGAGCCAAACCATCTGGTCGTTTTCTGCGGTAAGCCGACAGCAGACAGCATCCGCAGGAACGTGGAATGCTGCCAACATTGTGTGAGAAGCCCTGGTTTATATTTTCCCGCTCGGAATCTATGGTTAATGTAAGGTTTCTGGCATGATCTGTCTCTTCAACTGTAGCTCCCCCAGAAAATACTTGGCTGCCTGCACATGGCTGTCAGGAGGGCTGCCCAACGTTGGGCCGGCCAGCATAGTCGCCGACTGGGAACTCTCATACTCTTGAGCCCGACCGCATACTATGCCGCATTGCCGCATTGTGTAGTGCACTCCCGCATATTCCACTGCATGACTGCATATTTTGGTGCATGGCTCAACGCATATCCGACCCGCATACTTTGGGAGAATTCTATGGCGCATGAATTGTCTAGCTCTCCAGATGATATAAGAGAGTATCAGCGGGCAGTCCGTCGATCTACTGTACAGCCGTAGATATTTCAATCTCATCAACGGAGGACTTGCTGGAGAAGTTGGATTCCAGCATTTTAGAGGCGCCGGAGGGCGAAGGCTGGGAAGTGACATCGTTTCTCTGCGATTTTCACGATCGCCTTCGATGGCAACGAGGAACATGATAGACGAGGGGCACACCTTTTACGACTTTCAAGCCGGAAGCGATCGTCTTGTAGATTCAAGCGTAACATTTTCGGGTTTTGCTTGGTTTATGCTGACATCGCCAGAACTCCGTAATATCATCTCGACTCAGCTTGGCAAAAACGAACTGATACCTCACGTGGGTGAGCCTCGTTATTCATCTTTGAGTCTCGGCTTCCGTCGACATTTCAAACCGGTCACCTTGCGTCGCGCAGCCGACTCAGAATATTCAGATTGGACTTCCCAAATTGCACATTGCACTTCACCGATACGTCGTTTGACTATGTGCCAAGTTCGGGAGCTGAACAGCGATCTCAAAACTTTCTCTAATGTTTCCACGAGAACATTCCTACCCCTGTGGCCGACTTGTCGCGGTGGCCGGTTTGTCGCAGTGGCCGGTTTTTCGTGTACCCTCCCCGCTCTGTTCAAGATGCTGAGGAGAGGTCCAAGAGGCTTCACCAGCTGTCGCAGGCAGTCGGACGCGCCTTGACAGGCGATGTCCAAGACGTTCATAATCGGCTGAAGCGTTTTGATCCGAGGTTTCCGGCCGTTCGTGGGTTTCGATTCTTTCTTACAATTAGGCTCGGATGGTTTGGGAATTCGTGGGAGACCTCGAGGTTTGTTCGACTTCATTTTCACCGTTTCGTGGGTTTCGCTATCGTTGTTGGTCCGGGGAGGTTGACACAGATCGCATTGTTACCCGTGCCTACCACGGCCGTTTTCGCAGCAGCGGCATACGACTCTTATGCCGTGACGGCTGCCTCGAGAAATTGCTGAGTTTCTGTGAAGATCCCCCTCTGAGGTTCTGCAGGTGCAGCCTTCAGCTGTTGTAGAATTCTACTTTCCATGACTGCATTTCGTCGCTTTGTCTCGCAAGCGCGGAGGGGACATAGCCGGCAATGAGGATTGGTGTGACCCCTTACAGTTTACGCGTCTAGGATTGCTCTCGGAGTCCGTAAATATGATGGACTCCCATACCTCTCACCAGTGGCGGAGGGGCTGTTCCAAATTTTTAATGTCCCCGGTGTATTTTTTCCCTAAATGATTCGGCTTGATATTGGATTGTTTGTTCGGCAATTGTCAAGTACAAACATTTATTTAGGTATGCAATGATTCATGAAACTCTCCCTGCTGAACTGTAGATTCCACCATGGAGGCCGGACCCGAGGCCCCCTCCCCCTGGATCCGCCACTGCCTCTTACAGTCCGCTGTGCAGGTGGATACCATATGTCCGAGTTTAGAACAAGTATAGCAGGATATCGGAGTGCCGGCATGGAGGACGACTCCACGGAATTTCCCTGCCAGCGTTCCTTCTTGGAGGGACACCGTTGATTTTTAAGAGGACTCGGTCGGTTCTCCCCAGAACGATTTCAGCGCAGCTTCTTCCCTTCGTGGTTTCTCTACGCTGTAGAGTCCCGTAGCCCGTAGAGTCTACGGGCCGTCTATGGGTTCCTCATCGGTGGGTCGCGGCGCAGCGGGCGTTTCCAGTGCCCACTATTCATCGCGGGACAGCCAAGCGAATCTTAATCGATCTCCTTCATCCCGTCCTTCCATCTATCTCGCAGGTTCTCGAGAGCGGGGATAAGGGTTTCCTCGCGCCGAAGCGCCCGGAGAAGTAATTTTTCGTGCACTCTTCTAGATACCGTCATACGACTCAGGTTCGCGAGGCCTCCATCGCGTAACTCGCCGGCGACACCATCCGCCGTCTCTCAAGGACCTCGGATCGACTCGTCCTTGATGCCCTATCTTCTCTCACACTGGTTTCCCGCAGTCCTCCAGATCGTGGGAGGTCTGGGATGGGTTGTCCGGGTCTTCTGTAGATCATCTCTTGCCAACCACGGAAAGGGCCAAGCCCAAGTGGACTTCTCACATTATACGAATCAAGGTGAGAAAAGGCATCTGTTATGAAAAAACTTCAGTGATTCAGTCAGTGACTGAATCGTGTGTTCCGTAGGACTACGTCGTCAGCTTGAATCTCAACCATTGCTGATGGCCGAATAGACGAACGTCCAAGAAATTTTCAGGGAACGTTGAGGTGGTTGATTTCAACCGAGCATGTTCTCCAGCGTAAGCCAGAGATTTGTCTGTAGGACGCATAAAACAAGTGATTGAAAACGAGGTCACAGTTGTTATCATGTATTGAAGCCCTTCCTGAGAAATTCATGGATTCTACACACGTAGATTCAAGAAGGGAAGTCGAAGTCCACGGGGCTAGCATCCAGAGCCGCAAGTTTTAGACGGACCGAAACAGCCGCCTCCAAATCGCACCGAACGGGGTCCCGTTTAACGAAACTCGTTTGGAATCCGTCGACAGGAGACACCGTGCGCGGTAACCACAGTCTCCGAATCACTGAGGCATACAGAAGAGAGGGCGAGCAGGAAGCTTGAAAGTCGAACGGAATGAATCTATGTTCTCAAGAGTGGTCAAAAATGAGTTCGCGAAGGACATTGTGGTTGAGTAACATATATTCATGAATTCACAAGTAGCTGTTGCCTGTTGGACACATCTACCTACGCTGACATGGAAACGTTCACGGAGAAGCTGAAAGATTGTCGCGCAGCGCGAGCGTTATCGAGTATTCGCTTTGTTCTATGAATCGATGGCTCTAGTCGTGGTTCGTTGAGCGAAGAACTGTGCCGGTTATCTGGGAAGCGTCACTGGAAGTGAGCACCTTGGAAAACGATTCGAGAGAGTTGGCCGGTTTCAAGGTAACGATGCTGAGGTAATTGTTGGCTTAAGTGCTCATTTCGTGTTTTGAACGTTCACGTTGAAGTTGAAGTGCTTTCAGTGGTGACAAAGGACTGTAAGACGGGTGGTTGCCAAGGGTGGCAATACGCAGCATCGATTTCGGCCCAGCAGTCGCGCTTGTTCGCGCTCAGGGCGTTCGAAGCAGACGCCGGCGCCGCACAGTGGCCAATTTTGCCGATTTAGGTGGACAAAATTATCTCGGTATGTTTTTCGAGTACTTTGAGTTCCTGAAGTCAGATTTGACCTATGAGAGGGGTCTCCGAAACGTATTTTCCAAGTTTTTGAGAGTTTCCGAGATTGGCGGTTTCGAGGCATTTTTAGGATTGGAAAGCCTAAAATCGTCATATCTCGCGAACGAATAGGCGCAGAGCTTTGTTCGAGAGATTCCCGAGATGCTCTCAAGATGGGCTTCACGTTGCAGACGTTCCAAACACCATTGCCAATACAGTGAGTCCCCGTTATTCGCGGTCAATTGGTTCCAGGATCCTCCGCGAATAGCAGATTTCCGCGAATAATGAATCATCTTTTTTTAACATTGTCGCCCCCCAAGGTGGGGTTCCGGAGAGGCGTCTTCGGAGATTCCATGTGAATATTATGATGCCGTTCGCTAAGAAGATACTAGAAACCCGATTGCTCTCAGCACAGCTCGATCTCTGGCTCGTACTTCTACACCAGTGTTTCCCAAAGACTTCGACCCCAGGCCCCCATAAGTGACTTCGAAAAAATCCGCGCCCCCCGCCCATCAGCAGCAGCCTTATCGAGACTCTATTCATGTATGTTCTGTTTTATTTCTCATCACGGGAGTTTTTCCAGTGAGATACGTGTGCATCTTGTTCAGCGTACAATTTCTCGATTTGGGGTGCGAGTGAAGCAATTTTTTGACGGATATCCCCTTTCTCAGAGACTTCTGAGCGGTTTCTCTTGACATCAACCATGTCACTCACTGCGCTGAATACACCTTCGACTAGATAAGAGGAGGAGGAGTAGTGCGCGATGAGGGCCTTGGCTTGCGAACTGAATCTCATATACTCGGATCCTACTCCCTCGTTGAGCCGCATCGGAATACCTTCGCTCCGGAACACGCTCTCTAAGACCTTATCAGACTACAGTTCTGCGAGTTCATGCTGGAATTCGAATTCGACCGCGCTGAGATCTATCGGAAACGGCTCTGTTATCCGCAGAGAAAATTGCATTGATATCAAGTCGTTGAAGCGCTCAGTAAAATCGTCGATGAGGGATGTCGAGTGCTCAGTTATCGTTCCGAGGGAGCCGTTCGGAACTTCAAATTTGTTGAGCCGCGCGAACTGTTCGAATCGTCTCGACTGAATATTCTCGACAGCTTCTGTATTCATCAATCCCGATCAGTTCCTCAAAGATTTAAGAATGAAGAGGCGAGCAAAATCCTGAGCGCCCGCCACGGAGAGAGCGCCATCGGGGCGGTCAGTGTTACTCGTTCACACTGGATCTTCCAAAGCCGCTCCGCCACACGGCGCGATGCGTGATGGCGGCATCGAGCTTAGGCATGGGTTCGAGGAATTTTCCAGTCTGAAGATCTTTCTTCTCTGACGAGCCCCAGTTCGATAGTTTGAACTGCCCTTGCAACGTCGTGCCCCCTAGAAAAGTCGCCGTGACCCACCAGGGGGGCCAGGGCCCCCTTTTGGGAAACACTGTTCTACACTGTTCCTAACTTAACGATCTGTCGGCATTAATTGGAACAACGCCCCCGACTACTCCAACAGCCGTGTGGTGCTAGCTTTCTCATGTTCTTTCTAGAGACGTGTTCTGATTCTCCGTCACAGTATCACAACGTAATCACTGTCCTCGAGAAGCTGCACACCGGTACAGAAGAAATTTTCCAATCATTCGGTCTGCCCAAATTCGGATTCTTGGCCGTTTTCGGCGTTATTCAGCTCGAAACGGCAAAATAGAAGCCCAAAGCGGGCCAGCTGCATTGAAATTGTGAATATCTCGATGAGAGCTTTCCAAAAAGTTGTCATTCAGCGCTCTAGCCCTTCTCCTCGCCGAAAAACGAGCATCCCCGCGCAGGAGAATCTTCGATCATGTCGACGGATCAGTGATTCTATGTCCTCCGAAGAAGGGGCCGCAATCAAATTTCGCAAATTTCCGCAAAAATGTGCGAGTTGTGTCGGATACTGGACAGGTAGACCTACAATACGTGATAGGTCCCGACACCCGCAAATACCCGCTCAGATGTTTTCCAGGTACGAGAAAATTGCTCATTTCAGCTGGAATTCCACTGTTTCGCCGGAGCCCTCTTTGCATACTCGGGAGCAGAAAAATGACCGCCTGGGTGGCTCGGTGGCTCATTCCCGTAGTATAGAGTGTAATCGAATAGGTACTTCCCGGAACAACTTCCAACTTCTGTGTTCGTTTTGGTCCAAAAGGCAAAAGACCAAATCAGTCGTTCTCCGAGGGGCTCATTTCGGCTACTTTCCGTGGCCTGTTGAACATACAAATGGTGGGAGGATTCGAAAAAGCTCTTGGCTTCCGGAGTTCTAGCCATCGAACAACAAGATGAGATACTCAGTATACCGGGGTTCTGACTTCGACTTTTGTCCACCTAAATCGGCCAAGTTGGCCACTGTGCGCCGGCGCCGTCCGAAGCGGCGATGGCAGCGCCCTCACACGGGAGAAGAGCTGTTAGCATAGCCGCCGGCTGGTCTCCATGTAAACTTCCGTTGCAGGCGAGAGTGAGAGCCCTCTCTCAAATTGTCGATGGATGCTCCCCTAGAAGCAATTCATTAGACGTAGTCCAACGTCAAAATATTTCACAGTGGATTTGCCGACTTTCAAGAGGCTTGTTATGTATCTGCAGCTTCTTTCCTCTTCTGACAACGAAACGAAACGATTCAGACGATCTGACTTTGAGACACCTGAATATGCAATTGACCAGTGATTTGGCCGTGGCAACAGCAGTCGAAATATGCTCACTAAACCTAGTGGGCCAAAAACAAAGTTGCCCGATTATCCGGCGTCCCGTTAACATTGGCTTCAATCGGGAAAATATATTTGGGCGGGAGAATTTCGGGCCGAAGAAGAGAGTGGGCGTTTCATCCGATGGGCCGATTAAGCGGATTCTACTGTACTTACCATTCAAGGGTGGAGAGCCAGGGAAAAACCTTGAGAGGTTTTCAACGAGTTGAAGCCGTAAGCGGAGGATCCATTAATAATAAGAAGAGGGGTTTAGGAAGAATTTTGCGTGAAATGAATAAGAACACGTGAATTAAGAGGTTTCGAGCGATTCATTTGACACAAGCGAATGATGCTGGAGTGAAAGAGTTGGGAAGGCATATCTTATCGTTTGGTTGCGGCCTCAAGTGATATTAGAGAATCAGAATTACTTCGCGTAGAAGGAAGCGCTGATCAAATAGCATGGACAGGTATGAACAGTATTTCTAGGGTCGAAAGTAAAAATGTGGATTGGAATTTGTTTTTTTTTTTTGCGGTTTTTCTTTGACGAGGGTACCAGGAAATCCATTTACGGACGCTCGCTTTACAGCGAGCAGTGTGAGACTCGAGCGGTGTAGTGCAAATCCGCTAATACTCACTAACCCCGGAGTTGAACTCCGCCTCGTTAGTAGAAGATTTTAGATAAAAATGCGTTTGATCAACGCGAGAACGGAAGTTTTAAAAAGACGTTCATTTTCCCCTCATTTGCGGTTCGAGGTCGATAGATGTTGTCCTCCCGCTCAGCGCGTGCGGACGGCACGACGAGGACCTGGGGGTCTTCGGTTTCCGGAGGCGGTGTCGGGCCGCGCTCGGGCGGGGAGGGTGACGTCGAAAGACGCGCCGGCCAGCCCATGCCGCTTGAGGAAGAATTCCGTCTGAGGCATATCGGCGCCGCAGCGAGAGATTGAGGTAGTACAGGCGGTCGGTATAGTATCCCCACCCCTGCCAATCCTCGCTCAACAGTGCCTTCAACTCTTCAATTGGACGTTCGCGGAGCGCGGGGTCGTGCCTCCGTCTTTCGTGGCAAAAGATCCCGTGGGCCGAGCTGGCCCACGTGCGGGTTTCATGGCGGCGGCCGGACGGCGTGGGATCCTCACCGTCAAATGGGTTGTCCATCGCAGACATTACGTTCAAGTTCCGACGAAGGGCACTCATTCACAAAACACGGAAAGTTGCGGTTTGAACGGAGTTGAGCACGGAGTCTTGAGCGAGCACCAGGAAGTTTGAGACAGGCACAAGACAGAACGTCAGCTCGCGGCGAAAGCCAGAGCGAAAAGAACTTGAGGCCGTTCGGATGTGCAGAACAAAAGGGAAATGTATCAAGTGTCGTCGAGCGGAGCTGTGCAGTGTCAAATTATTCTCAAAACATTCAAGTCCACGCCGACATCCCGTCGCCGAGGGAATATCACGAACCGAGGTTTGGTGTGTAATTTCTAGCCCGATTTATGTTGTAAATATACATGTCATTGGAGAATCCATTCAAGAAGAGTCTCCAAGCCGGAGACTCTGATTCAAATAAACCGCGCAGGGGAAGGAGGACAGTGACAGACCAAGATGGCAGCCTCCAGCAGCCATAACAGTGTCTCGTAATCCATCAATCATCATCATCGGACCCGCGGTCGTGTGTAACCTACACCGACCCGGAGTTCCTTTCTATTACGTTCAAGTGTCACCTACTCTCTCCTGTCGCGTCGCAGTGAAACCCAGTGTCGTCACTCTTCCTTCAGATTGATCCGTGATAGAACGGTCGCTTAAGAAGCGTCGAGAACCCTTAAGAGAACGGGCCGAGCTTGATTCGCTTCCTGAAATCGCTATGTAGATTGTTGTAAAGGATGCAATTCATAGTGCGGTATAATCGGGGTAAGAATGGAGAGGGTTGCCATGATGGAGCATACTTGTAAACGTTTCGATCGCCATAAGACTTTGACTCTGAGAGTCTTGTTCAGCATCGTATCGAGGAATTTGGTCAAATCTTCTGATGCAGTCTCGAATCTTCGTGCGAACTCTTGTGCGTCCATAGAGAAAAGCGTTGATGCAGCCTTGAATGGAGAGTGCAGTGGGTGTTGGGAAAAAAAGGCTCAAATGGAGATGAATCGAGAGATGTGATTATTCCAAAATGTTGGAGTCATCAGTTTGCGGGATGAGATGACAATTTGGATGTCGCGTTTTTCGAGTGCTTTCCCGGTAGCTTTACTGTGCAGACTTTCGATTTCGTGGTGATCTTGCGGAAGGAACGCGTGCGGTTGCCGATGGTTAAGGGAGTTCGGAGCGACGTATGATAGGAGCCGAAATCTTATTGCCAATCGCCGTAGGCGGGGTAGTCTAGACGATAGAACTCATCTGAGGTAGTTGAGATTTCTTTTTCGCCGTCTGATTTTTCTTCGTTGTCGTGCGTCTGGTCTTTTTGGGAGCGGGCTCGTCTTCAAGGTCGGGTTTGGCTGATCATCGGCACTTCGATGTTTCAGGAGTTGGATTGTCGATATCTTACATGATTGCCAACAAGTCCTCATCAAAAGTGTCATCGAAGTTTGACATTTTGAGCTGTTATCGAAGTTGTCAAAGGACACGCGATGTTCACAGTTTGATGAGTGATGAGGACTGCGCCAATGGATGGTTGAGCACGTGATCTCCAAAGCATATGGAAAGGGAATCAGCTGCATGTGTGTGCAAGACAAAACGTGTTTGCGGTCCGTTCGTAGGTAGGCAAAGCAAGCGGTCCCGTTCGTAACATGGCAAAGCAAGCACATACGCGAGAGTTGTGCGAGGGTTGACAGCGAGTATTCGAACGCCATATTTCGTATTCTCGGGGTTCATAACGGAGTGGGATTTTCTGATGCTTAGCAGCTTCATTTAAGCAGAGTCTAAGGAGGCGGTTATGAGCCTGGTGGCGCTTCGATGATGCAGGAGATCGATTGTCGAAATTTTCCATGCGTGGGTGCAAGTCGTCTTCGAACGCAGGGTTTCGAAGAAATGCGAGCAGCCGTTGTCGGCGATGATAATTCTGAGCGGTTTTAAATGGGAGTCGAGATTCGGCTAGTTATGTTCATCGTGGGAGCCTTGTCGAGGACACTTTGTGGAGGATTCATATTAGCGGGTTGATCGCCTGGTGTTTGCAATTCTTGGGATAGGGTAATCGTCATGGTAAAGGCGCGGAGATGATGGTCGTATCGTCGATGCAACGAATCGAGTGTCGATTGAGGCCTGGATGGGGAAAAAAACAATATATAACTCGGCGGGAAGACATGCAGAAGAAGAACATGCAACATCGTTGCATTTATGAAGAAATAGGTTACATGTCGTGTCCCCGCAGAACGTGACGGATCGAAGTATGTGTGCCCCCGAGTACCAGCCACCACCTGATTCTTTCCTTTGGGAAAGAGAGGGGATAAGAGAGGAGATCGTTCGCCGAGCCGTTTTCTAGCAGTATAGCCACAGAGAGATGATGACGTCATATTGCTGGAGATCGTTCGCGGAGCCGTTCGCAGATCGTTTGCGAGATAAGAGCGTGACGCTATAGAAACATTAAACGGATCCTCCGTTGAAAGAGGGAAGGGAACGTGCTCTAAGAAAGCGAAAGGTTGGCCCCTCGTCTCTCACTGCCTGTGTCAGACGAGTGGGGAAGAAATACGTGCTCCCCTTTGTTCGCTCGGAAGTTACCGCCCAGCCTCTATGAGTGCCCCAGAGATACAACCGGGGATGGCGAAAATATCCACTGGCTAAAGCGGCTGGATCAAAGACTGAGAAATTTCTGAGCGCGCAAATGGGCGCCGCGCCAACGATTGCCTTGAAAGGGCTGCAGAGTGAGCTCATCCGGAAGTGATGAATTCAAAGGGTATGGAACCTCTACATCCTTGTTTCCTGTGTGGTTTCCAGAGATGCCTCCGCGCAGAGCTCTCCTAGGATGACCTTCCGCCACTTATTTTTCCTCATCGATTCAGCATCTCGTCAATGAAAGTTTGTAGCTCGCGACACATCTCTCAGGCGACCATGATAGAGATTCATGATGACCGGAGCTCCGAAGTTCGGTCCTTGTTCGCCAATGACCACAATTGTTAGAGGAAAGTTCAGAGGAAAGTGTATACTAAAGTCTGCATAAGGGACGCTCACTCTGGATTCTTACTTCTGAAGTCCAACTTTGCCGTTGGGAATGTGAAGGCCCCTGGCCCCTGGCGCCGCGGCTCCAATTTCCCAGGACTGCTCCATCGCTCCCAGGAGGGTTCCGCGTTGCAGCCGAATATGAGACCGCGGAACCCTTGGCAGTAACGATCGCAGCTCTTTCTCCAATATTACCCTTGGTTGAGAATACCTGGATCAATATTCTTCATTCCTGTGTGTGAGCTCGCTGAAGCTGCATGCACCAGCTCCATCAAAGTCTTTCTCGGGATGAGGTCATCGGATCGATTCTGAAGGGAGTGGATACTCTGCTACAATGAGTCCTTTGGGAACTGGACAGCACTCCGATGTAAGCCCCATGTTCTGCTCGTGAAAAGGTTGTCGCTGTATGCTATCTTTCCTTCATGGCTGAAATTCGGCTAAGCTGTTGTTTATGTTTTTTCCTCTTGCTCAACGCTCTCGGCCAGCCGCCCAACTCTAATGCGCGAGCGAGCCAAGAAGTCGCCAGGATATGCCGAGCCATTAGTTCTCGATACGCCGCAAAGCACAGGATAACCTCAAGTTTTGTACTACACGCGACTCCTTGTTATAGACATTCATTGAGTTTCCTCTGGAAGCTACCGCATGCTCATGTTTATCTGGCAGCGGAACCTCTCTCACTCAAACCCAATGATCGGGAGGTAACTCTTTCATGGGAACGCGATGTAGAAACCAGCTCTAAGTACCTGACAGCGCATTGGGGTCTTCACAAGGAATGCGCTTTTCGAAACTGTGGCAGGATCCAGAAGAACATCGAACTCCTTCACTTGGAGAGGCGGGCCCTCATTCAGATCCGAGAAACTGATTTGGATAGACTCGACCCTCTCAGCACAGGAAGGATTCTGCAGGATATGTCCGAGCGATTGTATTGGAAGAACTATCACATGCGCTACAAGGGTACGTTCATAGTCGCACGGAAAAAAAATGCCGATATCTTACTCGGAAGCTTTCTAATCAGAAGGACGAGACGAGTCATCGGTGGGCAGGTTGTGCGCCTTGTCGCGAAAAAATTAGATCAGCAAGATATCGAAGAGGTTCTCCGACCGACGCGGATCTCAAACCACAGTGCCAGGTTCGAGCTTAAAGACTTCTCCATCCATTTTCCGGCCGAAGGACCGATGGCTCGCGTTCGATTGAGTGGCTGTGATTACGTGAGTACTCCTTTCTCAATCTTACAGAGCTATCACTGCTTCTTGAACATTCATTGTCTCTCTCTCTCTCTTATCCCGCTGGTATACATTTGCTGGTTCCTTTGCAGGGTGAAAACATCTACGTTTACGGCTACACCTATTCCTCAGTTAGATCAGCAGTTCCGTTGCCGTGGCAACCCCGAATGATCTCGAATCTGCCGCGATATATGTTCCTTGAAATGCCACTGACAATCGCAGCGCTGATCTCCCTCCCAATACTGCTATCTTTACGGCATAGCCGATCGATTCTACCACGAGGGCAAACTTGGACTAGTTGCTATCATCTCCTCAGTGGCAACAGTATAGATTCCTTGATCCAGCCGTCGAAGCAAACAGTGATCATACTGCTCATTTCCGGTATTGTTTCCCTGTTGATACAGTACCCGGTCAATCTACTCAAAGGGCAAGTGGTTTCTTCATCGTACAGTCAGAGAATTCGATCATCAAATTGCACGGTGAAGTTGTGCCGGTACGTAGCTTACCGGAAGCCGTGGTTCGAGCCGCAACAAAACAGCTACAATATTACGATATTGAAGCTGAAAGAAGCAGGACCCCAGGCTGAGGTGATTGATATCAATATGAATCGAGGCTGCTCGGAAGAATCGCAGTCAACGATTCGCATGACGAATTGGACGAAATATGCTCTACTTCTTCAATATCACACGCTGTGTAACGACCCTGAACTCATGAAGCTAGAGCTCGGTCATTTGAGCAGAATTTTACTTTTTGAGAATTCCGGAGGCTCGCACGCCACCCAACCCGTGTGTTCCATGGGTGAAAGCAACGGCGGTCACGTTTTGCTCGAGAAGCACTTCCAGACGACGTCGAGAATTCTTGAACATGATCTCTTGAAGTATCATCACGTAAAGATCTCCCTCTATCCTCAAGGAAGCGCTGAAACGGACTTCTGGATCAAGGCGCCCGTTTTGAAACGCAAGATTGAAACCACGATGGGAACTCTCCACAACAGATATTCAGATTTCGACATGTTTGACCATAAAGCCAACTTCATCGCGTCCGAACTCCGACAGATGCAGGGAACTTTCGGTGCATTTCTGAGCATTCTTCTCATCGCATTCGCTGCGTCACTCATCAGCCACGTAATGCTACGCCCGAAAAAAAACTCGCAGTCGGGAGATAGATTGAAATCGGGCCTATAAGGACGAGCGACGCACTTCGCCATGGGTGAAGATTCATAGGTTGGGGATTTGATATTCCCGCAGTCTCTCCTATGCGATCCCTATGGGCGACGGTGAATTACAGTAGAACCCCGTTAAAAGGGACTCAGCGGGACCGGAGGCTCGAGTCCCTCCTCACGGCGTAGACAGAGGGTGTCCGCATTAACGGGGTAAAATCATCATGGAGGGTATGGGACCGGGAAAGAAGCATCACGTCCCTCTTAACCGGGAGTCCCTATTAATGGGGTCCGCTTTAACGGGGTTTCTCTGTATCTTTCATATCGATCTATAGCTCATATAAACTTCTGTCACTCCGTTGACAGAAAATGTCTCCGAATTCACCGGAGCTCACACACCGATATCTGATGTCATATAACTGTCGGTTTCAAGACGGCTGCACTTCCAAGCATGGATAGAGCTGACTCCAATCTTTGTACTTACAAGCGAGGGAATAATACTGGCTCGTAAGGGGAACCACGGACACTCACTGCTACGGAGCATGACGAAGACTTCAAGAGATACAATTCCAAAGCTAGTTGGCACCTTTCCGTGTCTGTTCACTGATCTTTCATGACGAATATATTCTATGATCGAGGTGATGCCGCAGCAGCGTTTCGAAGAAGAGCCGAATTTCGGGAGGAAAACGGCATCACGCAAACGCACGTACAACAGCAAATCATTAGTTTCAAGCTCATTCAGAAAGATGACCTGAACAAAATCTTACAACCTTTGTCGAACTTATAAACAGATTTACAAAGGCCAGTGCCTTACTTTCCGATGACATCAAAATGGAGCAATCGGTCAATTCTCTCCAACCAGTGCGGGAACCAGTACGACTAGGATCGTCCACAGCCGCGAGAAGACACATCAATTTCAAACTTCGATTTCGAAGTTTGGTGCATTTGACGCGAAGGCTCGTGCACCACAAGTAATCCTCGGTCCGGATACAGGATTAGGCTCTCTCGTATTCTTGGATATGATGATCCCGATGATGATTATGTTTCATACGCCATCTCCATTTGGGGCGCTAGTGGTTATTCTGTCCTCGGCAAGGTTCAAGTCATGTTCAATGATGCTATTCGCGCTATTTTTAGTCGACGCCGATCTGAATATGTTGCCGATATTCATGTCAAACTCACGGTGTACCACCGCCAACTAGCTGCTATCGCCTACAAATCGGCTCGTGGGGTCATTCCTGACGATATCCGGCTTCAGATAGCTCCAAGGATTCCCTCACGGCCAGCACGACGTCACTCGGCGTTTGCCACTGATAGGTCTAGAAATCGATTCGACGACCGCTCACAGATTACCGCGTCTGTGGGAGCGTCTGCCGCGTGAGCTTCGCCAGTCGAAGTCGTATAGAGAATTCTGCGAAAAACTTGAGGATCTCACAAATATTGCTGATTGCCCTAGGTAGTTTGTTTTCACTTGGTGCTACGAGCTATTTGTTGTTGCTTTCTCTTTACTACATTTCGACGAGATGTATGGTTATCTTACTGTCTACTAGGTAGACCCCAAAGAACTCACGCTGTACTAAACATGCAGATCCTGTCAAATAAACCTCACATAATTAATAAAATGAATGAATCATTCATAGTTTCAGAGATCACAGTGTCACCGCAAGCCCTGTTTTGAATCCTTCAACTGAGCAGAGGAATCTTAGCCTGTGGGGGGTGACTGTCCGGCTGGTCAGCGAGCAGTAGACCAGGGACTGGCAGCAAAAAACACGGCGAACAAATGTGGCCTCGGAAGTGGTGGGGCGTCGAGCGGGCCGTTGGGTAACGATTGTCACCAATATCGCAACATCCTCCGGGACCATGCTCCAGCCGGCATGGTCTCATGGAACCTTCCACGGAGAGAACGTCGCGTATGAAGAACTTTCCGTGGGGAGAACGTCGCGTAAGAAAGACATAGTAGCTAAAACCAAAACTAGATCAGGATGTGCTGTCCGGCCCAAGTTTACGGCGCGAAAGAACAAAGTTAACCGCTTGTTCCCGTGGCGAGTAACCAGTTCTGGTCTGATCTGA
Source organism: Neoseiulus californicus (assembly GCA_028455905.1). Lineage (NCBI taxonomy): Eukaryota > Metazoa > Arthropoda > Arachnida > Mesostigmata > Phytoseiidae > Neoseiulus > Neoseiulus californicus. The sequence continues at coordinate 227,231 of JAMQGS010000009.1, forward strand.
TGTATCAGTATACTGTGATTTTCGTTCTGAATTGTTGCAGGATCTCATACCACCCATACCTTTATGCCAATAAAGCAATGTCATCATTATTATGTATGACGAACCTTCCATAGGGGGAACCTTGCGTGTGACGAGCCTCGCGTGAGGTTCTTCGTACGGAAGGTTCATCATAAGTTAGGTCCTGCGGAAGGCTGCGAGCGAGGTTGCATGAGCGACTCTGTTGGAGAAGCCAACTTCTCACCATCACTCCCAAGTGTTACGCCACGACGCGACGTGCCTGCTCAGGAAACTTCGTGATGTCGAGTTCCGTGTTGAAGGTCTCATTCTTGCTTACAAGGCGTTATTTTGGGGAAGGCTGTTACTAAAATGTCCGCAAAATTGCACAGGTCATCCAAATCGATGCGGTACGGTCCATGCTGGGGATAAGAAGACGTGAGCCGATCCGCCATAAACTCGATGCTCTCAATGTTCTGAGAGTCCAGGACCTTCATGAAACCGCTACCGCGTTTTTAGCATCGAGAATTGCACGTTCAATCGTTCCGAGGGACATCCTACCTCCTCTGGTTACTCACGTTTCGGGCTCCACTCGCCGAACGACCGCATTCGAAACACCGCTAGCCCGACAAGCTTACGATCGGCATTGTCTGCTCTACCAAATACCTGACCTGTGGGGATCTATTCCCAGGAGTATCCGAGCCCTCCCCTCGGGGAAGAGGTACTTACACTTCAGAGATATTTGTTAAGCTGATACAAAACAAGAGAAGTTGTGGAAAATGATTACTCCTACAATTTTGTAGATATCTGTAGATATTAGACGGGTGCAAAAGCGGTCCACAAGACTCGCTGTATACCGTTAATAAGCCGAAATTTCAAGTTCAAGTTCTCTTCACGAGGCGTTCTACGTGAGCGCGAGTTGAGGGTACTCAGAGGTAACTCGCTAATTTGTGAGGATTCTGAAAAGGTTTCGACTCCTTAGCAAGTCGTCTGCTCACCGCCACGGACGGTTCTGACATAAGCCCGGACTCACAGCCGAATGGCACCTAATGAGGTCAACCCCAGTTGTCGGCGCAACCCTGTCCCGAAGAGGAGCAACCCCCTGAATCGATGAAGCCAGCGTTGGTGTACATCATCCCGGACGGCGATGGAGAAGACACTATTCCAAACAGCGTACAACGTGTAATGATCGCAATGACATCAGCGATTTTGTTGACGGGCTCCATTCGATTAGTCCTCATTGTTAGTCGAGTGCCAGCATGCATCCTGACATGTTATCCAATCCCATGGCCGGACCATTGGGACAGGGACGATTTGGTGCGACCGTTCTGGCGCGACTCTTCCGGCGCGACTTCTTCGGAGCAGCCCTTTGGGCGCAGCCGATTTGGCGCAACCCACTTCGGTACGAGCTTCGTGTTTCGCATCCGCGGCTCTTGTTTCTACGGACTCATCACCGAACCGAGACGTTACGCCGACGCGTCGCGACGACAAGCATGCTTGCAAGAGTTGAGTTATAGAGTGTTGAGAGAAACAAGGAGTTCAAGGGAAATAAATTGCGTAGACGAATCGTACTGACAATCACGCCGAGGCCGCTCCAAGGAGAGCTGATCATGGAACACCCCACAATCTGGGGTTTCATCGAGACGCTTCGCAAAGTACAGAGATGCCGAGATGCCTACAATGGATCCCTCCTGATGCGACGACAACCGCCGCAGAAGCTGAGAAAATACATTGAAGCCGACGAGAGGCTCTTTGAGTTGATGCAAGATTTCAACCCGACGTCGGTCTTGAGAAGTGGTCGCGCCAGAGTGGGTCGCGCCAAATCGGCCGCGTCGAAGGGGGATGCGCGAAATCGGCTGCGCCGAGAAGGTCGGGCCAAGGGGGTAGCGCCGAAACGGTTGCGCCAAAAAGTAATAGAACCGAGACCATTAGTAGCTTCAAAATCGATTTTGCAATTTTTCCCGCCCAAGTCACTATTCTCTATTCTTCTTCCACCCTCACGGCAGGTATTCGCACTCCTACGCTCCTCTGGTCATTTTCGCATTCCAGAAGTTCACTGAGTACGCATCTTAAGTGGCCTGGAATGACGGGTACCTCGTCTCTCATGATCAATGATATCTCGTGACGGAGATTCAAGAGGCGGCGGAGTACGTCAGAAGTTCAACCCCGAAAACTTTGCGTGGGAATCGAAATTGGAAACAGATGGTTAACGGATGAGCAGAGTCGGCAGAACTAGTGAGCGCGTTGTATGTGGTGCGCCCTGCCGGTCTCGACCAAACGTCGGACCATGTGTGGACAATTAAGACGAGCAACAATGTTGCAATCGGGTAGAAACAACTTCTTAAGGATCGGCCGCTGCGGGAGAGCGGCGCGGCAGTCGAATGGGAAGAGCCAATAGGATCAAACAATAGAGAGAACTTGAGGCTGAATAAAAACAATCGCGGCGGGCAACCGCGACACTTGTGTGGTGAAACGTTCGCCGATACGATCGTGTTTTCCTTATCGAGTCTGTCCAGAGACCCTAGGATTCCAGCTTTGTGGATTCCGGACCCGAGCCCCTGCATCAGCCCTGAGGACCCTCCGAGCCCCCGCACATCCCGTCCTTTCATCCGCCGGTGAGACAATCTCTAGAACGAGTTGCGATCCGGATTAGTCCCAGCAGTAGGCTTAGAGCTCCCGTAAAACCCTGTTACAATATCTCGTGACGGAGATCTTCTGAAGAGAACAGAACAGAGCATCCTGGCCGCGAACCGGACAAATGTTTTCCAGGCAAAGAGAGCTTGGAGAGATGAGGCGCTGGCTGCTTTCGGGCAAAGATGGAACATCGCTACGATGGCTGTTTCCCAGTCACATCAAAGCATCCTAGACACCGAGAATTTGAATCCCAATTTTCTCCCAGACTGGAGCACCTCAGAATTAAGGTGAACAAACTTCACCGCAACTACCGCAAAACAGGCACGGCAGATTCGGAAACTTCCCACAACAAAGCCCTCAAGCGCTTCCGCGGCTCAGTGCTGTTAGCCAGGGAGGCTCATTCTGAAATCTATTTCACTCGTTCTCGAGATGAGCCAAAACTGTTGTGAAATCTCATAAATGGCGCATGCGGGAGAGGTCGAAAACCAGTCACCCTACCGTCCAGCATCAACGCCCAACTTGGAACTAACTGCGACAAGGAAGAAATAGCAAACGAACTGAACAACTTCGCGGATACCGGTACAGGTGACCCGAATCCAAGCGGTCCTCTGAGCGATGAGTCTCTCGACGACCTGCTCGGCCAAAACGAGCCGTCACGACGGTTTTCAATCACCACGATTTTCAATCACATCCGTAAGCGCGGCAGACGCACTCGCGGCGCTGAACAACCCGGAAGCCGATCGGCGACCCGGCGTCACGGGAGTCTGCCTCAAATCTCAGCTGACCTCATCGCCGCAGCATCCTAGTCGGCTGGGCGCGTCTCGGAACTGGCCACAAGTGTTGATCTCAATGCGTTGTGTCAGCGGCTAGCTCACATCAGCTCTTGTTTTGAAGGTGCTCGAGTAGATCGGTGTTGTTGAAGCGCTTCACCATGTTCCTCCTCGTTCTGAGCTCTCGGTTACACTGACGAAGTGTCGCGACGATTTCAGAGAATATTTTGGAACCCGATTCATTCAGATTCAGAATAAGCATTGAGTAGGATCATCCCGTGATCTCCCATTCCCCGACCGGATATCGTGAATGTGCGCGCACAAAATGTGGCGGAAATATGGACCGCTTTCCGTGAGAAAAGAGGTCGGATTACATTCGAAGCTTCCGGGCCCAGAACATTTTTTCTGTTAGGTCCATCTGTTTGGAAGCAACCGGTTTCTCTTGGAATACTCGGACAACATGAATGCCTCTGTTCCAGTAAAGTAAAGACGCTGATGGTCCAGCGTCGTTGTCTCTGAATGTTTATTGGTTGGATATTGCTCTCTTATATAGCCTCACTCCCCCGGACTCTTATTCCATTCTCTCCTGAGAATGTTCGAGAACTCTTTCGATGAAAATTTTTCCTTCGCTCACCACCTATCTTATCCTTTATCAATCTGAATCATGAAACTTTTGAACTGTTCTTTCTCTGTCGATCATCACGGCTCTCCTTCATCCGCTCTTTTCCTTCCTTGTGCCTACCACCGAGACACCGAGCCAACTCTGGGCTGGACAAGCCCCCCAACGGACCACTTGAGGACTGGACAAGCCCTGGCAACCCGAAATGGTTGCCGACGTGGACATTGGGTGATCGGTGACATGGCAATCACACGCTGCCCGTAGCCACAACGGTAAACTCCAGAAGGAATGCCGCGAACTCGAGATCACCGAGTTATCATCGGTTCGGATCCGGACAGTGACCGAGGACTTGGATCCAGACAGTGAGCCAGCCCATTTTTTTTCCAATGCCGACTGCGCCAGTAAAGACGCTGATGGTCCAGCGTCGTTGTCTCTGAATGTTTATTGGTTGGATATTGCTCTCTTATATAGCCTCACTAGTAATAGACAACCTTCCGCTACCCCTCCCGCGCCCAGCAGGAACTGGTCAGGTGGTACGAAAAATACGAGAGGGCGGGAGCAATCATGGAGGGGAGGGAGAGATGGGATCAAATGAATTGGAAAAAACATCGTATGGAGAGCACCGGCTCAGGCACGGTCTCTGGCGCTGATTCATCGTTCAACGGGATCGTCTTCCGCGGTTGAGAAGAGGTGTCAGTGAATTTGAGCGAGTCGACCAAATCGAGCGGTCAATCAACTCAACTCCAGAGCTCCAGAGGACTACAACAGCAGGCGCGGATGGGGTGCACAATGACTCCCATCGTCGATGCTAGTGCTGGACAAAATGACAACGAATGTTCCTTTTTACACCGATTTTTTTTCTCGGTAATTTTTTTCGTGAAACGGTTATGCGTTGTTGAACTGCACCTAAAGAATGAGTCTACACAAAAAATTAGATGTTTAGCAGCTGTCGTTCTTCTGAAACAGGAGAAATGCACATTTTGGGCCAGGCGAATTGATAAGGACTGTCAACTTTTTACCAAGTCAATGAAGTTTTTCTGAACAGTCATTTGATCTAATGCTTCGTTGACACTCCATTGGCTTCAAATCCAGCTGTCATCCGTCTCGGGAGCGACTCGAACAACTTTTCGACATATTCCTGAGGAATTTTCGACCATTCCTCTCGAATCGCAGCTTTGAGCTCATCAATTGTCGAGAACTGGCGACAATTGCGATAAACAACTCTGGAGGGGTGTCCCCTCACATTTTCGATGATGTTGAGGTCCGGGGATCGCGCGGGCCAGTCGAGGACATTGATTCCCTCGCGTTCAAAGAACTCTTCCATTCTACGAGCGGTGTGAACTGCCGCGTTATCGTGCTGGGAGATGAAAGAACCTGCGTACCCTCCCGGTTCACGCTCCAATAAGTATCGGTTGACATGCTGTTCGATCATATCTTTGTATGTTCCGGCATTCATCCTTCCGGAAACGAACACAATCTCAGTATTTTCCGTGAATCCGACGCCGGCCCAGACCATCACGCTTCCCCCGCCCATCTGTCGTTTGGAAAAAGTCTTTGGCCCCTTCCTGAGGTCGTGATAGAAGTATGCATGACCGTCAGGACCATCAAAGTTGAATTTCTTCTCATCCGTAAACAATACAGCCCTCCACTGTTCATACCACTCAATGTGGTCTCGGGCGAACTTGAGTTGATCGCTTTCGTGACGTTTCGACAGAGGTGGTCGCTTGATCGATTTTTTTCGCTTCAAGTGCGGGTTTCTTCGGATCTGTGTTCTCGCACTACGAGCTATTGCGGTCACCCCCGCAGCAAGTCGTATCTGCTGACAACTCATGTAAGAGTTTGAAGCAAGTCGCATAATTTCCCTCTTCTGTCGTTCAGTGATTGCAGAGGGCCTACCCGGATTTTAACGGAGAACTCCGTTTATAGGCGCGTTGGCCACGGGACGGAAGTGGCTGTTGTTGCTGTTGTTTTTACCCTCTCCCTGCGAGAGTGTACCAGAGCAGTTCGCGCTGTGTGCTGCGCGCTGTGCTGCTGCCGTGGCCAGCTCGCCCCATGCGGCGCAGCCAAAAGCGAACCCTTCTAGCGAAGAGACATGCAATCTCGTTGGTCCGTGTTTTCCCTGACAATGAGTTGGTCCACGGCGTCGCCGAAAGCCAATGCTTTGCTCTGATCTCTCAGCGCGTCTGTAGCGTCCATCGTGATTTAGGCTCGTCCGTTACCGTGAAGCGGCAGCCTGCAGCTGCTGTACCCTGCTGCAACTGACGATGTTACGCTTGAAGGCCTGCCGCCAGCTTCTCGAGCATCGCAAGCGTACCTGCGTATTGCCTCAAGCATTCAGTCGACAACATGAACAGGCACCAAGGTACATGCTGAGATTGCGATTCCCCATAAGCTGGAGCAAGTAATGTTTCGCTGCGTATCGGATATGATTTTCAGTGTGCATTGTGCATGGTTTTTAATCTTACTCATGCCGGCGTCGTATGCTCATTCTTAATGACTAGAGCTTGGAAGTTTAGGCAAACAAAATAGGCAATATAGGCAATCAAAAAAGGCAAAATAGGCAGACAAAAAGGCAAAATAGGCAGACAAAAAGGCAAAATAGGCAGACAAAAAGGCAAAAGAGGCAGACTGAAAGGCGAGATAGGCAAGAACAAAAAACAGCAAACTCGATCGAAATGAGCATAGTCGGCGAGTAAAATTGGGGAAATCGACGCAATAGGTGTTGGAAATAGGCAAAATAGGCACGATCAAACACAAGCATACGCGGTAGGACAGCCGAAAGTCTGTGTTTGCGCGCAGACAGCAGCGAGCGAAGGCTTGTCATCCGTCGCGGAGTCATCCTCGCATGAATCCGGGGTAGCATGCCGATCCGTATCTCTGATTGTGAGAAGCTTCGATGACCGTTTATAGCTGGTCGGGATGCGAAGAAGCGCCGATGCGAGCAAGAATCTCCAAGTTAGCACCACCTCCGACACCAGCACACGATTGAGACAATTCATTGTTCTCAAAAAAGAAAAGATGTGTCCAAGCTATAACGGAACGGAGCTCGGCGGCGAACGCATCGAGAACTGTTGAGAATCGAGGCGCCAAGTTCGGTTGGAGACATACCAAACTCAAGAAGAAGCATGCGATGGTGAATGAATCGGGCTCGAACACGACGAGATGATACGGTGCGGGGGCGGATTTATGGCACTGATCACAGCTCTGCTCGGTGAAGCTGTTTTCAAGTGTTTTTCACTTTTTTCACACAAACTTTTACAAGTGCATCTCACGGAGCTTCCCGAGTACATGACTCGGAATCATTCACCTTCTGCCTGTGACCACCATCACTTGGTGACAGTGACTCCAGAATCACGATGCCTTTTGAAGCGAGAACCCAAGCCGAGAATCTAGCTCAGAAATCATCCGAGATTTCAAGAAGCATGTCACTTAGTTCGGGAGTGCATGCGTCCTTCATTCTGTGGATCTCTGCGACTCTAAGGAACACGATTGTTCTATTCTCCTGGCTTCCTAGCAGTCTCCCTTCTGAGAGTTTTTCCAGGATTTCCCCGAAATTCGCAGATTTCGCCTGAGAGTGCCTATTTTTTGTCTGAAAATGCCTATTTTTTGCCTGGAAATGTCTATTTTGCCTAAAATTGCCTATTTTGCCTAAGAATGCCTATTTTGCCTAAGAATGCCTATTTTGCCTGAAAATGCCTATTTTGCCGAAGAATGCCTATTTTGCCTAAGAATGCCTATTTTGCCTAAACTTCCAAGCTCTATTAATGACGTCTGTTTTGTGACGGGGTCGCCTGTGGCTGACCGATAATCCGCCGCCGTTGTTGTTTTCTGTTAACTCAGGCCGACAATATGGCTCGTTCAAATCTCGGCCGTATTGGTAGCTATCCGAGTTGAAAGATGTTGTGAGGAATGGCGCGTATTCAGTTTGAATTCGAACAATTGGAACAGCAGCGGCCCGGGCGCACACATTCGCACCAATGCTGCAGTCGAAGAATCAGAAACCGCTTCGATCATCATTTGGCTTCCTGCGATCGTGTTCTGTTTGCCAGTTTACGAGCTTTCCTCGAACGGATCATGCAAGGAATCACGAAACATCGTTGAAATAACTCTATGCAATCCGAAGCAGTTCTTTCATACGGCGCCGGCGCTTCAGCCATCAGATTCGCCGCATGCTGGCTCTGAGTTCTTCCTAGAGCAACAATTCAGCGTGAGCAGTCTGACCCTATGTTCATCGTCAGCAGAGCATACTTCACACATGCGGCCAATTGATAACCGGGAAAAGGAACAGGATGATGTTCTGCCTTGCAGACACTGACACATTGGTAGCTTAGCTGATCCGGCGGCATAGTTTGCCAAGAACAACAGCGGCCCTCGAAGACCTCAGAGCAAAGATGCAAGAGCTCAAGGAAAGCAGAGTAGGGATGAACGTGCCCGCTGCACGATCACAAGGCTGGCAAAAGCCTTGCCAGTGCTCCGCGCATCTTACACGACCCCTGGCGTCTCATTCAAAGTGCCACTCGGGGCGAGTTGGTATAATTTCGCCCCCGTCCGCCCGTAATCGAAGTATCATGGAGAGCCCCTAATGTTTCCAGAAGAAGTTTTCTGACATCGTGGACCGAAATTGTTGTTTACCAACTTCAGCTTCGAAGAGCTTTGTTCAGATTATGTCACACCGATACCGATCCTGAGGAATGTTCGTAACGCTATTACAATATTTGGCATAGAGAGGCCGAGGCGAAAGTTTTGAATGGATACCAGGATGCCGAATGTTGTATGATGTGTATGTCGGATCTGCTGCTGAACTCCTGTGGAAGCCGCAGCTGAGACCCGCGTGTTTCGCTAGAACCTTTGTCACGAGGTTGCTTCGCCATGGTTCAAAACGGAGTTCTCCGTTAGGGCTTTCACTCCCCGAGTGAAAGGCACGAGATTTTTGTTGGTACCATAAGTCTCTGGATTGGCAAAAAAGTTATAGATCACTGTTTTAGTCTTACTCAACTCGCTTACAATCTCTCTAACTGACTTTCCTTACTCCGCATGTAGGAGAGCACCAGTTTCTCACTCCCTGAAAACGAAGTGAATTTTCCCATGACCACCAGCTCCAATCGATGAGTCCTTTGACTCGAGGAGTTCAGAGAGACCTAAGATGTTCGAACTTCTCCCAAATATTGTGCCTGCATCGTTTACGGGTCGAGGTGTCAGGTGTTAGTGAATTGAATGAATTTGAATTTGAAACTCCCATATTTGCAAAAGGGCTTCAAGTAGGTACTTAAGATAGAATCCTGACGGGCGATGCGGGAGACTCGGCAGGCGAACGCGCTATTTACAACGACCGAGTGGGCAATCTCAGGAGGGTCAATCAGCACGGGGGTGCGCGAGTTAGTGAGGCGGGGTGATATGAAGTCGCCGTGCCGATCGGACTTGACCAGGTTTTTGAGAGATCTTACATCCGTTGCTTGATGTAATTTGTCCACAGATGGGCGTGAGAGAGATTCGGGCGGGACGCGACAGCGGCGTGCGACTCTGCGGAGGAATTTGTCCCGTACTCGCTCGAGCATTAGGACATCCTTGGAGTAAGGGGGCGCCAGACGGGACTGCAGTAGGTGAGGCGCGGGGAGATTGGGTCTGTGTGCAGTTGACGATATACTTCTTGGTTCTCGATAATAAATGAGCGGAGAATCATGTCGCACAGACGGCCTGCAGCCTTGGAGATTTTAACAACATTCGAACTGCATTTGAGATCACTACCCCAGTGAACTCCGAGGTCCTTGTAGTTTTGCACCTGGGCGATCGGGCTGGAATTCAGTTAATATACAGTGGAATCAGGGCGGGACTTTATATCAGGGCACACTCGGGGATGGAGATCTCCATGCTGTTGGTCTTCGACTATTGAGCGACGTGGTCGATCGCGAATTGAAGGTGGGCAGGACCGGTGTCGTCTGACATCTCACAGTAGAGTTTCACGGTGGGGTCCAGAACTGGTATATCTACCCGAACTACGGCATCGTTCAACTGTCTTCGGGTGGATTCCAATTCAGGACAGAGCCCATGATCGACCTTTTCCAAGATCGATTTGCGGTCAAAATGGACTGCGTGGAATGGAATCTTCTCATCGATGAGACGAGCACAGTCTTGAGTCCCGAGTCATGGTGAGGACCTGGGTGTCCGACGGCTTTCTCGGTACGAAACCGTGTTGATCGGCGTCGTGGGAATGGTTTTGCCGAAAAAGAAACGTGGAGTTGTCTGACCGAGATTTTTTCGAACAAGAGGCAGGCAATGCGACTCTGACAAGCCTCATTGTGAGTGAAGGTCAATGGTTTTGGATCAGTTCACGAGGCTCCTTCTTGTGGACCGGGCTGACGACACCGGCTCAGAAGAGATCAGGAAGTCAGGAACCGTTTCATCCTCAATGGATCGTTGACAGATGAGAGCCAACGGCTCTGCGAGGGGGGGGGGCGGAACGTTTTCAGGGAGACGGGCGGGATGCGGTCGTGAGTTAACGATCCTTCGGACAGCATTCTCCTCAATGAATATGACAGAGCGATCGGTTCAGCTGGGTTTACGATTCATCTCTATTGAATGAGCGGAATAGGTGAGGTCATCGGCCGATGGCGGTGGATTGAACAGGCTCTCGAAGTGTTCGGCTGGGATGTCAGCTTCTTCCGTGAATCCGCCACGAGTGAAGACGGGTTAGAAAGAGCGGGGATACCGCCATGCCCCTCACGTCGACAGTTTTAGTACCGAAAGAAGGCGCGGGAATCCCTGATATCGAGACCAAGTTTGCTGAGGGTACGCTGAGGCAATACGGCCCTTCTCATTGTCAGACGGTTGCCCAGGACTTCTGCTTTACCCTGATTTCGCTCAACGCCTGACCTGACACATGGTACACTCCACGACAGTAGTATTACCCATCCCCATTATTCCACGGTTCCCATCAAGAGTGAACTCCGATTTTTCCGAGCTCGTGGTGGAATTCCAACCAGCTCTGGAAATGAATTTCAGGCGATGGATCAGGCAATCAGCGCAATGTCTGGCCAGGCTGGCACGCCATGTTCCAAGGAGCCGCTCCAACTCTCCGCTGACGATGAGCTGCGCCCCGATGGGATCACCCTGAAGGCAATGCCCGAAATGTTCGCGTAGTGGCCTCACGTGGTGAGCGGGAGAAGCGAGCCAAATACAAGTCCTTGCTAAATGAGTACATATTCATCCCGTTCGTGATCGAGTCCAACGGGGTGTGAGGCGAGCAGGCTCCCGAAGTGAAGGAGATCGGTCGCAGGATAACCAGCAGGGGAGGGGATCGGAGAGCAGCGTCGTTCCTGAGACAGCGCATTGCCATCGAGGTGAAGAAAGGCCTGTTGATCAAGCCATTCATATAAGCTTGTTTCATATGAACTTATTCGAGTGCAACTTATCCATCATTCGGGTGCAAAAAGGTTAGGGGCCCTGGCTCCAGGAAGTAGAATCGTAGTAGGTCGAGAATGGTTGGGAACTGCTCTCAAGTTAGTCCTGAGTTGGAGAGGCAGGATGCCAAAGCAAAGGCAGTGATATTCAACACACTCGAGACTTCTGTGGTCCGTATGGTCAGGGGGCTGTAAACGGCGGAGCAGATGTGGGAGCGTCTCCTAGCGCTGTACGAGTCTAAGGCCCAGTATCGGTGAACCTACTCCTCATGGAATTCTACTTGTACCGCACGGGTGAAGAGGATGACATGGCGACGCACATCGAAAAGGTTGGAGCGATGATCCACTCAAACTCCAGTGCTGATCAGATGAAGGGTTGGAACAGGGAGATCAGGAGTTTCAGACATTCAAATCTCCCGCAACGTGAGCCCCGACCGTACGTGCTGTGCGAGAAGTGAATGTATGAGCTGCTCTCGGCTCGGCTACCCCTCGCTTTTCCCATGTGCCACCTCACTGAACGCATGCCGCGTGACTCTTGCCGGAATCGAGCGCCCGCTCGGGCACTGTGTCTCTTTTCCTGCGGGGAGAATTCTGCTCATGCACTTCTCTGCAGCCGAAACTGGTTCTGGCTGGTAGTTCAAGACTTGGGGAGTTAGAAAAACTTGGTTTCAGCCTGCCACGATTTTTTTCCGCTGCGGACCCACTGTGCCTCGGTTTAGCGACGACATTCGTACAGAACTTAAGACACTCGAACTTCGTAAGTACTCATCGTGATCAACTGTTATCGATATACAGTTGTGAACAAAAGTTTCCGGACATTGCAGAACTTCGTTGTCATCACCGTTCGGAAAATCGTAGAGGGCTGATCTTTGCTGTCGTGATTCTTGCCCACAACCGTAGCTCCCCTGAATCATTCTCACTCGAGAAATCCCCTTGCTTGCTTTCGTATTCAAGGATCCCGGAAAATACGTGCTCAAAAGTTTCCGGACAGAGGTGTTTATTCTGTTCAACTTTGAGAGAACAATACCTAGAGCTAATGAAATGCTGCGAAAGTTAGCGGGACCGTGTATCCTGGCCTAGTACTTCGTATGACGACCGTTTGCCGCGATCACCGCCGCACAACGACGCAGCATGGAGCGGATCAAATTTTCTAAGACATTGATTGGGATTTCCTCCCACCCTTTCTTCAAAATTTCGAAGAGTTCACCTCTATTCGACGCCTTCTTACTTCGAACGCGTCTTTTGAGCTCTTCCCACAAATGTTCGATGGGATTGAGGTCTGGCGACTGGGACGGCCGTTTCAGCACATTGATTTCTTGGCGCTGGAACCAGTTTGTTAGGAGTTTTGACATGTGTTTTGGGTCATTATCTTGCTGGAAAACCCAATCCGGACACATTTTCTCGGCGGCATATGGCAGCAAGTTGTTCTCTAGGATATCCCTGTACATGACAGCGTCCATACGCCCCTCTACCAACACGAGGGGACCGACGCAGGACGACGAAAAAACACCCCATACCATGACGTTGCCACCACCATGTTTCACGGTGGGTGAAACGTACTTTGGGTCTAACCTTTTCAATACAGGACGTCTCACGTACGCTCTGCCATCATTCCCAAACAGATTAAACTTCGATTCGTCCGAGAACGCCACTTTTTGCCAGTCCTCGAAAGTCCAGCTCGAATGAGCCATGGCGAATTCGAGTCGGGCTTGCCGGTTCTTCTCTGAGATGAAGGGTTTCCTCGCCCCGATGCGCCCGAAGAGTCCTACTTCGTGTAGTCTTCTTGACACTGTCATACGACTCACGTTTGCCAGGCCTTCATCGCGTAATTCGCCAGCGATACCACCCGCCGTCTTCCAAGGATCTCGGCTCGACTTGTTCTTTATGACTCTATCTTCTCTCACAGTGGTTTTCCGCGGTCTTCCAGATCGTGGAAGGTCTTGGATGGGTAGTCCGGACTGAACCTTCTTCTGGAGATCATTCACGGTGGATTTTCTCACTCCCAAGAGGCTTGCAATTTCTCTGCAACTTCTTCCTTCTTCCGACAACGAGACGATACGTTTCCGAAAGTCTTCACTTAATTTAGGCATGACAATCGAAGGAGGATCACTACTGTCAGCTCAACAGTGTCGGGGACTGTAAAATTGAAATGAATATGTCGAATTTTCGAAGCGGAATCTCCACATTCGCCAAGCGATTTCGAGGGGAGCAATCCGTCCGGAAACTTTTGAGCATGTCATTCTCACTTTTTGCGATGTCGAGGACCAGCGAGACGCTCTTTTGGTAAGAAATGTGCTGGGAAGTGTACCTTTGTTGGTAAGAATCACGAGATCGAGTTTCAGCTCTCTGACACAACTTTGGCGGTAACGATGGCGAAATGGACGTCTGTCCGGAAACTTTTGTTCACAACTGTATGATAGTGTTCGTGAAATAATGATAATGTCTCATCAGAACCTAATCAGCTTCGACCTATGCAGTCCCCGATACATCAGAAACAAATGAACCAAAAGAAACCGAAGTGATGACCATCTCAGAGCGCTGTTACGTCCGAGATTCTTTGCATAGGAATCTCCGCTCGAAAGCTTCACACGGAGCTTTATTGTTCCTGGAGTGGTTTCTTGAATCTCCTCTCTAAAAAAAAGGCGAAAGAGGATCTCATATCTCACTCGCTCTGATTTTTCAGAGTGCTGTCGAGGATCGCGTGGCCTGGGTCGATTGCAGGGCTTATCTACCTAAGGTGTGATGAGCTTCTTACGCTGATTGCGCCTAATGGAACGCCCACGGCCTTATGCTGGATTGGATTCCTTCGTCAGACCCGTAGGTGGAGAAAGTTTGTTGCGAACAGGCTAGCGAGGAAATATCAAAATCAGAACCTCCTCCATAGTTGACGAAGATTGACGCGTCGTCGTAGACATGCTTCGTTTCGTGCTGCCCATGTTCATGTTTCCCTCTTGTCTGAGTGCAACTTATCCATCCTGGACAGCTGAGCACGTGATCCGCGAAGCTGAATCGTACGCAAAAATTGCCAGTGTTGACGAAGTGAACCTCCTCATTGTCGACGTAGCGCGGGTACTCTCGGCTCATGGAAGTTTCCGAACTGGAGCAAGTTTATTGCTCTTAGATGAGGGGTCGAAGCTGGATTTCCCGGATTTTCGCTCACCGAGGCCCGTAGAAGCATGGCTGCCGGACGCCATGGCGGCGCCTCAGAAAATCGTAGTTCTGTCGCCTCTTCCCCCCTCCAGACCACAAGAGTCCATCGACTTCTTCGAGCATATTCGTGAGAAGTGCATCGTACATTTCGTTTTCCATTCCCGAGTAATGAAATCCTACGAATTTCCACGTTCTGGCATCGCTGTGCTGAGTTGGAGTCCTCAAAAGGCAACCTTTTGGTGCAATCAGAGATCGATCCTGTTCTCCGTTCCGGATCGCGAACGCATCAAATCACCTTCTGAGTGTTGGGCACAACGGGAGATTTCCTGTTCGTTGAAGGAAATAGAAGTGATGAAAATATCCTCGAGCAACGGTATAGCCTACAAACATTCGGCGGTTATTCATCTCAAATGCCAATGCAATCAGACATCCGCCGTGGTTCCGTTGCCATGTGTCAGCCGGTCCTCGGACGAGACTCGAGCTTTTGTTAAACACGTGGAAGCGAACAATATTCTGTTGACACCGGAATATTCCGACTGTTTTGCATTGAAGAGAGCCAGGTACCCGAAACTATCTGATCTCATTGAAATCTTCAGCGCCGAATGTTGGATTTGTCTGGTTGCCTCCGTTATCCTGATCGCGCGTCTGAATTCGGTAATGGGGAACGCTTCAATCCTCTCATCGATCGAACAGTTGACTTCCAACTTCATTGCAGGAACTTCTGTGACTTTCGAAAGGAAAAAAGCAGCCGTTCTGATCCTGGTCTCGGCGGGCTTGACAATGAACTTTTTCGTAAGCGTTCTTTATGGCAACCACATAATGTTGAAATTCTTGAGCCCAGTAGAGCCGGCAAAACCTACGAGATTCTTCTCTTGTCACTTGAGAATGCAGTGCCCGATCAAATATATTCAAATTGGCATACTGAACAATCATTCCGCGCTTTGTGGTCTACGTCGCAGTGAATTGATGGATTTGGGGAGGCCACTGATGAGACACACTCCAACTCGCGCGGCTCGGGAGATCGACGAAACCGACTCGTCCACGATGCGAGCGCTCATACTAAAATTTTCAGATTATCTGATGGAATACGGGCGAAGTCGCGCATTCGTCTTGTTTCAAGCATTCCCGCAGAAAAACTCTATCGAGGGCAAGATCCATGAGCATGGCCTGATCCCGCTGGTGAAATTCGGGGGTTTTCTGGAGCGGCTCAAGTTGAAACAGGCCGAGAAGATGACGGATGAGAGCTCACTGAAGCATTCCCGAATTTGGGATGCATTCATAACGTACGAGCGGACTGAAGAATTCAACATAGAAAGCTTCCTCAAAATTTCCCCACTTTTCTTCTGGTCCTTCATCATCGCATTGTCGCTCGCTCTATTAGAGGAGCTTGTGTCCCATCTAGCACCTATCCTCAAAGTTTATAACCGTCGTAGGCTTGCTCAGCTTCGTGAGAACCGGCCGGCGTGTTGGAAACTATGGCTTAACCTTCGATCGCGGAACCGAGGATTTCACTGAAGGGTAGCCCACCTCGCGTCAGCCTCATTGTTGAACAGTTATCGAACCCCGATGATTCCGTCAGAGGAACGATCACAATCGGTGTCCGCCAAGCTTATCTATACAAGGAGTGGGTATGTCGGACCGGAAGGAACTTGTTTGATACTTCTCTGCAAGCATCAGATGGGGAGTCGAGGATCGATATCGTGCAGCCTCACTGGTAGCATGCGCGTGAATGAGTCTCAGCCCTCCAACAGAAAATGAGTACCAAGGTCGGTGCTCGACAAATGCTCGCGATGGCCTTCGATACCGGAAGATAGATCACTTCGCTCGTGAGTTCGAAAGCCCGGAATACTCCGTCATTCCCGGAGCACCGGGAAATGCCTTTTGCTAATGGCGCCATTCACACGTCCGTCTTTGACGTCTATGTTACAAGTGATCATATACGATTGTTGGACAATCGCTCTTCGAGCGGATTTTTCTCGCTGAAACGATTCTCAAAATGTTTCCATGCTGCTCATCTCTGTCAATAAACGGGGGACAGCGCTGATGTTGTCATATCAAGTTCATCCAGAGTGTCTCTTTCTCGCCCCGATCAATTTTTCCACCGTTCCCTCGAACCTTCCGCTCTAAATTGGACTTGGCCGTCTCTGAAGTGAGCGAGGAGATTTTTGTTTAGGAAGCTGAACGAGGAGTTCATTGCATGGAACTTAGTTGTGTTATCTTCCGTACAACGAGATGGTCAAACTGAAGAATGACAGCAGCGCAAGTCAGAGACGTGGCCAGGAAAGCGGAAAAGCTCGTGAAGCCGATGGGCGAGCAACCTACTTGCAGCGAATCCCAATCGCTGCGGTACCTGACCACCATAAGAATCTCTTGGATACATTTCGAGTCAGCGTCGGGGTTCTGAAACTCTTTCAGGCACATTTGTTCGATCTCCTGGGATCTTTCGGTCAGTCCAGAGCCATTGCTGATAATCTTCAATAGTTGGAGAAGGAAGAGAATCAGGAAGGAGATCAAGAGCAAGGTGTGGCTCGAGCTGTTCTTCGCCTTAATCAACTCTGACACTGTGAACACGATTGATAGCGAAATCTGCGCGTAATACGACGCCATTGGTAACCGGAAAAACTCGTTAGCTTTCTTGATGTCCTCTCGAAGTTTCCATTTTCCAGCCATGATTTCTAAGCGATTCACTCCCAAGTGACACGTCATTGACCTCAAATGCGTTTGCCTGAGTCTAAGCGAACAAATCACATCATTGAACATCATCAAAAATGCCGCGTAAGGAACCAGGTACAGCATGTCTTGAATTTCCATGAACGCGAGCTCCAGATTTCTGGCCTCTACGCCTGCGAGGTTCTGGCAGGTGATGATCAAGTGGGGCATGACGCTCAAAGGAAAGAAAGCAAAATCACGAAGTTGTCTACCCGTTTTCTGGAACAATGGCTCCAGTTCATCCTGACCGAAGGCGAACCGAATGATGGTGAACAAAACTGTGACCACGTAGAGGCTCCTACTTGCAAAGTTTGTCAGTTCGGAGGAGCTCTGCGTTCCGATGTTCTGTGTCATGAGTCTGATGGGTCTTGGAACCGTGCCGAGAACGAACAAGACAACCCAGAAGGAAACTGTCATGAAAACTAAACGTGGCCTCGTCCTGAAACCAGTATGAACACCAGATATCGCGCATATAGAGCGAAATACGGAATCCGACCTTGTTGGAGCCTGCGCCTTCACCATCTTTGCAGAGGGAAGTCTGTCGTCGTCATTCGAAATTCTCATCCCACAGTTTCGTGAGGCCAAAGTGGAGCTCGGGCACAACGAGCAAATCCTCTCAGAGAGAAACGCTACCACAAAGTTGTTCCACCCGTTGGTGAGGCAGCAGCCGCAAGGAGTTCCACGCTATACTGGATGGGCAGCTTTGCGCGGGCGTGTTTTATTAGGGAACATAACGTCGCGCAACTGTGCCGCCACGCACAGCCGAGGTCATAGCGCTCGCAGCAGCGGTGTTCCTTTGTCGAAAGCTCAATGCGGTTCGATGCGATGAAAAATCTCCTCATTTGACGGAGTGTTGTTACTCAATGGATCTGATCCGTGCGCCGCATCGAAGTCATTGTGTTCGGTCGATCAGAGAGCGAGCGAACCTCCGGTGCTGCTGCCGGTGGATCGATCGTGAGACTTGGCCAAAGGTCGCGACGTCTTTTTCGAGATCACGATCGGTGAGTCTGTTGTCACGCTGCGCGTAGGGAACAATGGAACTGGACGCGAGTCGCTTTTGGATACAGTCAAATCTCGTTATAGTGGACTTCAAGGGACCGGCAGAAATGGTCCACTATAACCGAGGTCCACTATAACCGAAGACCCCCAGAATGCACGAATTTTGTGCAAAATGCTACATCCAAATTGCCACGAAGCTCCACGTGAAGCGCAGGCTCGGCCTGGAATGGCGAACTCGTTGTTAGAACACGTATGAAAGGTTCGGTTTCTATTGAGTGATGGAATACCCTTCATTTAGGAGCCGCCGCTCACTCAAATCCTGGAGCCCGCACCACGTCTGTGCGTGCACCATGGCGGAGCTGGTAGTCAACTCAGAAGATCAACGGAATTCCCGCCACAACTCATCTGCTATCTTTTCAGCCCAAATTTTTTGTCCACCATAAGCGAGTTTTCGAAAGTTTTGTCCACTATAAGTGGAATCCTTAACATTGGGGGCCCCATAGACTCCGCCGGGACCGAGCAAGCAGTCCACTATAACCGAGTGTCCACTATATCCGGGTCCACTATAACGGGATTCGACTGTATTGAGTATTGCGCTCGAAATCCCTGTAGAATCGTTGGAGCCGCGCAGGTGCTCGCTCAGAGTTGGGGAGTAGACGTGGGCTCCCGTATTACGGAGTACGGCACCTTACTCCGTACTGCGGCACAACGGCGCCGTACCGTACTACGGCACTACGGCATCGTACCGTAATGCGGCACTACGGTACCGTACTACGGCACTACGGCGCCGTACCGTACGACGGCACCGTACCGTACTACGACACTAAGGCACTACGGCGCCGTACCGCGGTAGCTTCCGATAATTTTCGAGGCATCGCGTTAAGCCAGGAGAGCTGCCGGTACAGCGCCGTAGTGCCGTAGCACGGTACGGTGCCGTAGTTCCGTAGTGCCGTAGTGCCGTAGTGCCGTAGTGCCGTAGTGCCGTAGTGCCGTAGTGCCGTAGTGCCGTAGTGCCGTAGTGCCGTAGTGCCGTAGTGCCGCAGTGCCGTAGTGCTGTAGTACGGTACGGTGCCGTAGTGCCGTAGTACGGTACGGTGCCGTAGTGCCGTAGTACGGTACGGTGCCGTAGCGCCGTGGTACGGTACGGTGCCGTACTCCGTA
This sequence comes from Neoseiulus californicus, assembly GCA_028455905.1. Lineage (NCBI taxonomy): Eukaryota > Metazoa > Arthropoda > Arachnida > Mesostigmata > Phytoseiidae > Neoseiulus > Neoseiulus californicus. Next base: position 246,664 of record JAMQGS010000009.1, read on the forward strand.
GTACGGTAAGGTGCCGTAGTGCCGTAGTACGGTACGGCGCCGTAGTGCCGTAGTACGGTACGGCGCCGTAGTGCCGGAATACGGCACGTTCCGTAGTACGGGAGCCCACGTCTATTGGGGAGGCTTTGGTGCCACTTCGAGTCTCGTCGGCTATTCGACGGTTTCCAGACGGTTCTAGATTCCGGACTGATTCCCAGCGCAGCGTCCAGGACGTTATTCGATATGAACTTGCGGGCACCAATGCACAGCAATGGCGGCGCGCCTTGTCGGTCGGTGGATCTAAGCAAAAGCCCTCTTGTCGATTCAATCCTTCAGGAACGTTGAGGCTCCGTGGAAAATTGACATATGATGTGACATTCTTCGCCCTGCTCCTCCAATGTAAATCCGAAGTTTTCCAACATGAGGAGGAACGAGGACCATTCTCAGGAACGAGGACTTTGAATTCATCCTGGAGCGACGGAGTGGACGTCACTATGATGTTCTTCCCATTATGTTTTGTGGTCTGGGCATGCAAGGTGCTCCCCTGGAACGATCCATCGGGAAAACCAACTCGTTTTCTCGCTCATATGCTATCATGTACTTTATTGGTGACTTGGGCATGATGAATTTTTTCCTCCTGTTGAACGACACTATCAACACTGTACTCGAAGCTCAGGTCTAGCTCGACCGGTCGGCAAAATCAGCCGAATCCTCGAGCCGGAAGAATATCCTTTCTCGAAGATGGATGATCCGGAAACTCGTGATGAATGTCGACGAACTTTTCGCTACGCCCGTCGTGGTGTATAATTCGCAAGTTTTCATGATTATACTACAGATCTCTACACATCGAGAACCATCGTGTGCCCCATTCACGAAAAAGAAAAGAGGAAAGAGAACGTAACCACAAAACAGACGTCCAGTCTCGCTGACCGTCATCGCCTCCAAATTCCTCGAGAGCGTACTTTGCTTAGCGATCTACCCAAACGAGAACTCCCAGGGACTTCTCCACAATGTCGTGTCGATAGATTTGTAGTCAACATAGGCGCCGGGAGTCTCGTCCAGTGAGCGGGCGTTGATGCTGTCGACGTCTTCCTACTTACGTGGTGCTAGAATCGCTCTCGCGGCACCTAGAAAACCCAGAGCGTCGCCGCTCGTAATAGAACACCAATTTCGCGGCACTCCGGGGCACTGGGAATGGGGTGAAAAGTGCGGCCTAGAGGAGACGCCAAGGAATTTATCCAGCCCCATATCTGGGTGGTGGGGCTGGATAGATTCCTAGCAAAACTCAAGTTGATCCTCTCTCATCTGACAGCATCGATGAGCCAAGAAAGGCTTGTAGACCTCCATCTCCCAAGTATAGAGAACGAGTTGACGGAGGGAACCAATTTTGAATCACTTGAAGAGAGTTTTGCGTCAGCGAAAGCCAGGAATGTTAATCTTTAGCCATACAGATATTGTAATACGGTCGACTCCGCTTGATCGGGGCACATCGGGAAATACAATTCTGGCCCGATTAGGCGGTTGCCCCGATAAAGGGGTCGTTCGAAAAAAAACATGGTCCGGATGACCGATCGAGGGTCTGAAAAGATGAAATTCTCCGTCCTTCTCGCATGCGAATAAATGGCTTGGGGAGAGATCAATGACGCAGCTCAGTCCCCATGCAATCTTCGAGGGTTCACTGCGTAATCGCTGATCATTCAACTGCCCAGAGGAACATTCTCAGGGAATCGTGCTTTTCGGTTCCGAGATCGGCTTGACGAGTGAATGAGGAATCCAAATCAGATGGGTCCGAAGTGCACGGGGGTGTGGAAGTCCCCAGAGATGACCATGAGCGGGATCAATGAACAACGCGAATTGTTGCCCTCTGTCAGGTCGGTTGAACTGACGTTCACCAGCCGTCGATGGTCTACCAGAACTGTTCGGGACCAATCGGTCAATGATTGTTCACTCACGAAGAAGCCTCGTTACGTTGGCGGCGGGTACTTCACATCGGTCAGACATAGGAAGCAGGAACCGACCCCTCTACGCGCTTTGCGAACAATCTCGATAGCGTCCATCGCACTGAATAAGAAACTATCCAGAACCAGTCGCCGCGGAGCCAAGCGTTTGAGAATATGTTCATCACTTGGGATCCGAAAAATCCCAACTAAGCGAAGTGGGAATCCGATTAACTGGAGCACCTTCTATCGAAATATTTGTTTTCAAGACGTTTATTTACCATTCAAATGGTGTGGTTTAACTTTTTTACACTGATAAAAGTGATATAGATTACACGGGCAGTCACAAAATCTACATAAGCAATGATCGTCTATGTCGTGGCTCAGTGTTCTCTGACATATCTCGAAATGGAAACCATGAATGGCGCCCCTGGTAATCGTATGTCGGTTTCTTTGTTGTGCTTTTTTCCAGTTGTCGTTCTGGAGCGCCGGGGTCATGAAGATTCCCGGATCAATGTTCGACAGCTTTGAGGTCCATTTCTCTAAATGCTGCACGTATGCAACGGTTTTCGGTAGATCATACATCATCTGAAGTTCCTCAGTCAGGAACGGAGTGCCAGCTACTAGATATACAAGACGATTCCTCGCATTTCGGTGAAGACCTAGCGCGGACTTGAGAAACAGCGCCTTGAGTTTGTCCAGAGCCATAAGTTGTGTAGGATTGAGGTTTTTCCATAAGATCTGGATTCCGTAGGTCGCTATGGGGACGATTTTCATGTTAAACAGTTGAAGCGCCGTCGCAAGAGAGAGGGAGCTTGGGGTCGGAATCGATTGGAAAGCTGCTCTGGCCTTACGGATGCGTTGCCTGATGTGTCGGGAAAAGTTCAGGCCTCGGTCTGACAGTTCTATCCCAAGATAACTGAAATGTTTAACCTTCTCAATGTTCTCGCTGTTGAGCCGGAAGACATCTCCGACTGCGGGCGGTCCACCCGCACCAAACTTCATTGTTTTGGTCTTGGACGAGTTGATTTTTAGATCGTTGTTTTCAGAGTATAGTTCAAGTGATCTCAATGCTTGCTTGAGTTGCACTCTTGACCTTGAGTACAATATCACATCGTCCGCGTACATAATCGTGCGTACGAGATCATGCCTTTCAGTGATAAATCCCGGAAGGTCGCTTATCAGGGTTGAAAAAAGTAATGGACTAAGATTTTCCCCTTGGGCTAAACCAGTGCATTGGGTGAACGGGGGCAGTCTCGAGACGCCGTCCTCAATGACAACGTTTCCTCTTTGGAGTATGGCCACGACCAAATTCAGAATTCTACCACTTACACCGAAAGCGGACAGTTTCTCTACAATTTTGGTTCTCGATGCAATATCGAACGCAGTTCGGAAATCTACGAAAACAGCATATAACGGATAGTTTTTCCTTCTCGCCGATCGTTCGATTTCAGTTATTATTCTCTCGCAGGCCTGGAGGGTCGATCTACCGCGTCTGAAGCCAAACTGCTCCTCCGGAATGGCCTCGCATAGCTCCAGATAAGATTCCAACCTGGCCGTGATCAGTGACGAAAGCAGTTTACTGAGGACGTTTCTTTTGGCGATACCTCTCCAGTTTGCAGGGTCTGAGAGTGGTGTCTTGCCCTTGGGGATTAGGGTGAGCAGACACTGTCTCCAGCAGGTCGGGATTTGACCCGTCTCAAGACAGTTGTTCAGGAGCTCTGTGATGTGTGGTATGATCACTCCAGCCTGTTGTAGATGCTCGTTCAACAATTGATCAGGGCCCGCTGCTTTCCCACGCGGCAAACGGGTTATAGCATCGACCACCTCCGCGATTGTCCATTTCACAGACAGGGAGTCGTGGGCGACCTGGTCCCACTCGTTTCTCACTATGCACCTGGTTGGAGCGCCTGAGGGAACGCTATCCGCAGAGGTGAATACGGAACTAAAGTGTTTGACCAAGGCCTCCGGGTCAGCTGAGCATGGCAGGTAGCTTGCTGATGAACGTAGCCATTTGTACGGTTTACTCATCGCCTCGTGGATCAGAAGTTCCTCCTTCCTGGCGTTGTAGAGAATCTTTTTCAAACGGATGGTGCGCTTATAGTGTGCTCGGAGGGCTTGTATATGTTCAGGGGCTGTTTGGTTAGGTATATGATGCTTCAAAGCAGCCTTCAGTACGTTCCAGGCTCGAAAACATTCGCGATCGAACCAGGGTTTCGAACGTCTCGGTTTCCTGATCACCACCGCACTCCGTATCATCGAAACAATGGCTTCATTTGTTCGGTCCACGTTCGGCCCGCCAAATGCGATGGTCTCTGATTTAGCTCGCTCCAGAAGTGTCACTTGGTTTAGCTTGATGTTCAGACGTTTGTGCTTCGGTCTCACGTTATTCGGGGACGGGAAAGCGATGGAGGCGGCTACTGGCAAATGGTGTGTGAGGCCAAAAATTGGCAGATCAGTCTGGTGACCCAGGAACCGGGTGTCGACGTTCGACGCGAATATGTCTATCGTCGATCTACCCTGAGGCGCGACAAAAGTATTCAGAAGCGGTTCCGAATGCACGACCAGGAGCCACTGCTCGAGAAATTCTAGAAGAGTCTTCGTTCTGGGTGCCTTCGGTTTATCGAGAGGGGCATTCAGGTCACCACAGAGCAGGACAGTTTTGTTGCCATCGACATACATTGCAACTTTGGCGAGGCGTTCTTCGAACAGGTCGGTGCTTTCCGACGGATTTGCGTACATTGCGATGATCACAGTGTCCCTCGTTGACAGTATCACAGTGTCGTCCTCAGCGACGAGACAGCGCGCTCCACTCAGCGCGTGGTTGAATGCGACAGCCACTCCACCTTTCGGCCTACCTGGACCTTCCGATTTCTGGGCTGGGCACTGGGCGACATGGAAACCTGGGATGCTGACTTGCTCCCATTCCCATGTTTCTGTGAAGACGAAAACATCGTAGTTCGAGAGGGCATTTTCACAGAGTAAGGGGATATTTTTCCGGAGTCCTTCACAATTCCAAAGTCCGACCAGAATGGATACCTCTGTTTTGGAGGTATCCTGTTCTGATACGTGGAGGGGTTCTACTTCAGTTGGGCATACGGACAGTTCAACTTCGCTTCTGCGAGTTCGATGTGTAAGCGGGTCATAGTTGTTATTTAGCAGTCCCCCGAGGAGACTGCCCGTTGGATGACAGTCTCATTCAGGTCAATTTGCATGTCGTTCTGAGTTGGGTTTACCTTCGCAGACGCGGTCGAATGAATCTGTTCTGGTTTCGGAACTCCACCGTAGATTCTCACAGCGACGTGGGTCGGCCAGACAGAAGTATCAGTGAGGCGTGAGCTCTCACCGGTTTCAGCCTCAATCACAAAAGATGAGAAAGTCGGAGCACTTGACCGCGAGTTTAGTCTGATGACAGTTTTCACTTCTGATGAAAGTGTCATGGCGTAGTTCAGGACTTCTTGCGCAGTTGTTTGGAGTGAGATTCGGCTCACGAAGACCCTATCGATGTCCAGACGTTTGACCTCAGCGGCGGTGATCGGGATGGTCGAGTCACCCGTTCCGAAGTTCATGGGTCGAGCTGCCCTCCGGCCTCCGTGGCCTAGGCCGTGCCGCGAGGGAGTTACTGGAGGCGCTCTTTCGGTGTTTGTAAACAATAGAGTCCGCTCTGTTCTGGGAGTTTTAGCGTTGTTGCCAAACAGTCTTCCAGCAGGGCGCTTCCGGTTTGGTGTTGATGTGTTCTCTTGATCGCCTTCTGTCGATGCGACTAAAGACTTTGTGAGGAACGGCTGTTGGAACGGGTTCGGATTTTTGGGAGTTGAGAAAGCGAAGTTCGCGTTTCTTTCAGCTTTGAGGGTCTTTATCTCAGCTCTGGCGTCTTGAAGGTCGTCTCTGAGATCCACAACGAGGTCGGTGAGAAATAATATGCGTGCCATGAGACAAGATATCGAAATATTTGGGAATCCTGCGTTTGGCTCTAAAAAGCGGTCACCCCGATTATTTGAAGCCCCAATTAGGCGAAGTCGACTGTACGTGAAAGTCATTGTGACGATGAGCTAACTCATAAGAATATATCGATCTGAGAATCGTCTCTAATGCTAGCACCGGTTCTCTGTGTGCGGAACTCTCCCGTGCGTCCGCGAGGATCTCAGGCCTCACAGCCTATTCGGAACATGACTCGGATCGAGCACCAGAGTGGATTTCCCTCTGGATCGTCTACGTTATGAATAGCCTTGACATTGATGACGATTGCGCAGCTCCTTCCAATTCTTGAATCTTCATTCAAGTTAGACCGATCAATCGCTTCGCCGCAAGAAACACTGACAGCACGGTCCCACTGGACTGCGATGAAGTGGCCGACGAAGGATTATCATGGCATCTGATCACTTCAATTTCTATTCAGGAGTATTGTGAGGGCCGCGAGAATATATCGAATCCAATGGATGAAAGACGCAATAGTGATTCCGATCAGCAGATTGCCGAAAGAAATGCGGAGGGATTTCAAGGGCAACGGAGACAGACTCATACTTTTCCACATGTTGTTCCTCTCGAAATTCTCCCGAATCTCGTTCCGGAGGACGGGGAGCTGCTCGCGCAGAATCTTCAATCTCTTCATGAAATCAGGTTGCCTATCACGAAAAAGAGACGACTCGGTGTTCCAAAACTGCTGTTCCCTGTGGTTACCTGGAATCCGTTTCCCGTCGCTCACGCTGTTATGCGAAAATTTCAGGAGCCCGTGCTCAATAGCAGCCCTCTCCAGCCATGGAATATGGTGATTCAAACAGAGTTCGATCGACTTCTTTGTTAGCGCCAGGTTCTCCTCGAGCAGAAGTCCTTGCTGCTTGAAAGTGAAGGCGCGGAGCTCTAACATATCTCGTCTTCCACAGAGCCCTGCCTGACTGAGAAGAACAGCCAACTCGGACTTCGGCAGGAAACTCGTTGTGAATATCGCCGCGGAGCTCTCAGTGGGGTTGCAGATAGAAATGTCTTGCCGTCGCACAGTTTTTGCGGCCTTCGGCACAAGAAAGTCGAGAACACGGCTCTGCGTCTCATGGTAGTCATTGTCGTAGCCGAACACTACGGCTGCCTTGTGCGTTTCGCACTTCGTGTACTGACAGCCGGACCGCGGAATCCGCGTCTTCTCCGAGAAAGAAATTACCTCACCCTGCAGCACGGTCGTCACGAGAAATATGCACAACATGATGACAGCGATGATGATCTTCATGAAAAAGCCGAAGGATTGGTAGGGGCAGTTGAAGCGCATGAGGAAGTGGAGACAGAGATCGATGAAACGGTTCCCAAATGAGCTCGACAGCCCTCTGGTCGTGGCTGCGATGAAGAAACTGAGCAACAATGGGGGCACTAGCGCTCCAATGAGGAGAGGTCCAAGAGACCAATTGAAAACCATTTCCGCCATGGATATTCCTTCATACTTCTGGAAGATGGCCAGCCGGACAACGGACGGCTCGAACGCTTCGACGAAATACGGGAGCAGAGACTGAAACGAGAGATCCAACTATTCTCCGTCCACAATGAACATATCAACATTTGCAAAGAAGCGGAGAGAGTTTAGTTTTGAAGCTGGAACGAGGAAGAGCAGTCGCCACAAGATTTCCCCGTGGAGCGCTCCCGGAGAAACGAAAAGAATACAACAGAGGCTGCGATCTATTATTGTGAACTTCCGGTGCAGAGACAATGCAACTGACAATAAGCAGGACCCAGGGAGCATATTCGAGTCGGATTTTGAGGAAACTCACCTGTTCCTTATCGCAAACGCTCACTTCGATGTCGGACTCACCACAAGGGATATTCCGGCTGTCTTTCAATCTCTTCTTCTTGTCGACATTGATGCCATGGAGTCCAAAGTGAAGCTGTTGCGAGGAGTTAGATTTTTGAATGAGGAACGATCGCTGGTAGTCGGATTCGTTCGCCTTTTTGTTTTTGACGCAGCCAATTCTCGGCACCGCCCTACGCGGCGTTGAATCGTAGAAAAGTTCCCTGTAGATCACCTGACCACCACCAGAGAACTCGAACGATTTCCCATCTGGATGACTGACGTGAGACGGCCCACGGACGATGAGGAATGTCTTCGAGAAAAACCTCAAAAATTTGGAATTCCTGCTCACTTTCCAACCGACATCGTACAGAGAACGGTCCAGGTCATCGTACTGATAAAGACCATTCTGTGATCTCAATGCTTTGACTCTGTAGGAGCGGATTATTATCAGAACTCTTTTATCGTAGTTGAAACTGTCAATCACTCGTGTAGGGGAATCATCTGCGCAATGGTGGAACCCACAATGCGGTCCGTATACTCTCAGAGCGATAGCTACCTGAGGGTCTTTATCCTGGTCATCTTTGCAGGATACAGCTATTTCTCGTTGTAAACTTTGGAACGATTCCGTCCCCGGTGCGTTCCTCAAGAATGTTACACGGTAGGTTTCGAATTTTGCGAAATCGCCGCATCCAGATAGTACGATGGAGTAATGGAATCTCTCATCCGACATAATCAGTCTTACGCGCCTTTGAATGACATCCAGGATGCCAGCTGCGGACGTCACCGTCTGGAGAAGATGGAACACAAGCATAGAACTGACGTGGATGAGCATTGTGAAAAATGACTTGGCTGGAATCGCTCGCCTCTGATCCCGGCTTGCTAGGGATCGGATCCCTTCCAAAGTTCCCTCAGATTCACCTCAAGCATGTGACGCACTCGAAGACTTTTTCACAAAAAACTTGCTTGATGATTGAGACCTCGTCGATTCGCCAGCATTGCGGACTCCTGAATTCATCCTCAATGCCTCCTAGTAGGCCAAAGCCACGTCGGCAGTAGCGGGCGAATCCAGATTCTACAAACTCTGAGGCTTCTCGCTTCGAATTCTGAATACAAAAACTATATCAATCTGTTTTTCGCAATCTGGCTCGCGATCTGGCTTGCCTACAAGTCCGCTATGCATGCTTTCCGATGTTCGACATTATTTCTCCTCGACTGAAGCCCGGGCGAACCCAGAGCCATCTATATACCGCGTTTCTCCCGATATCGAAGGGCATGCCCGTCAAATATTTCGATTGTCCGCGAGGGGCCCGCTAATTTGAGCATGCCCGTTTGCCTTTGAGGTCGAGAGAAAAATGAGTCGGCGGCCTCTCGAGAACGAATAGTGAAGGGCGACGAGTCGAATTCCAAGTTCAAGTAACCGGTTGGGCTCAATAGCCGAGTCCTGTTCTCAAATTAGAGTAGTAGCTCTCATCTGAACAACGAGACATGTCTTCATTGACTTCAACTACCTAATCTACGTTCTCATCGTAAGGGCCATGAAATTTACGAAGAACCCTAGCTTCACTCTGACCCAGCTTTTAGCGGTCACCACCGCAAACGAAACGCAGCTTGAGCCTAGTCCTCCCGACATATGTACAATCGACTCTTGGCTTCCGGATGCTTCTGACCCCTCATCCAGATATGAGAAGCGATTTCGTTGGAAAGGGAGTCGAGCTGTCACAAGACACTGTGGCATGAAATTCGCGAAGCTAACACGTGAACGAGAGATGCCCGAGGAAGAAGCCAATCATTTCGTCAATAAAATACACAAGATATATTCAATAGCGTGTAAGAAGAGCAGGGTTGATCACCAATAGTATCCGGATAGTATATCGCAAGAAAAACTATTGACAAACGCACGTACACCGTGGACAAGCTGGGCAACAATCGCTTTTCATTATCATCGGAGCCTTCCAGGGGTCCGATTCCAACACTGGGCCGCCGCGCCGTATGGCCTCCGCGACAACATTTATGACACTCGGTCGCGTACCTGCTAACTCTTCTCTGGGGGGATCCTTGGTGCGCCCCGGAGAACGCGCGGGGCTCAGCGAGCACGGTACAAAATCATCTGACTGCTCCGCATAATCACAAGCAGTATTTATTGGGGATCCAATCGTTCCGAAATCAGGTATGAAGTATCTGCATCGTGTGCTAAATGTCGACTCTGTGAGGCTCTGCTCGGAAATGCTGAACACCACAGAATGCAAAGCAGATGTGGAGACACATGCGTGGAAAGTTCAGGTCTGACATACGTTGCACGCCTGATTATGTGAAGGTAATGCAATCAAATGGCATCTCCATCGAGGAGGCCGTGAGAAAGAGGAGGGAAACACGTATCTCTGTCACTCTGTCCCGGTTGGCACTCGAGCAAGTCTCCAAAACTTATCACAGAACATCCGAGAATCTGTTATAAAATCTCCCACGTCCTGTATTTGTCCCTCGTTTGAGCTGCCTCCTCCGAAAGTTTTCATCAAGGGTTATGCTGATGACTTCAAGCTCTTCGCAAATATCGAGAGCCAATAAGACCACTCTTCACTCCAATCAGCCATCAACGCCTTCGTTAGCTGGTCAAAAGATCTCGATCTCATCCTCTCTCCACAAAAATGTCGATCAATCAGTTCCGAAAACGAAAGGAATCTAGGCTGAAAAAAATAGCTGATAAGTTCACTTTCACGGAGCATTTTGATGCCATTGTCAGAAATGCCGCTATGAAAATCAATTTCGCCCTCTACTGCTTCTCTGGCAGGAGCCATTATGCGCGCACCCCTATACATATTCTTGGGTAGCTTCCGGACGGGTCGGTCGATTTCGCTGACACGTCGTGTCACGTCTGGGCATACTCTCACATTAGTCAATGCCCGAATGTGGATGACTGATGATTCTGCTATCGAGGGAAGCGTGAGAGATTTTTGGTCACGGAACGTATGTGACTCTTGCAGATGATGAGCAAGAACTAGTCAAGGGCGGTATCCGGTTCATGAGCTCACTGGGGTTCCGCAATCCCCGGGTGAAGTTCCCAAGCGCGGGTTGCGAGCAATCGATCTAGAACAGTGATTCTCAACCGGGGGCCCCTGGGCCCCAGGGGGGCCCTGGCGACTCCTCGGGGGGGCCACGGGAGATTTTTCGGGATGACTCGGCCCATGGTCAAGGTTCACCACGTATGTCCAAGCTCTCTCCTTGAGCGAAATATCACTCACGCGATCGCAGGTTTGTCATAAAGGTGATTTGCGGCTGAAGTTGACTTCACTCACGCCCCGGATTCGTAACCTTCGTGTTGCAGCTCAAGCCCAAAGTTCGTATTGAGACCGAATCTTCCAAACAACTCTTATAAAATAAGGTATTATCACGTCGGAACATCTGTTGGCAACGAGGATAAGATAGATTTTGTGAATACGAGCGTAGTGTTTCACGAAACTCGTGATGGCTCTCAGAGGGGGGCCACGACGCTTTGTCATGAGCGCCAGGGGGGCCACGGCGGAAAAAAGGTTGAGAACCACTGATCTAGAATATGGTTCGAATTGTCTGCAACATGATCTTACTCCTCGATCCTCGCTGAGACGTTGTCAGATGGTGTTCAAAATTTATCCTGGGGGTGCGCGCATCTTTATGAAACAAGCGAAAATAGACCTTTTTACATTTTCTCCACTGATATCGCCGCAGACGTGGAAGTTTAGGCTTCAGCTGATCAGACTGTGTCGGTGGGTGCTGGACCAGAGATCTGTGAGGATTCCAGCAAAATCGAGCGACCCGTTCGGAGGCTACTTCAGAAAATGGGGTGTGCGCATAATCTCGTGAGGTCGTAGAGTGTATGCAACCCGTCTCTCAGGACCTCCGTCGGATGCCTCTCTCTCGAAACGCGCGGCGTGGCGGCGGCCATATTCTTTGCCGTAGATCAAAGCGCATATATGTAGGTATTCGTTTGAGGGTCCTCTGAAGGGGACGAACGCTAAGCTCTTCCATGCGCCCTTGGCGGCAACTTTTCGCTGCGAGCGCAAAGGCTAGCGACCACCCGCGGTTCTTGAGATTTGTTGTTCTTGGCGGGAGGGCACTCGGGAATCAGTGGGACCTCTTCCGCTACAAGATCCCAACTCGCCCACTCCCGGGCAGCCCGGGTCCCGGTTGGGCTCCGGTTCGGACCCAACCGCCACGCATTGGCCCAGCAGTTTGGCCGTATAAGATCCCAGCGAACTCCTCGGGTGCCGATGCGAAACCCCCAGTGAAGTGCCACGGCATCCGCCCCGGATGATTCGATAGGTTTCTGATCGTCCCGACTTGGCAAGCCGTGTATTCAAACATGAACTCGACGCGTTCCATGATGATTTCTCCAAAAAATCATGTGCTAGGCAAGGTCGCAGCATTCGTCGTAGAATCCTAGGAGTGCGGACTTCCCAACACTCACATGAATTCTGAAATAGGACTTCGAAGCTCGCGCGGGCCATCAATCCACCATGGCGACCCCTCTGAACACAAATTATGCAATGCCTTTCATGGCTTTAGCTTCGCTACGTTCTACTTTATGCTACTGCGTATGCATCCCTCCTTCCCCCGTTTCGATCGGGAGTCAAGATTGACGCAATACTGCCCACTGCATTCCCATATGGTAATAAGATAATAATTTCTCGATTACCTGCCCAGAACCAAATTCAGAGAGAGAGCGTGAGCGAGGCTCGCAGAATGAAACCTGTAGCAACTTGCAGTAGGCCATCGCCCATCAATCAAAAGTCGCCCGACCCGAGAGGCCTGAAGCGCGGTTCTTTCGAGTCGTATCCAATTCTCTTTGTGAATGATAGGACAGCCGCTGGGACAAAAAATCGTTCGGAGATGGTAGACTCCCAGACGTGAGGTAAAGTAAATGTAGCAGTTATGGACCCCCTGACCAGTTATAGACCCCCCGCCCGGGCGCGTATGTACCATGAGGCTGGTGAGGCTCTAGCTTCGTCATAAGCGAGTAACGTTCGAGACAAGCTTCAGTCATATCAATGACGCATACAGGCTCAGATCGGTCCACGAGCGCTGAGAAGGCAATTCACGAGACAATTTTTGCTCAACGAACCGAGCTTGATGGTGACAGGGCGTTATGGACACTTCAGGGCGGTATGGAGCGGAACGAGCCCTGATCTGTTGAAGTTCATGCTTCGGCAAACGCGTATATAGGGGGGGGGGGCTTGCTGAGCGTCCCCCAAGACATGGTGAGCTCACACTCACACTATCCAAGTCGAGACGCCCGATCGACAAAGTGATTCTCTGTAAATTTCACAAGGGCAACCCCTTGACGGAAAATATTAGCCCACTACCATAAAAAAACCTGTGTACTCGCCTGTGCTTCAGGACAGGTTGTGCCATGTCAGTCATTCCGAAGCTAGCACCGGTTCTCTTTGTGCGGAACTCTCCGTTCGTCACCAAGGATCCCAGGCCTCAGCCTACAGTCAAGTCTTCCTAACTTAAAACGTCCCTAACTTGTAAACCTTCGCTAACTGATAACTTGCAGTGGATGCGGCTCAGTTTTTCATAACTCGTAGCATAGACTCCATGTTAAACGTCCTTCCTAACTAATAAAATCGTCCATAACTCATAACGCGACATGGTTGCGTATCGGTAACTTGTGAAGGGGGCCTGAATTTCATCTACGAAATTCATTTTCACACCGAGTCTCACTCAAAAAGACGGATTCTAAATGGTTTCTAGATGATAGCGCTTCGTCATCTTCGATGCTTACTGTCGCCGAGCCCTGAATTCGCTGGTTTCTGCGTCTCAGCGGAAGGTTGGATAGGGTTATCGAGTGCGACAGGAACCGACGTCGTTGATACTGTCTCGTGTGTATGTACTGAGTTTATCAAGTGAATTGGGCAAGATGAAACGTTTTCACCAACAAACAAATCTGACTCTGAGGGAGAAAGTTGTTGTTCTCAACGAATTGGAATCCGGGTGCAGTGTTGGTGAAGTTATGCGAGAGTGGAAAATCTCGCAATGCACCACTTACAACATCAAGCGAAACGCAGAGAAGCTGAGGATTCAATCGGCCATGAAAAACTCCGGACGATGCAAGCGCATCAGACAAAGGAAGTTCGACGATCTTGAGAAGACGCTCTTCAATGCTTTCAGAGAAGCAAGGGTCTCCAATCCTACTCTTCCCGTTTCCGGCCTGTGGCTCCAAGAAAAAGCAAAAGACATCGCTCTGGAAACTGGAGCTTCTGACTTCAAAGCCTCCAACACTTGGCTGGAGGGCTTTAAGGAACGCTTCAAATTGTCAACGAAACGAACTTGTGGAGAGGCCGCGAAAGTCAATCAGGCCGACATCGATCAGTGGTTGGAGGAACACGAGACGACGTTGAATGAGTACTCAACAAAAGACATCTTCAACGGGGACGAAACCGGTTTGTTCTACAAGATGCTACCGAATAAATCGGTGCATTTCAAGGGAGAAGCGTGCCACGGTGGAGAACAGTCAAAACAGCGCTTCACCGTTCTCCTGTGTGCAAACTTCGAAGGAACAGAGAAACTGACTCCTCTGGTGATCGGGCATAGCCGAAATCCTCGTTGCTTCCCCGAGAAAGCTAAGAACGACTTGCACCATCGAGCGTCAAAACTAGGCTGTGACTACAGGTCGCAGAAGAGGGCATGGATGGACACTGTAATCTTCACGGAATGGCTGCAGAAGCTTTAAGATCGATGCCGAAGAGATAAACGTAAGATTCTGCTACTTCTGGACAACTTCAAATGTCATGAAGTTGACCTGGAGCTCACATACGTCAAAATTCTCTTTCTACCGCCGAAGACAACATCGAAATCGCAACCGATGGAACAGGGCATCATCAATAACGTAAAGCAGCTCTACAAACAGAAATGGGTGAAGCATTATTGGACGGAGAGTAAAAGCGGCCAGGTTCAAGAGATCAACTTGCTCCAGGCCATTCGATTCTTGAAAGAATCATGGGATGCAGTCAAGGCCTCAACCATTTTCAACTGCTTTGCAAAATGTCTGCCGAACGTGCGGACGGAGATTCTTGATGACAGCCATGGAGATGATTGGGACCCCGACGAGACGGATGCGATTGATTGATTGATCCCCTCATCATCCAAGACTGTTTCCCGAGAGGTTTTTCTTTCGAGGATTTCGTGCAGGTGGATCGAAACCTGGTGACAGCAGATGATTTCTTCCCCGAACAGGGAGAGGACGAAGAATCGAGCGATGTGACCGAAGACAACATGGTAGAAGAAGAAACGGAAGAGCTATCATGGGGAGCCAGTGCTCCCACTGTGACAGATACCGAGGCTCTTCAAGCCTTGGCCATCCTTATCGATCATTGCTCTCAAAGAGCAGATCTTGTTAGCGGGGCGTCCGAGGCTTTCCAGAAGTATCGTGACAAGGTTATTTCGGACTACCTGATGAATAAGCGTCAGTCAGATATACGCTCATACTTCTTCTCTAGTTAGTCAGCAGAATGTCGGTACATTCAATAAAGTGATGCTCATCAAATTTTCCGGTCCCGTGTATATTTTATCAGGCTACCTTCCCGAGCCGATCTCAGTAAACAGGAGTTCTTGTCAGAGTGATTATGCAGCAGTCATAAGACTCCCGTGGTGGGAGTTAGCGCTCATGGATTCCATTCGCCCACATATTTTCATCGGACGGGACTCCATCTGCGCGCTTTTCCAACCAAAATCGGACATTTAAACCCACCGCTCACTAACTAATAACTCCCAAAATTTTCCGAAATCCGACTCCCAAAATTTACAAGTTAGGAAGACTTGAGTGTATTTGGAACGTGACTTGCGACCAGAGCTGAAGTGAAACTCCCTGTGGATCTCAAACACTATGGATAGCTTTCAATTGTTTCTATAGCACCGACCGGAGTAGCTCTCGAGAGCAAATCTGCCTTCTAGGATTATATGACTCTTTATTACGAGAAAGCGCTCCTACAACTGCATGGTGAGGACAGAATGTTCAACTGGAGTGTGTGACTTGATTTCGGGCGCCCAGTCGTTGATAACGATTGCCAAGTTCCGAAAAACATCGACAGCCCGATCTCACTGGACCGCGATGAAATAGCCAGTAAAGGTAAAGGATCATCGTGGGATCCGATCAAGTTTTCTGTCCCAAAGTTTCCTGAGCACCGCGAACATATATTGAACTAGCCGGCCTTCGGCCGACTACGCTGCCCGGCCTCCGGCCGACCGTTTTGGGTTTCCTGCGCTGCCGGTGAAATGTTCTCTGCGAGGGACAAAGAAGAGGTCGGATGTGGATTTCGTGACAATGATATTGCACGGTTTGGAGAGCAGACAACGGACTACGTGACTTGGACGGTGAAGTGCTAGCTCGTCAGACCGACCCTGGCATCATCCCCATTAGCTTGGGACAGTATATTCAGACCTCCTCCAGAATCGCCTCTATAGGTTCCACGAAGTATGATAAGAGAGGCCCCGAAATCCCCCCTGGACTGTGAAAAGTCTCTTCTGGCCGACCCTGGAATACCTGCCCTGTTCTCCGATAGACTCCGGAAACATGGTGAGACCGACCCCGATATCACCTTTCTGGACTCTGAAAACTATGATCAGAACGGCACCGTTGTCGCCCTCGAGGATCCAAAAAGTATGATCTGACCAACTCCGGAATCCCGCCACAGGTTTGAAAAAGTTTGCTCAGATCCAGAATCACCTCTATAGGCTCGAAAAAGGATGATCAGAAAGGCTCACACTCTCCCTATGGACTGACTGGCCTTGATATACCCCCGTCGACTCCCAATAGTGTGGTCTGACCGACCCCGAACCGCCTCAGTGGGTTCCGAAAAATATGATCAGAGCAATCCCCGGATCATCTCCATGGGCTCTAGAAACTGTGATAAGACCGGTTCGGAGTCCTCTCAAAGGGTTATATGAAATCCGATTGAACTGGCCCTGGAATAACCCCCATGGGCTTGGGAAAGATTCATCGGACCGACTCCGGAATCGTCCCTCAGGTCTCAAAAGGTATCATCATGGAGGCACCGGAACCGCCTCATCGACTCAAAAAAGTATGATATGACCGACCTCCAAGTCCCCGCCCTGTGATCCCATGGAATCCAAAAACATGGTGAACCCGACCCCGAAATCACCTTCATGTACTCTGGAAACTATGATCCGACCGACCCCGGAATCACCCCCAAAAGTTTGGAAAAGTATGGATCAGGCCTGAATCACTCCTATAGGTATCAAAAAATATGATCAGAGAGGCCCAGAGACTCTCTCCCCATGGACTCAAAAAAGTCTCATCTGACCGACGCCGAAAAACTCCCATGATCACCGAAAGTATGATCGAACCCACCCCAGAATCGCCTCCATAAGTTTGGAAAAGTATGATCGGACCTCACCCCGGAATCATTTCTATAGGTTCCTGAGAGAATGATCAAACAGGTCAGGAGATTCTCTCCCCGTGGATTGAAAAAAGCATTATCTGACCGACCTCGAAAAACCCCCATGATTCGCGGAAGTATGATTAGAGCGACTCCGGGATCATCTTCATGAACCCTAGAAAGTGGAATCAGACCTAGCCGGAATCGACTCCGCAGGTTCCAAAAAGTATGATTATGAAGTATCCGGGATCGCCAAATGGTCTCAAAAAAAATATGACCGACCTCGAAATACCCGCACTGTGCTCCCATAGACTTCTAGAATTATGATCAGACCGCCCCTGGAGCGCCGACCCCGGAATCACCTCATAGATTCCCGAAAGCATGATAAGACCGACTCCGAGATCGCGCCATACGCTCGAGAAAGTATGGTCTGGTGTCCTGAGCTTATGTACTTCCCGGGAGCCTCTTTTACAACGTGGAGAAGGAACTGATCAATCTCCCAGGCGATCATCGAGCGCGAACACACGAATAAGTGGGCGAACCATTGAAAAACACCCATCATGAAAAGCGCTCTGGAAAACTTGAAAGGGACCTTTGGGGTCCGGTCTGCATGGCCTATGTCCTTTCCAGGTAGCTCCCCGACAACGTGGAAAAAGCATTTCTCCCATAGATATCACCGCGAGAGAGTCTATAGAGGACAAACAAACAAACAAACAAACAAACAAACATACAAACATACCCTGGATTTTTATATATATAGATATAAAAGATGAATGTCGCGGCAATGGCCCCGATCAGCAGATCACCGAGAGCAATGTTCGGGGATTTTAAAGGCAACGGAGATAGACTCATACTTCGCCACATGTTGTTCCTCTTGAAATTCTTCCGAATCTCTTTCCGGAGGACGGGGAGTTGCTCGCGCAGAATCCTCAATCTCTCCATGAATTCAGGTTGCTTGTCAATAAAAAGAGACCCGCCGCCGTACCAGAATATCCGTTCCCTAGGGTTACCTGGAACTCGTTTCCCTTCGCTCACGCTGTTATGCGAAAATTTCAGGAGACCGTGTTCAATAGCAGCCCTCTCCAGCCATGGAATATGGTAACTCAAACAGAGTTCGATCGACTTCTTTGTTAGCGCCAGATTCTCCTCGAGCAGAAGTCCCTGTTGCTTGAAGGTGAAGGCGCGGAGCTCCAACATATCACGTCTTCCACAAAGCCCTGCCTGACTGAGCAGAACGGCCAATTCGGACTTCGGCAGGAAACTCGTTGTGAATATCGCCGCGGAGCTTTCATTGGGTTTGCAGACGGAAATGTCTTTACGTCGCACCTTTTTTGCGGCCTTCGGCACGAGAAAGTCGAGAACCCGGCTGCGCGTCGGATGGAAGTCATTTCTGTAGCCGAACACTGTGCCTGCCTTAAGCGTTTCGCACTTGGTGTACTGACAGCCGGACCGCGGAATCCGCGTCTTCTCCGAGAAAGAAATCATTTCACCCTGAAGCACGGTCGTCACGAGGAATATGCACAGCATGATGAAAGCGATGATGATTTTTATGAAGAAGCTGAAGGACTGGTTGGGGCAGTCGAAGCCCATGAAGAAGTAGAGACAGAGATCGATGAAACGATTCGTAGATGAGCCGCTCGATAGCCCTCGAGCAACAATGGGGGCACTAGCGCTCCAATGAGGAGAGGTCCAAGAGACCAGCTGAAAACCATTTCCGCCATGGATATTCCTTCATACTTCTGGAAGATGGCCAGCCGGACAACGGACGGCTCGAACGCTTCGACGAAATACGGTAGCAGAGACTGAAACGAGAGATCCAACTATTCTCCGTCCACAATGAACATATCGACATTTGCAAAGAAGCGGAAAGAGTTTAGTTTTGAAGCTGGAACGAGGAAGAGCAGTCGCCACACGAATTCCCCGTGGAGGGCTCCCGGAGAAACGAAATGAATACAAAAGAGGCTGCGATCTATTATTGTGAACTTCCGGTGCAAGAGAGTGCGGAGACAATGCAACTGACAATGAGCAGGACCTAGGGAGCATATCTGGATCGAATTTCGAGGAAACTCACCTGTGGCTCATCGCAATCGCTCACTTCGATGTCGGACTCACCGCAAGGTATGCCCCGCCTGTCTTCCAATCTCTTTTTCTTGTCGACATTGATTCCAAGGAGTCCGAAGTGAAGCTGTTGCGAGGAGTTAGATTTTTGAATGAGTAAAGATTGCTGGTAGTCGGACTCGATCGCCTTCCTGTATGTGACGCAGCCGATTCTTGGCACCGCTCTCCGGGGCGTGGAATCGTAGAAAAATTCTCTGTAAATCACCTGACCACCACCAGAGAACTCAAACGATTTTCCATCAGAATGGCTGACATAAGCCCGCCCACGAACGATGAGAAATGTCTTCGAGAAAGACATCACAAATCTCGAATTCCTGCGCACTTTCCAAGCAACTTCCTTCAGGGAACTGTCCAGTTCATCGTACTGATAGAGACCATTATTCTTCGATCTCAATCCTTTGACTTTGAAGGAGCGGATTATTATCAGAACCCTCTTATCGTAGTTGAAATCGTCAATCACTCGTGTAGCTGGATCATCTGCGCAATGATGGAACCCACAATGTGCGAACACTTCCAGAGCGATGGCGAACTGAGGCGTTTCGATCTCGTCATCTTTGCAGGATACAACGATTTCTCGTTGTGAACCTTGGAACCATGTCGTTCCGGGTGCGTTCCTCAAGAATGTTACACGTTGGAATCTGAATCTTGCAAAATCGACGCATCCAGACAGGACGATGGAGTAATGGAATCTCTCATCCGATATGATCAGTCTTACGCGCTTGTGAACGTCATTCATGATACCAGCTGCGGACGTCTTTGTCGGAAGGAGATGGCACAGGATTACGAAACTGACGTAGATGAGCATTCTGAACAACGACTTGGTTGGACTCGTTCGCCTTTGATACGGGTTAGTTACCAATCGGATCCTTTCCGAAGTTCTCTCTGACTCACCACCAGAATGCGACGTACTCGAAGAGATATTCACAAGAGACCTGCTCGATGATCGCAACTTCGTCGATTCACCACAACTGCAGACTGCCTACTTCAACCTCCAGGCCTCCACAGCAGACCAAAGCCACAGCCACGTCGGCATTATCAGGCGAATTCGGAACCCACAATTCGTGAAGCTTCTCGCTTCGAATTCTGAATTCAGAGACGATATCAATCTTGCTTTTGCAATCTGCTTGCGATCTGGCTTCGTTTGCTACGCGTGCTTCCTCCTGTTCTCCGGAATTATTCATTCTCGACTGAGGACCAGGCCAGCCTAGAGCCATCTTTATGGTTGCCGGCAATGTGAGCGCAAAGCACCCTGAGTGCTGAGCCGATCTGAGCGCGGATGAGAACTGGGCGCCGGGGAAATCTGAGCGCACAGGAGACTCTCAGCGGTTAGATCTGAGTGCGAGCATAATTTGAGTGGAATCGCCTTTGCCGGTGTAGCCTGGTGTGGTGCGGAAGGAACGGGGAGGTGTGGACCACGAAGCGGGCGCACAGAGGGAGATTTGGCCATTTTAGGAGGCCTGGGCAACCGCGCCCGTTCCGGTCGGAGACCGTAGACTTCCAGACGTAAGGTACGTCGCGGAAGGTGTCCACAGTTCGTGGGACCCGGCGCACAGTGGCCGATTTAGGTGGACAAAAACGGAATTCAAAACCCCGGTATATTGAGTGTTCCATCTTGCTGGAACTCCGCAAGCCAAAATCTTATTCGAATCCGTTCTCCATTGACGTCTCAAACAGGCCACGCAACATAGCGGAAAGCGCCCCTCGGAGACCGACTGATTTGGTCATTTGCCTTCAAATTGCTTTCAGACCAAAATGAACACAGACGATGGACGTTGTCAAGGAAAGTACCCATTTGATTACACTCTATACTACGGGAATGAGCCACCGAGCCACTTATTCGGCCAATACTCCACCCCAAGTATGCGAAGAGGGCTGTGGCGAAACAGTGAAATTCTGGCTAAAACAAGCAATTTTCCCATACCTGGAAAACATCTGTAGGGAAAACTAGGGCCTAAAAGTCAATTTATCACTTTGCTCTCCGGATCACTGAGCGATGAGGAGTTCGACAGAGTCGCCTGTTGCCGTTGAACACTGGTGCTGCTACTGAGCTGGGAAGCTAGCTGCAAGTGAAACGAGTGACGACGCGTAGTTGGTGAATACAAACTGCGGACTAAACTTTATTGAGAAACTTGAGTGCTTATATATCGAATTGAAGGTCAGCTCCCCCGTTCGTGGTAACACTAACAATCGTATGGGGCAATCATATGACACTGACCTGGTGACCCACTGAATAAACAATACATGCATAGCCAAGCGCTTCTTTTGTCTAGCCAATTATAAACACTGAAGTGAAAGCTTTTGTTTCTTAGCTTACTGTTGTCACGCTTGGCTACTCTCAGTAATATGTGTGGTTCGTCTGACGACATTCTTTTCTACATTCTCCCCCAATGGCGGAGGAGGGTTCACACATTACAAGTTAAAATGCAGTGCATCCCGGAAACACAAAACTTCCGCGAGTGAACTTCGTCCGGTTGAAAGTGCAACTAGCATCTGTATCAATGGAGTGCAACGATTTAAGCGATGGTGCAGCCAGTACCTCAGACTCGGAGCCTAAGGATTCGATTTCGGCTGCAGTTCAAACCGATTATGATCAATCGCCCAGGAAGTGCTGTTGTGGTATACTCCAGAAGTTTCTGAGTGACCTCAAACTGTTTCCCACTCGAAGAGCTACTGGATTTAAACATTTCACCGCCCATATCTTTCTTCAACTGGAACTTGATGATCTCAAAACAGCCCAAAAAATTGCCTCCATCATATGGTGCAGGAAAGACGACTCATTCAAGGAATCGTACAGGAAACAAGCTCTCGAGGAAATGGATGCAAATCTCATCTCCGGATGTCGACAGGCCAAACTTGTTTTGAAAGGGTTGCTCGAATAAATGTGGCGCCGTCGCTGTTTTGTAACTTGATTCCATCGTCTTCTTATTTCGTTGTCTGCACGCCGACGATTCATGAGACGTTCGGCAAATGTACGAGCGACACACTCTGTGTCTACATTTCGTTCTCGAAGCGTCGATGGGACTCGTGTTGGTTTCGTTGCCCACTTCGTATCACGCCGGAAACGAATTTCTTCAGTTTGTGAAGTTTCGTTTATTCGTGAAACCAACCATCTTGTGCCATGGACC
Organism: Neoseiulus californicus; assembly: GCA_028455905.1. Classification (NCBI taxonomy): domain Eukaryota; kingdom Metazoa; phylum Arthropoda; class Arachnida; order Mesostigmata; family Phytoseiidae; genus Neoseiulus; species Neoseiulus californicus. The sequence continues at coordinate 268,964 of JAMQGS010000009.1, forward strand.
GTCGTTTGAAGAGGTCCATCTCCGAGCTGGTGAGAGAAAGAGAAAATCGACGTTTTTCATTGCCCAATCTCAACTTTTCCCTCCGCGAGGTGGCCTTTGCGGATCATATGCTCCATAGGTTGGATCGTCCCAAGATAACGGATCTTGAGTTTTTGAAATACAATCAGATCTCGCTGTCCTATAGTGGAAGCTGGAACACGAGGCCCTATTTGATCTGCCTTTGTTGGAATGAATGCGAGCCGAACATGAATCCCAAAGAAGATCTTTGCAAAACTCGACCTCGCCACGTGTATCGAAACCTCGGACCCGCCCGTTCCTCAAGCGAGCCGTTGATCCGCAAATCCCCCCGTCACGAGCTCATCTTCTGATCGATTTTCGTCTACTGAGTGGATCGCAGATGAACCAGCCAACCCGTTTCGTGACTCAGAGTTAGATAGCTCGAGTCGATCGACCGTGAGTGGCCCAATCCCCGAATCAAAAATTCAGCGTCGCCGTGCATCGTCGGAAAGATCGTTCTGGGAAGAATCTGATTCCAAAGTCAGTTCCAGTTCCTCAGATTATGCTTGTATTGATCTTGATGGCTTGATCCAGCCTGAACTGGAATGGGATAATGCATTTGACAGCATACCCCTTGAGTCTCTGGACTCTCGATCCCTGAACAGTAACGTTGACGATACGATGCAAGACGCCTCGAGCTCTAACAACGCCGAATCAACAATATCAACGACAAACGCACCTTCCTCTCCCATCTCGATTCTCAAGAAACGAAAACGGGATACGCTTCGAGAAACAGCAAGTACCCTTGCAACTGGGACGGCTATATCTTTGGTGCTATGTAAGTTTGCCTCTTGACATTGATTTTTCTTCTCATCTTGGTTTTGATGAATCATATCTCTTGATGATATTGTTTCTCATTCGTTTAGCACTACTGAGTTATTATTACGTGATGAAGGTCCCAATTGTCATCGCTCCTCCAAACCAAACGGAAATCATCATGGCCCAAGCAGGATCGCTGAATCCGAGTCCGGATCCAAATCAAGCCGACCCCTCGATGCCAACAGTGATCTCATCAAGTTCTCATTCGACGATGACACCAATGATGATGCCGGTGACCCAGTCAAGCTCGAATCCACCGACAACCACCCCGACCATGACGAGCCCGATTCCAACGTCACAGCCAGTCATCACCCAAGAATCAGTCACCACCTCAGCCACCGAGTCTCCGAAATCGACGGAAGCAACTCCGAGCATGTCCGAAACCGACAGCTCGTTTCTCCAGGTATCCTCAACCCGCTCCATCCCGTCGACCACCGAGACGCCGACAACTTTTGCCACTTTGACTGGCTCTTCATCGTCGGAAACCCGAGTGAACAAAGCCACGCAGACGAATACCCGTCGTCCGCGTCCGTGGGGAGTCAGAATCCAGATAGAACCACGGAGAGCTCAGACTTCTACGACCACCGAGGACTACTTCACAACTCCCTCCCGGAGAAGAAAGTCCTCAACGACCATCCAACCCGATCGCCGAAGTCGTCAGCGTACAAGGCGAACCACTCCGATCCCATTGACCACAGTCTCCCCCAGGAGATCTGCGCGTCAACGACGCACGACTCCGATCTCGCAGCCAAGCACAACTACACAAAATCCGATTGTAACCTCCGCCAAAAGCGAGTCCACTTCTCAGCACACGTTCACGTCCACTCAATCCCCGCTAGGCCGCCTAAGTTCAACACGAGCAGCCGCAGAACGGATCAGTTCAACAACTTCGAAACCAGACGATCGTGGAGACACCCTTAGTTCCACAACGATCAGTCTACATGTTCGAGATATTCGCTGTCTTTGGCTTGACACATTTTATTTATGTTATGAACTAGACGGCACTAATTGCATTCTCTCTTACAAGAAGAAACCTGCTGGGCGAGTTTTGTTAGTTTCAGCCATGGCAGGCTTCACTTCAGGTAGCAAGGCGGCTAAAGCCTATTATGATAGATTTTGTGGGAAGGCCTCATTGTATGCCCTTCAATGAGTTTGTTTTCAGTTCCGTCGGTTAATAAAACACCCGAAATGGGTTTTATTTAGAGAGATGTTTCAGACTCATTGTTTAATTCAGAATAGGCTGTTCGTCTCTGATAGAATCTGGTTGCCAGATAACCAAACAATGCTATTCCGCTCAATCCGATGAAACTGAGAATTGCCTCCACTGCTTGGAACAAATATGATACTCTTGGGATGGGAGTAGGACTCGGGGAAACTGTAGTAGACGATGTGCTGCTTGCAGGATTGCTTGTTGTCGTTGGGACTTCTGTGCTTGGCACACTTGTGGTGCTTGTTGGCCGTGCAGTGGTCACATTTCTATGTGCATTTGCATTATAATCGTTCCAGATATCTTCACCTCCAAGTACCTTCTCATTGTATCTGAGACAGGGAACTTTTCTTGACCACATCATCTCGCACACTGCATTCCTTTCATGACATTCTCGAATGAAATATGTGGGGCTGAATTCTGTGATTGTACAACTGAAGTGTGTTGACACGCACTCCCCCGGACAGTCAACCGAGTAGTTGAAGAAAGCGTTCGTCGAATGACTGAACGAGGAAACGAAGATGATCACAGCCCACATTCTGTAAAGACATGTCATTATTTAGGAATTGGTCTGATACCAGCAAGCTCTCTCAGACGAAACAGTGTGGCTTTAGAATTCGGTTTTGTCATGACATCTGCGATATTCTGATCACTTGGTACGTATTCTAACGTCAACTTCTTTTCTTCGAACGCTTGTTTCACGAAGAAAGACCTGACAGCAATGTGCTTGCTGTGCCTATGGAAGTTGTCGTTCATAATGAGATGAATAGCGCTCTGGTTGTCCATGTAGAGGTTCGGTGTTGCGGTATACCCGAATTCTGCAGCAAGGCGGCTTAAAAACATTACGTTCTGCGCCGCTGATGTTGCAGCTTGTAACTCTGCCTCTGATGAAGAGAGCGAAGTCGACTTTTGAAGCGTGCTGCTCCATTGAATCGGGCCATTGTTTGCCATGTTTTGGGACATGACGCGTAATCACTATCAGTATAATACTGATACTTTTCATCTCCATTATTTTCGTAGCAGATTCCGTAGTGTGCGGTACCTTTCAGATATCTCAAGACACGCTTGACATGATTCCATGATCTTTGTGTCGGTCTCTCGAGCGTTCTTGAAAGATAATTGACACTGAATGCAAGGTCTGGGCGAGTGACCTGCACAAGGTACTGCAAAGAACCTACGGCCTCCCTGTACGGAACATCAACTATTTCTGTTGTGTCCTCGGAATAGATGTCTCTCAGCAATGGGCATGAGACTGGCTTACACTGAGTCATGCCAAACCTTTCAAGCACCTCCTTGGCATATTTTTCTTGACTCAGAAACAAACCTTTATCGGTTCTCTTGACTTCCAGACCAAGAAAATAATCCATTTCTCTGTATTGAAGTTCAAGGCTCTGTTTCACTTTTGTAGAAACTCGATGACTGTTTTGTCGGTCTTTCCGATCACAACTAGATCGTCGACATACGAGGACACAGTCAGAGCTTGTTCTTTAGGTCCATGGAAAACACAAGGGTCTACCTCCGAAGCCGTCAGTCCGAGTGATTCAAGAACCGATCTCAGCTTCCGGTAGAAACAGAGACTTCCCTGTTTGCTTCCATAAAGAGCTTTTCTGAGCAGTAGAACTTTTCCATCCTTGACAGGATATCCTTCCGGGGGGTGACATATACAACGGCACATCAAGATCAGCTCTGAGGAATGCGTTCTGAACATCGGCTTGAAAGATTGCCAAGTTCTGTCTCATTGCGTGATTCAGGATCAAACGAAGAACCTCAAATCGAATGACAGGAGAATATACCTCGTTAAAATCTGATCCGGGACGTTGTGTGAACCCCCGTAAAACTAATCTGCTCTTTAATCTATCCAAGGACCCATCCTTCTTAGTCTTCACCTTGAACACCCATTTCGAGGATGTCAACCTGACACCGGGAGGAGGATCAACTTCCTCCCAAACACCCAGATTTACCATAGCAGATAGCTCGTCTTGGATCGAACGAAGCCAGCCCTCCTTCTGAGGTGAAAGAAGAGCCTCCTCATAAGTTTCCGGAGTACTTATGCTCTGCACCGCGCAGCTACTGTAAACAGCTGGTGCGGAGCAGAGTTGCACTCTCGGTCTTAACTTCGATCGATCTCTCAGACTAGCTAGCCTCTCAGGATTCACTTGATACACTTTTCTTTTACGTTTAGGTCTAGTGCTATCTACTTGCCCAGCAGTTGACGTATTCCGTGAAGTTGAAGTTTGTTGTTCAGGAGTCAGCTGGTCTTCTGGCGCAGTTGGCTGCGCGCCGCTGGGTTGGTTCGATGTTGCTGGCTGTTCCACTGATGATGGTTGGTTGCTTTCTCTCTCTCCATTTTGGAGCCGTTGAGTGGATGTGTCGGTTTCTTCTATTGTTGTTTCTGGTGAAGCTTCGTTGTTCTGTTGCATGGCATCAGCTGGGGAGTTCTCTTCGAATATCTGTGAATCGTCCGGGTTGGACGGCAGTTGCGTTTTCAAGTGCTTTGCGATTGGATTTTTCTTCGGAAATCGCACGTGCTTAGTAGTGATGATGGTGCGGGTTCCGGGGATCCAAATTCGGTAACCGTATACGAGCTCTCCACAACCAACGAGATGACCCACAAGACCCTTTGGATCGAACTTCTTACGGCCTGGTCGTTGATCTAAGAAAGTGCATTTCGTCCCGAAACTATGAAGTTTGCCAAGGTACGGTGGTCGCTTGTAGAAAATTTCGAATGCTGTAGTATTTGTGACAGAATTGATTGTGATACAGTTACAAATCTCATTTGCGAAAGCGACACTCTCCGCCCAAAGACTTTTCGGAAGACCACTGTCAATTAGCATTGTTCGGGCAAGATCAACTAATATTTTGTTGCTTATTTCAGAAAGGCCATTTTGAGTTGGGTCTCGTGGATTACTCTGTGTGAAGTCGAATCCGATCTCTGCGACCAGTTTCCTAACATCGGCGTTAAGAAACTCTCCCCCCGCAATCAGTGTGCAGCCTCCGAATCTCCTTTCCGAAGAGATTGCGATACCATGCTGTATATTGTCAGATGCATTGTGCTACTTCGCTCTTGGCCTTGAGGAAGTACACCTTGCGGAACTTGGAGAATTCGTCTGTGAGGCAGAGAAAATGCTTGTGGCCTCCCAGCGACGTTTCAGTCGCGCTGCAGACATCTCCATGAATTGTTCCGACTTCGGTGGCTCGAGCACTGTCGGGTCTCGAGCGGGAGGGCTGCTTCTGTTGCTTTCCTTGGTCGCAGGCCAAGCATGTATCCAGGTCATCTTCAAACGGGATACAGTACCGGTTCAGGAGTTTTACGACTTTGTTCTTGCCAGCATGAGCAAGAATCTGATGAACCTCGCGAAGACTCACAGCGTCTTCAGTTGTCACCTGCAGGGCTTTTGGTTCATCGACATAGTCAGCTCTCAATGTATAGAGCCCATGTCGTCGTTCCGCAACAATTCTACTCCTGCCGGAGGACATGGCAATCCTGTCTTTCTTCACGACTACCTTGTAGCCGTCTTGGGTCAGCTGACCAAGCGAGATAAGACTCGTATTCATTGCCGGCACAAGCAGGGCGTCCCTGAGTTTCAAGATCACGATCTTATTGCCTTGTTGGACAGCCAAGAGAGCAAGTCCAGTGCCCTCGACTTGCACAACACTGGAGTTGCCCAGCCTGACTTCGCGCGTGTCCGTTGCAGGCTTGAGATCGACAAAGAAACGTCGGTCCCGCAAAATGTGGTGGGTGCTGCCCGAGTCCACGTGTATCTCCATCACACCACATTCGCTTCCCTCAGGCAAAGCAGTGTTGGCGTTTGCCATGAACACTTGACTGAAATTTGCTCTTGCCTTGCGGGACCTAGGGGCTTGCTTCTTCTTCTTCCTGCAGGATGATGCCATATGCCCTTTCAAACCACAGTTCCAGCATTGAACGCTCGTTTCAGTCGTTCTGCTGAATGTCTGCCGATTATTGGTGCTAGTCTGCTGGCGTCTTCGGTAGCCGAAGTTTCTTCTCTGACCATGACGCTTGGTGATATGCGTTTTGGCAATCAGAGCGGTCACGTCTCCCACGCTATTGTCTAGCTGGCGACGGGCTGCCTCGCTCCGGATCAAATTGATCAAAGAAGTGAAAGATTTGTTTGACTCATCTCTCGTCGACCACGATTGCTTGAACGCATCCCAATCTTCTGGGAGTGCGGTCAGCAGACGCGAACTGATTGCAGATGGAGGGAGGTTAGCATCGCTCTCCGTCAAATTGAACGTTATCTTATTGTAAGTTTCAAGATTCTGCTCAATAGTTCGAGACGGAGAGAACTGAAACGCTATCCAGCTAGAAATGGCTTGCTCACGATAAAGACCCGAGACGTTTTGGAACTTCTCGCATATCTTAAGCCACATGTCGGCCGCGGAAACAACGTCGGAATCCAGAAAGAACAATGACATGATTATATTCGGATGGATAACACTGAAGAAAACGGTTCTAGCATTTTGGTTCCCAATTTTGTAATGATCTGGATTCTGATCGGGTGTGAGCGGATCAATCTTCCGTATGACCTCCCAAGCATACTGCTCGCATTGCATGTATGCGGGGAGCATAGTACGGAAACTCAGCCAATTCTTGCCATCCTCCTGAAGCACCATGGCAGTCCCATATTTTATCTTCGCTGTGGTACTTTCACCTGACGCGTTGAGTACGATGGATCCTCCTGGTGTTGGTGTCATGATGATGGAGATCCTCGAACTGTCGTAGCGCACACACAAGAGTCACTGATGGTTCTGGACACTTTAGTTCAAACACTGCACAAGGTTTAGAACCCTATCGAACCCTCGTTAATCGTGCTGATAACGTTATGTAGGGAAAACTAGGGCCTAAAAGTCAATTTATCACTTTGCTCTCCGGATCACTGAGCGATGAGGAGTTCGACAGAGTCGCCTGTTGCCGTTGAACACTGGTGCTGCTACTGAGCTGGGAAGCTAGCTGCAAGTGAAACGAGTGACGACGCGTAGTTGGTGAATACAAACTGCGGACTAAACTTTATTGAGAAACTTGAGTGCTTATATATCGAATTGAAGGTCAGCTCCCCCGTTCGTGGTAACACTAACAATCGTATGGGGCAATCATATGACACTGACCTGGTGACCCACTGAATAAACAATACATGCATAGCCAAGCGCTTCTTTTGTCTAGCCAATTATAAACACTGAAGTGAAAGCTTTTGTTTCTTAGCTTACTGTTGTCACGCTTGGCTACTCTCAGTAATATGTGTGGTTCGTCTGACGACATTCTTTTCTACAACATCTGACTCCGTCCTACTTCGTGTGGGGACCCATCATATAATGTAGGTCCATCAGTCCAGTATTCGAAACGACTCGCACATTTTTGCGGAAATTCGCGGAATTTGAAAGCGTCCCCTGTTTCGGAGGACATGATATCACTGATCCGTCGACATATTCAAAATATTTTATCGCGCCGAAATGCTCGTAGCTCAGCGAGAAAAAAGGCTGGAGCGCTGAATGACAACTTTCTGGGAAGCTCTCATGGAAATCTTCACGATGCCGACCCCACCAATGCAGGTGGCCCGCTTTGGGGCTTTTATTGTGCCGTTTTGAGCTAGATATCGCCGAGAACGGCCGAAAATCCGAATTGAGGCAAACTCGTCGTCTGCTAGGCATCCAAACAAGCAGGTCGTGTTCCAGATCGCTCTTGCAAATTTAATCGTAAATTCCAGCTTTCGCGTGATTGTGCCTCTTCATCCTAATATGACGAAGATCGAAACGACAATTAAGACCACACCAACATCCCCCTTTGCCGAAAAAGGGTCTTCCAAGCTGAAAAATTTGTCAGAGGTAGTGTTGGCACACTACCGTCGGGGGTTGCGCGAAAGCGCGCTTTTAACATTCAAATGAGAAGGTGGTGATCTCGAACGTTCTGCGTGTGTGTTCACGGCACAACGGGCGGCGCTGTGGAAGTCATAAGCCGAATTTCGTTGTCTTCCATATGTCTTCCATTGAGTTTGTATCTATATAAGGGAGAGGATTACCAATATGAAATCCGCTCGTTCCACCGTGGTTTTGTCATAGGTGGCTTCACAACCTGAGGGCCTGCCTGTCGATAGAAATGAACCGTACTATGATCGTCGTAACACCGGCAATAGCATTTTTTCTGTATAACGCCGAAATTCGGTGACTTTCGGTTGAATTTTTCAAGAACCAGATATTCCGCACCCAACGTGAAAGATATTCCAGATCAGGCTCTTACTCTCGCCCAGATTGCTGGAAACCCTTTCCCCACTCGCCTCTTCGACTCCGAACAAAAAGGCTATTTATACGGATTTCTCAGATCTGACGGAGGGGTCATAAATCTTCATCAGTGACAATGTTGTCGGGAACAAACTGTAACAAGCCTCGAAATACAGATTCTTCCATAAATCTGGAACCTTCCTGAGGAAACCGGAACGTTTTCGTTTCAACCTAAACGCCGTTTGAGCTCTTTACTTTGGTACAAAAAAACGTTAACACGAATGACGAAGTACGAGCATTCTGTCCCCTAAACAGGGACGCTTTCGCGTCAAAAGCACAACGAGTCCGCTCTCACCTGTGTGAAATGTAGCCTGCCTATCCACAACTCATCGTGCATACCCTGTGTCTCCTGCTCTTTATTTTTTTTTTTGTGTTTTTTTATGGATTCACGCAAAGAAGGCAATTTCTAATTTCAGCTCTGCTGATGCCAGAAGAGATATAATCACGAAAGATTTCCGCTGCTCTCGCTGCACCGAGATTCCCGAGCCGATAATCGAAGAGCTTCTCATGGATATAAGCGAAGACATCGCCCCACCCCTCAAGCACGCGCTAAACGGGATCTTCTGGGTCCTCACTGAATGCAAGAACGAGATGTCTCAACTTCATGAAGACAACCTCGCGTTCAGACAAGAAAACGCAGAGATCAAATCTGCTCTCCAGAAGCTGCAGAAATCTCAATCCGTCAAAGCCACCGTCAAATCCCACTCGCCTGCTCCTACCTCCTCCCCACCGACTTCTCGGCCGTCGAGAGCCCGTAGCATCGCTCGGAATCCTCTCCACCGGGTCAGTCTTGCCGCATATCCTGCAGGATCTTCCCCTGGAAGAACAGTCATTCAACCGATGAACCTTCCCGCAATTGCGACAACGTTGCAAACCACCGCTCGCGCTCGAATTCTGCTGCTCCACCATCGCCGTCACTTCCAGCGCCAGCTCTTTCCGCCAGCGGTGGTTTATCCGGTTGAAAATTTTTCAACCGCTCGCTCGCTGCGACAATCTCCGCCTCTGTTGTAGAAGTCGCGACGGAGGTCTGCCGTTGGCTCAACCATGAAACGGCACCGCCGGCTTACTTCACAAGCACACCCGATGATGATCTGCCAGTCTGGAAACATCCGCCGTAGTCCGAGTCGCTATAACCTTGCAGACTCGCCGCCGTTCCAGTCCGGCATAGGTTATTCCTAAATCGATCGTGCCTGCAACGTAGCGAAGAACCCTCTTCGCAATGAAGACATCATCTTTTGATGGATTTTCGAATTTCCTTGACAACTCACCAATGCTGTAAGCCAAGTCCGGCCTCGTGCCGAGCATCAGGTACATCAGAACGCCAACTACCTGGCGATACGGGAAACTCTCTGCAGCTTCAGTGTTGCCTTCTGAGCAACCACCTTGGTTCTGATCCTCTTTTCCGTGCTCAGAAGGTCGCAACATTGGAGTGGAGACCGGTTTACAGCTGCTGAAATTGAACCGCTCTGAAATCTTCCTGGCTTGAGGGGCTTGATTGATTCGGATCCTGTCCTGTTCCCTCTTGATCTCACGCCCGGGGAAGTAGTCTGCGGTTTTTGAGGTGATCTTACAATTAAACTCAAGCCGCAAGCCTTCCAGGCATGATTGCAGAGTCGACTCTCTAGGAGTCGCCATCAGACCATCGTCGACATGAACCGCCAGCAGAAGTTTCTCACTTCCGCTCTTTCGTATGAACAAACACGGATCCGCAGCGCTTTCAACTAAGCCTAGCTTCTTGATGAACGTCAAAAGCGAATATTCCAACGCCTCGGAGCCTGTTTCAGTCCGTACAGACTGCGCTTCAGCTTGCAAACTCTCCCTGGACAGTCGTATCCCTCCGGGCATCTCATGTGTGTATCATAATCTTTCTCCAATTCTCCATACAAGAAGGCTGTCGGTACGTCAAATTTACCCAAGTGAAGACCTTAATTCCCAGCGACGTTCAGAATTGAGCGGATGGTCGCTAGCTTCGCAAGTGGGCTGAACGTTTCCCTGTAATTCAATCCATAACGTTGACTGCAGCCCTTAATCGCGACTCTCGCCTCATATCTTTCGATTTGGCCATCCTGCGACTCCTTCACCCGATAGACCCATTCGCACGGGATCGCCTTTGCATCCGCTAGGAGATTTTTTTTTCAACGACGCAGTCTCGGAATCCATTGCTTTCCGCCACTCAGCACCCTTTTTTTTCAAAAATGGGGCCCCGGCCGACAGTTAAGTCATTACCTAAGGGCCCCGTACCTGAGAATTGCATTTCAACAGGGTCGGAGGGGTTCAGCTCCTTTTTGACCACTCCGTGAAGAAGTTGCCCGAAGCTGGATAACTCAGCACCCTGCTCGCTCTGAGCTGATACGAAGTACAGGTTCTGATTCGGTACGAGCTATAAGTCTGATAAAACAAATCGAATTGAAAGTCTTTAGCACTTTGTCGAGGGATGAACAGGAATTGTAAGAACAAACACACTGACGGACGTTGGTGACGGTGTGTGGACAACACAGCATATTTTATTGGAAAGAAACCTTGCTTATATACTAATAATATAATGACGTGGAGAGGATACAGAACTCTGTTCAATCCTTTAATGAGACGAGTCACTCGTGACTCCAGCAAGGTCATGATTAGCGTGTTGCACTGTGCTTATACTCTGAACATGGAATAATTGTTATTTTCTAGGAACACCGTAAAGGTATCAGAGCGTGACTTGAACTAAATAAGAAAGCATAGGACGTATTCATTGTATTCGTAGTTGTCAATAATGAGCGATCGCCATCTGAATATCATCAAAGTCCCCCTCAGATGCGAAGGAGCTCATGAATTTGACATAAAAAAAATTTCGACTCTACTTATGTGCGGGACCTCTTTGCGAATGATCGAAATTGAAAATGCTGAATTCGGTTGTGTGCTTTCGTCGTTCGAGATTCAGTTATTTGTATGAAAATGAACTCATAAGCCTGAGACTGTTGATCTATAAGGAAGTAGTGGGGAGTCATTTCCTTCGGGCAGCGATTCGTATGATCTCCGTCTTTGAACAAAACGGAAACCAGAATAACCAATTGCTGCCAGAATGATTACTGACAAAATCGAGATGCCGGCCGTGACTGCCACATTAGTCGACGGCTTTGGTCTCGGATTCGGAGACGGCGTCGGCTCAGGCGACGGCGACGGTCCCGGTTTGATCGTCGTCGGTGTTGGTGGTTTGGTCGTTGTCAAGTTCGGGTGTTTGTATCGATTGTAGTCGGGCCATATCGATTGTCCTCCCAGTGGTTCTTTATTCCAACGCAGGCACACAACATCGGTTGTTGCTTGCATTTCGCAGATGTCGTCACTTCTACGACATTCAACTGAGAAATATGTTGGGTTTATTTCGTCGATCGTACAACTCGAATGGGTTGCTGTACAGATCGGACCACAGTCGGATTCGTATTCGAAGAAAGCGCTGCAGGCTGGGACGAGTAGCAACAGCAACGCACATCTCAACTGGAATTGGAACAATCTCGGTTAGGACATGGCCTAACTCCGATGATCTCTCGTAATCTGACGAAAATTCCTTTATCCAAAGGTTTCGTGCAGATATCTGCGGCGTTTTCAGAACTTTTTACGTATTCCAACGCAATCTCTTTGTTTTCGACCAACGTCCTGATGAAGAAATGTCTGGTCGCGATGTGCTTCGTTCGTTTGTGGAAGTTGTACGATTCTGCCAATCGCAATGCGGCTGTGTTATCAAGATGTAACACTGGCGTGTCTTTGTAGCCGTACTCATTAAGCAGTCTGCTGAGAAAGACAGCCGATTGAGCTGCTTGAGTGGCACTGCAAAGTTCGGCCTCAGCTGTTGAAAGGCTGACTGACTTTTGCAAGGATGAACTCCATTCAATTGGTCCGCCATTGCCGAGGACCATTGATCCTGACACGGAGCGTCTTGACACATTGCAACTGGACCAATCCGCATCGGCGAAATATGTGAACTTTGTTTCGCCGTTTCTCTCGTATTGGATACCATAATTCATGGTTCCTTTTATGTATCGCAATACACGTTTCAAGTAACCCCATGTTCTTGTAGTTGGTCGTTCCAGAAACCGTGACAACCAACTTACTGAAAAGTTGAGGTCAGGTCTGGTGCACTGAACCAACCACTGAAGCGACCCGACCGCTTCTCGGTACGGAACGTCCGCTGCTGGTGAGGTATCTTCAGAGTAGATATCTCTCAACAACGGGGTGGAAACGGGTCGACATGATGCCATGTTGAATTTCTGTAGGAGTTCGCGAGCGAAATGCTCCTGGCCCATGAAGAGCGATGACTCAGTTCGCCGAAACTGGATGTTGAGAAAGCAATGAAGGGGACAATATTTAACTTCGAAGTAGGTTTTCAATTTCTCCAGAAATTCAATCACGGCTTTCTCGGTGCGATCCATCACAATGAGGTCGTCGACATAGAGGGCAACCGTCAGTGATTCGGATTCAGTCCCCCTGAATACACAAGGGTCGGAAAGGCTTGGGGAGAGCTTGAGTTCTCCGAGGACCTTTTTCATTTTGTCGTTCCAGCATTTTGCGCCTTGGCGACTCCCGTAAAGGCTTTTCTTTAGAAAAAGAACATTTCCGTCGTCGACGGAAACTCCGTCTGGAGCTGCCATGTACAAGGGGACGTCAAGCTCTGCGTTGAGGTATGCGTTACCAATGTCGGCTTGGTAGATTGTTAGATTCTCTCTGACGCCGATGCACAACAAACATCTCAAAACTTCTAGGCGGATCACAGGAGAATAGACTGTATCGAAATCTACTCCTTGAATTTGCGAGAATCCCCTTAAGCACAATCTTGCCTTGTATCTTTGTACAGATCCATCAGGATTCTTCTTGACTCGAAAAACCCATTTTGATGTCATGACTCTCGCCTTCGGTGGAAGCTTCACTTCTTCCCAAACTTCAAACTCTTTCATTGCTGACAATTCCGCGTGAATAGCACTCTTCCATTCATTCTTTTGAGGAGATTGAATAGCTTCTGAATACGTTCTGGGCTCGATAATCTCAATCGAACTGCACGAATTGGCAACCGCGATCTGAGATTCGAAACCGTAACGTTCAGGTCTCTTCAGCTTAGATCGATCTCGCAAAGTCATTCTGGTGCCCACACTCACCATAACCGGCTCTTTGCCTCGTTTCTTCTTTTTGTTGGAGCTCTCAGGTGTTGTTGATGAGTCCTGATCTTCAGATGGTCCCGGCTGTGGTGATGCCTCGATGTGTTGAGCTGGTTGAGAAAGCGCCTCCTGGCTTTCCTGTTGATCTGTCGTTGGCTGGATTCGTGTGCGCTCAGCAGTGCGTGTAGCTGCTGGCTGCTCTGGCTCTTGTGGAGAGGACGATTGCTCCTCATCACTTTCTAGTCCAGAGGCCGGTGTTGTTGGTTTCTCTGGCTCGACGGCGTGCTCAGCTGGGGAGGTTTCGACGGTGGTATTTTTGAAAATATCTTTGTCCTTGTGGTTTCGTTCGGTCGGCTCATTTCCGTCTGTGTTTTCTCTGAATGCCAGTGGTGCTTCGGTTGGGAAAGTTACGTGTTTGGTCTGGAGAACTGTGCGAGTTCCTGGTAACCAACACCTGAATCCGTATACGCCCGAATTCAATCCCACGAGTTTTGCAGGAATGGATTTGGGAGCGAACTTCTTCCGATTTGGTCTCAAATCAAGAACTGAACATTCCGAGCCGAAAGCTCTGAAGGATCCGAAATATGGTCGATAGCCCATGAAGATTTCAAAGGCAGAAGTGTTCGTGATTTTGTTTACGGTTATTGCATTCAGGACGTCACAGGCAAATTGACAACTTTCCGCCCACAAGCTTGTTGGCAGTCCGCTGTCAATTCGGTTCAAGGTTCGCCCTAGCTCAACCAAAGTTCTCATTGACCTTTCAGAAACTCCATTGCCTTGTGGCTCGTACGGATTACTTTGAGTAAACTGGCAACCGATTTCTTTCATTAATTTTTGAGTTTCGTTGGTGATGAATTCACCTCCATTATCAGTATGTAAACGGAATATGTGCCTACCGAAGATCGTATGAAACCACTGGACGTATTCTCATATACACTCAGCCACCTCACTCTTCTGCCGCAGGTAGAAACAACGGCGGTAGTGACTGAAGTCGTCAGTTAACACCAGCATGTATAACTTGCCTCCAAGCGAGCGTTCTGTTGCCGCCAGTGTGTCCCCGTGGATGAAGCCGGGTCTTGTTGCTCGACAATCTTCAGGTTTGTCGCCAGAGGGGACGCGATGCTGTTTTCCGAGGTTGCAGGGAATGCAGGAATATGAAGGAAAGTCGTCTTCATACTCAATCCCACCTCGCCGGAGCACTTGCAAGACTTTGTTCTTGCCCACATGACCAAGAGCTCGATGAACCTCGCGTAGACTCACTCTAGTCTCGCTTGAAGCCTTCAGGACTTGGTTCTCATCGACTGGGTCCGCCACAAGTACATATAGGCCATTCTGCCTGTTGGCGACTGCTCTGGTTCTTCCGGCTGACATGGAGATCCTGTCACTCGTGACCGCAACTTTGAATCCTTCGCTGGCGAGTTGACTGAGCGAAATTAGATTTGCATTCATGGCGGGTACGAACAGGGCGTTCTTCAGCTTGAGAATCATCATGCGATTTCCCTGTTGGACGGCAAGACGAGCTTCCCCGTAGCCCTCAGCTTGAAGACTTGCGGAGTTGCCCAGTCTCACCTCTCGAGAGTCCCCCGAGGAAATCAACGTGGTGAAGAAGCGCTTATCGTTGATAACGTGTCGATTGCTCCCACTGTCTACGATAACCTTTATCGGACCAGAGCCTTGAGAACATCCCTCAGTGTCCTCAGATTCGACAGTCACGTACGCTTGGCTGAAATTTGCCCGGGGCCTACCTTGCCTTTCAGCAGTAGGCTGACGCTTCGAAGCTCTTTGTTTGGGACAGGATGCTGCGACATGTCCTCGTTGTCCGCAGGTCCAACAGGTGACCTCCGTTGTCCGTGTGGTTTGCTGCCGTCGATTCATGCTGCTGGATTGCTGGTTTCGTTGGTATTGATAACGCCTTCGACCGAAACCTCTATGACCGATCTGACTCCGTGCGAGCAAGGCGGTGACGTCGCCCACTCCTTGATCCATCTTTTGTCTCGCAGCTTCCGATTTGATGAGGTTGATGAGAGATGTGAGGCTTTTGTTATTCTCTTCCCTTGTTGACCAAGCCTGTTTGAAAGCGTTCCAACTTTCTGGTAGTGACGTGAGTAGTCGTGAGCTTATTGCTGATGATGGCAGATTTGCGTTACTCTCCGTCAGATTGAACGTAATCTTATTGTAATCGTCAATGTTTTGCTCAACGGTTTTTGATGGAGAGAATTCAAATGCCATCCAGCTTGCGATAGCTTGCTCACGGAACAGGCCAGATTGGTTTTGGAAGCGTTCTTTGATTTTGTTCCACATGTCAACTGCGGACACCACGTCTGAGTCAATATAGAACAAAGACAGAATGATGTTTTGGTGTACGATGGAGAAGAACACGGTTCTGGCGTTTTTGTTGCCAATTTTGTATTTGTCGGGTTCCGATTCTGGGGTGATCGGAGCCTCCTTCCTCAGGACATCCCAGGCATAGGGTTCAGATTGCATGTAGCCTGGGACGAGGCACTTCCAGGCAAGAAAGTTCTTACCATCTTCCTGGAGAACTACGGCGTTAGCAAACTTGATCTTCGACGCAGTTTCTGGTTCGCTGACGGCGAGCACAATTCCTCCTTGGTTTGGCATGATGGTGGTTCACAAAGTTGTTAGCAGGTTTACTGATTGGGTTCACTTGATTTTGACACTTGTTTCAATGTTTTATCAGTACTTTTGATCGTGCTGATAACGTGATACGAAGTACAGGTTCTGATTCGGTACGAGCTATAAGTCTGATAAAACAGATCGAATTGAAAGTCTTTAGCACTTTGTCGAGGGATGAACAGGAATTGTAAGAACAAACACACTGACGGACGTTGGTGACGGTGTGTGGACAACACAGCATATTTTATTGGAAAGAAACCTTGCTTATATACTAATAATATAATGACGTGGAGAGGATACAGAACTCTGTTCAATCCTTCAATGAGACGAGTCACTCGTGACTCCAGCAAGGTCATGATTAGCGTGTTGCACTGTGCTTATACTCTGAACATGGAATAATTGTTATTTTCTAGGAACACCGTAAAGGTATCAGAGCGTGACTTGAACTAAATAAGAAAGCATAGGACGTATTCATTGTATTCGTAGTTGTCAATAATGAGCGATCGCCATCTGAATATCATCATGAGCTGGGTCCTCACTCTCCCCGCCCTCCTCCTTCGGCCCTCCGGAATCTTCCTTGGCCTTGGTTTCCCGTGACTCTGAGTCACTGATTTCTCCAGCCTCCTCTCCTGGACAGAAATCTCTCAGTGGTGGTTTCACTCGAACCCCGCAGTCTGGGAGTCTCTCTTGAAACGTGACGCCCCGTGACACAATGACCTTGTGAGCTTCTCGTCGATAGACCCTGTATCTCTCGTCACCGTCATACCCCACGAGCCAACCTCTCACAGCCTTCTTCTCCATCTTCCGGCGTTTCTGCACAGGAACATGCACAAAACATGAGCACGCTATAACTCGAAGATGCTTCATACGTGCCCTTTTCTTCATCCACAATTCGTTCGGTGTGGATTCTTCGACAGAGGACTTTCCAGTGCGATTCAAGATGTGAATGGCCAGGCGTAAAAGCTCTTCCCAAATCGCAGGTGGGAAGTTGATTTCCTCCCTTGCATACTTCAATGTACGAGCCATTTCGATCACGGCGATTCTCCCTCTAACTTCCTCCGTTCTGCTCTGTGCAGTAAGGCGATATCAGCCTCGGGAGTATTCCCGCCTTCGCCAGGATTCTCCTCACTTCTCCATTGTCGGACTCCCCTCCATTGTCGCTGAGGAACAGTTGAATCTTGTGTCCCAAAGAATTCGCGTGGGCGATGACATCTTTCAGTGTCGCAGCTACTTCTGGCCTCTGCTTCAAGAAGGAACCGTACTTGAATCGGCCGTCATCATCTTTGAAGATCACCACGAACCTGTTCTTGTTGAACGACTCATCGACCGGACCCACGACGTCCGCCGGCAAAAGCTCCCCTGGCTTTTCAGACTTTTGCCTTCTTCCGAATTTCGATCGATGTGACTTTCCGTAGACGCATGGCTGACACAGCTTCCGATCAAAGACATGAATATCCAGCTCTCTCTCTAGCAGATCTTTGACATGCTGCTTGTCTTGATAGCCCCACCTCTCGTGATACAACTGGAGAAGCGAATCTCTGCTTTCGTTGAGATTCACCTGGCACGCATTCCGAGCACGCACTGGCTTGAAATCTGCCTCGTGCAGCAAACCTCCTCTTTTGCGGAACCCGCGCAGGAGCACTTCCCCATTGACCTCAAACTGGCACGCCTTTGCTTCTGACACGAATTTGCTATTCGCGTGTTTGTCATGAGCGGCAAGCACGGAGAATAGATTTTTCGAGACTTTCGGCACGTAGCAAACATCCTGGAGTATGATAACCTCGCCGGTGAAGATTCGTATGGGCATCACTCCTTGCCCGACGGCTTGAAGCACCTCGCCTCCGGCAGCTTTCGCACAATGCGTCCCGTCAAATCGCTGGAAACTGACGAAGTAATCTGCGCAATGCGTAACATGCTGAGTAGCAACGTTATCGACCCACCAGCGGTCTTCATCCGTGCTGGTCTCGAAGCACTCCGCTTTGCAAAGAACCAGAGCCACCTTTCTCTGTGCCTCGTTTGCGACTCTCTCTTGCTCCCCGTCCGCAATCCTCTTCCTGCACTGTCTACCCCAATCGCCCTTTTTCTTGCAGTAGTTGCAGGTATCATTCCATTTGTCTCGATTCGGCTGTCTCGAGCTACCCTGCCTGAGAGGAAAAGCTTCGACCTTTTCTTGGGTCGACTCCGCCTTGAAGTTCCTCTCGTACATGCAAAGTTGAGACACTAGCTCCTCAAATCCCTTCTCGGAGTCTTTCGATAGCAGCATCCAGCCTGATCGGAAATTCTCAAAGCTTGACGGCATTCCTGGATAATGACCCAAGGTATCCATTTGGGATCATTGGTAATTGGACCTTGTAACCTGTCAACCCTTTTTTTACGACCCAAAATATGGAGGTGTCATATTACAGGCAACATAGAAAATCTCGAAATAATAAGAACGGGTTAATGTACCACCTCAGTATCAGAGTACCAAGAAGGTACTTCATTGCTCATTAGTCTCTGAAAGTTTCATCAAAATCCGATGAGCGCTTCTGCGTTTTTTCCCATTTTTTCTGCATTTTGAGACATTATTCGAACATGCCATCATAACATGCCTTCAAACAAGCTGTTGAACTTTCCGCTCATTTGCACGAGTCTGTTATCAATGAATCTTCGCCTTCTAACACCCCTCGAGTAAACCAAGCACACAGATAATCAATGGTATAACTAGTTGTATATTTATTTAAAACATGATCAAATCTCAGAATCGCTTCTCAGGCGTCTACTGCAGGGCTCTTCCAGCTCATCTTCGCTGGAATCGCGATCACGTTTTTCAGCAGTACAACGCAATAAAACTACGGCTTTTTCGTCTTGGTGCACCAACAGTTCCGCCGATTGCCGAACGCCCATTCTTCGTTCCTCAGCTGACCATCCGTACACGTTCAGTTCGAAAATCCGGTCATCATAGTTGAGCTCGTCATGGGGGCTAGCTTTCAGGGCCCGGATCAGACTTGCTCTCGCTGCGTCTATTTCATCGTTCTTCTTCGAGACAAAGTCGAACAGTCTGATTCGATCTGCTTCTCTGGATACACATCGCTTCACACACTGCTTCCAAATCAACACCTTTTCCTCCAGGCGGACGCACTCGTCCAAAGAATCGAGACTAGATTCTTCGAAGAGTTCAATGAGATGCCGCAATATTTGCTTGGCCAAATTCGAAGACAACTAGAAGACTGACCCCACCAGCAACTAAACCAACACAGACTCGATTTTCTGATACAATATTTCCTAATAATGATTCGACGCACGATTGATACTAATATTTTCTATTTTTCTCATTACAGATGCAAAACAGCAGCGGACCTCGAGTACGATGATTCAATCCCACCACACATCGCGCGCCAAAATTCAAAACCTTCCACCAGCCAAAAGTCTTCTTATTGAAGCACTTCGACGCAATCTAACCGTAGATGACGCGAAAGGATACCTTGAGCAGACAGATTTCGACGTCGCGACAGATGACTATGAAATGTTTGATAGATACCTTAATGATCTGTACAGGCGAGGAACACCTGCCATCGTTGCACTCTTGAGAACTTTCAACATCGAGGAATCTGTTTGGTACAACACGGAGACCCAACAACAGACAAAACAAATCACCAATCCAACAATCAGTCCATCAACCTTCCTTGACCAGAATTCAATCCTGAACATTCAGAGTTCCTCAATTTCATACACCCACCATCGGTACACCCCAATTCTCACAAACAGTCCACAAACACCAATTCTACACTCATCACAACAAGTAGTCTCCACTCATGAACCGCTCCCTTTCACACAACAACCCCACTCATCCCCACCGCATTCGACTCAATCCCAATCAGATACATTGGCACCAAGATCACCTGGATTACTTTTCAACACACGTCGCTCACCACACATATCTTCCCCAACCCTCGAACATCTCTGGCGACACCTATTTTCACCAACAACATCAGCAGCAATACTTGAACCCACACAGACACATCCTGATACTCGGTCGACCAACAACGAAGACGAACAATAAACATACTTCAACCAACCGGCAGCAAGACACTGCTCTTTCATGTGATGTACTTCCCTACTCACTACAATAATGTCTAATATATATATGCTACTTATCATATAATGCGAATAAGCTTCCATATCTTACTGGTTCGCATCCTCCGATGAGTCGTTTTTTAGCGCTACATACACAAGCCTTTGCCGTGACCTTCCTTCTACTCCCACTGTGATGCGGTACATCACTCACTACAGCATCCTCCCATCCCAAGTTCAAACAAGCAGTTACTTTAAAAACATTCATTTTATCAAGCATTTCAAGAACAGAACATTGGGAAATATCAACTAGCATGAAAAGTCTGCGCACCTGGTCAAGGTTCTTCAACCCACGACTCAAAATCTGGAAGCTCGAAATCATAAGGATCAACTGGTGTAGAGGTTTCCTCAGCAAACGACAACGGCCGTTTCTGCTTCAATGAAAGAACCTCAACACATTCCTCGGAAGGTTTCGGGAGAGCGGGAATGGATAGTGACGCGTCTCTGTCGGGACATTCGTTTTCCGCCGGACGATCTAGTTCAGGGGTGGGCAAAGTGCGGCCCGCGGGCCTCATGCGGCCCGCGGTTGAACCCGGTTCTGGTACAGCATCTACCGCGGGCCGCAAAATCTGGCCCGCGGGCCGCGCCCAGTTGCCCACCCCTGATCTAGTTCATCGATGATTTCGTTGAAACTCGATTCAGCTTGCTCCGTTTCAGCGCGCTCCTCTTCGTCTCCTTCGACACCTTGCTCGCCGGGCTCACGCTTTTCGGTTGTGACGATTTATTATTCGCAGTCTCCGAATTGTCCTCGTCATCTTCGGATTGGAACATGTCTTCAATTTTTTCTTGTGTTTCTTCGGAAAACCCGAGAACACGGATGCGTTTCGGCGTGTCAGCGGATACATCTCCTGACCTATGTGCAGAATCCCTATGCCTCTTACGATTCTGCCTCCGATAATAGTCGTTGCTATCTAAGATTTTTTGCATATCACTTTCATTATTACATCTATATACCCATTTTAGGAAGGGAAACCACTCGTTGGAACTTTTTGCGGCCAACAGAGCGTCGACCTCACACACCCTCCGCATAGCATCATGAGCATTAAGAGATTTGGCCATCGCATTTAGCAAAACACTGCGTTCAATGTCCTGTTTTCGCCCGTAGTTAATTCTGATATTTTCGGCGGAATGCGAGGCCGCTTGCTGATTGAACTCGGCGGACGTAGACTGTCTTCTGAGGGGAGTCGAAGTACCAACGTGACTTACGTCACGAGCCCTATTCGATTCCCTCTCTTCGATCATCGACTCCAATCTCGCGATCAGTGACTCATCAGCGTTATCCTCATAAGACGTTTGAAAATTATCGTTACTGTGAGCGGATCGTACGGCTTCGAAAGACACTGACTTATCCTTGACGTTTGATGTGCCGTGATCCAATGGGCGAACTAAGCTATCTTCGGTGCCAATGGACTCTATGTCGTCATCGTACCCGTTGATCTCTTCTTCAGAAGCAAAGAAGTCTTCCCACTTCTTGATGTTCCGAATATCGCTGATTACGACGCCTCTTTCCGGAAACAATTTCTTGAAAACAGAATTGCCTTGGATCGGAGTCACCGTATACAGAAGCACGTGGAGATGGGGATGCTTCAGAGTACATGCTCGACCCACGGACGGAGTGAATTGTCCTCCTACTTTTATCTTGAATCGAAACACACTGGATTCCCGCTTCAACTTTTCGATGACGGCATCCTTAACACGTTGCAGCTCCTCAGCACACGTTGACTCAGCTCGCGAAATGTCAATGATCAAAGTCCATTTAGACGCCTTCAGACGTCCACTTTTCGGGCTCTGGAATTACAACTTGCCTTCACTACGAGAAAACATCAACAGAAAATCCATTTACATCGAATTAACTCACCTGGGTTTCCATTGCAACAACAGGGCTTTCTGAATCACCAACACGCTTCCAAACTACCACTCTCTACCAACTGATATCACTGCCACTGCGAAGCCTATCTAATCCTGAATTATTGGTAAACATCGTACCAAACAAGACATACCTCAAACACGATCCCAACATTCTTAAAACATGCCTTAAACAAGCTAAAAAAATGTTTGCTCATATCATTGAACAACCAACGAGACTGCGTTGAACGTGATACTATCACGGCAAGCAAGACGAAATATGACGACAAGGATAGCATCGGTACGTAAAGTACTCGTATAATGCACATGAACCTGAGAAATGGCTTCACTACCGCGATAACGCGCCCACTTATCGAAAAAACATTATTACCGCAAAACAAATCCATGATTTATTGCAACCAACATCATGGCCTTCTTCGTATTGACAGCATCGACATATTTATTAATCATAATACCTATAGGTAACACTAATCACTCTTCAGGCAAAAAGGCGCATTGAACATCCCTCCTGCTCGATTTCTTCAGGGCTGTCCTGATTTTATTGGGATTAAATCCATCGCTCCGAGCCTGAAATAACTTGCCCTTTACACCAATGAAATGAATGATATAGTAAATAATTAATAATGAACTTACTGCTACAACAACATTCCTCAACGCCGACACTCTGTCCCCTTCTACGTTCGGCGTGATCAACGACATTGTACTGGTAGTGAGGTGGTTAAATGTACTCATCGGGATTCTCAATCGAGCGTCTTGCACCAAAATGACCGATTCCCTGAAATAATATAATAACTCTTCTAAACCTGACCACGTTCAACGGCTAATACTTCATTACCACATGGACTCAAACCGCAACTGAGTACTCACCAGATACGAGATCTCTCCATAATCATATTCGCCATTCCGGAGTCCCAGATTGTTACAACGATACTGTCTAAAGAAGCATCTGCCATTTCGATGTGCCAGGAAGTGCCCGTTGATCCATTGGCGAATACTTCTTCTGACATTTCACCTGTAAGAACAACATCAGTATGTCCGTTATGCAACACGCTCCATTCAAAAACAATTCACTTACCTATAGCAACGATTACTCCCAACCAAACGGCTCTCAATATCTTCACAGAGATTCTTAATAGATGCCACAGCAACTTCTCCAGAAAACGAATGGAATTGGTCTTGAAACAACTGCACTTTTTCGCCCTTTATGATCACAAAAGACCAGCGAAACATTTTCAATACATATGAATGTTAGAAATAGGTAGATCGAGCGCACTCTAAAAGGCCTCCGCATGGAGCGCGTACATTCTGACACCTAGAAACGGGATATGAGATGTAATAAGAAGTCAGTCGGTGTCTGGAGGCGCGCGAAAGCGCGCGCGCTGTCTACAATAAACGTGTTTCGTGTGAAGAAAACGCATCCTAATTTGACGATAACATGAACACGTCGTCTTCGGATCAAGACTTCTGCTGGGAACTGCGGAAGTTGATTTCAAAAGGAAAAACCGAAACGCCACCCCTGAAAGAAAAATATACCTTTAGGAGTATGCAGACCGATATGACGAAAAAAACGAAGTAGATTTACTACAAACCGATGCGAAGGATGGTATCAAGCTTATCCAGTTCTTCCACGTGATCCCAATACACCACGTGGGCGGTACCTCCATTGACGTCCTTTATGATGAAGTTGAAAGGCCGATTCGTTCCAACTGTTGACTTCGAACCACCTAATCTCTTATGAATCACCACTGCCTCTATACAAACCGTGGCATCCACAGAGGTTATTTCATAACATAAAACAGACGCTGGCTCCATCGCCCACACAAGTATATGTAGCAGAACAGACTACGTCACGCGATATCTACTTCTGAAATGCTGAGCTCTGTTAGACGGCAGCCTCCCACAATCACGGTACACCTCTTTTTATACCTAAACAAGTAGAACAACATGCAAAACACAATCGTCCGCCTAACAACGGTAACATGCCTCAAACCGTTTCATAGCCTTGAATGATTGAACATGACTATGACATGGCATATGATGACATGTCGAGTATGAACTCAAAACATCACTTCCTTTAACATGCTCGGTTAAACATGATATTAGCATGCTATATCGAACATGCTCAACTATCACTAGAGCCCCATAATAGAATACCCTACGAGAATTCAAGTCTATTGCCAAAAAAGGATGCTGTACCATACTCCACATACCCTCTTTTATTATTACTAATCATAAAAAACCACTTCCGTCAAGAAATTCACGGTTTTCAAGGACTTTTCATAGCCTCAGTGAACTGCTTCAAACTCAGCACCATTAGCAGATTTCCAAAAACTATTGTCATGGAAGTGGTGCCCCATCAACACCCAACAACATACTACATATCGCCATGGATGCTCCTTAGGGCATCGCTCTATATCTTATCCAGGAATGCTCTTTGCAATGTCTCGCTTACCAGGAGCAGCTCTGGGAGTGGGCTCTCAACCTTCGCGCGCAGGCCATTATCGAGCTCTCTGAACAGGCCTGAAAGCTCAGCTGCATGCGTTGACACGTCATAATTTGACGTCCAATCGAAGGCAAAGAACTCAGTACAGATTTTGGAGAGTTGGTCCTCCGATGATGCCTCGTAGAGCTTCTTGAGAGCATCCCACGGCTCCTTTGCCTTGTCTTTAACCATGATTTTCTGATGGACTGCATCAGTAAGCGCGCTCGAAATCAGCGTCTTGGCGTAGTTGTTCGCCTTCCTGAACTACGTGCATTTCAACTGGTACTCTTTCACGTCCTCCGCAGATGCGGACTCCGCAAGTGACCTTGGCTTCACTAACTTGCCGTCAATTATGTCAAGACACCCTCCATTATAGTCCAGCAGGTCAAGCATCTTGCGCTTCCAGAGCGGCCAATCTGACTCACTAGCCAGGGGCCTCACGTGCTTGGCTAGATCCATTTCTCAGATCTCTTTCTTCCTAGTAGACCTCAGTGTACCGATAGCTCTGGGCCCATGACCTGTAAACGCAACCTGTGGAAGATTCTAGCTTTAGGCGACAGAACGAAGAACTTCGATTATTGTACTCCAACACCCAACACTCACATGCTATGAATTGTGAAATCGGACTCCAAAGCTGAAATCGGCGCAGGCCATCAATCCATCATAGCAACCTCTCTTGACACAAACTATGCAATGCCTTGCACGGCTTCGGCCTCGCTACGTTCTACTTTATGCTGCTGCATATGCGTCCTTCCTTTCCCCGTTCCGATTGGGAGTTAAGATTGACGCACTATGTACAGTGCCCAGTCGTTCTACATTCCGAGTGAGAGGCCCGACGCCGATCGAATACCATTCTAGGATGGTACACCCTGCCGACGAGATGTGATCTCCTCCCTTCTTAGTTTGCTCCAAATCTCAAATCACTCTCGAGAAGGCTCAAAATAACCCACTCCGATGTAGATAGCTGAGCTGGATTCATTTTGAATGTGAGACTCGTCCACGTCGCGCTTCTTGACGCCGGAACTTTTCCTTGATTCAGTGTCGCCATTCTAAGACCGTTTGATATGATGAAGCTGTGCACAGCGCTCTTCGTGTTTCTACAATTGAACCTCAGTTCGACTTCGGGCTCATCGCAATTTCCGACAGGTCAGGAAGAACAAGCCGATCCGATGGACCTGATAGTTTCGACCGAAACAACCATACAGGATCTAGGCCTACAGCCCACAACGATAATGCTTCTGGACCTCGGAAGCGTTCTCACGCAAGGTAGTTTTCGAACGAATGCTTCCTTCCTCTCGCTTAGGATCACTGCGTCAACACTGCCTGGTTTCACAGTTGCGCATGCCGAGCTTTGGCAAGCTCTCGCCGCCCCACAGAGGATCGTGGTAATCCTGTCAGGACTTCAACGTTCAAAAGGACCTGGCTTGTTCGGACAGGATTTAATCCAAAATATCCGTCACAAGTTCGTGTTCCTCGTCTGTACTATGACCGATGAGCAACGCAGAAGAACCCGATTGTTGCCAGAGATCTTGAGCCTCTCTGCGATCATTTGGTCGGGGAAAAAAATTTGGCTCACCCGGTGCTTCGAGAACCATGACAATCTCTACTGGAACCCCACGTCGAAGCCTTTAGGCTCGTGTAATCCGGAACCAACTGCATGCTCATTTGAACGCGTAAGCGAAAGACTTGAACGCCGGCCTGTCGTCCTCGTACCGGGCTATCAAGCTCAAACCAAGTGCAATACAACCCGAACGACATTGAACTACCAAGTGACGACGACGTCGATAGCGAACCAGGATCTCAGATTCATCGTCGGATCCTCATTCACCGTGCGAGACTCGAGCCCCGATTGTCATTCTTTCATACGACTCGCTTCGGTTGGTATCACGGCTCTCGTGGAGTCTTTCGCGAGAGAGGTCTGGTGTTTGATTCTAGCAGAAATCGTTCTTTTGAGCGTCGCATGGCATCTGATCGTGCGGGAATCGGTCCTAGCCTTCTCGAGTGAGATCTTGCTCAGCACCATAACCGTTCGAGAAGTGAAATTTGCTACCATTAGATATTCTGGTACATTTCTTGGTTGTGTTTCGCTCGCATTCTTCTTCTTCATCGGGAACCTCTATTCGAATACCGTGATGTCATCATTCCTGGATCCGACGGCCACAATGCCCAAAAAGCTTCCGATCACCAGGTGTAAAATGAGCTCTGTCTGTTGGAAAAAGGACAATCTCAATCGTCTCCTCGGCTTCTCTGCTGTTTGCGACTTCCCTCCGTTTATGCTGAGCGTTGTCGAGAATCCGTTACAAAGGATTCCGCCGAGAAGATTTCCGCCGGAGCTACGGAATTTTTTCGTGCTCGTATCAGTCCCATTTTCAGCCTTCGACCAAAGTCGACAGCTCCCTCTGGTCGCAGCCCAGACCTCCAGGAACATCGATCGGATCATTCAACACGGTATAGTCTCAGCTGCGAGGCTCGACGTCTTTGAGTCGAAATCCTTCCTAGAAAATCGGCTCAAAGAGGCTGGGATGAAGAAACCTACGGGGTCATTCTCAGCGGGTGTCGTGGCGGCCCTTTCGACCGTGAGACGGATCGAAACCACAGTCAGGTACGTGTCGTTCAACACGACGAGGAATGAACTTGACCTGGCCAGTTCCTCGAAACTACATCCCCTATTTCGATATTGCTTTCAATTTACCATTTTGGCACTCGCTATGGAGCTCTGTCACGCTCATAGGTATAGAACTCAGGAAAATATCGGACTCGCCTTGGGCTCCATCAGGCGTGCGCCCTCAGCGCTCTGCGCGCACTGTCCGCTGTTTCATAATCTCGGTAACCTCGTGCAGCTAGGAAAAGTTGCCGTTGCGGAATATTTGTATCCGAGGCGCTGAGCACAAAATAGATGACAGTAAAAGATACTTTGAAGGGAGGAGATTGCGTCATCATGCCGGAATGCACCGCGATGCGTCAACTGAGGGGGTCCGGACGATGCGAAGTGTCAGCTCAGAGCTTGCGGAGTGGAGAAGAGAGAAACTATTATGACGTCCAGACTGCTCAGACAGATGCGGGCAGCCGACCCGTCAACGACCTCGGTTCGACTCCACTGCTCCATAAGCAACATATCAGGCGGTCACCGCGACTCCAGAAGAAGACGGGTGCTCTGAGGAAGCTGATAGCATCCCGGAAGAAGGAAGACCGAGATCGCACTCGCGGGTTGTCCGATCGGTCATCACCAACAACACCGATGGCTTTGAGGGCAGGGTCAATCTTCCGGGCACCACGCCGATTCCAATCAGGAGGAAAAGACGCGTCACCAAGAGCTCTGGTGGAACACGAGGAGTACACCCATGGGTAGAGATGAAGGTTTGTCGCGGCAGTCGCGGACATCGCGGAAACTGCGATTTTCCTCGATTTCCGCAAACCCCGCGATTTCCTCTAAATACCCGCGATTTTTTCAAATTTCTCGATCGATACCCGCGGATTTGGATGCAGCTTGTCGAAGAAGTAGCCCTCGAAGTGGAACCGACTCTCCGAATCAAGCTAGCGAGTCAGAATCCACGGTGCTCAATGAAGATTGCTGCAGCGAAGATCGGCGCCGTATCGGGGCGATAAACCTGCCGGTAACACTTGCTGTGTCAGAACTCGGGATTTTTGTGAAAAGATCGTTGTGGAAAGTCTCTTTTGCTCAGCTAGGTACTGAGTGGGTGCATGTTCCCAACGTCTCGATGTGAGAAGGTGAAATAATATAATGTAGTAAACCTATTGCATTTAAATCGCTGCGATGCGTCCTCGGTTTGCTGTGAATTTTTACCGCTTTCGCTCATTTCCGCGATTTCACGTTATTCGACCGCGATCTGATTGCGATTTTTGTCTTTTTTGCCGCGACAAAACTCCATCCCCACCCATGGGGTGAAAAACACAAGAGAGAACTGAATGATTCGATTGAGAACCAGCGAACGCACTTCTCAGAGAGCTTGAACCGCGGCGTTGGAGCTCCTCCGTGCAATTTCTCTTCAGATTGCCAAGCCGTTCAAAGGCTTTATAGTGTGAGATTGCCCAATGAACTCTGGTCTAGTTGAAAAGCATAGATTAGGCAGAGAAGCGAGTCGATCAGATGTAAACAATGTGACATAGGTACGTCGAAACATGAGACGTGAACATAGAGAGCGAGCAGGAAAGCCAACGGCAGAAGCGACATCCTCATTCTCGTTCAAGCCTTCTTGACGATCGATCCGTGCCGGTCAGCGAGAGAATAAAGTTGTTGAATTGAATCCACCGTGTAGTCGATCTTACAAGAGCACTCACGCCAATGCTCGAACCCTAAAAACCTGAACAAAGAGGTTCTTGACCTAGTGCAGCGGTTCCCGATTAGTTTCCGTGCCCGGCCCCCTCACCGGGCGACCTACCCATCTGGGCCCCCCTGATTTTTGGCGCGAAAGCGCCTTTAAGTTCATCCCGGGGGGGCGGTCGAGGGTGAGAAATGGCCGCAAATATCTCCGGTTCGTGGGGACTAGTGGAACTGATTTCGAGGATGGAGGTAGGGGAAAGACGGACGAAGGTTTCTGTGGAACTCTGAAGTTACCAACACGCGCCTTTCATAAATTCTGGGGGTCCTACGGAACAGGACTGAGGGGTTGGTAACTTCGTTATTGGTCAGACGTTCGAAGGAAGATACTTTTCCATTGGGAATAACGAAGCTCCGTTAACGGGCGCACTGACAATGAGTGAGAGACACTCGACCACCTGGCCAGGCGTGGGGGAAGCGAACGCTCGAAGTTAAAGCCGATTATGTCGGGCGATCGACCCGACATGCGGTGCGGATAAAAATCTCCAGGCGATTGAAGCAGAGTGGACCGATGGAGGATGTTGTCGAGGGTGGATGTGACCAGCGATTGCGGAATGGAGGTAAAGTTAGAGCGAATCATTGTGATGCGGGAGGGTCGAGAAACGACGACGAAACTGTTGAAGTACCGGTAGAAGTCTACGAACCAGCAGAGGTTTGGAAGCGAGCTTCGAAACATTTTCAGGAGAATCCTGAGAAGAACGAGTTTGGACATGTCTATAACCTTTGTGATCGATTATGGATTGTCCGAGATCTGAAGGCAGGGACGATCCCGATAGCGAGTTTTCTAGAAGTGCATAACCGGTTAGAGAATACCGGTCATACATATCATTCATTTAGTTTATTTTCACACAGTTCGTGTATGTTAACACTTAGGTTCATTAGTTCAAATTACAGCCGTAATCCGTCCCGGTTTGGTTTGTCGAGATCAGTGGCGTATCTGGGGAGGGGGGGGGGAGGCAGAGTGGGCACTTGCCCCGGGTGCAGAACTGAGGGGGCGCATTGTTCCCGGGGGCGCGGAGTTCAGGGGGCGCGAGAGGTAAGTTGAAGCCGATATCCGCTGCAGGAGCAATAAAATTTGTCTTGAAAAATAAAATCGTGTCTCGGGGAGGTCAGGGGCGCAAAGCAGATGACACTCGGAGCCGCGACTGAAGTTCTGTGAATATTCGTGATTGCAGTAAAAATTCAGATCGTGTCGAATTCCTGAATCGCACCAAGAGTCGCTCAAGGCTCCCGTCAAATCGTTGCCTAAAACAGTGGTTCCCAAACTGGGGAACTCGGACCGCCAGGGGTACGCGAAGAGATTCCCTGGGGTATGCGAGATAATTTTCGATTGTCTTGGCCAAGTATCGTAGCCCTGCGGAATGCGCGCTCGAGTCCCGAGATGACAACGATTCTTCGATCGACGACAGCGCACATCGAATATTTCTGGCGTTTCTGGGCGCACAGATGTGAACAGGTTGGAAAAACAACCTCTTCTCCGCGCGTAGCTCAAAGTGGGTGATTTGGGGGTACACTGAGGGCCAGGATGCGGCCGAGGGGGTACGCAAGATTCGAAAGTTTGGAAACTAAAATATGGTGTTTTGCGATATGATCGCTTGCCCCGGGTGCTCTTTGGGCTAGATACGCCACTGGTCGAGATCGCCGAGCGAGGGGTCGCGGGGGCAGGTTTCCACGTGGTATCTCGAACATTTCATGCCGCAGAGGTTGCACCGGCAATCGTCATCTGGCTCATGGCGGAAGTTCTTGGAGCATATATATCCCATGGTGAAATCCATGAACCGAGAAACGAGTGACGCGGTGTCGGATGCTCGAGTTCGGGGACATCCATCCACTTGTAGAGAAAGCTGGCGACGTGAAAAACTCTGGGTCGATCATCGACATTTGCTTCTCTACTCCAGCTCTGTGAGGAATTCTTGGTAAGCCGTCATCTCGTCCAGGCGGAGTCGTTGTTTGAGTTCCTCAAGGAAACTTGGGGAGCCGGAGAGAAGGTATGCTAGTCCATTCTGCGTGGAGCGGTGGAGTCCGAGAACACGTTTCAGAAATGTTGGCTTGGTTTGGAGAGCTCATTTGTGCTCAGTTTTTTCCAGATCAACTCGACGCCGTAAGTGGCTGTCGGTGCAATCTTCATGAAGCTGTTTTCAGAGAGAGTTTCGTCGGGCGTCTGATTGAAGACGCCGCGACAAGGGCCTTCCGGGAGCGTTCCGACACATGTCGACCGAAAGATCATATCAAACCCTCGAATACCATCGCTTCCGTACTGCGTTTTCGCGCCCTCCTCTTCCAGTAGTGCTTGATGCACTACTAACTTCAAATTTTTCCCTCGAAAGCACTCCGAAAGAAAAAATCGCAGTTACACTTCTTCCTCTCTTATTCAGCCGATTCCGATAAGGTCCCTGATATCAAAGTGCCCGACCTGTGTCTCTGTCCGTGTTTGGCCGCGAAACTCCAGGCCGAGGTTGTGCAACTTCCTTGTGAGCACCAACGTTCCTCCAGATTCTTGCTTTCGGAGTCCATACGGGGTGCTCGATGGGGATATTGCATAGCGGGCTCTGAGACCTCCGAAATCACCTCCGGGCCCCCCGAAAATCGTCTCCGGGACCCCTGGGGGGGCACCAAAGACCACCAGGCAGTGAGCACGAAGTATCGAAAAGCGAATAGTTATGCGAAGACATTGAACTCTAGTGCCGTGACCGATGCGGTATAGCAGAAAATTCTGGATAGAGAGACGGCCAAGGACGCTTGGGAAGCCCTCAGGAATTTGTATGAGGCATCGTCCAGAAACAGGTCTTTAAGATTTGTACCGAGTTTTTCGCTTTCGATTGGGATCCCAGCGATGACGTGTCGACCCACACCGCTAAACTACTTGGATTGTTTTCGGAACTTAACAATGGTCTACGAGCGAAGAAGGGAAGCCCTCTTCCCGAGCTACTCTTGGTCAGTAAGACGTTGCAAATTCTACCCGCTGCATTCGAGAATTTCCGCTCGAGTTGGATGCTATTGTCGAAAGATATGGAGAAAGGCTTCGATGAACTCGTTACACAGCTGTGCATGTATGAAAGAAATTTCAAGACCACCTCAGCTGACACAGAGAAACCCGAGGCATTCCCCGTCAGGAAAGGCAATCCAAGACAATTCGAGACGCGCGGCAGGGTCAACGATCGATGCAACTACTGCAGGAAGAGAGGACATTGGAAGCGCCAATGTAGGAAATGGATCGATGATGGAAGGCCAGACAAAGTTGCGAATGAAGTTCAGAGGAACTTGGCATTAGTTCTCTCGAGTCCAGAGTGTTTCGAGACCTCGATGGACACGGATCGCTGGTGGGTAGATAATGGAGCTCCTCAGCACGTAACGCATTGTGCAGATTTCTTCATCAGTTTCCAGAAGTTTGATCATGTGCATTGTGTGAGGGCCGCGGGAGGAGAGCTGCTCAGAGCGCTCGGGACAGGAGTCATACCAATGCGGACTCATAGTGGAGAGGTAATCACACTTCATGACGTATGGTATGTATCCAAGGTCTCCAAGAATCTCTTCTCGGTGCTTGCGGCGCACGACAGGAATACGGACAGCAAATTTGTATCACAATCGGAAGCTTGCAGTTTCGAAGTAGATGGTAGAGTCGTCGTTCGTGGATACCGCAGGGTGGGCGGATCTTTATATGAAGCAGATAGATATTAAGCCGGTGCGGACTAGGAGCGCTTGTCAGGTCAATGTGAATGAGAAGGAACCTCTGCTCCAATTTTACCACAAACGCTGGGGACATCAGGATAAGAGACATGTAAGACATCTTCTGAACAGGGAACTCGGAATTCAGGTTAAGCTGGATAAGAATTTGTGCGAGCCATGCATTTATGGGAAGTTTCATCGGCTGATGTTCGGAACGAGAAAGAAATCGACGATGCCAGGAGAGCTCGTGTCGGCGGATGTCGTCGGTCCTTTTGAGGAATCGTTCTCAAAGAACAGATTCGTTGTCATTTTCAAGGATGGATATACGAGGTTCAAATACGGTTTCTTCATGAAA
The DNA here is from genome assembly GCA_028455905.1 of Neoseiulus californicus. NCBI lineage: Eukaryota > Metazoa > Arthropoda > Arachnida > Mesostigmata > Phytoseiidae > Neoseiulus > Neoseiulus californicus. The sequence continues at coordinate 301,925 of JAMQGS010000009.1, forward strand.
CACAAGTCCGAAGTTGCGGAGGCTTTGAAGGAAGTGCTTGCGCATGCCAACACTTTGGGACATAAGATCCGGGAATTTCTGAGTGACAACGGAGGCGAGTTCGATAATGCGCATGTGAGAGCGATTCTGGCAGGTGCAGGTGTGACACAGAGATGGACGGCTCCCTATTGCCTGCAACAGAATGGGGCAAGTGAGCGAGAAAACCGCACAGTGATCGAGATGGCACGCACTTTCAAGTACGCGAACCAGGACGTTGAGTTTCCACCATCGCTTTGGGAGGAATCGGTCCGCACGGCGATCTATATATTGAATCGGACTGGGAAATCGTCTGTCAAAGATGCCACTCCGTATGAGCTCTGGATGCTGAAGAAAGCCCGCATCAAGCATCTGAGGGTTATCGCCTGCGCGTGTTTCGTGTTCATCCCTGACGAGAAGCGGAAGAAGATGGAGAGGAAGGCGATCAAAGGTTTCCTTGTTGGATATGACGGCGATCAAAGGTTTCTGATTTACGTGCCGACGGCACGAAAGGTCGTTTCCGCAAGAGATGTCGGATTTCAGGAGCGGCTCAACCGTAAAATCGACTACGGCCCCATGGAAAACCCCATGTGAAGCCGTAATTACGGACCTTGGATACGGGCCGTAGAAGCCACTACGGCTCTATGCGTTTTTCCATATGCCGTAAAAACTACGGAACGTAATTACGGCCGTAATTACGGGCCGTATTAACCGTATTTACGGCTGCCATATCTACTCGTGATCAAGGGCTACAGTCAGCGATATGGATTCGACTTTAAGGAAACGTTCAGCCCCGTTGCAAAGTTGTCAACGGTTTGGTCTGTACTCAGCGTTGCCGCGAATGAAGGGTTACATCTGGGACAGTTTGATGTGACAACCGCGTTCCCCTACGGTGATCTGGAGAAAGATTTTGACATATACATGCAGAGTCCTGAAGGCTACGAGTTCCCGGGCGGGGAAGTTGCGAAGTTGAAGCGAAGCCTCTACGGGCTCAAGCAGGCTCCAAGACGGTGGAACATAAGGTTCATCACATACCTGGAGAAGCTGGGTCTTGTCGAAAGTGAGGCCGATCCATGTTTGTTCATTCGTGAAACGTCTCATGGAAAGCTTCTTCTTGCAGTCTACGTAGATGATGGGCTGATGACAGCCACAAAGATAGCTACGCTCGAAGCGTGTCTCGAGAGTCTCAGGCTTGAATTTAAGATCCGAGGAGGAAATTCGATCAAGACAAGCCAGGCACCGCAAGCGAAAAGAATTCTTGAAAGATTCAACTTCGTGGGCTATGAACCAGTGCATACCCCGATGTTCCAGTCTTCAGAAGCAGGGAAAGCGGAGGAAGGAGCCCCAACTGATCACCAGTCGAATGCTGCGGCTGAGTTCCCGTATCGCCAGGCTGTAGGTGCGCTGATGTATTTGATGGTCGATCGAGACCAGATTTGGCTTACGCAACCGGAGTTCTGTCAAGGAAGCTGGACAACCCGTCGAGAGACGACATTGTCTTGCTCAAGAGAGTGTTTAGGTACGTGGCCGGTACCCTTGATCTTGGAATGACGTACACCCGAACAGGAACAACAGCCGTGCTTGAAGCGTTCAGCGACTCGGACGGTGGTTGTTTCCAAACCGGCCGGTCCTTTTCAGGCGTTCTAGTCCGGTTCGCTGGAGGTGCGATTTCAAGGATGAGGCAGAGGCAAACCTCGGTTGCCACTCCTACGACAGAGGCTGAAATCGTGGCAGCTAGTGAGGCAGCTAGTGAGGCAGCAAAAGAGGCTGTGTGACGTTTGTTCAGGGAATTCGCCGGCCTGGAGGATATCCCGACTATCTTCGTCGGCAATGCGGCAGCGGTAAAGTTGTCTCAAAACCCGGAAATGCATCGAAAGACGAAACACATCTCCCTTGTTGTTAGGCATTTCTATATCAGAGAAAGAGTTGCTGATGGAGAACTCAAAGTCGCGAACTGAAGCTGAGAAAGCCAGAGAGCCGCAGCCTGAATGAACCTTCAGATTCGGGATGTTGTGCATCTTCTGTGTTGTCTCTTTCTCTTCCGTAGCTACGTTAACATCGATTTTCGTTTCATTGCATGGCGTCTAATAGGTTCAGACCGGGTTCTGTGCGATTTCTGAGGGAAAATCACTCCGTCGGCAATTTTCGGCCGCTTATTTAACTGCGAGGGCAATTTACGATTCTGATGAAACTTCGCATGTCGACGTATTTTGAGGAGAGGAATCGATTGCGACATACTAGAAAGTGGCGCCTCGTCGTCTTCAGGGTGAAACGACCACTTTTTCACCTAAATTCGTCGTTTTCGGCATGAAGAAAGGACGACGCATAGTGCACTGATCACGCGATCGATAGCCCTTGCAAAGAGCTTCAAAATGTTTCTTTGTCCGACTTCCTAGCTCCACCCGTTCTCGAGATATTCCCGAACACGATCAGCAACCTCGCGTTCTAAATCGTTTCCGTGGGCAGATCGGTTCTATCTTATCCGGGCATGCTCTTTCTTCGACCGGCTTCCGTTAGAGCTCGAGTTGGGAGTGCGGTTCCGGAAAATGGTCATTCCGGCCAACACGCCACAAGATGTGCTAGTCACGAGCAACCATTCGCCCGCCTTCTACTTTCCAGCCGCAACCGAGGTGAACTTGGAAGCTTTCGATCGCCGATTCTTATACTTTGCAGTGAACGAGCTGTTCTACACAACTGCTGAGGCTCATGTCGGGGAAAACGATCCTGATGACGACGGCAACAAGAATGACCGTAGCGGAGCAGCGTCTCCACGGGACAGCTCTGGAACCGATGCGGACTCCGACGCGGGCCTCTCCTACCAAGCTCTCCTCGGCCACCAGAAGATGCAAGACAATAAGTAGTACCGAGTGAGAGTTACGTGCCATGTTACAGGTTTCAAGCGATGAGTTAATGCGGAGGCGCTGTGGTTGATCATCAAAAACGGTGGAGTTGCTCCGAGATGCCATGACATGTTGATCAGTATCAGTATGTTTTATTTGGGCCTGGACACAAAGGTCATAGGCCTATTATTCGATTTGGCTTACATAATTATATACACACAATGGATATCATGGACAGAATTCAGTGTCCTCTGATCTTTGTACATCGAGCAGATAGCTCGTGAGGTTCGTTCGAAACTGGTTCAGCGAGCACGAGTTTCTGATATTCTCCGGATGTGAATTCCACGCTTTTGGGAGCTGGCAACGGAGGCTCTGTCCAATAACACACTTCTGTTATCGACGCGGCGACAGGTGTGATGATATCTTGCAGATCGGTTTGGATGGAGGATGAAGTCGTACGGGCCATCTGGAGATATGCGTTTGTTTGATACCTTGAAACCTATGATATCTAGCCTGAGAGTGACAATATTTCGTATTCTTAATAGTCCGTACTTTTCGAACCATTTCGATACAGGTTTATATATAGGATCTCTTTATTGGCATAAAGGGTATAGAATATCACGGTTGAGCCTGACGCTCCTAAACGCAAACAAGTTATTCACCAGATCTTTGCTAGGGATGAATTTCGTTTTGAGTTGGCCTTGGCGGCGGGTTGAAGCTGTGACTTGAGTGAACATAGGGTCTCTCATTTCGGGGAGACTGCATATAATCTTTCGTAAAATTCTAGAATCGTGTATGTCAAGTCTCTCTGACATTTCGACTAGATTGATGTCATTCTTATTTACGCCGCATTTGTAAGCCAGTCTTGACTTGAACTTCTTACATACAGATTGTAGGAGCTCAAGATCCTTCTTGTTATGAGGTCTCCATACAGGAGATGCATAGAGCATCTGAGGTATCACATATGTTTCGAATAACTTAATATATATACTCGTATCGCGGATGATCATCGTTCTGAGGATCAAATTCGTGCAACGCGAGGCGTTTCGAACTATCTTTCGTACGTGCTCGGTGAATTTAAAGTCGTCAGATATTTCCACACCTAGGTCGGTAATCACTCTGGTTTTGGCGATTTTTGTGTTCCCGATGTAGTATTCGTAACGATTGTTTCCACGTCCAAAGTGGATGACCCTGCATTTGTCTGCAGATAGGTTGAGATCTAACTGTCGTGACCAATCGTAGAATTTGGTCACGGCTAGTTGCAGATTTGAATGATCGGCTGAGTTTGTGACCTTCGCGTAAATTTTTGAATCGTCCGCATACGTCATAATCGTAGAGGATGGTTGCAACACACTGATAACTGAGTTCGTATACATGATATAGCAAAAAGCGCCAAGAATCGTGCCCTGTGGGCATCCTGTAGTCGTTCGCGCCGCACAGTGGGCCGGCAGCGGCCAAAATTGTCAATGGAGTTCCCATTGAACTCCACGGCGAATTTTGGCCACCGCCGGCCCACTGTGCGCCGTGGAAGAGTACGCATCATTCACTTTCACACAGAAACTGCGATCTTCAAGGAATGCTCTTATCCATCCAATGACTTTGGTTCCGACGCCGAGGCTGGGCAGGCATTCAAGTAGCTTCGAGTGCGTCACCATCTCGAACGCTGATTTGAAGTCAAAATATATCACATCGAAAGCGTCACCACAATCAAACATTTTCGCCATGTCATATTGGCATTTAAGGAGTTGTAGTTCGCAAGACAGCCCTTTTCTGTACGCGAATTGATTCTCAAACAACAGACGTTGACTCGTAGCATTAGACATTATCGAGTTCGCGATGATTCTTTCGTATATCTTACAGGATGAGCAAGTGAGCGACACATTTCGCTTGTTTTCAGGGCGGGTCTTGTCGCCTTTTTTATGAATCGGAACGACTATAGCCTGTTTGAGAAATTCTGGGACCTGTCCATCATTCCAGAAGACAGTAGGAAGATCATCGGGACTCACGCAGTGCGAGTTCTTTAGCTTCCTCATATGGTCTAGTATATTGAGCGGACTAGTGTCGATTTTATCCACGCATAGGATGTTTTCCTTTGTTTCGAATCGTTTGTTCTTCCTCGGTGTGTAGATGTTCCGTGCTGCTAGCTTGGTTGACTCCTTTCATGTTGAATGATGGAATTATATCATATCAATTACTGGCTAATGAAATAAAGAGAACTCACTGCGCTTATGAACTGAGAACCTGGCTTTCTCCCTTCAGTAACGGGTATGGGACGTTTATCCATAGGGGGCGAGACGTCGTGTATTGCGGCTGGACCAAGATCCCCAGCTGACCCCCTTTGACTGACTTCCGTTAGCTAACTTGCGGGCCTACTCCTGGTTGAATCTGATAAGTAATTCTAGGATGCTCCACAGTATTTGAAAGTAACTTGGATTGGTGCTTCATCGTCAAGCACCCGGAGACGGGGGTTGCCCTCCGTCTCTGAGGGAGAGAAAGACGTAAACAATAAATAGTGAGAGTGTAGCGGTTGATCCCAACGAACCTTTTCTCTTCGCTCGTAAATTAAATCATCAGTTTTCGGTGCGACAATTCCCCGAAACTCATCAAATTGGTGCCGTGACCAGGATCTACAGTCCGGTCAAGCCTTGAAAGTTCAAAAGTGCATTCGATCAACTGGAAAGATGCCCCTGAACGGATCGACGGGTAACTCGTCGCGAGGCCTAAGCGCAACAGCCGAGGTTAGCAACCCCGGAACGGAGCAAGCCGAAAAGAAGCGGAAAAACGAATTGAGATCCTTGCGACGTCTCCGAACCATCGAGAAAAATGCTCTGGAAGGTGATCTTTCTCGGATCAGGGATCTACATACGCAGAATCCAGTGTTCCCAGTCGACATGGATGTCGAGGCAATGGTCAAACGGATCTCGCAGCACGCTGCTGCGATCCGTGATTTCAACTCCAAGATCAGCCTGCTAATCGAGGATGAGTTGGAGTGGAATCAGGAGGCGACTTCTTCAGAACAATTCGCAGGGGAAGCGGTTGCAGCGGTGGCGGCGGTGGAGACGGCTAGTTCACGTCTTCAGCGGCAAGTTACCACGCCGACGGTTCCATCACCTGGTGCAATCACGCCAGGACCGACTGACCCGAGCATCGCATCGGGAACTGGCTCTGTAATTTCAGACGCTCAGAGCGGTCCAGAACATCATCGTGCTTCTACAACGGGCATCATCCAGCCCCCTCGTGTGCATGCGACGTCAAGCCTAACGAACAAGCTGACTCGCGAGTATGACATGACGCCGAGAATCTTTTCCGGCAACCGGCTCCAATTCCGAACATTCATCGCGGAATTCGAGGAGTATGTGGGGCGTCGTAGTGACGTATCCGCGTTAAGGAAACTCATCATACTAAGGAAGTTTCTACAGGGCGAGCCACTCATTATCGTGGAAGCCTTAGAACTCAACGAGACCAATTACAATGTGGCTCTCTCGCACCTCGAGAAAAATTACTCTCGAGTCGGCTCAGAAAAGCTGAAGGTGATCGGCGAACTCCGAAACCTGCCCACTGTGTCAGAACCCTACGACTACGCTGCTGTCAGCCGATTGGTGACAGCCGTTCAGAGTCACATCTCCGTCCTCGCCGTCAATGGCGTCCATCTTCCCGAGGTCGCGCTAACTTTGCTCGACTCTCTCCAGAGCGCGCTGCCGATGAGAGTTCGTCAGGATTTTCTCGATCAGCAACATGCAGACGAGAAATACAGCTCTCGCTCTATCGTCAACAGTTTGGGTGACGTAGCGGCGATCGAAGATCAACAAACAAAGCAATCAGCTGGTGCGAAGGCTGCCAAAGAAGTCGAAGCGTTTCTCGAATTCCTGCGACAACGTCTCCGCGACATCGAGCTATTAAACAAAGAGAACTGCGTACCGTCGCAGAATGACAAGAAGCTCCCCGAAAATCAACGATTTCCAGTTGCCGACCGATCGTACCTAGGCGAATGGAAACCCGAGGCTCCTGCTATCCTCCTCGGGATGGATCAATACCATGAGCTCATGATTGATTCCACACCCGAACTCGTTGTTAACACAATTCGCGGTCATCGAAGCCATTTCGGATGGGTCCTTGGCGGACCGATTGCTGAGCGCTCAAGTGCTGGTGGCACTTCAACCAACGCGACGCGCCTTGCATGCTGCGTGGCGACGATGTCTCTCAAACCTCCTCGACTCGCGGCACGAAGCGAAGAAATCCAGAGACTGTGGACGTTATCTGCAATCGGAATAGCAGACTCAGCGTCTTCAAGATCCATGTCAGCCAATGACGAGTCCGCAGTTCAACAACTCCGAGCAACACTTACACGCGCAGAAAACCGATACAGCGTCGGAGTTCCGAAGCGTTCAACTTTCACGTCCTCGAAAAATAATCATGCGATAGTCGCGCAACGCTTGGATCGCAAGTTGTGGAAAGTGGAGGAAAATCCCGCGAGATACCAGCGCTCCCACAAAGGATTGATGAGCCTTGTCGAGCAGCTCAGATGCCGCTCGAAGCTGCTGAGGATTCTCGCCATCCTCCCGATCCAATTGGATGGTAGATTACTAGCGTGGTTCATCACGAAATTCCCAACAAGAGGACGAATACCGCTGAATGTACTATAATTTCCCAATCGTGATATGCATCGAATGCTTAACCGCTCTTCAATAGTCGAAATCTTGTGAGCTCTCTGTACTAGCAAATCTCATTGTAATTCGTCGAATTGTGTGAAATCCGAACGTTTTCATATCCATATCTCAGTTCTGTAATCCGCTCTTAGAGGCAGAGACATCTCGTAGTCGAAATGTTGACGCCTTGCTGTTTTTAGATCATGCTTCACTCGTTCGGCTTCGCGTGTACGATTTCCCTGGTTGATAATCTAGTTTGTAAATAGTTTGGGAAGCGTACCGCTTCGGCGGGGAGTGATAAGTAATTCTAGGATGCTCCACAGTATTTGAAAGTAACTTGGATTGGTGCTTCATCGTCAAGCACCCGGAGACGGGGGTTGCCCTCCGTCTCTGAGGGAGAGAAAGACGTAAACAATAAATAGTGAGAGTGTAGCGGTTGATCCCAACGAACCTTTTCTCTTCGCTCGTAAATTAAATCATCAGTTTTCGGTGCGACAATTCCCCGAAACTCATCAGAATCCATAGCTGGTTCCCGGTAAGATGTACCTCAAGTCAAAGAGGTTATCTTGCATCCTTGCGAAACAGCAGGCGATCCTATACACCATCTTCAAAAATCTCATACTCCCGCATTTTCTCTCGTAGCCCTGAAGCCGAAATCGATTGCGAGGTCACTCACATCGGTCCAGGCTACTCGTTATTGAATTTGTCTGATCGATCTTGAGACTTTTCTTCGATCCGACAATCATCCCAATCCGGCTCCCCGAGCGCAAGCCTCGCAAAAATTGAAGGGTTAGTGCGCAAGGCACTAACCAAAGAGAGGGCGGGGAAACGTCGGACGGACGAGATAGGGACTCGGGTTCGAAAACCGTGGGTTGGGTTGTACGACGTATGGACTTGGGTCACTTCGTCGGTGTTTCGATGGGAGATGGTGCGTCCCGTGGAACGGGAAAATGACTTTGTTCATCTCGAGTTGGTTGTGACAACGAGAGGTGAATACGGTCGACGTGGTGACAATAGGTGGGGTAGAAACAGAGGCGTACCAAGGGGGGGGCGGGGGGTGCGGCCCGCACCGGGCGGCACAGGTGATGGGGCGGCATTTGTGAGGTCCTGGTTACGCTGTGGGGTTGATACATATGTATTTAGGTGCATCTCCGCGCCCTAAAGGCGCCCGCCCGCGCTCCATAGAGTCAAATCAACTTCGAAAAATTTCTCGCGCGGCGTGCGATACCCAGGAAACAACAATCGGATCGAATCCACTCCACTCCGACTTCCAGAATCTTCCCTCAGAAGCGATTCTCTCAGTCGAAATTCCAATGATGTGTCCTTACTACCAAATAACAAGTTCGGAGGGAGATATAGGGAGAAAATTCATGATCCAGCGTGCGAAAATACGGAAAATCGCATTTTCGGGGGTGGCGAAATTTCCGTCCGCACCGGGCGGCACTTGGGCTCGGTTCGCCCCTGGGTAGAAATGACCAGGTCGGTGCTTGATTCGTGTGAATCGTGGTTGGGTGGTTGTCAGTGAGACGGTGGGGTGTAGGATTTGGTAAGTATGGATTTGGTTCGGTAGATGGTGGTTGAGTATTAGTGTGAAATTCCGTGTACCAGTGATACTTTCGGTCTGGGAACGGCTTCTATTGAATTTTGTGGGTATTGGAAGGGTCCCGTAGGTTGAGAATCGGTTTTCCTTTTTCTCGTAGGTGTCGAGTCGGAGGAAATTGCGTACGGGATCGGTGTGGTGAGGTGGGGCCCTGAGTTGACGATGTCAAGCACAACGTATTCGTCATCGTCAACGGCTGTCTCGAGTGACGCAGAGACTGACGTAGACACGGTAGCTTCGGCTCAAGTGTCAGAGTCACGTGATCGTAGACGGTGTAAACTCACGCAGCCACCATCGTCGAAACGGAAGCGTTGTTAATACGCGTTAAGATGCAACTGCTACATACCTTAGAAATAGTTACGATGTATCCCCACGCGAGGGTATCCTTTTCAAAATGTAATTTTTGGCAAGAGTACAATAAAACAAGTACGTTTAAAGTGCACTAGATTCTGAATTCATAAATTGTGGTGTTGTAGATTTTGTTTGGCAATTGAGGATTTGTGGCGGAGTTTTCTAGCGCTGCCGTTTCGTGCTTGCAATGATGACACGCTTTGTTGGTTCCAAACTGAAATGGTCGAAGTCAGGCATGTAGGTTATGATCGTGAAGTATTATTTGAGGTAGAATTTGAAGAGAAGCCAATTCAGCAGCAACGAAGTAAATCAAACATAGTCGCAATACGTTGAATTGTTTACATGTCGCACACGTGCGCGTCCGTTTTAGAGGTCAGTTGTTTGCTAACATTCATGAACCCAAGCGTCGAGGTCTGTCAGTTCGTAGTAGTGCTTCGAGTTGAGTTTGAGTGTCGAATCCTTGCTGGTCGTTATGTCATCGCATCTGGTATGTCAGCTTCCAATTGGTTTTATGATTCGTTTTCATTCGTTGTAGTTTAAGTTTTTTTTTTTCCCGATTTCCAGCGTCGAAGATTTCCTGGGCTGCACAGCCGTGCAGCAATTGAGCTAGCACATCATCTCCAGTTGTTGGCGAGAGAGGACCGTGATGAATCGTTAGATTATTACGTGAAGCACATGGCTAAACTGAGCATTTGGAGGAATGTGGCTCAACAGCTCATATCAGATGAAGAAGAGTTGACAGCATTGCTAGCAGAAATTGATGCACAAACGATCTCGTCCGAGTTGCAACGGGAGTCAGTTTTGTGCTCACTACAAAATGAGGCTTTGTCTAAGTTGCGGATCGAGCAGTCAACGTTCCAATTCGTCTCGCGGCCTGTAATGCCCGGGCAAGTGAATCATGATTTACCGGAATTAGTTATAGATGAATCGCAGTTACTGCGGCAACGGTTACCGTCTCAGGCATTGCAACGGCCACATCAACGACATCAAGAAGAACCGCGTCGGCAGTTATTCTCGGCCCAGCAAGAGCGAGAGCAAGAGCAACAAGTGAGACAATCGACGCAGCAACCACTGGCAGAAACTCAGGAGCAGTCTACGCGGTCGCAACAAACGCAAAGACTACAGCATTTGAGGCAACAAAACCCGAACTCAGAGTTGGTGTTACAGCATTCAAGAGACCGCGAATGTCTGCGGGACCAGAATCATGTAGAAATTCGAAATCAAGCGGATCATGGTAACGTTGAGTGTGCTCCGGTGAAGCGGCTGATCTCCAGCATTGATACGGACGTTGATCGACAGAATGAAGATGTCAGCAGTGATAGCGATAAACACGAGAGTAAACGTCACAAGCGTGATTAGATATTGATCGATGTTTGCCTGAAGTCAAAGGAAGTTCGAATAAACACATGTTAATACGGCTTATGTGTATTCGATTCGGAAGGCATGCCGTGGTGTTCCACGCATCATGTCCAAAGCATGTCTGTAGCGCTGTCTGCTATGAAATCACTTACATGTCGTTAGGGGTGCGTGTGCAGCTTGCTCTGTTACTACTTGTTTTTGGAACAGAAGTGCTAGCTTCAGTTGATTCGGACCAAATGGGAGAAGTTGTACGTCTGTCTTGAGTTATAATGATGAGCACTCATATTTGTAAGTTAGTCCGACATCTGTGTGAGGGTCCTTTGAGGCTTATATATGATGAGATTCCATACCTTGCAACCTGGAGCTCACATGCGTGTGCCAGAAATTCAAGAAAATCATCATTTCTATGGAAAATTAAGTATGGAAAGATCCAGCACAGCCACGATCGAAGTCATCGGGGCTTATCGGGGTGCTCCTGTGAGCCGTTGCGCGCTCGGTCGGATTGAAGAATCAGCTCAAATGACGTGCTAACCGTAGCAAAAAAGGGGCAAAAACGGGCAGCTAAATCAAATGCCAACGGCTTGTTTGGCTCCCCAGAAGTCGAGGAAAATTTACAGGAGCACTCCGATAAGCCCCGATGACTTCGATCGTGGCTGTGTTGTATCTTCCCATACTAAATTTTCCATAGAAATGATGATTTTCTTGAATTTCTGACACACGCATGTGAGCTCCAGGCTGCAAGGTATGGAATCTCGTTATATATGAGCCTCCAAGTACCTACCCACATGCGTCATAATCGTCTCGATGCGAGAATGACTTTTTGCCGCTGCTGGCCCACTGTGGGCCGTCTCCTAAGATTTTGTCCTGGTCCGTAGTGTTTCATGGTGAAGTTCATCATACGCACTCTCCATACGCACGAAATAATCCACTACACGGTGCTTTCCGAAGGGATTGTAGGACTTCTTTGTTTTGAGCATGGTCAACACAACCTGAACGAGCTTGTAGAAGTAAATGGCACATGTCACCGGGTCTTCGCCCACCAGAACCGCACGTTTGTATCCATCGAGCTTGTGGAAAATCTGGTCTTCCCCTATGTCTGAACCAAGCTCCTTGAACACGGTAGACAGTCGATATAATATTCGCACCAAAGGAGGCCACCGCGTCTCATTGGCACTTAGTGTCAGGAATACCGTGGGTTTACCGAGTTGACGTATCATCGCAAAGAGATCCCTCTTTCTGAAAATCCAATACTGCACCGAATTGGGGATGGTTTTCAGAAATGCCTGATTCAAGTCGATCAAACGTTCCACGAACTCACGATCCTCGATCATTTTTCTGGTAATGGATTCTGTCCCTTTCAAACATCAAAACATGTTTTGAATCCCATCACGGACGCGAAGACGCAGTATTTTCATTGCCATATAAAGCACGTGTTGAGGTGTTACTCCCCTCCTATCACTCCTCCGGATTTCGGACATACATTTCGTGTAAGGCGTAGATCTGACACCATCCAATAATTCACGACCACATCCGAGGTATATTCCTGGGAATGCCAACTCCTCTGCGTACCGGTCGAATATCAAACTCTCTGACCTTCGGTCTTGTCCAGGAGCGATGTCAAGACAGAAATCTTCATTGAATAACATCGTGTGCTGTCTCGCGTCGATCAACTGCGATTCAGATGCAAGATTCGTACCTAGATATTCAATATTCTCATCGCAACCGTCCGTGACATTACTTTCCTCGACCGTGTGTCCAAACACGGTCCAATCGACCGTGATATTGTAAAGTTTGTAAAGGGGCTGATTGACAAAATACCGTAACCAAACCTCAACGGTCTTTTTTTTCACAAATCCACTGATATAAGATGATTTGTGAATGATATTCTTTTTCAGATTGACATTGAATACCTGATCATTTTCTAATGACCGCGGTAAACACCTCACCATACTGTCAACATCCACGGGCACATTGATCACCTGACCGACGATACCGTAAGCTCCGACCCACCGCAGACGTCGAGTTTGCATATAAGGCAATCGCGGTGATATCAGTCGCTCGCCTATCGGATCCAATTCTGGTAACTCTGATGGTCTCTCCGGATATGCATACCCGTTACTCTTACTCACGGTCGGTATTTTGTTCCCACGGCAAACTTTAAAACAATTAGTACATACCCGGAAGTCGGCCGTATTATCGTCAGGAAAGTGAACACCCAAGAAGTTCGCCATAGGGACAGTTACTGCCTTCAAATCATTCTTCATCCAGAGCCGGTCACAAACATCACATTTGTGACCAAACTCGTTCCCCAAAAAGACTTTCTCGAAATAACTGGTCGCAGACCACCAGGTGTCCCAACCTCGTGAATTCGATACCCTGTTCTCCATCGACACCTCACGACGTCGCCGACGAGACTCAGCCTGCCTTTCTCCCGCCGTTCTCGCTCGTTTACTCGGATTCTCTCTTGCCTCCACCCTCGCCAATCGCCGTTTCGCGTTTCTGGCAGCCGGTTTCACCATGGTACTCAGATGTACCCAGACAATTTGACGATCTTCGTTATCACCCCCAGGATCACCTCGATCCTCTCGATCCTGGTCAATCTCTGTTGACAACGAAGTACGACCGAATTCTAGTGATTATAGGGGTCCGAAAAACGTGTCCAAACTACTACCCCCGCAGTCCGGTAAACATGAATCCTCCATGGCTGTTTTTCGCTTGGACTGTACTTCAATAATACGTGCCGATTTCGGTTATGAGTCCAAGAATCCCGGAGATATACCCGTCCAAAGTTGACCATTTTTCGTGACATCCTCCCATCGATCGACCCCTCTATCCGATTTTAAGGACGTTTCCCCGTCAAAAAACCGCGATTCTGAGAAACCGTGGTTAACCGCACTCGATTCCGCCGCTGATTTGCTCATTTTTGAGGAGCCAAAGCTGTGCTTTGAAGTGGGTATGATGGAAGAATCGGAGTTAGAAAATACACGCGAGAGGCCGGAGTTCAGTTTCAAAGATCTGGATTATTTGGGAATGACCGCCCATCAGAATTTCAAGGACATTCGGAGATCATTGGATCATTGAAACCTCTGAGGAGTATATTTTTGGCACTCGACTGCCGTTGAACCGGGAATCTCCTCTCAGCGAGATACTCGCAGAGCCGTATTTTAGAATAAGTCCGTTTGTTTCTCTGTCGCTCCTCCGTGGAACCAAATCCGAGACACCTCCTTAAAATACCAGGGATTCGATTCCGGAGAGCACAGATCAGAAGGCTAGATCGCACGACACGCTCACTCCAACCCATGCAGTAGAACACACTTCGCGCATGTGCGAACACTCCACGAGCTCCGCGCTCTCTCAGAACGCCGGTCACCGGAAAGACGCCGCGCAGAAAATCGCGCTGTGCTCAGGCAGTGCATTAGGAAACCCGGAACTCGATGCGATCACCCCCAACTTGGAGGAAACCGCTTGGCAGAGGGGTTTGCTCAGAGAATCGAACAGGATTCCGTGCGGTTCTTTTTTTCGGTCGACCGCGGTTAGCCGCAAAACATCTAGAAACCGCTGCAAGTGCGAATCGAGAGTCGATCGAAGAATTCAAGCCTAAGAGTAGGACCGCACCACTCCTGGATCCGGCCTCGAGAGAGTCAAGTCTATAAACGTTTTGATACGGTTCATTTCTGCAATTGCTGTTTTGCATTTCGAGTTAGGCCCGACGGCGATCGAAACCCATTCTAGGATGGAACACACCGCTTACAAGATGAGATGTCATTCCTTCTTAGTTTGCTCCGAATTTCAATACTCTCTCAGGAGGGCTCAAAAATACCCGCGCTGATGCAGATCGCTGAGTCAAACTCATTCTGAATGTGAGACTCGTCCACGTCGCGCTTCTTGACGCCGGAACTCAAACAGTCTCGATATGATGAAGCTGTGCACAGCGCTCTTCGTGTTTCTACAATTGAACCTCAGTTCGACTTCGAGCTCATCGCGAGCTCCGACAGGGCAGCAAGAACAAGCCGATCCGATGGACCTGATAGTTTCGACCGAAGCAACCATAAAGAATCTAGGCCTACAGCCCACATCGATAATGCTTCTGGACCTCGGAAGCGTTCTCACGCAAGGTAGTTTCCGAACGCAGGCTTCCTTCCTCTCGCTTAGGATCAGTGCGTCAACACTGCCTGGTTTCACAGTTGCGCATGCCGAACTTTGGCAAGCTCTCGCCGCCCCACAGAGGATCGTGGTGATCCTGTCAGGACTCCAACGTTCAAAAGGCCGTGGCTTGTTCGGACAGGATTTAATCCAAAATATCCGTCACAAGTTCGTGTTCCTCGTCTGCACTGCGACCGATGAGCAACGCAAAAAAACCCGATTGTTACCAGAGATCATGAGCCTCTCCACGATCATTTGGTCGGGGAAGAAAATTTGGCTCACCCGGTGCTTCGAGAATCATGCCAATCTCTACTGGAACCCCACGTCAAAGCCTTTGGGCTCGTGTATCCTGGAGCCGAGTGCATGCTCATTTGAACGCGTAAGCGAAAGACTTGAACGCCGGCCTGTCGTCCTCGTACCGGGCTATCAAGCGCAAATCAAGTGCAATACAACTCGAACGACACTAAACTACCAAGTGACGACGACGTCGAGGGCGAACCAGGATCTCAGATTCACCGTCGGATCCTCAGTCACCGTGCGAGACTCGAGCCCCGATTGTCATTCTCTCATACCCCTAGCTCCGGTTGATTTCACGGCTCTCGTGGAGTCTTTCACGAAAGAGGTCTGGTGTTTGATTCTGGCGGAAATTCTTCTCCTGAGCGTCGCGTGGCATCTGATCGTGCGGGAATCGGTACTAGCCTTCTCAAGTGAGATCTTGCTCAGCACCATAACCGTTCGAGAAGTGAAATTTGCTACCATTAGATATTCTGGTACATTTCTTGGTTGTGTTTCGCTTGCATTCTTCTTCTTCATCGGGATCCTCTATTCGAATACCGTGATGTCATCTTTTCTGGATCCGACGACCAGAATGTCCAAACAGCTTTCGATCACCAGATGTAAGATGAACTCTGTCTGTTGGAGTAAGGACAATCTCAATCGTCTCCTCGGCTTCTCTGCTGTTTGCGACTTCCCTCCGTCCATGCTGAGCGTTGTCGAGAATCCGTTACGAAGGATTCCTTCGAGAAGCATTCCGCCGGGGCTACGGAATTCTCTCGTGCTCGTATCAGCCCCATTTTTAGCCTTCGACCAAACTCCGCAGCTCCCTTTGGTGGCAGCCCAGACCTGCAGGAACATCGATTGGATCATTCAACACGGTATAGTATCAGCTGCGAGGCTCGACGTCTTTGAGACGAAATCCTTTCTAGAAAATCGGTTCAAAGAGGTGGGGATGAAGAAACCAAAGGGGTCATTCTCAGCGGGTGTCGTCGCGGCCCTCTCGATCGTGAGACGGATCGAAACCACAGTCAGGTACGTGTCGTTCAACACGACAAGGGATGAACTTGACATGGCCAGTTTCTCGAAACTACATCCCCTATTTCGATATTGCTTTCAATTTACCATTTTGGCACTCGCTATGGAGCTCTGTCATGCTCATAGGTATAGAACTCACGAAAATATCGGACTTGTGTTTGGTTCCATCAGGCGTGCGCCCTCAGCGCTCTGGGCGCACTGTTCGCTGTGTCATAATCTCCTTAACCTCGTGGGGCGAGGAAGAGTTGCCGTTGCTGAATATTTGCTTCCCAGGCGCAAAGCACAAAATAGGAGAAAGCAAAATCCACTTTGAAAGGCGGGGATTGCGTCATCATGCCGGAATGCACCGCGATCCGTCAACTTAGGGGGTCCGGACGATGCGAAGTGTCAGCTCAGAGCTTGCGAAGTGGAGAAGAGAGAGACTATTATGACGTCGAGACCGCTCATTGTCAGTCAGACAGATCAGGGCAGCCAACCCGTCAACGACCTCGGTTCGAGTAATCGACTCCACTGCTCCATAAGCAACATAGCAGGCGGTCACCGCGACTCCAGAAGAAGACGGGGGCTCTGAGGAAGCTGACAGCATCCCGGAAGAAGGGAGACCGAGATCGTACGCGGGGGTTGTCCGATCTCTCTGTGGAACTCTCTGGTGGAACACGCGGACGATTGAGAACCAGCGAACGCACTTCTTAGAGAGCTTGAACCGGCGTTGAAGCTCCTCCGTGCAACTTCTCCACAGATTGCCAAGCTGCTCGAAGACTTTATAGCACTCACGCCGATGCTTGAACCATCAAAACCTGGTTCTTTACCTAACCGGAAGACAAGCTTCACCGTTATCAATAAATCGTCACTGTGACCACAGCGTCAATGTCTTTAGTTGAAGCAATATCGAGGATTGTGTAGATGTTTGTGACATTCCATATATGTAGGTACTTTCAAAAATGGTATACATTCTAAGCCTGGGACCGGCGGACTGGTGGTAATCGGAAAGCTCAAGCTCCTCTGTGATTTCTTGGCTTAAAACGGACGAGTTCTTGGCGTGATTGTGATGAGAAAATCTTAGTTTGATGCGGCGAGCGCCCAGTGTCACGGCATCGATGGTTTTCTTACGATTGCTTCGGAACGTGGCACGGGATCCAATTGGGCGGAATGTGTTGTTACATTCGCTGCGAACTATTCGATTTCGCTGGAACTTCCTTCAGTGATTAGTGGATCATGCACTACACGACGACCACGTTTCAGCGAAATCGGGGTGTTCACATTGGGGACCTCTCCTTGTACATCTTCTTGATGAGGGTATGGTGGTCTGACCAGACGATTCCGAGGGAATCTTCCCTCGTAAAGCTGCCCAGCGGAGTGGAGTTTTCCGTTCTTCACTTCAGGAGGTGTCGTCAGTATTTAGACAGGCCTGGGTTGCGTCTGTTCACAGAAGGGGCTCACGTTCTGACCCCCGTAACAAAAAACCGGTCTCTCTCACATCAGTGATTTGTAAGACGATGGAGCGACTCATCTGTGGCTCGCTTCCCCCAAACGCTGAACGACAAGGCTTGTTGACGAGTCGCCAGTTTGCCTACAGGAAACGACGCTCAACCTCTGACTGCCTGCTTGGATTCAGGAACTTCCTGGCGATGAATATGAACAACCGAACCCCTGTCGACCAGCCAATTCGAGACGGTGAGGGACCTTGGGGTGCTTTTCTCGCCGTCCCTCAACTTTTCTGAACACGTCAACAACACAGTCAGAAAATGCTCGCTGATTTGTTCTTGGATCCAAAGGGCTTTCGCGCTCAATGACCCGTCTATCTATCTGGACCTTCATAGAACCTATGTTTCGCCACACGTTGAATATTGCTGTATTATCTGGTACCCCCGTTATGCAAAGGAGCGAATGCTGCTTGAGAGGATGCAAAACAGATATTTACGCCGTGTAGAGGGTCGGCGCAACCTGCCCCGCAAATCGCTGAGCATGCCAACGATAGGCGAAAGACTAGACATGGCCGACCTCTCCTGTCTCCGACGACTGATACGTGATGGGGCGAAATTCGACCAGTTTTTCGACATATCTGCGTGCAAATCGAGGCGACGTTTCGTGCTCCGCGCTAAGTAATTGTCCAGATCAAACATGATCTCCCATATATACCCTTGGAAAGTTGCTTTCATGATAAATTGAAATAAAATTCTCTCTTCAAGACGCTACTTTTCGCGCAAACAGAGCTTCGTGACTCATCTGGTTCAGATTTGACAGGCGTTTGTAATCGGAACATTTTTGGCGCCGCACCCTGTATGTAGCTCCTGATAATCCCAGTGAATAAATGGCGTTCACCACAAAGAGATAGAGGAGTATTCCCGTTTATGGGGTACATAGTGCCGAATATGGGCTCTGAAGGCAGCTGAGACACTTCATCTAATCTGCACGAGATCTCTCTTCAGCGATGTCCACAGTCATATCACCATCCTTAACGAATCTTCTCGATTTCCGACATTGATCAGTGTCATGACCTCTGTGTCCACAGTTAGGGCGTTTAATCTAATTTGCGCGAGCTCTCTCTTGCCCCAGTAAGGGATGAGAGAAGTGCCGATTTTTCCGCTCATTGCCGTTTTGCACAGCATTGGTTTGAATTGGTTTTTCGTTGCAGAGCTGCAGTTACTCTGGTCGCGATGATGTTCGCGACAGAATAGGGGAGATCTTATGTATAATAGATTCCATAAACGAAATGCTTCGAGCTATATGACCCGAGAGGTGAAGCAGTCCACTAGACTGGTCGGCTGCTCCCCGATGTCGAGAACGTGGGAGCGGAAACGAGTTGTATAATCCTTGCGTTGGCTCTCTCCGAGAGGATGGGTTGCGTTTCTCTTTGGCTGCTGGCTCGCCCCACGCAGTCAGCTGAGACTCGCGCTCAAGATTTGCCGTCGCTCCAATCCCCCCGGCGCTCAAACGGGAACTTCCGAAGTGAACAACGTGGATCTCCCAGGCGTTCAAATCGACCGGGTGCTCAACTCGCGACGGCGGCGCGTCATTGTCGCCAAGATTCCAGGGATGACAACGGAAGCCCTGAGGGTGCCCTGCAAAGAGAGCGTTCCCGCCAAATATGTCGATTCTCCTTGGGGTATCCGCCAAAGAGAGCATGCCCGGCAAATGGAGCTCGCACATCAAATAATTCGACTTTCTCCCCAGGGAACGGATTCTCGGGCGGAATTCGCGCTCGTCAAGTTTTCAGTCGTAGTTCTTCAACAGTATCAAGCCAAACTTGTATTCCGCACGTCAGTTCTAAGGTCTGATATTTGTGGCTTCTTTCGTCGAAGTGAATATCCCCCTCAGTCCGTTTCTATGATTCTGGTAGACGTCCGCATGGTTCACTGGCTCGAGAGCTAGAGGATTCAGCGATGAGAGAGGGTATGTCAGAGGCGGTTATCTGGGACTCGGGTAACTGGTAGTCGGGAGACTGAGTTAGGACGGCCGATGCGACGGCATTTCGAGGATGGAAACATATCGTTCTTCTCGATGACCTTGTCTCTGGAATGATTGTCTAGTTCATGTCCCTTCTCCGCTCTGCCTCGCTGGCTCACCAACAAGGAGAGGTGTAAGTCCCACCTATGTATTTATAGGGGTCGGCCGAATGCTGGCTAGTTCTAGAATACCTATCATTCGACTTACTTCCGTTGGCTGACTCCCGGGGCTTAATTCCGGCTTGATCCATAGCTGCCCCGGGTAAAACTTACATCAAGTCGGAAAACTTGTCTCGCATCCATGCGAAAAGGCAGGCGATTGTCTACACCCTTTCCAGGGCATGGAGACCAGACAAATCTCATGGGCACGTATCGCTCTCGTGGCCCCGAAACCGGAATCGATTGTGAAGATTCGCAGGCCCATGCACATGCGGATCGGCCCTATGGCGTGGAATGAGGTTTCACATCGGGAGTCGATCGGAATATTCGAGCCGTAGAGTACGACCGTCCTACCCCGGACCTCATAGTCGAGAGTAGCCTTCCCGAATACCCGCATAGTCAAGAACCGCGGGCCGGCGGGTACTGATTACCCGCACGCGAAAAACCGCGGGAAAAACCGCGAAAAAACGCATTCAGCGGTTTTTCGTTTCGATGCATGAAAAGGCCATTGATGGAATGTTTCCATTCTGCTCTCCCCATGGCAAATAGAAATTCGAGGTTGAAGAAGTATTACGTTACTTATTTCAATCATATGCGAAAGGTTTGACAAGGATTTCACTTATTGGAGAACAGAATTGGATTTGAAAGTTCTCCGCAGTAGGAATATGCCGTCAATCGTCTCGTGCTTGAGGTTAGCTCTATGGTCCCCAAATATTTGGCGGACCGTGCTGAAGTCGCGTTCGGGGAGTACTGACGTTGGAGGAACGGTTTCTAGCCCTCGTAAACATGAATCAAGGAGAGGCCCACGACCAACGTCTCTCATCAACTGTGCGAAATCCCTACGAAGATTCTCTCGTGGAGAAACACTTTTGCCGGAATTCTTCGTTTGGGCTGATGGCGTGATACTGAATCCCAAGAAAGTTCAAACCAGAATCTTGAGCGCGAGCTTCTCACTCCATATTCAAGTCAGAGAAGTCAAGGACGTTTTGCACGCTCAACAGTTCCCTTCTCCAGTGATTGGTGTTAGTAGGAACGCTCTTTCCGTCTCTGATTTCGACTCCTATCCCATGGCGGTTTTTTGCGGTTTTTCCCGCGAGAGCCTTGCGGTTCTTTGCGGGCCGAAACCCGCAAAATACATGTTTTCCCGCGGTTTCTACCCGCGGGTTTCACCCGCTGGGAAGCCTAGTCGAGAGAGTCAAGTTTGTTGCCGTGGTGATGCAGTGCCTACAGTGCAGTCTTGTTCTACATTCCGAGTGAAAGGCCCGACGCCGATCGAAACCCATTCTAGGAAGGTACACCCTGCCGACGAGATGTGATCTCCTCCCTTCTTAGTTTGCTCCAAATCTCAAATCACTCTCGAGAAGGCTCAAAATAACCCACTCCGATGTAGATAGCTGAGTTGAATTCATTTTGAATGTTAGACTCTTCCACGTCGCGCTTCTTGACGCCGGAACTTTTCCTTGATTCAGTGTCGCCATTCTAAGACCGTTTGATATGATGAAGCTGTGCACAGCGCTCTTCGTGTTTCTACAATTGAACCTCAGTTCGACTTCGGGCTCTTCGCGATTTCCGACAGGTCAGGAAGAACAAGCCGATCCGATGGACCTGATAGTTTCGACCGAAGCAACGATACAGGATCTAGGCCTACAGCCCACATCGATAATGCTTCTGGACCTCGGAAGCGTTCTCACGCAAGGAAGTTTCCGAACGAATGCTTCCTTCCTCTCGCTTAGGATCACTGCGCCAACAGTGCCTGGTTTCACAGTTGCGCATGCCGAACTTTGGCAAGCTCTCGCCGCCCCACTGAGGATCGTGGTAATCCTGTCAGGACTTCAAAGTTCAAAAGGACCTGGCTTGTTCGGACAGGATTTAATCCAAAATATCCGTCACAAATTCGTGTTCCTCGTCTGCACCATGACCGATGAGCAACGCAGAAGAACCCGATCGTTTCCAGGGATCTTGAGCCTCTCCGCGATCATTTGGTCGGGGAATAAAATTTGCGTTTCCCGGTGCTTCGAGAACCATGCCAATCTCTACTGGAACCCCACGTCGAAGCCTTTAGGCTCGTGTAATCTGGAACCAACTGCATGCTCATTTGAACGCGTAAGCGAAAGACTTGAACGTCGGCCTGTCGTCCTCGTACCGGGCTATCAAGCGCAAATCAAGTGCAATGCAACCCGAACGACACTAAAGTACCAAGTGACGACGACGTCGAGGGCGAACCAGGATCTCAGATTCACCGTCGGATCCTCAGTCACCGTGCGAGACTCGAGCCCCGATTGTCATTCTTTCATACGCCTCGCTTCGGTTGATATCACGGCTCTCGTAGAGTCTTTCACGAGAGAGGTTTGGTGCTTGGTTCTAGCAGAAATTGTTCTCCTGAGCGTCGCATGGCATCTGATCGTGCGGGAATCGGTCCTAGCCTTCTCAAGTGAGATCTTGCTCAGCACCATAACCGTTCGAGAAGTGAAATTCGCTACCATTAGATATTCTGGTACATTTCTTGGTTGTGTTTCGCTCGCATTCTTCTTCTTCATCGGGAACCTCTATTCGAATACCGTGATGTCATCTTTCCTGGATCCGACGACCAGAATGTCCAAACAGCTTCCGATCAGCAGGTGTAAGATGAGCTCTGTCTGTTGGAGTAAGGATAATCTTAATCGCCTCCTCGGCTCCTCTGCTGTTTGCGACTTCCCTCCGTCCATGCTGAGCGTTGTCGAGAATCCGTTACGAAGGATTCCGCCGAGAAGCATTCCGCCGGGGTTACGGAATTCTTTCGTGCTCGCATCAGCCCCATTTTCAGCCTTCGACCAAACTCGGCAGCTCCCTTTGGTTGCAGCCCAGACCTGCAGGAACATCGATTGGATCATTCAACACGGTATAGTATCAGCTGCGAGGCTCGACGTCTCCGAGTCGAAATCCTTCCTAGGAGATAGGCTCAAAGAGGTGGAGATGAAGAAACCAAAGGGGCCATCCTTAGCGGGTGTCGTGGCGGCCCTCTCGACCGTGAGACGGATCGAAACCACAGTCAGGTACGTGTCGTTCAACACGACAAGGGATAAACTTGACATGGCCAGTTTCTCGAAACTACATCCCCTATTTCGATATTGCTTTCAATTCACCATTTTGGCACTCGCTATGGAGCTCTGTCACGCTCATAGGTATAGAACTCACGAAAATATCGGACTCGTGTTTGGTTCCATCAGGCGTGCGCCCTCAGCGCTCTGGGCGCACTGTTCGCTGTGTCATAATCTCGGTAACCTCGTGGGGCGAGGAAGAGTTGCCGTTGCTGGATATTTGCATCCCAGGCGCAAAGCAGAAAATAGAAGACAGCAAAATCTACTTTGAAAGGCGGAGATTGCGTCATCATGCCGGAATGCACCGCGATGCATAAACTGAGGGGGTCCGAAAAACGCGAAAAGTCAGCTCAGAGCTTGCGAAGTGGAGAAGAGAGAGACTATTATGACGTCGAGACTGCTCAGTCAGAGAGATCCGGGCAGCCAACCCGTCAACGACCTCGGTTCGAGTAATCGACTCCACTGCTCCATAAGCAACATATCAGGCGGTCACCGCGACTCCGGAAGAAGACGGGTGCTCCAAGGAAGCTGATAGCATCCCGGAAGAAGGAAGACCGAGATCGCACGCGAGGATTTTCCGATCGGTCATCACCAACAACGCTGATGGCTTTGAGGGCAGGGTCAATCTTCCGGGCACCACGCCGATTCCAATCAGGAGGAAAAGACGCGTCACCAAGAGCTCTGGTGGAACACGAGGAGTTCACCCATGGGTAGGGATGAAGGTTTGTCGCGGACATCGCGGAAACTGCGGAAATTGCGATTTTCCCCGATTTCCGCAAACCCCGCGATTTCCTCTAAACCCCGCGATTTTTTCAAATTTCTCGATCGATACCCGCGGATTTGGATGAAGCTTGTCGAAGAAGTAGCCCTCGAAGTGGAACCGACTCTCCGAATCAAGCTAGCGAGTCAGAATCCACGGTGCTCAATGAAGATTGCTGCAGCGAAGATCGGCGCCGTATCGGGGCGATAAACCTGCCGGTAACACTTGCTGTGTCAGAACTCGGGATTTTTGTGAAAAGTCTCTTTTGCTCAGCTAGGTACTGAGTGGGTGCATATTCCCAACGTCTCGATGTGAGAAGGTGAAATAATATAATGTAGTAAACCTATTGCAATCAAATCGCTGCGGTGCGTCCTCGGTTTGCCGCGAATTTTTACCGCTTTCGTTCATTTCCGCGATTTCACGTTATTCGACCGCGATCTGATTGCGATTTTTGTCTTTCTTTGCCGCGACAAAACTCCATCCCCGCCCATGGGGTAAAAAACACAAGAGAGAACTGAATGATACGATTGAGAACCAGCGAACGCACTTCTCAGAGACCTTGAACCGCGGCGTTGGAGCTCCTCCGTGCAATTTGCTCTTCAGATTGCCAAGCCGTTCAAAGGCTTTATAGTGTGAGATTCTTGACCTAGTGCAGCGGTTCCCGATTAGTTTCCGTGCCCGGCCCCCTCACCGGGCGACCTACCCATCTGGGCCCCCCTGATTTTAACGGAGGATTCCGTTTTATGGCTCGCTCTGAGATAGCATCCCGGAAGAAGGAAGACCGAGATCGCACGCGAGGGTTGTCCGATCGGTCATCACCAACAACGCCGATGGCTTTGAGGGCAGGGTCAATCTTCCGGGCACCACGCCGATCCCAATCAGGAGGAAAAGACGAGGGATTTTTGCGAAAAGATCGTTGTCAAAAGTCTCTTTTGCTCAGCCAGGTACTGAGTGGGTGCATGTTCCCAACGTCTCGATGTGAGAAGGTGAAATAATATAATGTAGTAAACCTATTGCATTTAAATCGCTGCGGTGCGTCCTCGGTTTGCCGCGAATTTTTCCCGCTTTCGCTCATTTCCGCGATTTCACGTTATTCGACCGCGATTTGGGCGACAAAACTCCATCCCTGCCCATGGGGTAAAAAACACAAGAGAGAACTGAATGATACGATTGAGAACCAGCGAACGCACTTCTCAGAGAGCTTGAACCGCGGCGTTGGAGCTACTCCGTGCAATTTCTCTTCAGATTGCCAAGCCTTCTAGACGATCCGTCCGTGCCGGTCAGCGAGAGAATAAAGTTGTTGAATTGAATCCACCGTGTAGTCGATCTTACAATAGTACTCACGCCAATGCTTGAACCCTAAAAACCTGAACAAAGAGGTTCTTGACCTAGTGGGACGATTCGGAAGACAAGCTTCACCATCCTACACTATATCCTACACTATAAAGGGCTACAGGGCAGCAGTGTAGACCAAAAAAGTTGTCAAAAAACCATGAATCCACTATATGGCATTTCGGGACGGAGCACCCGACGAATGTATTGGATCCCGGGTTCGGATTCGGTCTGCGACGCCTAAAAGAGTTCCTTGAAGAAGATCTACCTGCCGGCGACCTTCGGCGACGCGGTCGCTGACTATCGACTACGTCCGTGCATGCGACAACGAAGTCGGGGACCGCTCGGCCGCTTCATGTCCACGTAACAACGAAGCAGGGGACCGGCTGGCTGCACCCGGGGCATTGTGGACGGTGCCATCGGCGCCGAGGTCCGTGCCAAATATGAGGGGGACCGGCCGGGCGCGTCAGGGTCTTCGCGGAGGGCAACGTCGGCGTCAGGGCTCCGCTTTAAGGGCCCTTCGCAATTCGCAACCTAAACGAACTAGATTTCCAACAATTTTCACAGCTCTGGATGCGCCCAACTAACAGGCATCACGAAATGCGCGGTTCGACAGCCGGATACTCACCGGGCGTCGAGACGGCCACGTCAGGGATCCGATCGGGACAGCGGGACCGATCGGCCGCGTCAGGGGCATCGCGGACGGCGGCATCGGCGCCAGGAGTCTGCTTGAGGGGCCCTTCACCATTCGGCCGCGTCAGGTCCGTGCACCAACCAAGGCGGGGACCGGACGGACGCGTCAGGGTCACCGCGGACGGCGACATCGCCGCCAGCTACCTCTCGGTGACTTGCGGCAACGCGGTCGTTGTCCATCCACAACGCCTGTGGCCGCAACTCCGTGCAGCAACGGAGTCGGGGCCGGTTGGCCACGTCAGGGACGGGGACATCGGTCGCGGCGCCAGCGCTTCGATTGAGAGGCCCTTCGCAATTCGGCCCCATCAGGTCCGTGCAGCAATCAAGGCGGGGACCGGTCGGCCGCACCAGGGGCATCGCGGACGGCGACATCTGCGTCAGGGCTCCGCTTGAGGGACCTTTCGCATTTCGCAAGCATCGGGGGCGTTGCAGACGGCGGCATCGGCGCCAAGGCTCCGATTGAGGTTCTTTTCGGCACCCGGCCGCTTCAGGTCCGTGCAACAATCAAGGCGGGGACCGGTCGGCCGCGTCAGGGGTATCGCGGGCGGCGACATCGGCGCCAGGGGTCCGCTTGCGGGCCCTTCGCAATTCGCAACCTAAACAAACCAAATTCCAAACAGCTCTCACAGCTTGGATGCGCCCAACTGACAGGAATCAGGAAACGCGCGATCCGGCAGCAGGACCGCACGAGATGGCCGCCTCCAGGCGGCCGGAGGCCGCCTGGTTACCAATAAACCGTAACTGTGATCATAGCGTCAATGTATCTAGTTGAAGCAATATCGAGGATTTGTCCAGATGTTTGTGATATTCCACAAACTTTCAGGATTGGTACATTTGAAGTATGGAATCGGCGGACTGGTGGCAATCGGAAACTTTTCGAAGTTTCGAGCTCCTCTGTGATTTCTTGGCTAACAACGGACGAGTTTTTGGCGTGGTTGTGATGAGAGAATCCTGTTGAGGTTGTTCTTCTGAGTACAACGAAGTGGGGTCTATACATAGGCTATATAAGCGAGGCATTCAAAATAAAACTGTTCTTTGTTCTGTCTCCGACTACAACGAAGGGACTCGTTCTTCGATTCGCTCCTCAATAGGTCATGGGCCCAGGACTCCCGGTTTGATTGAGCTATCGTGTAACCAGTGGCGGATCTAGCCTCGACGGCGCTCGGGGCAGATAACCGAAAAAGCGCCCCCTCCCCCCCGATTTTCCGCAAGAAACTCAATTTTCGGGCCCTAGTGATGTCTCTTTGCAAGCTAGAATCAGTTTATACTGAACTGGAACAAGCGGTCCACTGACGGTGTTGAAAATCTTGTGGACAGCTTTGCACTCGTATTATTATTCGAAACATCACCCTATGATCCACCTCAAATCATTTCCCTCAACGTTGTCCCAGCAAACTTGATAAACTCCCTGATGAATCTCCGGCTGGGCG
This sequence comes from Neoseiulus californicus, assembly GCA_028455905.1. Lineage (NCBI taxonomy): Eukaryota > Metazoa > Arthropoda > Arachnida > Mesostigmata > Phytoseiidae > Neoseiulus > Neoseiulus californicus. The sequence goes on from JAMQGS010000009.1 coordinate 329,087, forward strand.
TGAGGACTCGGATGCAGCGAGGGACGGAGCCCCAAATGACCGGTATCTGGTCCGAAAGAAACATCCGACAGAAGGTCTGCCGTGCCAATGGCGTGGCGAAACCCGTGCGGCGTCTTGTCGATCGGGCGGACCGGGAGACGAGGGGCGGGAGGACTCCATGGGGAGCGATGGAATGTAAAACCTTGTACGCAAGATGGGATACTCCAATATAATGATGATCACTCATTCTGAGAACGTCGAGATCACAAGCGAATTCGGAGCGTCAGATCTCCGTAATGGATCGAACTGCATCATACTGTACGATTTGCTCTCTTGTGGACAACGCTGTAGCTGCAACCCCAGGTGGAGATGCCGCAAGCCAGTATAGGCTTGAGGAGAGCTTTGTACACGAGACCTAAGCATTTTTCAGGAAGACCTACGGCTCTGAGTCTTCTAAGCATGACAATAACGGAATTATATTCCGGAATGATGTAACAGATATGAGCAACCCAGCTCAAACGCTCATGAAAGATCAATCCGAGACACCTGACAGTTTCAGCCGATTGAATGCGACCCCGCCGACGTTGATGGTTGGAACCTGGAACTTCCTTCGGGAAGCCCTGGAAAGTATAGCATCAGTCTTCGACTCATTGATTTTCAGTTCAAAATCCGACAGGACTCTGATGATATCCACGAGGGTGTATGAAATGGCAGCAAACTCGGCATCGAGTTTGTCAGGATCGACATCGAACAGACATGTGTGTCATCCGGATGACAGATGACCTCACAAGCTACAATTTCCTTGAGCTTGGACAGAATGAAGTTCATGAAGACCACAAACATGAATGCATTCTGCATTATTCCGGAGTATCATAAGTTTTTGCATTTTACCAAGAAGACTACAACCCAAATTTCGGGCCCCCTGGAGGCTGCGCCCGGAGCAAGTGCCCCGCCTGCCTCCCCTAGATCCGCCACTGCGTGTAACTTATTGTTAGTTGCAAGCATTCTGAAGTTCTGGAGGTATGGACCTCGCGAAGCATGTTAAACCTCTCTCAGGAGAATCAGACTGGCCCCTGTGGAAGAGGAAGATGCGAGATCTGTTGGATTACCACGATGGAACCCTCGATGTAATAGATGGCAAGCTAGTCAAGCTGGCGCCTCTCAAGGAAGGCGCAAGCAGTGAGGAGATCAAAGACCACCAGGCAGTGAGCACGAAGTATCGAAAAGCGAATAGTTATGCGAAGACATTGATCTCTAGTGCTATGACCGATGCGGTCTAGCAGAAAAGACGGCCAAGGACGCTTGGGACGCTACTACTTGTTATTGAATTTGTCTGATCGATCTTGAGACTTTTCTTCGATCCGACAATCACCCCAATCCGGCTCCCCGAGCGCAAGCCTCGCGAAAAACCGCGATTCTGGGAAACCGTGGTTAACCGCAAAAAAAAATCTCATGCTTTCACTCGGGGAGTGAAAGCCCTAACGGAGAACTCCCTTTTTAACCATGGCGAAGCAAACTCGTGATAAAGGTTCTAGCGAACCATGCGGGTCTAAGCTGCGGCTTCCACAGGAGTTTAGCAGCAGATCCAACATACACATCATACAACATTCGGCATCCTGGTATCCATTCAAAACTTTCGTCTCGGCCTCTTTATGCCAAATACTGTAATAGCGTTGCGAACATTCCCCACGATTGGTATCGGTGTGGCATAATGTGAACAGAGCTCTTCGGAGCTGAAGTTGGTAAACAACAATTTCGGTCCACGATGTCAGAAAACTTCTTCTGAAAACATGAGGGGCTCTCCATGATACTTCGATGCCGGGCGGACGGGGGCGGCGGCGGCGGAAGTATACTGACTCGCCCCGAGTGGCACTTTGAATGGGACGCCAGGGGTCGTGTAAGATGCGCGGAGCACTGGCAAGGCTTTTGCCAGCCTTGTGATCATGCAGCGGGCACGTTCAGCCCTTCTCTGCTTTCCTTGAGCTCTTGCATCTTTGCTCTGAGGTCTTCGAGGGCCGCTGTTGTTCTTGGTAAACTATGCCGCCGGATCAGCTAAGCTACCAATGAGTCAGTGTCTGCAAGGCAGAACATCATCCTGTTCCTTGTCCCGGTTATCAATTGGCCGCATGTGTCAAGTATGCTCTGCTGACAATGAACATAGGGTCAGACTGCTCACGCTGAATTGTTGCTCTTGGAAAAACTCAGAGCCAGCATGCGGCGAATCTTGTGGTTGAAGCTCCGGCGCCATATGAAAGAACTGCTTCGGATTGCGTGGGGTTATTTCATCGATGTTTCGTGATTCCTTGCATGATCCGTCCGAAGAAGACTCGTGAACTGGCAAACAGAACCCGATCGCAGGACGGCCAAATGATGATCGAAGCGGTTTCTGATTCTTCGACTACAGCAGCGGACGAGCCTAAATCACGGTGGACGCTACAGACGCGCTGAGAGATCAGAGGCAAAGCATTGGCTTTCGGCGACGCCGTGGACCAACTCGTCGTCAGGGAAAACACGGACCAACAAGATTGCATGTCTCTTCACTAGAAGGCTTCGCTTTTGGCTGCGTCGCATGGAGCGAGCTGGCCATGGCAGCAGCACAGCGCGCAGCTAGGCTTTCCAGCGGTTCCGATCCGCGGATCCAGATCCGCCGGATCTCCAGGATATCAGCGGATCCAGATCCGCCGGATCCACAGGGTTTTTGCGGATCCGGATCCCTCGGATCCGCATTTTCATGGAGCGAACGTTCATGAAAGAATCGGCGGGAAAACGGTGGACGCAGGCAATGCCCGCGTTCCCCCGATGCCAACTAGCTCCTTGTGCTGATGGGATCTCGGTTTCACGGCACATCTGCTTTCGTCTCACACTTCTGTCAACCATCCACGTAGCGCAAGGGTTCTCGAACGTTGCGCCGCTGGCACCAAACTTCCGCTGCAGTCTTGGTGCTGCACCTTCATGACCCACTGTAGTTCAAGCTCGGGGTGCCGCGGGGTGTCGCCACCAATAAGGTTCGAGAACCCCTGACGTAGCGATCCGAGAGCTTTTCAGTACCACTAACCGCGTCAAGAGTCGTATCACAGCAGCTGACTTACCTCGAGCAGCTGGCAACCAGGTATCTCCTCTCGGATGAGGGCTTGATAAAGATGGCGTTTCGGCATTTTCCCTCATAATACGAGCTCCTGGGTCTTGGATATGATCAGTAATACATTACAGCGCACTTTGGTTCGTGGCAGCATTGTCATTCGACGCTGTGCGATGTCAGCGTTGATAATCATTTCAATAGATATAGCTGACATCTTTAATGTGATGAGGATCACAAATATTGTTTTCGACTCCGAGACCGAGCGTGGAGTTGCAACGGAGGTGATCTGAGGAATGGATACGCTCTCTTCAGAGCGGGAGGAGGCCGTGGCCGTCTGCTCAAAATATGTCGTGAAGCTCATCGGGTAATGTCGCCTACTCCGGTCCAACCCGAAAGGGAATCGACGACATCTTCGTAATTCGAAAAACTTTCGAGTCTGGACTCTAGACGCTTTGACTGCCCCAGCCGAACCGAAGCCTTGATCAGCCTTGTGATTCCGATCATTCATCCGGAATGAAGAAGATTTCCTCTAACATGATCTCATCTATCCCATCGTCGGATGCTTCCAACCTTTCGGTCTCTCAGAAATATACAAAAAATTACGATTTTTTTGCTCCCAATAACTCGAAAGACTAACAACGGATTTCGCGGATTTTATCCGCGGATCCCGATTTCTGGGATCCGTGGATCCGAAATCCGCGGATCCGAAATTTCGCGGATTTTTGGAAAGCCTACGCGCAGCACAGAGCGCGAACTGCTAGCGCACACTCACGCGGGGAGGGTAAAAACAACAGCAACAACAGCCACTTCCGTCCCGTGGCCAACGCGCCTATAAACGGAGTTCTCCGTTAAAACGCACTCGATTCCACGGCTGATTTGCTCATTTTTGAGGAGCCAAAGCTGTGCTTTGAAGTGGGTATGATGGAAGGATCGGAGTGAGAAAATACACGCGAGAGGCCGGAGTTTAGTTCCCAAGATCTGGATTATTTGGGAATGACCGCCCGACAGAATTTCAGGGGCATTCGGAGATCATTGGATCATTGAAACCTCTGCGGGGTATATTCTTGGTAATCGACTGCCGTTGAACCGGGGATCTCCTCTCAGCGAGATACTCGCAGAGCCGTATTTTAGAATAAGTCCGTTTGTTTCTCTGTCGCTGCTCCGCGGAACCAAATCCGAGACACCTCTTTAAAATACCAGGGATTCGATTCCGGAGAGCACAGATCAGGAGGCTAGATCGCACGACACGCATTGTCCAACCCATACAGTAGAACACACTTCGCGCATGTGCGAACACTCCACGAGCTCCGCGCTCTCCCAGAACGCCGGTCACCGGAAAGACGCCGCGCAGAAAATCGCGCTGTGCTCAGGCAGCGCAGTAGGGAACCCGGAACTCGATGCGATCACCCCCCAACTTGGAGGAAACCGCTTGGCAGAGGGGTTTGCTCAGAGAATCGAACAGGATTCCGTGCGGTTCTTTTTTTCGGTCGACCGCGGTTAGCCGCAAAACATCTAGAAACCGCTGCAAGTGCGAATCGAGAGTCGATCGAAGAATTCAAGCCTAAGAGTAGGACCGCACCACTCCTGGATCCGGCCTCGAGAGAGTCAAGTCTATAAACGTTTTGATACGGTTCATTTCTGCAATTGCTGTTTTGCATTTCGAGTTAGGCCCGACGGCGATCGAAACCCATGCGAGGATGGAACACACCGCTTACAAGATGAGATGTCCTTCCTTCTTAGTTTGCTCCGAATTTCAATACTCTCTCAGGGAGGCTCAAAAACGCCCGCGCTGATGCAGATCGCTGAGTCAAACTCATTCTGAATGTGAGACTCGTCCACGTCGCGCTTCTTGACGCCGGAACTCAAACAGTCTTGATATGATGAAGCTGTGCACAGCGCTCTTCGTGTTTCTACAATTGAACCTCAGTTCGACTTCGGGCTCATCGCGATTTCCGACAGGTCAGCAAGAACAAGCCGATCCGATGGACCTGATAGTTTCGACCGAAGCAACCATAAAGAATCTAGGCCTGCAGCCCACATCGATAATGCTTCTGGACCTCGGGAGCGTTCTCACGCAAGGTAGTTTCCGAACGCAGGCTTCCTTCCTCTCGCTTAGGATCACTGCGTCAGCACTACCTGGTTTCACAGTTGCGCATGCCGAACTTTGGCAAGCTCTCGCCGCCCCACAGAGAATCGTGGTAATCCTGTCAGACCTTCAAAGTTCAAAAGGACCTGGCTTGTTCGGACAGGATTTAATCCAAAATGTCCGTCACAAGTTCGTGTTCCTCGTCTGCACTACGACCGATGAGCAACGCGAAAGAACCCGATTGTTTTCAGGGTTCTTGAGCCTCTCCGCGATCATTTGGTCGGGGAAGAAAATTTGGGTTTCCCGGTGCTTCGAGAACCATGCCAATCTCTACTGGAACCCCACGTCGAAGCCTTTAGGCTCGTGTAATCTGGAACCAACTGCATGCTCATTTGAACGCGTAAGCGAAAGACTTGAACGCCGGCCTGTCGTCCTCATAACGGGCTATCAAGCGCAAATCAAGTGCAATACGACCCGAACGACACTAAACTACCAAGTGAAGACGACTTCGAGGATGAACCAGGATCTCAGATTCACCGTTGGATCCTCAGTCACCGTGCGAGACTCGAGCCCCGATTGTCATTCTCTCATACCTCTAGCTTCGGTTGATATCACGGCTCTCGTGGATTCTTTCACGAAAGAGGTCTGGTGTTTGATTCTGGCGGAAATTCTTCTCCTGAGCGTCGCGTGGCATCTGATCGTGCGGGAATCGGTACTAGCCTTCTCAAGTGAGATGTTGCTCAGCATCGTTACCGTTCGAGAAGTGAAATTTGCTACCATTAGATATTCTGGTACATTTCTTGGTTGTGTTTCGCTTGCATTCTTCTTCTTCATCGGGATCCTCTATTCGAATACCGTGATGTCATCTTTCCTGGATCCGACGACCAGAGTGTCCAAACAGCTTCCGATCAGCAGGTGTAAGATGAGCTCTGCCTGTTGGAGTAAGGACAATCTCAATCGCCTCCTCGGCGTCGCTGCTGTTTGCGACTTCCCTCCGTCCATGCTGAGCGTTGTCGAGAATCCGTTACGAAGGATTCCGCCGAGAAGCATTCCGCCGGGGCTACGGAATTCTTTCGTGCTCGTATCAGCCCCACCTTTAGCCTTCGACCAAACTCGGCAGCTCCCTTTGGTGGCAGCCCAGACCTGCAGGAACATCGATTGGATCATTCAACACGGTATAGTATCAGCTGCGAGGCTCGACGTCTTTGAGACGAAATCCTTTCTAGAAAATCGGTTCAAAGAGGTGGGGATGAAGAAACCAAAGGGGTTAATCTCAGCGGGTGTCGTGGCGGCCCTCTCGACCACGAGACGGATCGGAAACACAGTCAGGTACGTGTCGTTCAACACGACAAGGGATGAACTTGACATGGCCAGTTTCTCGAAACTACATCCCCTATTTCGATATTGCTTTCAATTTACCATTTTGGCACTCGCTATGGAGCTCTGTCACGCTCATAGGTATAGAACTCAGGAAAATATCGGACTCGTGTTTGGCTCCATCAGGCGTGCGCCCTCAGCGCTCTGTGCGCACTGTCCGCTGTTTCATAATCTCGGTAACCTCGTGCAGCGAGGAAAAGTTGCCGTTGCTGAATATTTGTATCCCAGGCGCTGAGCACAAAATAGATGACAGCAAAAGATACTTCGAAGGGAGGAGATTGCGACTTCATGCCGGAATGCACTGCGATGCGTCAACTGAGGGGGTCCGGACGATGCGAAGTGTCAGCTCAGAGCTTGCGGAGTGGAGAAGAGTGTTGAGTTTTGGGGACTTCACTAGCTCAGTTGGATCGGAAATACTGGGTTATTCGTGAGACTTCTAGGTTGGCTATGGACGGCTCGAAATGAACACAAGCAGAGTTACTGTAACAGTGTGACTGCTCCCCCATTGCCGCACGGTCTTTATTCGCTTATAAAGGCAGCACTATCGCTAGACACTTTCGTACTCTAGAATCTATCATCTCTTCATTACACTCTGGATATCTTAGGTTGCCAACCAAGGTTATCTGGTGCTCTTGACAGTAAGAGGACACCAGACCGGCGTCTCAGATGCGCAGTTTATCTCTGACGTCACTAACGGCGCAGCGCTGACACTCGACTGCGGACAGACCGGGTAGGAACCCGTCAACAACTCCCCCGTCCACAGTTGGAGTGGAAGCTCGCGATTTTACCAAGCAAACTACCTATAGAATACATTATCACATGGTTGACACAATTATTACAGTACCTATTGGCTCATTCCCCCAGGCGTGGTAACGAAACATTGTCAAATCGCTTTCAATGGAATAAACCCTTTTCCGTTATTCTGACGTCATTTTCCTTCCTTTCCCAAATTCAAAATTCGGAGTTTGAATCTGCGTCGGCTCGGGACCGTTAGTTTGTTCTCAGTCGGAAGCTTGAGTCGACATCATCAAAGTGGGATTTTTCGTTTATCGAATCGTTCTGAGTTTCGTCTCAAGTCCAAAGATGTCAGGAAGTGGACCGTCATCCAATGCCAACCGGATACGCTTACAGTGGATCCGAGATCTTCAGTCGATCATTGGTGGTTGGCGAGTATCGGAGAAGAAAGCGAGAAAGCGTTCATTTCCATCCGGGCTGGACTCGACCGAGGACGCTCTTGGAAGAAGGAAGAGGACTCGTATTCAACGTGGTTGTCCGAAACGACTGCACTCCAGTTCCTCATCTCTGAAAAACTCAAAACGCTTTCGTCCGGTTAAAGTTAACCTCTTGTGCATGAGAAGGTTCATGGCTTCAGCCAGAAGGTCGGGCCGTGGTGCCAGCCATCGAGCGAGGGGACCCTCTTCGATGCATCGAAGTGTTAGCGCTCCAACGATGGATCAGGTAACTTCAACGCCTCAGAATCTCCGCGCGGCCTTCACGCCTCCAGGTGAAATTGAGCAAAGTTCCATCTCCTCGAACTCATCCATGGAAACCGCGCCACCACCGGTATCTCCTTCCGCCGCTGTCCCAGACTTGGGAACCCATCGGTCCTCCCGACGACCGGCGAGATGGTCAGTGCGTAACCGAGTGAATCTCCGGTTTTCATGCAAGACGTTTGTCACACTTGTTGCCTTTGGAGTCCCGTTTCTTACGTTGTATTCAATCATCGTGGGCAGTATCCAAGGTAATCTTTCTAGGGTATTTCGTCTGACCAGTATTTGCATTGACATTTGAGTTCTACGCTGACTCTTGTTTACCATTTTGATCCTTTTCTTATCAGCAACTTCATCCCTGGCCGACTCGAAACGTCCATTTGAAAACGGTTCTCAGAGGAACGTCTCCGCCACGGGTCCGATGACCATCACCGTGCAAGTGCCTGCTCCGAATGTCGACAGCCAGATGACCTCTCCAAAGATCGGCTTGAAAGATGTCACTCGAATGCCTTCGACTCCGGTGGTTCCAAATCCTCCTGTGAGAGTGGTTGGTCGTCCGCCTACAATTTCGTCCACGCCACGCCCGGTCGTTGCTTCTGCCATTCCGATGCCTGAACCGCCTAAGCAGAGTCCCAACACGAATGGCGAGGAAAGGTTAACCAAGAAAGTCAACAATGAGGCATTTTCTCTGTCAATGAACATTCGCTCGTACCAATGTTCCCGTCTTGAGTCGGTGCGACTTTGTCGATCGCATGGCGACCGCGCTTGTGTCCTCGTCCGTCATTCTGGACCTGTTCCGGATGAATTGAGTGTTCGTCACTTTGACCCTAGTTTGGGGTTGTTGTCCGCTGGGGACAACCAGAAAGTTTTTTTTTGGCTACTGCAGGGGATATGTTACATTTGAGTCAGAAGGAGCGATAATTTCTTGAAGAAGTCATATGGTCATCATTTATTCACAAAAGCCATGAGAATAAATGCATCTGAGCTGTAACACAGGCTTTTCACTTCATGGTTCGTCTTGTCTTGGATCATTTTCGTTTAGGTTGACCACTCTCAGCTGTGGGTGACCCCCCTGAAGTTGTTGCGATTGATTCGGGTTCTCCTCTTGAAGTCGATCGTATTCCTGTTGATTCGTTGCTCTTCTCTTCTTTGCCCATTTGTAGATGGCTCTTCCTCCTACTGCGAGGTTCAGCAGGGTGCTCGCCGCCGAAAAGGCTCCAAGGACCATTATCCAGGGCGATACCTTCCAAGTCGGGGTTACCGGGGGTTCTGGTCCTGGCTCCGGCCCGGGTGCCGGTGTTGTAGTGGTCGTCGTCGTCGTGGTTGTCGTCGTCGTGGTCGTTGGCGGGAACCTTTTGGAGTAGGCATCCCAGATCGCTTCTCCCCCTTTCGGGTTTCCGCTTGGCGGGATGCAGACGGTGTCCGCAGTTGCTGCATCCATGCAAGCGTTCAAGTCGTCGTAGCAGTCGCATGGGAAATTCTCCGGGTTTGTCTCCGTGATTGTGCACGGCTGCTGGAGCCGTCGGCACATGTCCAGGCAGTCGGGGTACACGAAGTACCCGACCGCCTGGGCCGCGATGAAGATGGTCACGAGGATGCGGAACATCTCTGGCTTGGCTGATCCGTGGACACGATGCCTGCAAGGGTTCGACGGGCTTTAAACGTTTTTCCTGGCAATCCTTTCGTGAGGACGTCCGATTTGTTCTCCTGTGAGGGGCAAAATTCCAGGGTGATTTCGCCTCGCTGCAGCTTCTCTCTTGTGAAGAAGTACCTGATATCCAAGTGCTTGCTCCTTCCCGATGTTTCGTGGTTCCTAGCACTGTCGATCGCTCCTTGGTTGTCGGCCAAGTGATGTGGGATCACTTTCGTACCGAGTTCGCCTAGCAAGCGAGAGACCCAGACGCTTTCCCGGACGCATTCGGAGAGAGCGACCGTCTCGGCTCCATGCGACGAAAGGCAGACTGACCTTTGGCGCACAGACCTCCAGAAAACAAGTCCACCGAAATAGATTGCCATCCCGGAGACCGACCGTCTCGTTTCCGTATCAGCGGCGTGGTCGGAATCGCTCCAACATTCGAGTTTGTCGGTGTTTTCTCCGTCGTAGATGATTCCGTACGATCTCGTTCCCTTCAGGTAGCGGAGCACACGGAGTGCCAGATTGTAGAGAGGCTTCGTTGGTCTCTCCAGAAACCTGCTGAGAAATCCCACTGCGAAACTTATGTCCATCCTCGACACGATCGCCAAGAACATCAGCGATCCAACGATCTCTCTGTATCGCAAACTTTGGTCGATTTCTCCCTCGTAGTTTTCAAACGATGCGTTGTCGATTGGGCTGCATATTGGCCTGCTGTCCGCCATTCCAAAGCGTTCGAGAAGCTCATCGATGTAGCGCGATTGGTGAATCGCGATGCGTCCTCTGTCTGCTGAAGTTTCGATGTGCAGTCCAAGGTACAGCGTCAGCGGCTTGACCGTGATCTTGAACACCTTCGAGAGCTCTTCGAGGAAGTCTTCCACGTCCTGGTTTTCTTCTCCTGCCAGGAGACCATCGTCTACGTAGAGGGCCAGTACCAGCCGCCTTGGAGTTTCACGACGGTAGACGCATGGATCCGAGTCGCAGGGCTCCAGCCCTAATCCGCGGAGGATCCCGTCGATTTTCTGAAAGAACAGTCGGCTGGACTGTTTGAGACCGTAGAGTCCCTTCAGGAGACGACAGACTCTTCCGGTTCCGTCCTCGAAGAACTCCGGTTGTTTCACGTAGATCTCCTCGTCGATGTCTGAATTCAAGAATGCCGTGCTTATGTCAAAGTGTCTTGTGAACAGTTGATGCTTGGCTGCGAGGGATAGTACGATACGAACAGAGGTATATTTACACACAGGGCTGAAGGTTTCGTGAAATTCCACTCCTTCCTTTTGTAAGAAGCCCTTGGCGACGAAACGGGCCTTGAATCGTTGGACTATGCCGTCTTTGTCGCGTTTCGTCGAGAAACACCATTTTGTTGAGAGCACGCGCCTGCCTGGGGGAAGTTCTGTAAGAACCCATGTGTTGTGAGCCTTTAACGATTCCAACTCATCTATCATAGCATTCAACCACTCTTGTCTATAATCAGATTTTAGAACATCATTCACCGTCTTGGGTTCGTCAACCACTGCGGTGTTACAGACTTTGTCACTTACAAAGTTTGCTTCGTACCTAACCGGTTTCTTCAGCCTGTCCCTGTCTCTGAGCCCCTCTCTCCTCCTCGGTTCGGACTGGCTGCGCGACGTCGCTGCTTCTTCTTCGGTTCTGTTGGCCGAAGAGGGTTCTTCACGTTCTTCTTCACGTTCTTCTTCACGTTCGCTCTCAGTGTCGTCTTGATTTGGTTCACCTTCGACTCGGGTTCCATCCGTGGGTTGAGTTCTGTCGATTGTCACATCCTTGATTCGAGTAATCATTCTTGTCGCGGGGTCGAAGACTCGGTATGATAACCCGTCTTCGTCGATTCCCACGATGTTTCCTGGGATGCTTCGATTTTCAAGTTTCTTCTTATTCGGATCACGATTGTAGAACTGGCAAGGCGTACCGAATGCTTCGACAAGCTTTAAGTACGGTTTCTGACCAAAAATCATTTCGTATGGTGTCTTACCAACTTCTTCGTTGAATTGCACGCAGTTCAGCATATGAGCGGCGAAGTTGATCGCCTCTGCCCAGAGTGGCTTTGGAAGACGGGACTGTGCCAACATCGTCCTTGCCAGGTCCAGCAGTGTGCGATTTAGGCGCTCAGAGATGCCGTTGAGCTGCGGCGTGTAAACTGGGCTGAAACTCTGTTCCGCACCGATTTTGGCCAGAATGTCCTGGACTTGCCGGTTCTTGAATTCTGACCCTTCATCCGAGTGAAGGTGGTACACCTCTTGACCACTTTGGTTTCGGAACCACTGCACGAATTTTCGAATACAGTCTGGAACTTCATCCTTGGTCTTGACAAAGTACACCTTCCGGAACTTGCTTGCGTCATCTGTAAGCGTTAGAAAATGCTTTGCTCCGCCGAAACTCCTGATATCGAGTGAACACAAATCTGCATGCATATACCCGATCCTTTTTCTGACGACACTGTGGGGCTTCTTCTTGTAGCTTGCTCGGTGCATCTTTCCTTGGGTACAATACGTGCACTGGGTGAAATCGTTCAGGATTTCAAGGCCTTCCCGTTTTAGCATGCGTTTCAACGTCTCAACGTTTATATGAGCGAACGTTTCGTGGACCTTCGTTAGACTGACCTGCTTTCCTGCCTTGGCGAAGCATCCTTCCAATGGCTCGATTGCAGTGAATGCGAACAGACCGTTTTTCCTTTGGGCGATGATTTCGGTGTCTTTGTCGTCGTCACTGATGGTTATCTTGTCCTTGGAGATCGCCATGCGGTAACCGGCATCCGCCAGCTTTGAAACGGATACGAGATTACGGCGAAGTTTGGGGACAAGTAACGTTTCCTTGAGCTCGATCTTGCCTCCGTTTGTTTCCACGATGACTCGGCCTGAGCCTGTTGCCAGGAGTGTTCGCGAACCACCTAACCTGATCTCCCGTTTGTTCTCGAAAGGCTTGAAGCTTGAGAACCATTTCCTCAGGTTCACCATGTGGTGGCTGCAGCCTGAATCGATGATGAAGTCTGGTTCCTCCGGCTCGGCTTGGTTTGCTTCCGGCGTGGCTGACTCCATGATGAGTGCCTCCACTGGTCCCTCATAGTCGTCCTCGTAGTCGATCTCCGCGTTGTTGGCTTGGGGTCTCCGGGGTCTGAAACCACCGCGTCCTCGTTGTCGGGGGTTTCCCCGTCCTCTTCCGTGATGCGATGGTCGGTTGTTCAGCGGGCAGTTCACTTGGATGTGACCTGTCTGATTGCAACGGTAACAAACAGTCTGCTGACTCACCGACTGCCGCATGTTTGTGAAGCGGCGGAAGCTGCCCCGTCCCGAGGTTCCCCGTGGCCTTCCTCGGAAGCCGAGTCGTGAGAACATGGCGCTCACCTCACCGACGTTTTCGTTTTTCCGTCGTCGAGCCTCACCTTCAATGACAGCGGCCAACTCATTCGTGGTCTTCTTGTCATTCGGTCTTGCCGCCCAAGCCTGCCGAAGTGGTTCCCAGGATGATGGCAGCGAGTTGAGTAGCCTGGTGCACTGAAAATCGTCATCAACTCTCACACCGAGAGAGACCATTCTCGAAATGATCTTTCGGAAGATGAGAAGGTTCTCGCCTGCTGTTAACGATGTTGAGTACTGGAATTTCATGAATTGAGTCGAAACTTCGTCCTTCAGGCCACCATTGGTATTGGTGAATTTGTTCTTGATTGTTCGCCAAATCTCCTGTGCTTCTACAGTTTCCGAGTTGTCCCGGAACAGTTCAACGGCCAAGTCATTGTGAATGGAGCTGAAGAGAACATACCGCGCGGCCTTGTTACCGATGTTGAAGTTTTTCAGTTGGGTCTTGCCATCGGGGGTCTTCGCCTTGGCGGCATCTGGCGGGTTCAGTGCTCCTGATGTTACCTCCCATCCGAAAGGTTCTCCGTCAAGTACTGTTGGTATGACGGTCTTCCAGTTGATGTAGTTCGAACCTGTTGGTGATAGAATCACGCTGCTGACGACCCTCGGTCGTGGTCCACACTGGATGGGATTGTCGCTTTGGTCTGGAGCGGGGGCGCCGATTCGCCCTTGGGAGCCTGAGGGCTCGTCGAGCACCTCGAAGCCTGAGCCGTCCATAGGCCCAGGGAGTCCACTTTCACCTCAGTAGTTCGTGCTGATAACGTTGTTGAGTTTTGGGGACTTCACTAGCTCAGTTGGATCGGAAATACTGGGTTATTCGTGAGACTTCTAGGTTGGCTATGGACGGCTCGAAATGAACACAAGCAGAGTTACTGTAACAGTGTGACTGCTCCCCCATTGCCGCACGGTCTTTATTCGCTTATAAAGGCAGCACTATCGCTAGACACTTTCGTACTCTAGAATCTATCATCTCTTCATTACACTCTGGATATCTTAGGTTGCCAACCAAGGTTATCTGGTGCTCTTGACAGTAAGAGGACACCAGACCGGCGTCTCAGATGCGCAGTTTATCTCTGACGTCACTAACGGCGCAGCGCTGACACTCGACTGCGGACAGACCGGGTAGGAACCCGTCAACAAAGAGAGAAACTATTATGACGTCCAGGCTGCTCATTGTCAGTCGGACAGATCAGGGCAGCCAACCCGTCAACGACCTCGGTTCGAGTAATCGACTCCACTGCTCCATAAGCAACATATCAGGCGGTCACCGCGACTCCAGAAGAAGACGGGGGCTCCGAGGAAGCTGACAGCATCCCGGAAGAAGGAAGACCGAGATCGCACGCGAAGGTTGTCCGATCGGTCATCACCAACAACGCCGATGGTTTTGAGGGCAGGCTCAATCCTCTCTGCTCCGGCTCTGGTGGAACACGCCGACGATTGAGAACCAGCGAACGCACTTCTTAGAGAGCTTGAACCGGCGTTGAAGCTCCTCCGTGCAACTTCTCCACAGATTGCCAAGCTGCTAGAAGACTTCATAGCACTCACGCCGATGCTTGAACCATCAAAACCTGAACAAGGAGGTTCTTTACCTAATCGGAAGACAAGCTTCACCGTTATCAATAAATCGTCACTGTGACCATAGCGTCAATGTCTCTCGTTGGAGCAATATCAAGGATTGTGTAGATGTTTGTGATATTCCATATATGTAGGTACTTTCAAAAATGGTATACATTCTAAGCCTGGGACCGGCGGCGGCGGACTGGTGGCAATCGGAAAGCTCAAGCTCCTCTGTGATTTCTTGGCTTACAACGGACGAGTTCTTGGCGTGATTGTGATGAGAGAATCTTAGTTTGATGCGGCGAGCGCCCAGTGTCACGGCATCGATGGTTTTCTTACGATTGCTTCGGAACTTGGCACGGGAGTCAATCGGGCGGAATGTGTTGTTACTAGACCCTGGCTCCCGTAATACGGAATACGGCTGTTCTCTCGGAATACGGTCCGTATTATACTACGAACCGTACCGTGGTACGATACTACGGACCGTATTGATGATACGGCCCGTACCGTATTACGGTGGCACGGTCCGTATTTTGAATACGGTTCGTATTATAATACGGCTCTACGGTCCGTCTTGGTCATACGGCCCGTACCGTAATACGGCGTTGTCGGATACGGTGTCCGATCTCGAACCTGAAAGTGCCTCGAATTGAACCGCTTATCATCCAAATGATGACTTCGGTGACGACCGTCCATCTGAGATGCCCCTGTATTCGTCTGCGCCACTGAATTAATCAGTGATCATTTCATCGCCGTTTTGTGGGCGGCAGTCATTTTTTGATCGTCATTTTTCGTATATTTTCCGTTTGAGACAGTATATCGGTACCCTACTCGGGAGCGAATTGAACCGACATTCGCACCGCTTCCAAAATCTGAGACAATCAAAAGTGCGTTCCGATTTCGACCATCGTCAGTGTGCCCCCCTGGAATGCTGGAATCCGCAAGCGTCGCCAAGGTCTCGCGCACTCTACTCGATCTCGCGAGAGCTCATCACTATACAAGGGGACATGAGTGAACCTCGCGATATGAAGAGTATCCATCCATCGATACACATTCTGTGACGTCACATACATCGCATGAAGTCCCATCGCCAAATTCCAACGAGGGGCTGATTCACATCGAGACACCTGTGATACTCGCGACATTCGACACATCGAGAACAGTGCTGTGAGTTTGACTCCCTTTCATGAACCGCCAGGGAATGTCGGGATCTTCGATTACCCGGGAACAGCGAACTCATCTCAAGTCCGAGACGGCTCACGAGGCGGATGTCCGAATGTTGGTTGCCTCAGAAGATGAGTTTGCTCATAAAAAGCCCGTCAGAACACATATGAGCTCCATTGGGCTTTCGGACGCTGCTACCACCACAGCACTGCTCGCGAATCCAAACCTCATCCCTCCTAGCCGTTAAAGAGTTGAGTGGAATTGTGGTCTATTGTCGGAACCGAAACTTGGAATCCCTCAGAATCGCAACGATGTTGGAGCGACGAGCCAAACGCCGGAGTAAGTAGACACGTTTCCGGGGCAGGGTCCCGGAGGCGAAAATTCTCTCGACTCTCAGCAATCGTGTCGGGAAAGTTTCGTGATTAGCTATAAATTTTCATCGTGTCACCAGGAGACGATACCTTTCACTCGACGCAAATCGAGGAACCATCAGAGCCTGGATTAGAAGAGCCAGATTACTGCCCCGAGGATTTTGCACCATCTCCGAAAAGGAGACATACCGCTCTCGAATCAGGACTCGAAACCGCCGTCACTAGAAAGCGAGGTGAAAATCTCCCCCCTCCACGGACGATTTTTAACTGCAGATCCTCAATGCGCAAACCATAGAGTGATAGAATGTCTCGAATTCTTCCAAAGATCCGGTGTACGACGACTACATAAATAGGGCACCCGAGAAGTGGAAGTGCAAATTGTGCACGAAGTTGCTAACAGCCACAGAAGGTAGCAAGTCTGGGCTGGTCGTCCCCTCCCGGTGGCATAAGAAGCGGAACGAGCTTGTGAATCGAGATGACATCAAAGCCTGGCTGACAGCCGGTCTCGTCAGCGTCCTCCATATACCATGCCAAGCTTTCGACTCAGATCTCATGCGGATCTTCTACGGACTTGCTGGACTCGGCCCTGTCAACCACAAAATAGCCGCTCGTCGAGTCTGTGACGAGGCAACGTGAGTAAAAAATCTCGTGCCTTTCACTCGGGGAGTGAAAGCCCTAACGGAGAACTCCGTTTTCAACCATGGCGAAGCAAACTCGTGACAAAGGTTCTAGCGAAACATGCGGGGCTCAGCTGCGGATTTCACAGGAGTTCAGCAGCAGGTCCAACATCGGGAGAAAACGAGCTAGAGGACGCGCTCTATGCACAGACTTTGAAAGCGAAGAATCTGATCTCAGTTGCTCCCTATTTGAACGACAGAAGAGGGATCTACATAGTTCTCTTTCGGCAGCGGAACAAGCGGGGAAAGCCGTCTCGGCGGACACTCGAGACATGTATTTTTTTCTGACTCCATATGTCAACCAAGTCCTCCGTAGCTACATAGGCAACTCAATGTAGATAGTTCACGCAAGAATGAAGGCACTTGCTATTACTCGTGATGGCCTCGAATGTGATGCTTCAATTCGAGTAAGGCACTCCTTTCGGCATGCTGGTATCCATTGAAAATCGTCTCGGCCCCTTTATGCCGAATATTGTCATAGCGTTGCGAACATTCCTGACGATCGGTATCGGTGTGACACAGAGTGAACGAAGCTCTTCGAAACTGAAGTTGGTAAACGATCACTTTCGGTGGATGATGTCAGAAAACTTCTTCTGAGCACGTTAGGGGCTCTCCATGACACTTCGATCACGGGCGAAGGGGGCGGCAGCGGCGAAAGTATACTGACCCGCCTCGAGTGGCACTTTGAATGAGACGCCAGGGGTCGTGTAAGATGCGTGGAGCATTGGCAAGGCTTTTGCCATCCTTGTGGTGCCGCAGCGGGCACGTTCATCCGTTCTCTGCTTTCCTTAAGCTCTTGCAATTCCGCTCTGAGGTCTTCGAGGGCCGCTGTAGTTCTTGGCAACATGCCGCCATTCCTCGTCCCGGAACACCATTCCTCGAATTCTTATTGAGTTATCGATTGGTCACATGTGTCAAGTATGCTCTGCTGACGATGAACATAGGGTCAGACTGCTCACGGTCAATTGTTGCTCCTGGAAGGACTCAAAGACAGCATGCTGCGAATCTGATGGCTGAAGCGCCGGCGCCGTATGAAAGAGCTGCTTCGGATTGCGAAGGGTTATCTCAACGATGTTTCGTCGACCTGCTTGAAGAAAGCTCGTGAACTGGCAAACAGAATACGACTGTAGGACGGCCAGATGATGGTGGAAGCGATTTCGGCAAAATCTACCTGTTCTGCTTCTCCGACTACAGCATGGGTGAGAGTGTGTGCGCTCGGGCCGCTGCTGTCGTTCATAGCAGTGCCGCCGCTGTTAAGTTTCTCCCATCGTTCGAATTCAAACTGAATACGCGCGGTTTTCGACAACTTCTTTCACCTCGGATAGCCGGTAATACGGCCGAGATTCGAACGAGTCCTATTGTCAGCCTGAGTTGACAGACAACAACGTTAGCGGCAGATTTGATCGGTTAGCCACAGACGACCTCGATGACCGCATCGTTCGCGCGCCCCCAACACGCGACGAGGTACGCCGAATAGCAACGCAGGCGGAGAATCTCAATGAGATCTTGTCGATTTGTTCTAGAGAATGTTGGAAAACAGACGTCATTAACAATGAGACTTGGACCCCAGCATGAGTGAGATCAAGATTTTCATGCACAATGCACACTGAGAATCATATTTGATACGCAGCGAAACATTACTCGCTCCAGCACAAAGGGACCCGCAATTTCAGCAGGTAGCTTGGCGCCTGTGCATGTTGTCGACGGAATGCTTGAGGCAATAAGCAGGTATGCTCGCGATGCTCGAGGAGCTTGCGGCAGACCTTCAAGCGTGACAACGTCAGTTGCAGCAGGGTACAGCAGCTGCAGGCTGCCGCTTCACGGCGACGGACGAGCCTAAATCACGATGGACGCTACAGACACGCTATGAGATCAGAGGCAAAGCAGTGGCTCTCGGCAACGCCGTGGACCAACTCATTGTCAGAGAAAACACGGACCAACGAGATTGCATGTCTCTTCACTAGAAGGGTTCGCTTTTGGCTGCGCCGCGCCACATAGGGCGAGCTGGCCACGGCAGCAGCACAGCGCGCAGCACACAGCGCGAACTGCTAGTGCACACTCTCGCAGGGAGAGGGTAAAAACAACAGCAACAACAGGCACTTCCGTCCCGTGGCCAACGCGCCTATAAACGGAGTTCTCCGTTAAAACATGGAGGGAATCGATGTTGTGTTCTGAGCCGATTCCGACGGGAGTACGCCACAAGCCCGCATTGTTTACATCGAGGCGCCATTTTGAAGAGGGAAAGGGATATGAATTATAGAGTCGCAGCGAGCTAACCGGACCTAGTCATAGGGTAGCCGCGGGGCTCGAAGCCAGCGCATGGGCTAGGAAAGGTTAGGTTAGGAACGCTCAAAACTGAGTCGATTTAGCGAACTCGGCGTTCGATTCCTCTTCCCTCTCCCTCTTCAAAATGGCGGCTCGATGTAAACAATGCGGGCTTGTGGCGTACTCTCATTCCGACGGGCAAAGCTCTTGCAGGCGAGTGAAGAAACTGCTCGTCGAAGGCATAGCTGAGGTCAGGAATACGGGAATTGTCAATTCGTTGACTGCCGACGAGTGGTCCTACGACCGAAAGCGCTTCCTTGGTGAGTGCCCGAACAGAATCACGAGGCTAGAATCACTGACGTTGTTGACATCTCTCTTGACGAGCATTGGTGCTTCCAGGTGTAACCCTGCACTGCTCGAAAGATATCCCCGAGTTCGGGAAGAACTTTGTGCTGATTTCTAGATTCACCGACCGGGCAACGGCGTCAACTTTGCAAGAAGTTCTTGAGCAGTCGCTGGCAGAATACGGCTTGGCACTCGCGGACATCGCCGGCATAACGACCGACGCGGCGGCGGCTATGAAGAAGCTTGGAGAGAATCTCACAAGAGCTGTTGCTCCTAGACCTTTTTATCATCAATTGTGCCTAGCACACGGCATTCATTTGGCCGTAAGGGATGCTTGCAAGCATCTGCCCAATCGTGCATCGCAGGTCGACGACGCTCACGAAGACTCCTGGTATCTTGTCGGTATCGATGACAATGAAGAAGGGGAGAATCTATTCGATTGTGGTATGTGCACATGCTCATCCAGGCTTATGAGAATCCCTCGCATTCGGAGAGCCATCTGACCAAGCTGATCTCCCCCAGATGACGACTCCGACATGGTAGAAGATCTCGGAGAAGAGTTCAGGTCGACACGATCCAACGGAACCGTCCACGAATTGATCGATGAAGTACGCCGTCACTGCCGTCGATTCCTGAAGAGCCCGGCTCTCAATGACCAACTGGAATCCTTCGCAGAGTCTACAGGCTGCCGGAAAAAAATAGTTTTGGACTCAAAGATCAGGTGGAACAGCATTCCGCGAATGCTGCGGAACTTCGTAGCGCACGAGCAGACGTTGCGCCAGCTCCATGGGATGCAACAGCGGCGCGGAAGGTTCCCTTTCAGCAGAGCAGATATGCGCAAGATCGGAGAAGTGATCACGGCCCTAGAACACGTTGAGGAGTGCGTTAAGCGCCTCTCGAAAGCAACATCCACCCTCTGGAATGCCGACATGGCAATCCTGGTAGGCGGTCAATTTCCAGAATTGAGGAACGGTCCCTAGGACTTTTTGCCAACTTGGATCTAATATGTTCACAAATTCACACAGTGTATGCTTGAGAAGTTAGAAGCGGAAGAATCTGATTTCGCTCAAACATTAAAACATTATCTCTGCATCCGGATGCGCGAGAGAAGGGGCACCGTTTCGCGAACTGCAACTCTCGTGCAGGATGCGATCGAGAGGACCCATCTCGACACGCTGTTGCAAGAAATAGGGAGCGAGGAGTCTCCATCTGTGGACATCGAACTCGAGATCAGTCGATTCCTCGTCCTTGATCAAGAAAACGAAATTTCAGCCCGCGTTGCAACGGAAACGTCCAGCCTTGATACCTTCGAGAGATCCCTGGTGAGGGAACGAAGACGACAAATCAGTACTGGTGAGTGTGACTCATCTCCGTTACGGTCATGTACCCGTAGCATTTCTCTGTCTCAAGTCATCGTTTAGTAATCCTCAGCTCAACCTTCCTAAATCTTCACAGCGAGTCCACGCATGCTGATGGACGCCTTCGCGGAGGGCCACGGATCTCTTCCAGACACCCTTGTTAGAACCATGGAAACCCTCCAACCTACGAGCGTTCCATCGGAACGCTCGTTCAGTAGGGCGCGACATTGCAGGCGCTACTGTCAAGCTAGCCTGTCGGACGAAAACTTCGCCAACCATTTGTTCTTGTTTAACTTTTACTTGCAAAATGGGCTCTTCAGGAGTTTCAGAACAAAGTGCTCATATTGAGTGACATTCACGGTCGCTAATTCTCTGCACGCTATATCAATAAAGGAAGCTGGATACATCTGTCCATTCAACCAGGGCGACATCTCGAACTCATTCGAACCGCGGAGTTTGATAGGACACGGCAGTGTCCCTCCCAGCCTTGTTCCTACCTGGAAAAGCTCATGCAATAGATAGGGGACGCTCGTCCCGCTCATGCATCTTCATTCTGAATTTATGCTGCCACTCGGGTTGTCAATTTTGCGATCCACGTTGGAGGATGTGGTTCAGAATGCACCTCTAGGCAGGAAGATCGAACCCGAATCAGCCTCAGGTTCAAACTCAGATACCGTATCCGACAACGCCGTAAAACGGTAGTAGTAGAGCCGTATCATGATACGAACCGTATTCAAAATACGGATCGTGCCGCCGTAATACGGTACGGGCCGTATTATCAGTACGGTCCGTAGTATCGTACTACGGTACGGTCCGTAGTATAATACGGACCGTATTCCGAGAAAACAGCCGTATTCCGTATTACGGGAGCCAGGGTCTAGTTGTTACATTCGCTGCGAACTATTCGATTTCGCTGGAACCTCCTTTAGTGGATCATGCACTTCACGACGACCACGTTTCAGCGAAATCGGGGTGTTCACATTGGGGACCTCTCCTTGTACATCTTCTTGATGAGGGTATGGTGGTCTGACCAGACGATTCCGAGGGAATCTTCCCTTGTAAAGCTGCCCAGCGGAGTGGAGATTTCCGTTCTTCGCTCCAGGAGGGGAGAGTGCCGTCAGTATTTAGACAGGCCTGGGTTGCACCTGTTCACAAAAAGGGCTCACGTTCTGACCCCCGTAACAAAAGACCGGTCTCTTTCACATCGGTGATTTGTAAGACGATGGAGTGACTCATCTGTGGCTCGCTTCTCCCAAACGCTGAACGACAAGGCTTGCTGACGAGTCGCCAGTTTGCCTACAGGAAACGACGCTCAACCTCTGACTGCCTGCTTGGATTCATGAACTTCCTGGCGATGAATATGAACAACCGAACCCCTGTCGACCATCCAATTCGAGACGGTTAGGGACCTTGGGGTGCTTTTCTCGCCGTCCCTCAACTTTTCTGAACACGTCAACAACACAGTCAGAAAATGCTCGCTGATTTGTTCTTGGATCCAAAGGGCTTTCGCGCTCAAAGACCCGTCCATCTATCTGGACCTTTATAGAACCTATGTTCCGCCACACGTTGAATATTGCTGTATTATCTGGTATCCCCGTTATGCAAAGGACCGAATGCTGCTCGAGAGAATGCAAAACAGATGTTCACGCCGCGGCGGTTGCGCCGACTCTCTACACGGCGCGCCGTGTAGAGAGTCGGCGCAACCTGCCTCGCAAATCGCTGAGCATGCTGACCATAGGCGAGCGACTAGACATGGCCGACCTCTCCTGTCTCCGACGACTGATACGTGATGAAGCGAAATTCGACCAGTATTTCGACATATCTGCGTGCAAATCGAGGCGACGTTTCGTGCTTCGTGCTAAGTAATTGTCCAGATCAATTATTGTCTCCCATATATACCCTTGGAGAGTTACTTTCAAGATAAATTGATGTAAGGCTCAGTGCAATGTTATTACCGGTCCGTGTGTACATGCAGGGTGCGGCACCAAAAATGTTCCGAATACAAACGCCTGTCAAATCTGAACCAGATGGGATATCGAAGTTCTGTTTGCGCGAAAAGTTGCGTCACACCAATCATTGGAAATCCCACGAAGACCCCCATATGGGATACCTGAGGTGCCCTAACATGGGAGACCTGAGATGCCTCGATACGGGATAGCTCTTTGATATTGAGATTGTAAATCCTCTCGAGAGCTTCGTAGTACGCCAATCCGTTCTGACCGTGATCTACAAATGCGTCTCCAAACAGGGAGACGGGAAGCAATCCCAATCTGAAGCGTTGAGGCATCATGCTTTCCACACAGAATGCCGCTTCATCTCGGAACAGACACTGGGAAGGAGAGATTATTCTTTCACGGCCTTGAGAAGCTGCTCTCAACACGCTCCTCGTGTTCACAGGCCCTTCCGTGGTGTTTTGAGCTCAAATACTAGGTATCCCACACTAGGATAGGTCACTATCCCATACTAGGAAATGTTTTGAAAAAAGAGAGATTCTGACAGACGACGTCTTCAGTGGAATAGTTCCTCGAAGAGAGAGTTCGGAACTCGGATGATCGGGGAGAAGATAGCCCACGGACTGCTGAGCTCGGATCAGGGATTTCCCGGCATATTCTCGCGCTCCAGGTCATGAAAAAAGTCGCTCAACCTTAGGTATCCCCTAAACGGGCACCCTCCTTTTATTGTAAGACTCGATCCACATGATCCGAGTCACCGAGCTCGGACAAGCTCCCGTTCTCCGGTGAGCTCTGCAACGTAAGACGGCTGTCACGCAGTGTCCGTTGGCACCGGTTCTGTGGATTCCGACTGCGAACGAAATTACATCGGCTGCGACGGTCTCTGTTGATATTCGCTGCAAGTGTACATGAAGCAATTGATGATTCCCGGGCTCTGTGGTTCGCCGGAGCCTGAAACATCCTCTCTCCCGATGTGATCTCACCTTCGATCAAAAGAATCCGTCCTTCAGAAGCGGACCGCATTCCGCAGCTCGTGCTAGCATTCTGATCACCACTGGATTTCCCCATGAGTAGGGCTGGAGGTTTTTCATGGCATTATTTCTGGAAATTCACGACACCGATTGCTCGTCTAATTGTAAGAGATAACGCAGAGAAAATCGCAGTGAATTCCAAGGATTTTGCCGCGGTCGTGAAAAACTCCCAGTCCCGCTTTGGAGGTGCATGCGAAAAACGAGGTCCCGAACGACCCGGTGAATCTATATATATAAAAATCCAGGGTATGTTTGTATGTTTGTTTGTTTGTTTGTTTGTTTGTTTGTTTGTTTGTCCTCTATAGACTCTCTCGCGGTGATATCTATGGGGGAAATTCTTTTTCCACGTTGTCGGGGAGCCACCTGGGAAGGACATAGGCTATGCAGACCGGACCCGAAAGGTCCATTTCAAATTTTCCACAGCGCTTTCCATTAAAATGATGGGTGTTTTTCAATCGTTTGCCCACTCATTCGTGTGTTTGCGCCCATTGATCAGTTCCTTTCCCACGTTGTAAAAGAGGCTCCTGGGAAGGACATAAGCTCAGGACACCAGACCATACTTTCTCGAGCGTATGAGGGGATCTCGGGGTCGGTCTGATCATGCTTTCGGGAGTCTACGGGGCCATTCCGGGGTCGGACCGATAACACTTCCTGGAACCGATGGAGGCGTTCCGGGGGGCCTGATCATACTCTGTGGGCTCATGGAGGTGATTACGGGTCGGTCTGACCATACCTCTAGAAGTCTATGGAAGTACAGGGCGGGTATTTCGAGGTCGGTCATATTTTTTCGAGACCATTTGGCGATTCCGGGTACTTCATATTCATACTTTTGGAACCAGCGCAGTCGATTCCGGGGTAGGTCTGATTACACTTTCTGGGGTTCACGGAAGGTGATTCCGGAGTCATCATACCTCCGGGAATCATGGGGGTTTTTCAAGGTCGGTCAGATACTGCTTTTTTGAGTCCACGGGGGGAGTTTCTCCAGGCCTGTTTGATCATTCTCTTAAGAATCTATGGAAATGATTCCGGGATGAGGTCCGATCATACTTTTCCGAACTATGGAGGCGATTCTGGAGTGGGTTCGATCATACTTTCGGGAATCATGGGAGTTTTTCGGGGTCGGTCATATAGGACTTTTTTGAGTCCATGGGGGGAGAGTCTCTGGGCCTCTCTGATCATATTTTTTGATACCTATAGGAGTGATTCAGGTCTGATCCATACTTTTCCAAACTTTTGGGGGTGATTCCGAGGTCGGTCGGATCATGGTTTCCACAGTACATGAAGGTGATTTTGGGGTTGGGTTCACCATGTCTTTGGATTCCATGGGTTTACAGGGCGGGGATTTCGAGGTCGGTCATATCATACTTTTTTGAGTCGATGAGCCGGTTCCGGGGCCTACATGATCATACTTTTTGAGACCTGAGGGACGATTCCGGAGTCGGTCCGATGAAACTTTCTCAAGCCCATGGGGGTTATTCCAGGGCGAGCCCGATCGGACTTCATATAACCCTTGGAGGCGACTCCGGGCCGGTCTTATCACGGTTTCTAGAGCCCATGCAGGTGATCCGGGGATTGGTCTGATCATATTTTTCGGAACCCACTGAGGCGGTTCGGGGTCGGTCAAACCATACTATTGGGAGTCTACGACTATCCTGTTTTCAGTCTAAGGGGTGATTCCGTGGTCGCTCTGATCATGATTTCCGGGACCTATGGAGAAAAGTCCTGGGTCTATCTGACCATACCTTCGGGGATCCATGAAGCTGTTTTGGGGTCAAACAGATTATACTTTTTGAGTCCATCAGGAGATTGTGAGCCTTTCTGATCATCCTTTTCCTAACCCATAGAGGTGATTCCAGGTCTGAGCATACTTTTTCAAACCTGTGCCGTTCTGATCAAAGTTTTCAGAGTCCAGAAAGGTGATATCGGGGTCGGTCTCACCATGTATCCGGAGTCTATCCGGAGCAGGAATTTCAGGGTCGGTAAAAAGAGACTTCTTAGAGTCCAGGGGGATTCCGGGGCCTCTCTTATCATACTTCTTGGAACCTATAGAAGCGATTCTGGAGAAGGTCCGATCATACTATCCCAAGCTGATGGGGATGATGCCAGGGTCGGTCCGACGAGCTAGCACTCCACTCCCAAATTCATACCCGGACTCGAAAATTGATATCGATTGACCGTCTAAGTCACGTAATCCGTTGGATGCTCTCCAAACCGTCCAATATCATTTTCACGAAATTCACATCAGACCTCTTCTTTGTCCCTCGAGAGAACATTTCACTGGCAGCGCGGGAAACCCAAAACGGTCGGCCGGAGGCCGGGCAGCGTAGTCGGCCGAAGGCCGGCTAGTTACCACTGAGGGTTGGCTCAATGGGCAGGAAACAGAGAAAGACCAATCAACAATTCAAAGCTCTAGATATGAGATGATAGTGTTAATCGCAATCTGTGTCACAGGTGTAAATCATGTTGGATATGTGACGCGATTCTGTTTGAAATCTGGGAGCCGAGCCGCCACTGAGCACTGTGGCATGATATTCGAGTTTCGAGTGACGACCTGTACGGGAGATTCCTGTGTAAGAAAACGTTAGTTCCGCCAAGAAAATACATGAGATATCATTACCAGCGGGTTAGAAGAGCGGGGATGATCACAACTCGGATTCGAATTAAGTATCGAAAGACGAACTCTTGACAAATGCACGTATACCATGGGTAGGCTGGGCGACACTAGCTCTTGATTATCATCGGAGCCTTCTCGGGGCCCAATTCCGATTTCGAGCCGGAGCACTCGAAAATAGAGAAAATCCGCCCGGAACTACCGGTTGCCCGGCCCTGGGGTATAGTGAGGTAAGTTTCTCCTATTCTCCCAGTAGATGCTCCGCGGAACACGCCGCCTCTGAAGGCAGCTGAGAGTCTTCATCTAATCTGCACGAGATCTCTCTTCAGCGATGTCCACAATCATATCACCACCAGGCGGCCGTCTCCTGCGGTCCTGCTGCCGGATCGCGCGTTTCCTGATTCCTGTCAGTTGGGCTCATCCAAGCTGTGAGAGCTGTTCGGAATTCGGTTTGTTTAGGTTGCGAATTGCGAAGGGCCCCGCAAGCGGACCCCTGGCGCCGATGTCGTCGCCCGCGATACCCCTGACGCGGCCGACCGGTCCCCGCCTCGATTGTTGCACGGACCTTATAGGGCCGAATTGCGAAGGGCCTCTCAATCGGAGCGCTAGTGCCGCGACCGATGTGGCCGTCCACGAAGCCCCTGACGCGGTCGAGCGGTCCCCGCCTGGATTGTTGCACGGACCTGACGCGGCCAAATTGCGAGTGGCCCCTCAATCGGAGCGCTGGCGCCGCGACCGATGTCGCCGTCCACGATCCCCCCGACTGGTGCCCGTCTCGATTGTTGCACGGACCTGACACAGCTGAATGGCGGAGGGCTTTTCATGCAAAGCCCTGGCGCCGATGCCACCGTCCGCGATGCCCCTGACGCGGCCGACCGGTCCCCGCCTGGATTGTTGCACGGACCTGACGCGGCCAAATTGCGAGTGGCCCCTCAATCGGAGCGCTGGCGCCGCGACCGATGTCGCCGTCCCTGACGCGGCCAACCGGCCCCGACTTCGTTGCTGCACGGAGTTGCGGCCACAGGCGTTGTGGATGGACAACGACCGCGTTGCCGCAAGTCACCGAGAGGTAGCTGGCGGCGATGTCGCCGTCCGCGGTGGCCCTGACGCGTCCGTCCGGTCCCCGCCTTGGTTGGTGCACGGACCTGACGCGGCCGAATGGTGAAGGGCCCCTCAAGCAGACCCCTGGCGCCGATGCCGCCGTCCGCGATGCCCCTGACGCGGCCGATCGGTCCCCATCTCGAGTGCCCGGCTCGACGCTCGGTGAGTATCCGGCTGTCGAACCGCGCATTTCGTGATGCCTGTTAGTTGGGCGCATCCAGAGCTGTGAAAATTGTTGGGAATTTAGTTCGTTTAGGTTGCGAATTGCGAAGGGCCCGTAAAGCGGAGCCCTGACGCCGACGTTGCCATCCGCGAACACCCTGACGCGCCCGGCCGGTCCCCCTCATATTTGGCACGGACCTCGGCGCCGATGGCACCGTCCACAATGCCCCCGGTGCAGCCAGCCAGTCCCCTGCTTCGTTGTTATGTGGACATGAAGCGGCCGAGCGGTCCCCGACTTCGTTGTCGCATGCACGGACGTAGTCGATAGTCAGCGACCGCGTCGCCGAAGGTCGCCGGCAGGTAGATCTTCTTCAAGGAACTCTTTTAGGCGTCGCAGACCGAATTTGAACCCGGGATCCAATACATTCGTCGGCTGCTCCATCCCGAAATGCCGCCATATAGTGGATCCATGGTTTTTTGACAGCTTTTTTGGTCCACACTGCTGCCCTGTAGCCCTTTATAGTGTAGGATATAGTGTAGGATCCTCAACGAATCTTCTCGATTTCTGACATTGATCAGTGTCATGACCTCTGTGCCCACAGTTAGGGCGTTTAATCTAATTTGCGCGAGCTCTCTCGCCCCAGTAAAGCATGAGAGAAGTGCCGATTTTTCCGCTCATTGCCGTTTTGCCGCCGGGAATGGGTTTCGCAGCTTTCGATATCAATCCTCAAATCACTCCTATGGCGCCGGTCATCACTGAGGTTGATCCGAGCGTACAGGAGCATCCTTGAGCTGATCCGGGTCGAGGATTCCTCACATCCCCCTGGGGATTCCGTTTTGCGTTGGAAATGAGTGTCAATCCTGGTCCGAATTTCCGCACAGTCCGTACATTCTCAGAGCGATGGCGAATTGGGGGGTTTCGATCTCGTCATCGTCGCAGGATACGACGATTTCTCGTTGTGAGCCTTAATACCATCTCGTCCCGGGTGTGTTCCTCAAGAATGTTACGCGGTGGAATCTGAGTCTTGCGGAATCGACGCATCCAGACAGGACGATAGAGTAACGGAATCTCTCATCCGATATGCTCAATCTTACGCGCCTGTGAACATCATTCAGGATACCAGCTGCGGACGTCTTTGTCGGAAGGAGATGGCACACGATTGTGAAACTGACGTGGATGAGCATTCTGAACAACGACTCGGTTAAACTCGGCCAACCCGAAAGGGATTCCAGTGAGTTGCGCCTGCTGACCGACGAGGACTGCGTAAAACATAAGGAGCGAACAATCGACGACATCTTCGTACTTCGAAAATCTCTCGAGTGTGGACTCTTTCTTCGTCTTGACTGCCCCAGACGAATCGAAGCCTTGATCAGCCTTGTGATTCTGATCTATTCTTCGGAATGAAGGAGATTCCCTCTAAGATGATCTCATCTATCCCAACGTCGGAGGCTTTCAGCTTTTCGGTCTCTCGGAAATATACAAAAAATTACGATTTTTCTGCTCCCGATAACTCGAAGGACTACCAACGGATCCCGAATTCTGGGCTCCGTGGATCCAAAATCCGCGGATCCGAAATTTCGCGGATTTTTGGAACGCCTACCGTCGACTACCTCCAGAGATGATGGGGCACAGCATTGGTTTGAATTGGTTTTTCGTTGCAGAGCTGCAGTGACTCTGGTCGTGATGATGTTCGCGACAGAATAGAGGAGATCTTGTGTATAATTGATTTCATAAACGAAATGCTTCGAGCTATATGACCCGAGAGGTGAAGCAGTCAACTAGACTGGTCGGCTGCTCCCCGATGTCGAGAACGTGGGAGCGGAAACGAGTTGTATAATCCTTGCGTTGGCACTCATCAAGAGGATGGGTTGCGTTTCTCTTTGGCTGCTGGATCGTCCCACGCAGTCCGCTGAGACTCGCGCTCAAGCTCTGTCGCGCTCAAGGTTTGCCGTCGCTCCAATCCCCACGGCGCTCAAACGGGAACTTCCGAAGTGAACAACGTGGATCTCCCGGGCGTTCAAATCGACCGGGTGCTCAACTCACGACGGCGGCGCGTCATTGTCGCCGAGATTCCAGGGATGACAACGGAAGCCCTGAGGGTGCCCTGCAAAGAGAGCGTTCCCGCCAAATATGTCGATTCCCTAATGGAGCTCGCACATCAAATATTTCGATTTTCTCCCCAGGGAACGGATTCTCGGGCGGAATTCGCGCTCGTCAAGTTTTCAGTCGTAGGTTTTCAACAGTATCAAGCCAAATTTTTATTCCGCACGTCAGTTCTAAGGTCTGATATTTGTGGCTCCTTGCGTCGGAGTGAATATCCCCCTCAGTCCGCTCCTATGATTCTGGTGGGCGTCCGCAGGGTTCACTGGCTCGAGAGCTAGAGGATTCAGCGATGAGAGAGGGTATTTTGGAGGCGGTTATCTGGGACTCGGGTAACTGGTAGTCGGGAGACTGAGTTAGGACGGCCGATGCGACGGCATTTCGAGGATGGAAACATATCGTTCTTCTCGATGACCTTGTCTCTGGAATGATTGTCTAGTTCATGTCCCTTCTCCGCTCTGCCTCGCTGGCTCACCAACAAGGAGAGGTGTAAGTCCCACCTATGTATTTATAGGGGTCGGCCGAATGCTGGCTAGTTCTAGAATACCTATCATTCGACTTACTTCCGTTGGCTGACTCCCGGGGCTTAATTCCGGCTTGATCCATAGCTGCCCCGGGTAAAACTTACATCAAGTCGGAAAACTTGTCTCGCATCCATGCGAAAAGGCAGGCGATTGTCTACACCCTTTCCAGGGCATGGAGACCAGACAAATCTCATGGGCACGTATCGCTCTCGTGGCCCCGAAACCGGAATCGATTGTGAAGATTCGCAGGCCCATGCACATGCGGATCGGCCCTATGGCGTGGAATGAGGTTTCACATCGGGAGTCGATCGGAATATTCGAGCCGTAGAGTACGACCGTCCTACCCCGGACCTCATAGTCGAGAGTAGCCTTCCCGAATACCCGCATAGTCAAGAACCGCGGGCCGGCGGGTACTGATTACCCGCACGCGAAAAACCGCGGGAAAAACCGCGAAAAAACGCATTCAGCGGTTTTTCGTTTCGATGCATGAAAAGGCCATTGATGGAATCGTTCAATCTCAATCTCAATCTCAATCTGGGTTTATTGGCAACCGGTCCCGAGTTCCATTCTGCTCTCCCCATGGCAAATAGAAATTCGAGGTTGAAGAAGTATTACGTTACTCATTTCAATCATATGCGAAAGGTTTGACAAGGATTTCACTTATTGGAGAACAGAATTGGACTTGAAAGTTCAAAAATGCGTTCATCCATCGAAGGATAAACAACACCGATCCGACCGGCTCCAAAAACTCAAGTTTTTTCCATGTGTGTGGGAGCAAAAACAATTGACTGAAGTGCTACAATGGCTGAATTTAGTGACGTGCAGCTGGAGCAGCTGAACAAACTTCTGGACTCGAAGCAGAAAACGCTGATGTTCGAGTTGAGCAAACACGTGGATCGCAAATTCGAGGTGCTCAGCAAGGAGATGACAACTCTGAAGTCAGAGAACAAGGGTCTGAAATCGAGGCTGTGCACCCTGGAGACTCAGCTGGCAAGAAACAAAATCGAGATCAGTGGATTTCCAACAGAACCCAAGCTCACGGAGAAGGACATCCTGATTCGTTTGGCGCGCTCAGCGGCTCTGGACCTGACCGACGACATGATCTACTCGGCGAAAAGGGTTGGTCCGGTGAAAGTCTTCAACGAAGTCAACTCCCAATTGATCGTCGCCGAATTTTTCCGCCCAGACGTGTGTGAGCGCTTCCTCACAAGTGTTCAGGCCCTACGAAAATCCCGCAAGGAACTGAATGCGAGAATGATCAGCTCAAAAGCTAAACCGGTACCTGTATACGTCTCGCGCATGATCACCAGGGAAGTCAAACGCCTCAGGTGGTTGGCAATGCAAAAGAAGACGGCCCTCAAATATGAATACTGCTGGATCACGCAATCAGGCAAACTTTGTATGAAGAAGTCCACCGAAGGAGATGTGATCACGATTACATGTGAGGAGGACCTACTACGCTTGAAGTAAATCTCAGACTTGGAACTCCAGCCACCATCCGTCGACACAGATGATCCACTATCTCAACGGAATCCCTAGGACGGTTGATGGCAGACCCGTTTCGCTTCGTTTCGTAAGCATTTCACCGAGGAATGTAAACCACATTCCCACTACTAATCAGCATCAACGCATGTAAAGGTGTCGGTTGGATTGGGAATATCCCACTAGGTGAATAGTATATCCAGTTTTCCTGGGGGGGGAAACCACTGGTCCGAAACAATGTTATCTCAACATACATGTTATTAATATAAGAAGCGCTCGCAAAAACTTTGATCTCTATGTCAGTACGCTTCTCAGAGCAAATACTGACGTGATAATCCTAACAGAATCATGGCTCTACTCACACTCGGAGCAACTCATCTCGCTGAGAGGGTACAAAGGGCACTTCACATCGAATGATTCTTACAGGTCGGGAGGTGTAGCAATATTTGTCAAAGATGAATTTCCCTCGGTTAAAGTCAGGATGAAAACATTCGCCTGTGATCTGGTCTTGGTCGAACTTATGGTCGGTAAAAGCAAAGTACGTATCGCCGCAATATATCGCTCACCCAGTCCCGCAGTGTCAAACTTTGATACCTTCATGACAAGCGACCTAGGTAATGCTATTATCGCGCTCAAGGAGGTTGCAGAATGTATTCTTGTTGGCGACATTAATCTCTGTATGCTCACCCCATCTGACAAGCTCGACGCATACACTCAACTAATCACCTCATCCGGTTTCCAGATTCTCAATGAATCTGTACCAACAAGATCTGTGGCAGGCTCATCCTCATTAATAGATCATACCATGGCTAAACTCAGCAGGCTCGCACTTGAGGAAATTGTAATCTCTGACTCAAGGGGAATTTCTGACCACAGTCTAATTGAATTGAAACTCTCATACCTCAACTCCATACCAGCAAAGAAATTTAACCGAAAAATCGACTTTGAGCGGTTAGAGGACACAGTTGCCAAGCTGAACTGGCTCCCTCTCTATGAGGCCGAGGACGTTGATACCAAGGCGCACGCCTTCCAGACCCTCTGCATCCGTGCCATTGATGAAAATACGACCCACCAGATGATCAAATACCGCTTCCGACCTATTAGGGAATGGATGTCACCTGGTCTAGTGAGAGCCATCAGAAGGCGAAACAAACTCTACAAAAACTTCAGAAATCGAGGAACTCTTGAATCCAAGATTCTATATGATTCTTTCCATGCCCGCCTCAGACGCCTACTGAGGAAATCCAAAGACGACTTCTATAAATCAAAATTTAAGGAGTCAGAGGGATGTCCTGCAAACACCTGGAGAACGATCAACTCCTTCTTCCGCGGAAACAAAAAAGCGGCCAACATCACACCTGACATTGTCGGAAGGAGCCTCGATGAGATAAACGAATATTTCGCCACGCTTGGGTCGCGCACCGTCCACTCTCTACAGAGCAACCCCCACTTTGACGTCTCAGCATGGCTGCCTCCAAGGAAAAACAAGGAGTTCCAGGGTTTTACGGTTCCAACCACCTTTGAGATATCAATGCTCCTCAAAGAACTCGATGAGAGGAAATCAGCTGGATTCGATGACATCCCGGGCAAGTTATACAAACTCTGCTACCATCACCTTGCCGAACCTCTCCGGGACCTGATAGCGTCCATCATCAATACCAGCAGATTCCCCGATGTGCTCAAGACCGCAATCCTCCAACCCATCCATAAGTCGGGTTCGCTCTCTGACATATCCAATTTCCGCCCTATCTCATTATTGCCCATTACCTCACGGATCATCGAGAAAGTTCTGGAGAATCAAATCACTCAATTCTTAGAGTTCAACAATATCCTGAGCGACAATCAATATGGATTCCGGCGAGGAAGAAACTGTGAAGGAGCTGCACTCAGACTTGTCGATTTCATCGCGTCAAATCTTGACAGGAGCAAACACTGTGTCGCTATATTTTGCGACATCAGTAAAGCCTTCGACTCGGTGAACCACCAAAGACTCATCCTCAAACTAGAGAGATTGGGCATTAGGGGATCCTCACTCCAACTCATCCGTTCGTTTTTGAGTGACAGAAAGCAAGTATTCAGATACGAAAGCAACTGCAGTCGTCCTCGATCGGTAACTGCTGGGGTACCCCAGGGAGGAGTGCTTTCTCCGGCCTGTTTCTCAGTGTACATAAACGACCTTCTGGAGGAGGATAACAGCGCTGACCAACTGACGATCTCCTTCGCGGACGATACGACACTTCTCCTATCCCATGAAGATCCGGATACACTCGCCCGCATGGCTTCTAGAGCAATAACAAAGATCTACAAGTGGATGTGTCGGAACGGCCTTCTCCTGAATGCCGGGAAAACTAAATTCATTTTGTTTGGGAAAAAACAATTACCTGATTTCTGCATCCGGATTCATGACAACGACTGCCCAGATGAGATGTCATGTTCCTGTGAATCATTGGAGCCCGTGGTCACCCATAAATTTCTCGGCTTGCACTTGGACTCAGACCTCAAGTTCAAAACGCATATTGAAAAAACCTGCTCTAAGCTCCGCTCCGGAATCGCAGTACTCGCCAGACTGAGGTACATCTGCTCTACTGAAATTAAGAGATCCATCTACTTCGCTCTTGTTGACTCTAACGTTCGCTATATGATAGCGGTCTACGGAGGAACTGCCGAATGTTACACGTCGAAGATTCATCTACTCCAAAAAAAAGCTGTGAGGATCGTTCGGAATGCGGCCTTCGACTCGCACTCTGTCCCGCTGTTCGAGGAAATCAGAGCCTTGCCTTTCAAAAATCTATATGCGTTCAATTTAATGTTCCTCCTCTGCCCCCGACTTATTACATTACCAAGACCAGATCACAGCCACGGTACTAGGTTCAGAGCGGCAGGTTTTCTCTCCTGTACTGAGATGATTAGAACCAGCAACAGAAAGACTCCGATGCCCAATCTTCTCCGACTTTATAACGAGCTTCCCATCGAAATTCGTACCTATCTCGACAACCTATTCGTGTGTCAGAGGTCTTTCATCAAGAAGATCCTCAAGAAACATTACGCCATCACCGAGTGTGAAGTATTGTCACGCTTCCTATATTAGTTTACAATCCTCTCAGCTCAAGATCATTCTTGAGTTGAGAGATTCATTTTGAGATCTGCACTTATTAACGATTCCCCCCCCCCCAAATAACTAGTGTCCATAGTATGATGAACGATCTATTTTTCCGTGTGACTGTTCCACGGGCTTGGCCCTCTGCAGACACGTTACTTAAGGTTATCACATATCAAGTTGATTAATAAAATTCTCGTCAATCTTAAAAAAAGTTCTCCGCAGTAGCAATATGCCGTCAATCGTCTCGTGCTTGAGGTTAGCTCTATGGTCCCCAAATATTTGGCGGACAATGCTGAAGTCGCGTTCGGGGAGTACTGACGTTGTAGGAACGGTTTCCAGCCCTCGTAAACGAAGCTTCTCTCGTGGAGAAACACTTTTGCTTTTGCCGGAAGTCTTCGTTTGGGCTGATGGCGTGATACTGAATCCCAAGAAAGTTCGAACCAGAATCTTGAGCGCGAGCTTCTTACTCCATATTCAAGTCCGAGAAGTCAAGGACGTTTTCCATGCTCAACAGTTCCCTTTTGCAGTGATTGGTGTTAGTAGGAACGCTCTTTCCGTCTCTGATTTCGACTCCTATCCCATGGCGGTTTTCCGCGGTTTTTCCCGCGAGAGCCTTGCGGTTCTTTGCGGGCCGAAACCCGCAAAATACATGTTTTTCCCGCTGTTTCTACCCGCGGGTTTCACCCGCTGGGAAGCCCAGTCGAGAGAGTCAAGTTTGTGGCCGTGGTGATGCAGTGCCCAGTCGTTCTACATTCCGAGTGAAAGGCCCGACGCCGATCGAAACCCATTCTAGGATGGTACACCCTGCCGACGAGATGTGATCTCCTCCCTTCTTAGTTTGCTCCAAATTTCAAATCACTCTCGAGAAGGCTCAAAACAACCCACTCTGATGTAGATAGCTGAGTTGAACTCATTCTGAATGTGAGACTCTTCCACGTCGCGCTTCTTGACGCCGGAACTTTTCCTTGTTTCAGTGCCGCAATTCTAAGACCATTTGATATGATGAAGCCCTGCACAGTGCTCCTTGTGTTGCTACAATTGAACCTCAGTTCGACTTCGGGCTCATCGCGAGCTCCGACAGGGCAGCAAGAACAAGCCGATCCGATGGACCTGATAGTTTCGACCGAAGCAACCATACAGGATCTAGGCCTACAGCCCACAACGATAATGCTTCTGGACCTCGGAAGCGTCCTCACGCAAGGTAGTTTCCGAACGAATGCTTCCTTCCTCTCGCTTAGGATCACTTCTTCACCACTGCCTGGTTTCACAGTTGCGCATGCTGAACTTTGGCAAGCTCTAGCCGCCCCACAGAGGATCGTGGTGATCCTGTCAGGACTTCAGCGTTCAAAAGGACCTGGCTTGTTCGGACAAGATTTAATCCAAAATATCCGTCACAAGTTCGTGTTCCTCATCTGCACTATGACCGATGAGCAACGCAGGAGAACCCGATTGTTTCCAGAGATCATGAGCCTCTCCACGATCATTTGGTCGGGGAAGAAAATTTGGCTCACCCGGTGCTCCGAGAACCACGACAATCTCTACTGGAACCCCACGTCGAAGCCTTTAGGCTCGTGTAATCTGGAACCAACTGCATGCTCATTTGAACGCGTAAGCGAAAGACTTGAACGCCGGCCTGTCGTCCTCGTACCGGGCTATCAAGCTCAAACCAAGTGCAATACAACCCGAACGACATTGAACTACCAAGTGACGACGACGTCGATAGCGAACCAGGATCTCAGATTCACCGTCGGATCCTCATTCACCGTGCGAGACTCGAGCCCCGATTGCCATTCTTTCATACGCCTCGCTTCGGTTGGTATCACGGCTCTCGTGGAGTCTTTCACGAGAGAGGCTTGGTGCTTGGTTCTAGCAGAAATTGTTCTCTTGAGCGTCGCATGGCATCTGATCGTGCGGGAATAAGTCGTCTGCTCTCGGACGACAACAGTCGGTTTTCGAGTCGACTGCGC
The DNA here is from genome assembly GCA_028455905.1 of Neoseiulus californicus. NCBI lineage: Eukaryota > Metazoa > Arthropoda > Arachnida > Mesostigmata > Phytoseiidae > Neoseiulus > Neoseiulus californicus. Next base: position 365,870 of record JAMQGS010000009.1, read on the forward strand.
GAAAAAAAAAGGCTTTTTTTCGCTTGAAGAGAGTGAAAGTCGGTGAAAGTGCACCAGTGAGCTCCAGACGGAGCAGGTGAAGTGGCCCAGGAAGTATCAACACAGTGTGTGTCGTGATTCCAGTGTTATCAGCTTCAGTCACCCAAGCACATGGACGGACTCGCCAAGTCGTCCAAAGCGAACACGGCAGCTGCCGTGGCTCCGCTGTGCCAAGGATGCATCGCAGCAGCGAATAATTCCTACATACAAGGGGACTGCTGTGCCTACGGATCGGTCAGCAAATTGGTCAGCGGACTGATGAACCGAATCAACTCTTTGGAGATGGAAACGGCGAACTACCGCCTGGCGGCGGGATCGCTGGAGTCCGCCAAAGAGGTAGGACAGAAAAAGGCAGCCGCTCTCGAAGAAAAATTGAAGAAGGCGAATGAACTCAAGAGTCAATTTGAGAAAGCCTTGCGAGAGAGCGTGCTGAAGGTCAGGAGTTTGGAGAATCAAGTCGCTGAAATGACGAGCCAGCAGGATGACGTCATGACAGCTGATCCAACTCCACAGGTAAAACACAAGCCCTTCCAGACGTCTATGATCGCCGTCGGCGACAAGACGCTGACTCCCCTGAGGGACGCTGTCCATCTGTGGGAAGAGCTAGGGGGCATTGGTGCATTCGGATTGTGGTCGTCATGCCAGGAATCCGTCACCGATTGTTGTGACCGTGTACGGCGATATCTGAAGGATGAGATGGAAGGCAACGTCCATGTCCTCATCATGGCCGGAGCAACGGACGTCAGAGACGGAGTTCCGAACGGCCTCAACGGAGAAAGCATCGCCAAAGCGATGGCTACGGCGTTCGTGGCGCTAAAACGGTGCTCCGTCAGAGTACTCAGTATAGCGATGTGTTCAATGGTAGAACACCCAGAATGCGCCAACATCGCAGAAGTCAACAAGTACCTCAAGAACAGCGTCGAAGCGCTGAGAGGGGAGTTCGACTTCATTGACCTCCGCAACATATCCAAGGATCACAGATTTCTTGACGTAGATAGCGGCAAGAAGGATCCATACAAAGCGACCTACACCCAAGCGGGCTATGAGGTCGTTAAGAAGATCCTCCTCGAGAAAATCCTCGGCAAGCTAGCTCCAGACGGAGATACGCAAACCAAATTGAGGGAAAATAAGGAGCGATTGATGAGTAAGTTGGCCGAGAGGGAAAAAGCCAAACTCGACAGAGAAAATCTGCGTAAGGAGCGAGAGACCGAAAAGCTCAAACAACTCCGAATCGCAGCTGTCAAGGAGGCGAAAGCTGCAGAACCGAAGAACGCGCTTCGAGGCCGACAGCCAGACAAGCGCAAACGAGATCAGTTCAGGGACAACAGGCGAAAGCCTGAGGAAGAGTTTCCGGGTAGCAAAGCCCAAAGAACTCGACCGGACGAGGCGGGTGGAAGCGGTCGCCAACCGTGGAGACCCCGACCGAGAGTAGATGGAGCGGGTGGTAGCGGCCGACAACCGCGCAAGCCCAATCCGCGGCGAGAGGAGCCAAGACCAACGCCGCACTCCAAATCAACAACACGTCCCTAGCAGCATCGACACCGCCGTCGAAGAGAGAGAAAGCCCAGACAGGCGATCACTCAAATCGAGCGGCGGCGCGCCGGTAGATCTCCAAGCATGGAAGACTGCCGCAGGAGGGAGGAGCCCAAAGAGAGTCAGAGCGGGACGAAAACCCAAAAGAGATTTCTCAATAAATATTGCTGTTTTGAATATAAACGGTTGTACTTCTTCCAAATGGGCTCGGCTAGAACGGGATATTCTCAAGAATGAGGGAATACACTGCGCTCTGGTTCAGGAAACTCACTTAGCCAATCTACAACAACCACCAAGGATTGAGGGATTTCTGTGGGCGGGCAGCAATCGGAAGATAGCTCCCAACAAAACTCCAACGGGAGGAGTAGGAATCCTGATCAGTTCACACCTAGACCAAGAATGGTCAGAGCAGGGCGAGGACTGGGTGGCAATGGCTATAAAATGCAACACAAAGAGGCTCGTCCTTATTGGGGTGTACGTATCACACTCGAATAAAGGAGAAAACGAGAAATTGTACGCAGCAATCTCCAGACTGATCAGATCAAGATGTGAGCACACAGATTGTATCCTGATTGGAGGAGATATGAACGGGCACATCCCGCGATTTGATGGAAAATCAGACACACGGGGAAAACTGCTTGAAGACTTTGCTACTGAGCAGGGCCTGATAATCCTTAATGGCTCGGACAAATGCAAAGGGAGGTATACAAGGAAGTCAGCAGTCATAGATTATGTGCTGGGCAATCGAGCAGCAGCCGACCTTGTACAGCACATGTTGATTGACGATGAAAGACTGATATCGGATATCTCTGACCACAACCTGATCACGATCCAATGCAAAATGGACAGTGATAGGAAACTAACAACGAAGAAAATCTCAGTCATCGACTCCCAAAAAGCAGCAGCGTTAGCCCAAGATGGGCTATGGGATAAGTCACTGACCGGGAACATAACATACAATGAGCTGAAAAACGAAATCGTGGAAGCGACGAAGCAAGCCTGCAGAACGCTCCAAATACGAGATCGCCTCATGGTCTACTCCAAGGAGATCAAAGAGGAAACCCAGCTCCGTAAGGCGGCAAACCGGGCCTACAGAACCGCAAGAAAAGCGGGGGTAGGAGAGGCTGAAGCCCTGGAGGCGTACAGAGCGCAGCAGCAGAAGGTTAGAGCCGCGGTGCAGAAAGAGATACGAAACCGGGAACGAAAAATCCTGTCATTCGTACTGAACGCGCCCAGACATGAGAAATGCAGACGGTTCTGGCGGATCGTGAAACGAGATACCAGAAACAATGGCAAGAGGGAAAAACTGAGGGACGAACAGGGGACGGAAATACCCACGGCCCTAATCGGTGATCACCTCACTCATAAAGGAGAAAAAATCCTCATGGCCACGGACCAATCTGAGCCCCAATTGGTGGGAAGAATAGAACCTACCGGCATAGAGGTCATGGAGACAGAAGTCTCTAAGGCACTGGCCAGTCTATCAAAAGCCTCCGCTATGGGCTTGGATGGAATCCCAAGCGGAGTGCTAAAGGATTTCGATGAGATGGGGCGAGGGCACCTCACTCAACTCTTTAACCGAATCCTAGACGGGACAGAGGATATCCCAGAGGACTGGAAGGAGGGACGACTTGTCATGATAGAGAAGCCGAACTCTGTCAGGGGAAACCTCCTTACATACAGACCTATCACCATTTCCCCAGTGTTGTATAGACTGTTCATGAAAATCCTAGCTAACAGGATTTCAGACTGGATGGAAAATAACAATATCCTGGGCGAAATGCAGGCCGGGTTCAGAAAAGGCAGACGAGGAGAAGATAACATCTTCATCCTGACGAGCGCAATCGAAATCTCCAGGCTCCGGAGGGAGGGACTGGTGTGCTGTTTCTTGGACTGCTCGGCTGCCTATGACCGGGTGTGTAGAGACACGTTGTGGAGAACCCTAAGAGAACTGGGGATGAATCACACGTGGATAAAGCTGCTCCGAGCCTTGTACTGCGGAACCAGAAGCAAACTGGTCTTCGGAGAACACTCGTCGGCTTGGATTGGAACAACACAAGGTTTACGCCAAGGTTGCCCAGCTAGTCCAGTTTTATTTCTTCTCTACATCTCTTCCCTTGAAACACATCTGCAGAGAAGTGGGTGTGGTTTCAGGATAATGGAAAGGGGAGACTTCTGGAAGCCGTTGGAGAAGAAATACACCAACGTATCCGGATTGCTTTTCGCCGATGATCTCATCCTGATGGGGAGAAACTTCTCGGAATTGGAAAAGCTGTTAGAAATCACGTCCAAGTTCGGGGACGAGAAAAAACTAACATTCAACCCCACGAAGAGTGCGATTATGGTTCTCTCCCAATGCAGCACAGGCATGGAGAGAACTCTTCAAGTCCAAGGCAAAGACATACCAAGGGCCTCGCACTACAAGTATCTGGGGATAACTGTATCAGACTCTGAAAACTACCTCGACGTTCAGCACAACGTCTGGAAGGAGAAATCTCAGAAAGTTCTGAATCAACTGCAAGCAAGAGCTCTCTGGGGATTCAACAGGCTTGAGATCTCCAGGACTCTCTGGAAGGCAGTAGCCGTACCAGCGCTCACGTATGCGAATGCAGTGACAGTTATGACAAAGACTCTGGAAAATGAAATAACGATAGCTCAGAACGCAGCGGGGAGATACGCTCTTGGTATCCCCAGCAGCAAAGTGGCAAACGAATTCGTCACAGGCGAGCTTGGCTGGTCTTCCTTCAGAGCAAGAGAAGCTCAAAGCAAGGTGAGATATTTCAACAGAGTGGAATCCATGCAAGATCACCGATGGCCGAAGGCAATAGTGAGAATGATGGTAGAGACCGGAGTTGAGACGAAGGCGTACAAGAGAGTGACCGAATTGAGCCGAGAATTCAACTGTGATGAAATCCAGTTGACATTCACGGAGGACGGCACTCCACTCCAAGGGACATTCAACAGAGCGATCAAGCAAAAGATCAGCGAGGTTGAGACAGCTAAATGGAGAGACTCGATGAGTCGGAAAATTAGCTTGACCCGATACAGGACTCATGCGACAGAGAGAGGGATCCGGCAGAATCCCTACGACAACAGCAGAGGATCCGCCTTGCTGGCGCTCAGTAGAGCAGGCATGCTGAGAACGAGGAGCGTCAGAACCCACTCCGAGCCGGGACTAGAATCAACATGCGTAAAATGTGGAATGGTCGCGGAAACCCTGAGCCACGTCATCTGTGAATGCAACGAAGCCTACTTCGAGAACGAGGAAGTTTTGAAGCGCCTGGGACTCGACGAGAACCCGTCACTGGAGGCGATGGCAGACACCAAGAGCCTCCTGCAGCAGTGGGAGAAAGAAACCTACGATATCCGCTGAGTATACTCGCCACTGAAGTGAAAGTGTCATGTAAATGAGGATAATAAATACCAATACCAATACCAATACCAATACCAATACCAATACCAATACCAATACCAATACCAATCGGTCCCAGCCTTCTCAAGTGAGATGTTGCTGAGCACCATAACCGTTCGAGAAGTGAAATTTGCTACCATTAGATATTCTGGTACATTTCTTGGTTGTGTTTCGCTCGCATTCTTCTTCTTCATCGGAAACCTCTACTCGAATACCGTGATGTCATCATTCCTGGATCCGACGACCACAATGCCCAAAAACCTTTCGATCACTAGGTGTAAAATGAGCTCTGTCTGTTGGAGAAAGGACAATCTCAATCGTCTCCTCGGCTTCTCTGCTGTTTGCGACTTCCCTCCGTTTATGCTGAGCGTTGTCGAGAATCCGTTACAAAGGATTCCGCCGAGGAAAATTCCGCCGGAGGTACGGAATTCTTTCGTGCTCGTATCAGCCCCATTTTTAGCCTTCGATCAAACTCGACAGCTTCCTCTGGTCGCAGCCCAGACCTGCAGGAACATCGATCGGATCATTCAACACGGTATAGTCTCAGCTGCGAGGCTCGACGTCTTCGAGTCAAAATCCTTCCTAGAAAATCGGCTCAAAGAGGTGGAGATGAAGAAACCAAAGGGGTCATTCTCAGCGGGTGTCGTGGCGGCCCTCTCGATCGTGAGACGGATCGAAACCACAGTCAGGTACGTGTCGTTCAACACGACAAGGGATAAACTTGACATGGCCAGTTTCTCGAAACCACATCCCCTATTTCGATATTGCGTTCAATTTACCATTTTGGCACTCGCTATGGAGCTCTGTCATGCTCATAGGTATAGAACTCACGAAAATATCGGACTCGTGTTTGGTACCATCAGGCGTGCGCCCTCAGCGCTCTGGGCGCACTGTCCGCTGTTTCATAATCTCGGTAACCTCGTGCGGCGAGGAAGAGTTGCCGTTGCTGAATATTTGCATCCCAGGCGCAAAGCACAAAATAGGAGACAGCAAAATCTACTTTGGAAGGCGGAGATTGCGTCGTCATGCCGGAACGCTCCGCGATGCGTCAACTGAGGAGGTCCGGACGACGCGAAGTTTCAGTTCAGAGCTTGCGGAGTGGAGAAGAGAGAAACTATTATGACGTCCAGAAGTCCAGACTGCTCAGACAGATGCGGGCAGCCGACCCGTCAACGACCTCGGTTCGAGTAATCGACTCCACTGCTCCATAAGCAACATATCAGGCGGTCCCCGCGACTCCAGAAGAAGACGGGTGCTCCAAGGAAGCTGACAGCATCCCGGAAGAAGGAAGACCGATATCGTTCGCGGGGGTTGTGCGATTGTCGTTGATGAGCGGCATGCTCTCGCTTCTGCATGACAATCTTCTCGATCTGCGCCTTCGTCTTACTTAGTGCGATTCTCGTATCCGTCTCGGGATCCAAACGCGACAGGTACTCGTTTTTGAGTGTTACCACCGTCCTAAGAGCGGACTCGCTCAGGTAACATGTTGAGAGCGCAACCAGAACCCGAATAGCTATTCCGGCGAGCGTCGGGTAACTTGAAGTAACTGAGCACCAACGTTCCTCCAGATTCTTGCTTTCGGAGTCCATACGGAGTGCTCGATAGGGATATTGCATAGCGGGCTCCGAGACCTCCGAAATCACCTTCGAGCCCCCCGGAAATCGTCATTGGACCCCCCGGAATGGTGGGGGCAGGGCCCACCAATCGGGAACCGCTGGAAAAGAGGTTCTTGACCTAGTGGGACGAGTCGGAAGACAAGCTTCACCACTAACAATAAATCGTGACTGTGATCATAGTGTCAATGTCTCTAGTTGTAGCAATATCGAGGATTGTGTAGATGTTTGTGATATTCCATATACTTTCAGGAGTGGTACATTCCAAGGCTGGAACCGGCGGACTAGTGCCATTCAGAAAGTTCGAGCTCCTCCGTGATTTCTTGGCTAACAAAGGACGAGTTTTTGGCGTGGTTGTGTTGAGAGAATCTTGCGGCGAGCGCCCAGTGCCACGGCATCGGCGGTTATTCCATGGTTGCTTCAGAACGTGTCACGGGTGTGAATGAGGCAGTTGGTGTTGTTACATTCGCTGTGATGTGAACACTCCGATTTCGCTGAGACTTCCTTCTGTGGATCATGCACTTCACGACGACCACGTTTCAGCCAAATCGGGGTGTTCACATTCGGGACCTCTCCTTGTACATCAGCTTGATGAGGGTATGGTGGTCTGACCAGGCGATTCCGAGGGAATCTTCCCTTGGGAAGATGCCCAGCGGAGTGTAGATGAGACTCGATCCACATGATCCGATCTCCGAGGCCTGAAACATCCTCTCTCCCGATTTGATCTCGCTTCCGATGAAAAGTATCCGTCCTTAAGCAGCGGACCGCATTTCGCAGCTCGTAAAAAGCGAGTTCGCAACTCGGTGTACGATGAGGTGCTCTAGCTCGCTATAGCTGCAGCGGGTTACTAGATGATTCGTGGAGTGTCGCCTTCTCGCGACATCGTACTAACATTCTGATCACCACTGGATTTACCCATGAGTGGGGCTTGGAGTTTTTCATGGCATTATTTGTGAAAATTCACGATACCGATTGCTTGTCTAGGAGATAACACTGAAAAAATCGCAGCGAATCCCAAGGATTTTGCCGCGGTCGGGAGAAACTCCCAGTCCCGCTTTGGAAATGCATGCGAAAAGGGAAGTCCCGGACGACCCACTGAAGTACCATTGAGGGTTAGCTCAAGAAGCGGGAAACAGAGGAAGACTAATCAACAATTCACAGCTCTAGATGTGAAATAATGGTGTTTATTCGCAATGTGTATCACAGGTTCAAATCATGTTGGATATGTGAAGCGATTCTGTTGGAAATTCGGGAGCTGAGCCACCACTGAGTGAGCACTGTGGCATGGAATTCGAGAATAGACGACCTGTACGGGAGATGCCAGAGTAAGAAAGCGTTAATTTCGCCAAGAAAACAGATGAGATATCATCATCAGCGGGTAAGAAGAGCGGGGATGATCATAAGTCGGATTCGAATTGGGTTTCGAAAGACAAACTTTTGAGAAATGCACGTACACCATGGGCAGGCGACACTAGCTCTTGATTATCATCAGAGCCATCTCGGAACCCAATTCCAATTTGGGGCCGCCGTATGGCTTGTGCGAACACAATTATAGAGCTCGAGAATAGAGAGAGCTACCGGTTGCCCGGCCCCGGTGTAATAGCCTCGATTGGGGCGACCCTGAACCTCCGATTCAGCTTGTGAGAATAACCAGTCAGTTTCCAGAGCTGACGTCTGACACACATAGTTTATTCTCAGAAATCACGCACTCTGTTCTCTCTGCCTCTCTCCCCTTTTTAGCGGCTTCCTGCCTTCCACATTCGCATGCACCTCAATTGTCAATTGTGCTCGCGATGTCGCCGATCATAGTTCTCAGAATATTGTTCTTGCGCTTTGGAAATCGCCATCTCCACCTCATTTCGCAAGGATTTTGGCGGTTTCCACATTTCCTTGGTCTGCTGAGAATCTACGAAACCTGAGGAATTGTCCATTCTCGGAAGGTGGTGGCCTACCCGTGTTTTTCGCTGGTGCGCGATTGATGTGATATGCCACAAGATTGAGCTTTCCGCTCCAGTCCTTGTTGTCTGGGTGCGTGCATAGGGTTCTCAAAACCGTGATAACCGTTTTGTTTATAAATTGACATTGTCCGTTAGCCTGAAGGTGCTGGCTAGAGATGAGGCAAAGCTTACCCCTGAGGGAGGCTTAAACCCTTCCTGATGTGAATGAACTCCCTCTTCCCGCGATGGGCTCATCCGGCGGCCCAAAATTGAAGAACACTTCCGTCAGAAACTCCACCACGTACTTTGCCTCGGTCGTCTTTACCGCTTCCAGGATGCTAGGCTATCAACGAGTGCGATGATGTGCTGCTTTCCTTCCGGAACTGGTGACGGTTCAACATGATCAATCATCACCTTCTGGAACGGCCTCTTTGCTCGAGGAATTGCATGACATAATCCCTCTCGCCGACCACTGAAGTCTTCGCTGTATAAACACTCTAGGCATGATCGTGAGTGTTTCTTCACGTAATCCTATTTACCAGGAAACCAGAATCGTTTTCGAATCAACGCAAGCGTTTTATCTTTCCCGAAATGTCCGGCTTGATCTTGCATCAGAACACAGAGATATTTCCTCATCGATTGAGGAACGACGAACAAGAGTGTCTCCTCCCTCTCGCTCGTTCCTTTGGCATTCGGGATCACTCTGTACAAAATTGCGTTCTTCACTTCCAAGTTTTCTCCTTGTGGTCGCCGTTTGTCGGCTTCGCTCTCCTTCCATAGCTCGACCTTCCTCTTCAGCTCTTGATCTTGCTGTTGAATCATTTCCACTGCATCTCCGAAGCTTTTGATGCTCCAGACTCTCTCTACATTGCGGCAATCGGCGTCGATGTCCTCCTCCTCATTCGTTGCCTCTTCCACTGGGTAACGCGTCTACATGCAGCATCCGATCACCTGCCCGATGTTCCACCTTGAGCGTGAATACTGACAGTCGCTTCAGGTAATGAGCAATCTGATTCGATGTCGCCGTGTTGCTTTTCAGAGCCTGCACCGCGACGCAGCCCGAAACGACGACGAACTCTTCTCCGTAGAGGTAGTGACGAAGCTTTCGCATGCCCAGAGAACTGCAATTTGCTCGAGCTTGGTCGGATAGTTCTTCTGCTCCGTCGCGGACAGCCGCCTACTGATGGCGTGTGCCATCCGCCACTGCCCATCCACTTTGGGATTGTAAGTCGTTTCTCCAGCTCCCCAAACGCTGCTTCGCATTGTTCCGTCCACACGAAATCAGCATCCTTCTTGAGCATAGAGGTCAGGGGCTTAGCGATAGCTGCGAAGTTTCGGATGAAGCGCCGAAAGAACCCTGCGAGTCCGATGAGCTTCCTGATATCCATCCAGGGTTCTGGAAGAACGGGAAAGCTCACACAGAACCTGCCGTGCTCGCGTAATGTCTGGCTGTTCGTTAAGTTTCCGGAATGGGAAAGAAAAAAGGAAGAACTTGGGGTTCTGGACTCGGTTCTATTCAGTGTAATCACCCTCCAGCTCGATACACCTCATCCAACGTTTTTCGATCATTTCGATGCCCTTCGAAAAATTGGTTTCCGAGAGGGACCTAAAATAGGTCTCCGTGGCGGCTATCACCTCAGAATCGGGAGCGAATTATTCACCCGCGAAAAATCTTTCCAAATGTGTGAACAGAAAACAGTCACTAAGGGCCAGATCAGGTGAATAGGGTGGCTGGGGTTGAGTTCGAAGTTCGATTCTTCCAATTTCTCCCGGGCAAGACGGCATGTGTGCGGAGTGGCGTTGTCGTGATGGAAGAGCGGGTCGTTGCACTTCGATGATCGTCTTCAAACGCTGCAGAAGTGATGCATACCGCGCTACGTTGATCGTGGCACCCTTTTCGAGATAATCCACCAATAAGATCTTCTTGTAATCCCAGAAAACCAACACCATCACCTTCCCCGCCGAGGACGTCACCCTCGGTCGCTCTGGAGTTGGTTGTCCGGCTTCGATCCACACTTTGCTCTGCTGTGTCGACTCCGGACCGTAGTGGTGAATCCAAGTTTCATTCATGGTGACGAGCCGCCGCTTGAAATCCAGGTGAATCTTCCGAAAGAGCTCCAAATCGGCTCCGGAAAGCTCGACCCGCTTCTGTTTTGGCGCCGATGAGAGCCCATGCGGCAGCCACTTTGCGGCCACTTTTTTCATCCTCAGATCATCATGCAAAATGTGAGTGATCCGATCGATTGAAAGGGCCATTTCATGGGCGAGCTGACGCAGTGTGCACCGGGAGTCGGCGATAACCTTTTGATGGATTTTCTGCACATTTTCTGGGGCTCTCGCGGTTTTGGGCCTTCAACACCGTGCTTCGTACTTCGTGCTCGTGCGACCCCGTTTGAAGTCGGAAATCCAAAAACTTATAGCCGAGAGCGGAGGGGAGGACTACCCCAACACGGCATCACCGCTCGCACTTCGAATTTGTCCATCGTGAACATCGGCGTCGTCGGCCATTGGTGAGAATTTTTTCTAAGCTTACCGCGGAACCCAGCCTTATGAACTTCGTCATCCTTACCAACGAAAGACTCCAGTTTCGTCTCGTGTTTTCGAAACTTCAAAAAAACACGCCAGAAATACCCCATTCCGGAACATTCCGAACAAGGTAATACACCGAAATCGCGCTGAAGTTCTACAAGCTACAGGTCGAACGTATGCTGAAAAAACGCGCCCCTGCCGTGGCCTCCCTGCGAGAACGACTGCTCGCGAAAAAGTTCGGAGAAACTAGATCTGGCTGAAACCTCCCGTACGGAGCAAATTCTACTACTAGTGAATTCAAACAATGGCAAGGGAGGACGTGGTTCATCACGTTTTCAGAGAAGACAATCAACTCAAATTGTTCTCAAGGGATATCGTAGAACAATTAGGGCTAGGGTGGCTTCGAAGTGATCTCCTCCACGTAGACTGACATGCCAAATAGACTCATACTTATACGATCCGAGGTGTTCGCGACGGCTGCCGGAACGCCGACGATTATCGTTCTTACAATTGCGCAAATGTCGCTCGATAGTTTGCGTATGAGCCCTGGTCTTCGGGTCGACAAAGTTTTTTAATGATTCACCGTCAGGTGCGTGAAACCAAGCTTTGATGATCCGTTGTAGCCTTCCCAGCCGTCTGTGATGATGGTGGTATCCGGTAGCACTTTCTCAACTGAAATCGACTCCAACGTCGGCCTCTTCCTGTCCGCCACTGGAAAATGAAGATTTCACGCGTTTCGCGACAGATTCCACCAAGAACCCATTGAGCTGGAAGTAGCCGGTCACAGTTGTTCTTACGCTTGTCGAAGAGTGACTCATCTACCTCAACGATGCTGTCTTTTCCTGCAATGGGGGACAATCCGCGTAGGCCTCGATGAGGACCTGGCACAGACTGGCGTTCCACGCGACGGTTAAGTCGCGACCATGGGCCAACGTTTCGCGAACAAATTTGATGGGCGATTTCTGATGTGTTCAAAGATACAGGAAAATTACCACATAGCCAAACGGCACCCGGGTACCTTCTCGAACCGTGCCTGTTCGCAGTCCATGAAGCATACGGCAGCTTCGATGATGACAGCTATACCGCTGGCGGTCCATCTCCATAAGATGTCCGGTGAGACAGCGACGCTCCCGATGTAGCAAATTCTTCGACCGAACGAACTCAATCGCCGAGTCTCCGTCGCGGATACGGGTCAACAAGAGTGACACATCCATGATCTCGCGAACTCGCAATTTGGAGCTCGCTACTACTCAGAGTACACGCAGTACGCACAATGAACATCGACACCAGCTCGAGTGCGATGGAGCAACTACGCATCATCATGACGGAAAACTGCATTCTCGGTTCCACTACCTATTGTTAGCTTCGAGCATTCCAAATTTGAACTTCGCGTGCGCCGCGCCGCATCCCTCCGGCCACCGCTGCTCGAGGCCCAGCCGTAGTCGCGGCGGCATCTTCGCCGTGTGACGGCCAAGGATCGCGGGCCCCAGCCTATTTGGAACGTGACTTGGAACGAGAACTGGAGTGAAATTCCCTGTGAACCTCCGACGTTATGGATAGCTTTCAATTGTCAAATATAGTACCGTCCGGAGTGGCTTCCGAGAGCAAATCTGCCTCCGAGGATTATATGACACTTTATAACGAAGAAGCGCGTTCCTACAACTGCGCGGTGATGACAGAATGTTCCACTGGAGTGTGTGACTTGGCTTCGGACGCCCAGTCGCTGATAACGATTGCCGAGTTCCGAAAAACATCGACAGCACGGTCTCACTGGACCGCAATGAGATGGCCGGTAAAGGATCATCGTGGGATCCGAGCACGTTTCCTGTCCCAAACTCTCCTGAGCACCGCGAACATATATTGAATCCAAAAGATGAATGTCGCGGCAATGGTCCCGATTAGCAGATCGCCGAGAGCAATGTTCAGGGATTCCAAAGGCAACGGAGATAGGCTCATACTTCGCCACATGTTGTTCCTTTCGAAATTCTTCCGAATCTCTTTCTGGAGGACGGGAAGTTGCTCGCGCAAGATCCTCAATCGCTCCATGAATTCAGGTCGCTTGTCACGGAAAAGGGACGACCCGCCGTTCCAGAATTTTCGTTCTCTAGGGTTTTCTGGAACTCGTCTCCCTTCGCTCACGCTGTTATGCGAAAATTTCAGGAGACCGTGTTCAATAGCAGCCCTCTCCAGCCATGGAATATGAAAACTTAAACAGAGTTCGATCGAGCTCTTCTTGAGCGCCAGATTCTCCTCGAGCAAAAGTCCCTGCTGCTTGAAAGTGAAGGCGCGGAGCTCTAACATATCTCGTCTTCCACAAAGCCCCGCCTGACTGAGCAGAACGGCCAACTCGGATTTCGGCAGGAAACTCGTAGTGAATATCGCCGCGGAGCTTTCATTTCGGTTGCAGACGGAAATGTCTTTCCGTCGCACAGTTTTTGCGGCCTGCGGCACGAGGAAGTCGAGAACACGGCTCTGCGTTGGATGGAAGTCATTTCCGTAGCCGAACACTACGGCTGCCTTGAGCGTTTCGCACTTAGTGTACTGACAGCCGGACTGCGGAATGCGCGTCTTCTCCGTGAAAGAAATCATTTCACCCTGAAGCACGGTCGTCACGAGGAATATGCACAGCATGATGAAAGCGATGATGATTTTTATGAAGAAGCTGAAGGACTGGTTGGGGCAGTCGAAGCCCATGAAGAAGTAGAGACAGAGATCGATGAAACGATTCGTAGATGAGCCGCTCGATAGCCCTCTGGTCGTGACTGCGATGAAGAAACTGAGCAATATTGGGGGCACTAGCGCTCCAATGAGGAGAGGTCCAAGAGACCAGCTGAAAACCATTTCCGCCATGGATATTCCTTCATACTTCTGGAAGATGGCCAGCCGGACGACGGACGGCTCGAAGACTTCGACGAAATACGGTAGCCGAGACTGAAACGAGAGATCCAACTATCCTCCGTCCACAATGAACATATCGAAACTTGCAAAAGCAGCTGAGAGAGTTTAGTTTCGAAGCCTGAACAAGGGAGAGCAGTCGTCACACGATACCCCCGTGCAGGGCTCTCGGAGAATCAAAGAGGATAGAACAGAGGCTGTGAGAATGTTTCTTGTGCGATCCAACAATAGAACATCCCGTGCAAGGGAGTGCAGAGACAATGCAACTGAACAGGACCCAGGGAGCATATTTGGATCGAATTTTGAGGAAACTCACCTGTTCCTTATCGCAATCGCTCACTTCGATGTCTGACTCACCACAAGGTACACCCCGCTGGTCTTCCAATCTCTTTTTCTTGTCGACATTGATTCCATGGAGTCCGAAGTGAAGCTGTTGCGAGGAGTTAGATTTTTGAGCGAGTAAAGATTGCTGGTAGTCGGACTCGGTAGCCTTTCTGTATGCGACGCAGCCAATTCTTGGCACCGCCCTGCGGGGCGTCGAATCGTAGAAAATTTCTCTGTAGATCACCTGACCAGCACCAGAGAACTCAAACGTTTTTCCATCAGAATGGCTGACATAAGCCCGCCCACGAACGATGAGAAATGTCTTCGAGAAAGACATCACAAATCTCGAACTCCTGCGCACTCTCCAGGCAACTTCTCTCAGGGAACTGTCCAGGTCATCGTGCTGATAAAAACCATTCCTTAATTTCAATCCTTTGACTTTGTAGGAGCGGATAATTATTAGAACCCTCTTATCGTAGTTGAAATCGTCAATCGCTCGTGTAGCTGGATCATTTGCGCAATGATGGGACCCACAATGTGCGAACATTCTCAGAGCGATGGCGATCTTAAGGGTTTCGATTTCGTCATCTTTGCAGGACACAACGATTTCTCGTTGTGAACCTTGGAACCATCTCGTTCCGGGTGCGTTCCTCAAGAAGGTTACACGGTCGGTTCCGAATTTCGCGAAATCGACGCATCCAGACAGGACGATAGAGTAATGGAATCTCTCATCCGATATGATCAGTCTTACGCGCTTGTGAACATCGTTCATGATACCAGCTGCGGACGTCTTTGTCGGAAGGAGATGGCACAGGATTATGAAACTGACGTGGATGAGCATCCTGAACAACGACTCGGTTAAACTCGTTCGCCTCCGATACGGGTTAGTCACCGATCGGATCCTTTCTAAAGTTCTCTCTGATTCACCACCAGAATGCGGCGTACTCGAAGACTCATTCACAAGAGACCTGCTCGATGATCGCGACTTTGTCGATTCACCACAACTGCAGACTGCCGACTTCATCTTACATGGCTCCACAGTAGACCAAAGCCACAGCCACGTCGGCGTCGGCATTATCGGGCTCCTACAAACTGTGAGGCTTCTCGCTTCGAATTCTAAATCCAGAGACGATATCAATCTTGCTTTTGCAATCTAGCTTTCGATCGGGCTACGTCTGCTTCGCATTCTTTCTTATATTCTCCAGCATAATTCATTCTCGACTGAAGACCACGCGAGCCTGGAGCCATCTATATGGTTGCCGGTACATAATGTGAGCGCAAAGCAACTTGAGTGCTGAGCCGATCTAAGCGCGGATAACAAACGCTAGATTTGTTAGCGGAAGGAGCGGGAAGTTTGAACGACGAAACGAGCTTCTGAGGGTTATTTTAGGAATTTTCTCTTTAAATGAAGACACCGGCCGACAGTTTAGAAATTACTTCAGGGCCCCGTACCGGAGACCTGCATTTCACCAAGGTCGGAGGGCCGAAGCCATCACGATCGGGAGGATGTAGGATCGAATCCAGCTTCGAGCAACTTCTTTACGAAGTGTTTAAAAAGGAGCTGGGCTTCTGGAAGCTGCAGCAACTGAACTATCAAGTACCTCTAAGGCTTATGGGGAACAACATTGGGTTCAATTGTTTTGTCGTCGACGAGCTGCAGTGACTTCGGTCGCGATGATGTTCGCGACAGAATAATTGAGATCTTATGTAGATGTAATGAACGGAATGCTTCGAGCTATGTGCGGAAGTTATGGGAGGATGAGCCAAGGATGGAGCAGTCCACGAGACCACCCCTCCCCCCCCGTCTCAAAGTGAACAACGTGGTTTAGTGATCGAGTTCGTTGTCTGGAATTGGGTCACTCCTGCTCGATACTCGGTACCACGCCGCGCCGGCTGAAATCAGCGACCCGTGTTTCGCTCAAATCTCCCAGGCACACGAAAAATCGTCGTCGTCGTCGGAGATCTGCAGTCCTTGCGACGAATGAGCCGCCCTGTGAGCCTGCAAACCGGAGGTGAGCAACCTTCCGGGCTCGAAGCAGTTGGTTCTTGAGTCCTCGCGACTGTCGAGTGGTGCTCTTACTCCGGAAGTTTCAATAGGCCTCTGAATCAAATCTTCCGGCTGGACCTGGTGCAGCCACCTGCACCGACGATGCACAGATCGACGAAGTTGAGTGCAAGTGAGCAGAAGGGCGTTTCTTCGGCGCGAGTTGTCGAGCTTCCTGGAAGCGTATCAGAGGTTCCCATGTCTATGGGATACTTAATCGAACGAGTGACACGACAAGCATCGCAGGGAAGACGTCCTTGGGCAGCTAGTGGCCGAATGGAATTTGGTGGGACTCACGATTCCTAACGACCGAGCGAAAATCAAGAGGATTCGCTCGGCTTACGCACTGCAGGTGTCGAAAATCATACAGTCCGAAAGAAGCGGTGCCGGCCTGACTGACGCGCGTAACTCCCATTCGTGAGAAATTCATGTGCTGGAAAGAAAAGCATTTCTGTGCTGCTTTTCCATGATACCAAGGTTGACCTAAAGTAAGCGTGAGAGATTTCCGGGAAGGAGGTAATTTTTCCGAACGCTCTTCGCGAAAGGGACCAGAAAGTGTGTTCTCAATTAGCTCAAACACTCGATCGCGTACCTGCTGACCCCGCTCTCGGCGGATGGGCCCTCTGAGGAGCGGTAATGTCTTCGAGCGTCGCGCTCCGAGTATAGTAAGTTGAGTTCCTCGACCCTCCTGGTAGATGCTTCCGCGGAGCCCGCCGCGTCTTGACGCACGAGCAGAGGCGTCGAGTCTCGCCTCCAGCGTTCGCGCACCTGCAGGGGCAGGTGCGTAGCCAGAATTTTTGCTGGGGTAGAGCTGATGTCTTTGCCCAAGGGGGTACCCTTGTGAAATTCTCCGCAAATCGGTTGGTCGACCAGAAACCTCAACTTTGATGTGTGAAAAAGGTGACATGGGCGACGCTAATACCTCCGGCAGTCGATGAACTACGGAGCATCGCCAACCAAATGAAAAAGGTGACGATGGAGTGGGCAAAACCACAAGAGAAAGTAGAATGTCTTAGTCTCTGGCATATGCGAGACCCCATGAGAGATCTGATGACAAAACCAAGATCAAGTCGGTTTTGTGGGGACTCCTTGTCCAGGCTATGGGATGAGAAAGCTCGGACCGTGAAAAATGCAGCTTCTGTTGAGCAAACTAGCACCACAGAACCAGAAGGGAACGTGAGTCAAACCCCACCCGGGGAGAGCATTGATATTGATGCAGCACCCGCTGGCGGAGAATCGCAACCATGGGAGACCGTTTGGAGCAGAATCACCATGCGCAAGATCGCCAAAGCCAAGCCGTCCGTCGAAGAACTGCGAAACAGGATACGTTCGAATACAAGAGATATTTTCAAGATTGTGGTCTCGAAACTTGAAGTGGAAGTGATCGATGGCAAAACACTCAGAACAGGTGTCGCATTCGATGAAGGCATACTCCCACTCTGTGCCGAAATTTACAAACAAATTCCGTCCTCGAAACCACAATCGAGTTTCGGTATCATGAATGTCTGGACGGACACTATCGAGGAGGCGAACTTGGTCAAAGAACTCAAAACGCTGCTTGAGATCCCAGTGCATGTGAGAAGCAATGACCTGGAACAGATCTGGACGAGAATCAACGGAGTAGACCTGGGCTTTTCCGAGGACGATATCGCTGAAGCTCTCCGTGGGCAAGGGGTTGTATCAGTCAGAAGGAAGACAACGAGAAGGGAAGTCAAGGGAAAATCGATTCTTTTTCTACCCATAGAGTGCTCCTCCGGTTTGGACAGGATGCCATCCTCGGATATATTCCTCGGATACAAAAGCCACATGGTTGTTCTTCATGCCGGATCACCGATGCAGTGTTTCAGGTGTCTTAAATTTGATCACAGAGCCAAATTTTGTGTTAACCCATTGATCTGTAAGCGCTGCGGCAGCGGGGGCACCTCGCAGAAGACTGCAAAAATGGTCTCGGGTGCGTAAATTGCAGGGGACCTCACCAATACACTGCCTACAACTGTCCGCTCAGAGCCTGTCACATAGAGAAGAGAAAAACTCTTATGGAAGGCAGACTATACGGTAAATGAAAGCAGCAAATCCAACGAAAATCATTGACATGGTCTCTACCGAGCAGAAACTTCCAGATCAGACTCCGTCGTCTCAGCAGGCTGAGACACAATCAACAAGCAGGACGTACGCAGCTGTAGTTCGAACAGGATCGAGGTAGCGAGGAGGTGTTTGTGAGGACTGACAGCGCACACGAGTGGATCCGAAGACGTAAGGATCCTTTGACAGACGTGAGAGCATTCGTATGCCATCGGAGTTCCGTTGAAACGTCGCGTAGAACATGGGACTGGTGCGATACGAATGCTAAACTTTCCATTCTACTCTGAACATCGTTCAACTTCTTTTCTCTGCGGCGATCAGCCAGATCATCAGAGCTGCTCCTGGAAGAGCGTCTTCTGAAGGCGTTCCGAAATACTGCGGGCTGGCAGTCCCTCCATTCCTCGGAAACATCATCAGAACCAAGTATTCCACGCGAATGCGGCAGAATATCAGGGTAAAAATCCGATATTTCGCGCCTCCAGCCGGACCCTTGGACTGCGGGTCTGCGAACAATACTCATGAGCCATGCTGGCGATTGGCCGTCCAAACTGTGGATCCGTGCCAAACAGTGGTCCGACGCGCTCTCTCTCGCATGGAGCATGATGCCGTCCGAAGGCGAAAGCCCAGCATGTCACTTCTGATGCACCCATTTAGCTTTCCCCTCCGCTCCAGTCGTTCTCGTTACCCAGTCAGTTTCAAGGAGAAATCCGAAAAGTGAATGTATTCCTCCTCCGAAGGACTGGAACAATGTCCCATCTTTGCTGTTAACAACCCTTCCTGGAAGGCGCAAAGCTCTTACTTAGTTTGGAACCGCTCCGCATGGGGTGGCCGTTTCAGTTTGGCTGTTTCTCCTCTCCCTCTGAGCATGTCTCCAGCTGTCTTGCCATAGATCAGTGGAGCTTCGAATCCAGATGTTTCCAGAGGGGGTCCGCGAGACAATTCTCAGCGACCACCACAGCTCCTGAACATCCGCCCTAACACTTTCAAGGTTGCAGAATCTCGGAACAGGATCGGCGATTGATGAATTCTCCGGAAAGTTTTTCGCTCCTCGCGGCGAAGGATCAATGATTACATTCAAAGATGACAACCTCCATTCGTGATGATCGGCGATTTGACGCGTTTCTTGTTTCAACGCACTCCCGGAAGGCTATTACATAAATTCACCTCTAGAGAGTGGAAGGGATCTCCAAAGAGTTTCGAACATGATTTTTTTGGTCTGGAATACTCTATTTTGGGAATTTTTGTCTTCGGCAAAAAAAAACGATTTGGATACATCGAGGTCTCTCAGGGGCCTTGAACCGGACTTGGAAAGATGGATCACGGCCATCTGTCGCGTCCTGAAACCTAGACTCACTTCGTGCCGAGCCTTTTAGTCGAATTCGAAGCACCGAATGTAGAACATCACTGATTGAGGTAGGAATGGCTGAGCGGATGCAGTCAACCCGGAGTCACTGATACTCATGACGCTCAAACTCGGGTCCATCGGAATCTTCAAGGAGACGGATCGTGGGCAACATCCGTTGCCGGTAAAGTCGTTGTTTGTGTCCCGGGATGTGTTCTGGCTGACGTCCCCATTGATCCGTCACCGTTGGCTCTCCCTCCTGATTCCTGTTCTGGGCCGTTCTCCGCGTTGGCACCCTTCGAGAAATTCAATATGAAGAATGAATTGGTTATTGCTCGACCTTCCGATCAAGGATATGTTTCTCACTCGATGAGGGCTCTCACCTGCGGCAGAACCACTGGCACTTTTCTTGCGCAGTTCGGCAGGATCTTGTGGATCATCACTGATACTTTGTCCAGCTTCAACTTGCCATGCAAGACGTGCTCAACGAAAGTTGCTTTAAACTTGCGGTTTATGAACGCTAATAGATAGAAGACTGAAGATTTCTCTACCACTTGAAGGAAATGCGAGATGATCATATGAGTCTCCAAGGCTTTCGTATAGGGCCCCGGAGGATCTGAAATGGAGGAGCGAATCTCAGTGCACTCAATTCAATAGGCGGCGGGTTTAGAAATTTCGTCATCTTCATCTGTTTCACCTTAGAGTTCTTTTGAGTACTCACGGTAGTCCCTATAAATGAGGCGTTCGATCGGAGGCGCGCTAGTGAACTGGATTACGTCGGTTAAGACTCTCAGGGTTGAAATCACGATGAGCGACCATGTCAATCGATTCTCTTCAGTCCTGCGTTTCAATGATAGGTCCTGTTTGCCATCTGACAGAGTGTTGGCTTTGCGATTGGCGCGGCGCACCTGTAACACACCAGCCATGCTATTTAAGTTCCCGAAAATTTCATGAATCGAGAGAACATTGGGAAGAACTTTGGGATGCTCCGAACGGCGCGGGTATTCGTGAGGTATCCACAGTCCCCTAATCATTTACGGTTAAGAGGTACCCGCGATCCAACGGAATGAGAAATTGAAAGAATACTCTCACCTCGATGACGACTAAGATGTTGAAGACTGTCAGAACTCCTGTGCAAAACAGACGAACGCACAGCATCACTCGTCCGTAGTAGAGCGGCAACTGCATTTGCCATCCACTTCTACGGCGGGCATGATAGAGCGGGCAATAAACAACATCCCCATACTTCAGGGACCAAAATTTGAGGGTGGTCCGCAGAACCGACTTCAAATCGTGCGGGGAAAGAACGAAGACACCTGAAGTGTAGCGAATGCGTCTAAAGCGGCTCCCTCGCAATCGAATGCACCGGGTGTTCCGACACGCGGAAGCCGACCGAAGTTCACACTCGAGCTCGGACACCCTGTACACCGAAATCATAAAATATAGAATATAGAAGAAACTCCCCCCTCGTGCCGATGACATCGACACCCGAAAGTCAGTCAGAGAGGGAAACCGAAGACACGGTATTAGCCAGGCACCGCTACTTACATTCTCCGTTGAGGAACATGGATTTCCCCAGCAGGGGCTCTTTCAGTAAGGTTGTTATATTTCTATCTCGGTTACTCTGAAAGCGGGAACCGTTGATCAGTCGATAGTCAGCTAAGGATGGATAGATGTAGCTCTCTCCCCCACGCCAGAACTCACCAAGATCATCAACCTGCGGTTCATGAAGAAGGATGAGAAGAAGTTCCATGTTTGATCAACTTGAACATTTTGGTAAGTAAGACTCTTTGGAATCTGCGGCAAAGTGCAGAACTGGTGAAGGCAGTCCAAATTGTACAGAGATCCATTCGTACGAGGGAGTTCTCGGACACTCGACCCGAATTTCTTCGTTCTGACCAGATCATACGAGCATGCTGGATCGCTTTCATTACTCTGGAGATGGACAGGGACATCCGCGCTATAGCAGGTGTATTCGTTGTCGGAATCTGTCTGCAAGCCAGACTCTTGAGTTAAGGGTTCACGATTCCAGGAGCTTTTTCATCCGAATACCTCTAGATTCTCGCTGAGAAATAGATCTGAATAGCCTACGAACCAAATCAACGTTCGGCGCACATTTGAAGTCTTTGATCCAAAAGTCGGGCTCCGGCTTCACCATATTTCGGCCAATGATTAGGACTCTCGTATTCAGGACTTTCGGCAATTCAGAACTCAAGGACAAGAGGAGAACGGCGATGCAGATCTTCTTCGCTCGCTCTCGAGTGCACCAGCTCCGCGTCTTCATGGGCCATTTGACGTAGATGAATCTGGACAATTAACAATGAATTTTGAAGGTTTCCCGGATCACGAACATCAAACAAGAGCAGAATACGGCCGCGAAAGTGTTTGAGAATCCCACCGTTCAATCGTGAGTGAAAGCAGCAGATAGTTGTGCCATGACTTCATTGAGAATGCGATCGTGGGGTAGCCATACCTGACATATTGAGAATAAGAATCGAATATGAGCTCGATTCTGTGACCGGACTCTCCGCGCCGCTTGAATTTTGAGTTCAATTCTTCCTGAGAGTACTCTTCTGAGAGTAAACTTACCAATAGTACATCTGAAGATAGTAAGCCGTTCTGAGAGTGAATTGACAAACTTGACAGAAGACCACGGTGAAGCTCAGGGTCACCAGCAGGAAGAGGATGTCGGCGATTGCGATGCATTTGAGATACACATACGGCGATTCCTTCAGGCTCCCGTAACGGATCGTCAACAGCATGAAAATGTTCCCCACGAGCCCTATGATCGAGGATGGCGGAAAGACGTGTTCGAACACTTTGTCCAGCAATCCGAGCCGTCCCCAGCTGTAAGCACGAAAAATTTCAAATATGGAGGGGACCAAACATTAACTCTCGGGAAAAAGTCTGATCACGGTCCCCGATGGTTTCGGGAACAGTCTTTGCATTTTTCTACACTCACCAACGAGTATCAAGTGGAGAATCCAGCATTTTTGAGCATTGGAGTTGGTTGTCCAGTCGAGGGAGGTGGACGCAGGAGCTTGGGGATGTCTGATTATGAGGCTTCAGAGTTGGTTTCTGCAAAGAGATAGAGAGAATCGTGGTCGTCCATGGAGTCAATTCTTTTATCACATCACCCAAACGATGGATGGGAATACGTACAGTGTATAGGTTCCGAGATACATGTCTAACGGAGCTCTGCACCGGATCTGTATCGCGATAGCCAACCACATGAGCTATGACTTTCCCGTGCGTAGAGTGAATAACGATCACGGGATATCGCGATAGCCATTGATTTTCTGCCGGGAACAGGCCGAGAATCCGCGAGAACGTAGATATTCGCGAAGAGATAGAATTTCACATATCAAGACAATCATCGGGTTCCATTTTTCCAGCTCCAACAGCACAAAAATTCGATAGTGGTCAACCGGCCCGTCCACGAAATCGAGCTCTGCCAACCATGCTTCGAGGATCAGAGAGAATAAATCCTGTTAAATCCTAATCGAACATGTATTGCGATATTAAGATTTTCCGATCGAAAATGCGACAGGTGTGGTGGTAAATGGAAATGGTAATTTCGAGGAATATCATCCAAAAGATTCAGCAGCACGCGGGCGAGATTCCGTTTCGCGGCGATCTCCCGAGTCTTGGACGGGAAGGTCAGAGATACAGATTCCTTCCATCGC
Source organism: Neoseiulus californicus (assembly GCA_028455905.1). Lineage (NCBI taxonomy): Eukaryota > Metazoa > Arthropoda > Arachnida > Mesostigmata > Phytoseiidae > Neoseiulus > Neoseiulus californicus. The sequence goes on from JAMQGS010000009.1 coordinate 389,306, forward strand.
CGAACACCGAGCCAGGAATCGACAGATCGACGGACTCCAAACCAGGCGCTTATGCAGGATTTCTTCTGGGAGGGGGCTGATAATTTTTCATCAAGGCGGTACCCTTGTGACATTCGCAGAAAATCAGTCCCTCGATCTTAAGTCGCAACTTATTGTTGGATAGTATGAACTCATCGGGTCTGGAGGGGGGGGGGAGGGCAGAAGCCCGCTCAGTCCCGATTCGACCGAAATCTCAGACATCCCTCATCCCTCAGCATGGAAGAGCCGGTGAGTGCCCAGTGCGTACAGTACCGCTGGCTTCTCTTCGAAAAAGCTGCGCAACTGGTTCTTTTGCGTTGGCCGCTCTGGTCCGGAGGTGTCGACTCAACGTCTCTCAGTCAAGCTCTCATCAAGCAGTCATTCTGGACAAAGTAGGAGCTGAGGTCGTTGGTGCAGGTGTAACGCTCAAGAAGGATTCCCAAGACATGTAGTCCGTTCCTATTGACAGAGCTCTCGTTATCATCGCAGCTTGGCTGTGGCGAATCGGCATCATTCTCCGATTACCCTCAAGTCCAAACTTTCTCCTTTCGTTTCCTCAGTTCCGACTTGTCAGCGAACTTACGAAGATTCGGATTCATGAGTTATTGTGTCTGGAAAAAAGCCAGGCTTTGCTTGACGGCCGCGAAAGGAGGCTATTTTACTCTCATTCCTCTCTTTTCCACCAACTCCATTCCGTGAGTGCGTCCCGCTCAGGGAGCAAAATAGTATCGAGGTAGAAAACATCGAAACTTCTCGCCTAAAAAAAACCTTGGGTACGTCATTGTGAAGATTCGACAACTGACTGCGGCGGTTCAATCCACAGCCGCGGGGCCAAAGTAGAAAAAGCTTGGCAGCCTCTGTGCCATATCTGTTTTTTTTTTCTGTTCCACGAGAAGAGTCGAGAAACGAGACGCGCGATGGTTGCAGGCCACTGAGAGTGAATTGTTGGTTAACCGACGTCGCTCAGCTGGAATATCACCCAAAATTTTCGAGAATCAGCTCGGGTAACATTGCTGGATATGATTTCAATCAAGAGATTCGAACGCGATGTCCCAAAGTTCATCTTGAGACGTGTGAACCTGTCCGCAGTCAAGGACTCCATTTCAAACTTCGACTCTCAATGAACGGAGATCGCGGCGAAGATTGTTGGGACTGTCGTGCAACCATGCGGATGTGTCACGTCGGGAATCGATATCGAGACCGATAGATACCTACAGACAAATCCGGAGGCGATGAGCTTGCCACCGACTAAGCTAGCGAATGCACCAAGACTGCTATCTCGAAGGGACGGCAGTCCGACGTTCCTTTTTCTGTGAAATGACATGGACCGAAAAGCTCTATTCCCACACGGTCTCGTACGATCACTCAACCCGCGACTGAGGTCTTGGTTCATCGAGTCAGGTCACCAGCTTACGCAATGAGTAAATCTGTGGATCACTCACCCTAGCGATTCGAAAAACAATATCCTCCCGGACCACAAGAACGAGTGCTATCTTTGATTGAATCACATCGCGTCAGCATACAGAACGCGAGGCAGGTGCGAGTGTTTTCACGATGCGCAGTTCAAGACGGTAACCGGAGAGGACGGTACGCGCCGGCGCGCCATCAATTTTCCTAAATAGCGTACATCGGTGCGATGGCTCTTTGGCAATCACCTGTCACGTAGCGAGAGATGGAAAGCTTCCCCCGAGCCTGAGGTTGGGTTTACTCCTGAAATTGCTTCGGCTGGCTCAAGCTCGTTACCACCTCTGATGGATCTCTGAGCGCATTTCCGCATCCTCTCAATGATTATGGGCGGAAATCAGCGATGCTCCAACAAGTCAATGGGATACACAATTCTTCAGGCCTCAACGTCTTCTTTACAGATCACTTGGCGTATCATAATCACTCCGCCTCGCGACAGCGAAAATTCTCTCATCAGCAGTGGCTTCTCCGCGCCGGCTGCCGATCGCTATTCCAATCCGCACCAGGTTGCCTTCTGTGTGGATCCGTGGTGGTCGATGAGCTGAAGTGTTCAGGGTCGCGGCTGACAAGTAACACGTGGTAAATGTTTCACACGGAGCCGAATGATGATTGATTTTTCGCCCTTGTAGCGACAGAGTTGATTCGGCGCACCGCTGGTGGGGGATTCGTGCAACGAATCGGCGGACCCTAGTAGAGTGCGCGACGTCGCTTCGAGGTGATGACGAGCTTTATCTTACGTAAGGGTCTCGGCAGATCCTGGGACAAATCGGCCCCTTTATGCGGAATGGGGTTGAAAACGATTGGATCGTGTAGCCCGCTCAAAAAGGAGGAAAACACTCCAATCGGAGCCATCGAAATCGCCATTTGGAGTCGAGATCCGAGAGAAATGTCAAAAGAACGATCGAGTCGACCTCGGATTTGTTTTCTCCAAAATGTTCATCACTCCGCAACAGTTGGGAGTTTCCGGCTTTCAGATCGGCAACCCGTCGAGCACTCTACTGGTGTCGGAATCGCCGTAATCGGAGGAAACCTAAATGATACGGGCGGACCCAGAAAACGGTGTTGGATAACTACCACCTCTCCTGTTCCACGTATTCTTCACGAGGGATACGAGGGTAAAATCATTTCTCGAAAAAAAGTGGTTCCCGATATGGTCGTCGCCCGAAAAACTCCCCTCGATCACAGTGAATCGATCGATCTTCGCGACTCAACTCCTACTAAAGCGATCATGTGACGCTTCGGAACCCCGTGCGATATGATTCAGGTCGTGTAACTTGTTCACGAGTCGAGCGAAAAAAAACGATCACCGATGATTTCGACTCGTCAACATCGGCTCAGGACACGAATCAGTTTTTCTCATGATACAAATGATATTCACGTTCTCTTCCAAATGGATTCGTGGAGGACCCGGTATGCGTGATTCGGAAGAATTGAGGGAGGGGTGCTCGGAGTTTCATTCCGCATTCAGCTGAATTGAATTCATTGTCGCATTCAACATTCAGAGCTTGTAGAGGACGGAGCAGGCACGAAAAGATGCTCACCGAACGTTGACTTACGAAATCGCGGACTGACTATACAATGTACAAGGGAAGCGGATTCGTGGTTCGTGACTAGGGCTCGCAACCGATTCAGAGAACCGGGATTTCTCCCGGGAAAAACGTTCCGGAAAATCCCGCATGGTCCCGAGGAATCCCGGGAAAACGCACAGATGTCGGGAAGCGGGAAAGCTGTTCTCGGGAATCCCGGGAAAACGGACAGATGTCGGGACCGGGACGGTTCCCGGCGAAACGGAGAGATGTCGGGAACCAGGACGGTTTTCGAGAAAGCGTCCGCGGGGTGTCCTTCGTGAAAAGTTCATAGTTTTTGTCTATGGTGCCCGGGGAGCTCTGCGGAACACAGTCTGAGAGCCGATTCCCCTAAAACCACTTTATCTTTTCTTCTACACCTTCTCCCAGAATGCCCACGGAACATCACGGATCGCGACGGCCTACCTGAAAGAAGTGAAAGAATTACGGGCGAAGGCATCCGGGCGATGAAATTTCGTGAATGGAGTCGTTCCGTTCCGCTCCGTGACGTCGAAGACACTCACAATTTGAGTACGTCCACAGGTTTATATGTAACAGTTATAACTTCATAGAAATAAACATCTTCGTACAGGGTTCTCAAACACCAGGAGCTTCATAGTAGTGGTCGACGTTTTCATCCGTGGAGAAATCCGAATAATCTTCGACCGTCTCTGACTAGCGTTGTTCTTCCGCAAACTTCACCGCTTCGAGCTTGAATTTCATACTGTAAGCTTTCCTATCCAGCCTCTCGGGTTTCTCTCCAATCGCTCATAATGAGCGCTTTGAGTTGCCCAGTATCCGTGGGAAGATGCATGTATAGAAGTATCATGTGAGACAGAAGCGGGAAAATTCCTGATCTGAACTCGAATGAATTATCGGGCACGGAATCGGGTACATGTTCCACGTGTCTCACCTGAGCTTGAAGTTTTCGCGCGAAAACAAAAATTCATTCTTTCGTTTCCGTTGATTTGTCCCGCTTCCCGTTCGGTGACGGCGGCGCGTCGCTGTCGCCGAGAGCCTGGGGAGTGCCACGAAAGACTCTGAGGGGGCCCGGCGAAAGACCACATTAGACTGTATTAGAGCAGCATCCTTCAATCGGGAGAAAAACTGTATGCAAAATCAAGGATGCGTTTGTTCGTCTGTTTAAGGCAAACGAACTCTACGCGATGGCATTTCGAGAGTGGAAACATATCGTCCTCGATGGGCTTGTTGTCAAGGACGGGCGCCTGTCGATAAATTGCGGATTACCTCCGGTGCCACAGGTGCACGGACGCCTCTTAACATACTTCTTCAACAGAGTCTATCATCGCCCCCCACTTCTGAAGAATCCATACGGTTCAAGGGATGTTTTTCGAATGATTCACGCGTTCGTGCTCAAACTGCATCGATTCGTTATCATTCGAAGTATCGATCCTGTCCGGATGCAAACTCTCGTTCACTCCGGGTGCAGCGAAGAATACGACCGTCCCGCCCCCGCGAAGCCTTCTCGAACATTGCCCGCACCAACGACAAAACTTCCAGCTCAGCTTTGGATGTGCATGCGAAAAGGAGAGACCCAGTAAAGTCACATCAAGGCTTGGCACGATTAGAAGGGAATGGAGAAAGACTAATCATCGATTCCCAGCTTCAGATATGCGACGCGATTTTGCTGGAAATAAAGGAGCGTAGCTGTAGTTGAGCATTGTGGAATGAAATTCGAGAACGGCAAACGTGTACGGGAGATTCCTGAGTAAGATGCCGTTTATTTCGTCAAGAAAATACATGAGATATCTTTACTAGCGGGTAAGAAGAGCGGGATGATTACAGATCGGATTGGACATCGCTGAAAACATTTGTGACAAAAGCACGTACAACGTGGGCAGGCTAGGCGACACTCGCTTTTGATCATCATCGGAGCCTCCTCGGGGCCGAATTCCAACACTGGGCCGCCGTGTGGCCTCTGCGACCACAACCAAAACACTCGATCGCGTACTTGCTATTCGCTCTCCAGGCGGATGGGCGCTCTGAAGAGTTGTAATGCCTCCGAGCGTCACCGCTCTGCATCCCGGTATAGTGAGTTGAGTTTCCTCGACCCCCCCGGTAGATGCTTCCGCGGAACTCGCCCCCTCTGAACGCACGAGCAGAGGCGTCGAGTCTCGCCTCAAGCGTTCGCGCGCCTGCAGCTGATGCACCTGCAGGGATCGCAGCATCAGCGATGTCCAGTACCAGATCACCATCCCGGACGAATCTTCTCGGCTCGTGACAGTGGTCACTGTCGTGGCCTCTGTGCCCACAGTTGGGGCACTCCATCTCATCAGCGCGAGATCTGACTTCAGCGATCTCCACGATCAGATCACCATCCTTGATGAATCTTCTCGATTCCCGACATAGGTCACTGTCGTGACCTGTGAGCCCACAGTTGAGGCATTCAGTCTCATAAGCGCAAGCTCCCTCTTGCTCTGGTGAAGAATGAGAGGAGTCCTGATGTTCCCGCTCCTCGCCGTTCTGCATCCGGGGCTCGTCTTCGGAGCTTTCCAGGTCACTCCCGGGTTCACTGATCGGAACGTACAGGTGAACCCTTGAGTTGATCCAGATTGAGAGTTCCTCACATTCTCTGAGGAGTTCCATTTTGCGTTGGAAACGTTTGTTGATCCTGTTCCAAATTTCTGCACAGTCGAGCGGCTTGGTATCACCGTAGAACAAGTCGAACGCTAGTCGAAATGGAAGCGCTCCGAGAAGGGCTTCCCTAGCGATTTCGTTCGCTTCGTTGAACCGCGCCAACTGTTTCTCCTGATCTTCAGTTAGGGTGGCATTTGCCGCGATTTCCGGCGGTTTCAAGTCGCCGTTCGTGGCAAGCCAAGCATCCCCGTGTCGTTGTAAATACATCGACATGGCAGTCTTGAACTCAGTGAAATTGTCAAGATCCGCTGTCAGGACGACTGGGCAGACTTCCGTCTTGGATTCCGACATAGCTTCGGCTGGCGATGACTTACTTCCGTTCACTGGTCGTAGGTATGAGGCACGATTGCACGAAGTCGTCCTTGAACAAAGCTCGAAACGATGGCGTGGGTCTGCTCATTTCGTTTCACCAGGCACTGAGCGCAGCTTTTATCCATGAACGATAGCCGAAATCTGTGTGAGGGTACGCTGAATCTCCAACCGCAGTCGCCTCTCGAGTCATCGAAAACTTGATTGGGTTCCTGTGGCGCCTATATTTGCAGCCGCTGTTTCAACACGCAGGTACACAGGTTCTCGAAGTCAAATATGCAGCCGCGTCAATGTGGCCAATGCTCCCACCGCGCAATGTTTTGGATTCCTCCCGGCTCGATCGCTTCGACCGGAATGAGCGCCTTCTGAGATTCGTTAAGAAATGATCAAGGCGTACAAATCCATTGGCGAATGGCGGAAGACCGCAGATGAAACTACGACGCGCTCTCGAAACCATCCCCTCCTCAGCAAAGTTGATTTCCGTGTTAGATCATGCCCGTATGGAAGATGCATCATCAATATGACCGCGCTCCCAACCCGTCAACCCAAACCACGAAAGCTCCGGTCGAGAGCTAGTCTCTGCGGAGGCAATGTTCATGGCTGCAACGCGAGCAGCAGTCGATCGATCAGTTATTCAAACACTCTAGAACCGTTCATTTTTTCGAATCGCTGAGGCAGAACTGAATGGATTGAAGCTCGTCAGGTGCTCTACATCAATCCAACGATCGTATACGGCTCCTGTGCTCGGCGCAAACCGGATACGATCTGCGGGGGATCTTTGGTGCGCACCTGAGCAGCTGTTCCGATCATTGTGTGGTTTCCGCCCCTCTTCAGTGATCTCATCGAGTTCCATCTCGCCCTCACCATCATACAACGCGACAATGGAAACTGGCGGAATTGACTCTGAATGTGTCAAAGTGAGACGATTCGGAAATTGAGATTCGAAGAAATCATATTCCCGCTCAATCATCTTCGATTTCCCTTGATTTAGAGAGAAATCGGGTTGTCTTAATCATGTCAGGGAAATGCAGTCTACGATATTTTCACTGAGGAAACCGTGAGAAAGAGGAGGGAAGCAAGAGTTCTCGTCAGTCTCTCCCGAGCCGAACCTAGCTTGATCCAGCTACTAGACTCTGCGCCTCTCAGCTTCGGAATGAGCACTGATTCAAGAGAAAACTGGGCACTGGAGCAAGTCTCTAATGCTTGTAACGGAACGCCGGAATGGGCGCAGTCTACGATTTTACGATGGAAAACTCAATCACGGAGCAGTCGTGAGCAGAGTTTCTTGTGATCAAACGAGGTGAATAATTCAGCAATTTGACAATAAACCAACACTCGCTACGTGGGATGTTCAAGCTCATCCGAGCGGCTGTTGTTTCTGAGCCTGTTTCTCAGCTGTGGATCTAGGAAGAGAGAAGATGATGCAACAACATCTTCTCCTGTCCCTGATCATCATCGCGTGTAGCGGTGAGTCCTAGTCTATTCATCCTCCGAGAATCTGTTCTGAAATATTCTACGCCCTGTATTTGTCCCTCGTTTGAACTGCCTCCCTCGAGTCTCTAGAGGAAGAAGAGAGGTCCGTACGGCGCTGACTCCGTAGTTTGAAAATTTCAGCCGACAAACTTCTGGCCGCCCAGGGACTGGAGACCGAGTGCCTGAGGAACTTGTCTATCGAGTTCTCCAACAAACTAGTTTCGGAAGTGCAAACATTCGCTGACAATCTAATGGCGTCGCAGTACGAAGCGAACGATTTCATCCAAGGAAAGAATAACTTCTTTTCACGGAGCCTACTCGATATTGTGGGAGTCGTGTGAGTCCCTCTTCTCAAACGATCCGAGAGCAAATTGAGACAGCAAGTTATCATTAGGTCTTATCTCGTGACATCTCGGGTCCCATTCTATTCTCTGCTTGCAGTTTCCGATTCAACCTCGCGCAAGTGACGACTGCTGACATGTTTGTGAGAGATTTGAACAAGATGACTCGAGAGATGAATCTGAGAATCCGCCCATACACTCTGAGCGCCATAAACACCCGGTATACAGTTGAGGTCGCCCAATTCACGAGAGACCAGATGAGAAAGAACACGAAGGAAACCATCCGTTTAGCGAGGGAATGCTCCAAACAGAAGATTCGCGGATCGGGAAATCCAATCCCTCAACGACAACAGGCTCCAGTAATCTCGGATCCCGACTCGGACCTATCAACGAACATCAAGCTAGATGTAAACATGGCGTCAGCGAAAGGTCCTAATCGGCGTTAGTTGGGAGGTAGGTTCCCCATAAACAGTCACCAGAGGGACTCTTCAATTTCATATCTGTGTCCATTGTGTCTGTCCGTATACGAAGGTCGAATAAAGATCGTTGGGTGACCTCACCAGAATGGCATTCTGAATTCGCTCTTCGGCCGCTCCAGTCGGCGGAGAGCTCATGACGGGAGCGTATTGGCCCCATTTGAAGACCTCCCAAAATCCCAGAATGAAGGAAGTTCCGGATAGGAAGTAATTTTTTCAGACGCTTCTTCTGAAAGGGATCAACACACAGATTCTGCGTCAGCTATTAACCTGAACCTCAAGGATTCTACGTTAGACGGCTCAAGACCGAGAGCAAAGGTGGAAGCGAGACATGCTATTCAAAACCAGCTCAAGTCTGTACCGGGCGGGTAAAGCTGCCCCCGGAACGAGCACTCACCTCTACGGCAATCGTAGAGGCGATGCTCTCCTCGTACTAGCTAAGGGCAGGCACATTGCCGCTAGGAGCACATCCAATCACGGAGGTGGCAACACATGTCCGAGATGCTCACACAAAGAGACAGTGCAACACATAATCTTCGAGTTCAACGATGCATACTGCACAAACGAAGACTTCTTCAAAGCTTTAGGTCGAGGCTTCTCGACCTCGTCAAAGTCGTTCGGAGGGACCGTGTCATTTCGGACCGGGAGATGAGCGAGTTCCCTCTGAAGAAAGGATGGTTCAGTTCCCGAAGAGACATTCCGACGCAAAGACTGTACATGGCTTTCGCTTCAAGACATCACAATTTTATTCATATTATCCATGGGGACCATTGACTAGTTATCAACAAATATATACAAAGGCTTCACATAGACTGCCGGGATGTGGGTCATCAATCCCCTAGACCGGAAACAAGAGCTCCGTAGGCTTCTTTGTACGCCTCAGCCGGTGATATAACACAATCGCTGAACGTTTCGGCACAGACATCGGATCCATCCCAGGAGGCGCCGATAGACTCACGGCTGAAGAAATTCCGCATCACCGTTCCTAAGAGGCCGAAGTTATCATCCATTTCATGAGCTTCGCAAAGCGCTCGTCTCCAACAGCGTTCGCTTGCTCCAGCAGGCACCAAGGATCGGATGTCTTCGTACATCTGGGGGATATTCACGAACGAACCGAGGTGATCTAGGATGTTCGGATCCGCGGCCCGCCCATCAAGATCACGCTTGTGCAATCGGCCATGTGGTCCAAGGAAGATCGGATACGTGAGACCAGTGAACGCAGTGGCCACCAGCGCCCATAGAGTCACATGAGACATCGAGAAACGCACAACGCCTCCCGGCTTTGATCCCGGCACTGTGACTGTGAGCATGGGGACTGAGATCGTAAACGAGGAGTTGTAGGACCTATCGACGAGAATTTTCTGTCGTATCGTATTTTCCAATTCTTCTTCGATGACGATTTCACCTGTGTCATCATCGACAATGGCCTCTTCGTCTTCCGCGTTGAATTCCTCCTCAACGTTGGGTTGGCACTTCACAATCGTGAACGACATCCACAAGGCGATGAGAACGGGTAAGAACTTCATACTGATGCTACGGAAATTCGAAATCCTTCGGTAGATACGAGAAGATCTTTCGAAATGTGTAGACTGGGACTTCCGAAATCCGAGCGGGACGATCGAGATGTTCAACGAACAAGCTGAGGGTCGGAGTGCGCTCAGGAAACTGAAATCGTCAGTTTATGACTTGGGTTTCTCTCACCCTCAGCCTCTCGGATGAGAGAGCGGCCTTCCGCAGGCCCTCGCGAGCGTCGAACACACCAATCATGATGCCCGCGTTGGCGAAGACCGCCTCAACTGGTTGACATTCACGACTACCTCCCGAAAGAGGACAACTCTGCAGCAAACGGTTGAATGAAGACTCAAACTAAACACGAGCTGCTCTTGCGCAACGGCCCGATTTCTCAAGTTATGACGCAGACTGGTTTCACTTGTTGGCTCGAATCGGCGTGCTGGAGGCCCAAGAGCTTCGATCATCTAACGAAATTCATCAATGACCAACATCCAGCTTGTTTTTGTTCCGCCACTCGGAGCCAGAGATGTTCTTTTTACACGCAAGACACAGAAACTGTTTGGTTGAGCCTCGTCGTCTCCACCGCAGTGCAAAAGTCAGGGTAGCCGAGTTCGGCTTGTGGTCGAAGCAGTTGCTTAACCAGCGTCGGAAGAGCGTGTCTATCCGACGGCAACCGTTGTTCGAAGGAAGACGTCCTCGTTGCCGACGACACCACAACTCGAGAGCGCAACTGCAGGTGGCAAGAACCACAGCATGGAGCGCCTTACATTCTCGGTGACTGACTTTGCCTCGAGGGGGGACTGTCGTGAGAAATTTATTGATATTTGAAAATATGATTTGAATCTGATCTTCACTAAACTTGTAAAATAATCATGCGGACACGAATGGAATATTCTTCCCCTTCCTGCGGGGAGTTTTCCGCACTGATGCGTTTCATAACGAAATAACCATAACGAGAACCTGCACCCGTGAATACTTTTTTTTTTCACGAGAAAACATCTTCAGGTTGCCCTCCATGCTCGCGGCTCCGTAGAGACCTAGATGAGGAACACGCATGATTTCGAAAATTCTCCCTCCGTAACGATTCTGATCGGGTTTGTCAACGATCGGAACGTGATGAAAGCACATTGGAATCCACGATCAGAGCAATATTCTCGGAACAACAAACCATGACCCCGATTTCGCGCCGATAGAGCGTCCTTGCGGGTCAGTCGACGGACGATAGATATTTCGTCAGTCGATTCGTTTCGTTTCCCTCAGTGGCATTGAATACACTAATACTTTAAATACGTTCACAGGTTTATAACTTCATAGAAATATATACATCTTCGTTCCGGGTTCTCAAACACCGAGAGCTTCATAGTAGCGGTCGACTTTTTCATCCGTGAAGAAATCCAAGTAATCTTGGACAGTCTCCGCAATTACCGGGGGCAGCGCAACATCCGAATAGACCATGGAGTAGACAAACCTTGCTTGTTGGAGCATGCTTTTGACATGGGGTTTCAATAGTTTCAAAGGTCCCCCGAAGATGAAGCCCAAGGCCTTAAGGAAGAAGCGCTTGAGCGAGGCAGCGAAGCGGTCCTCGACGATTTCATACTCGCCGATATTCTCGAGCGAAACGCTCACGTTTGATGCGAAAGCTAGAGCCAACAGACCGAAGACAACTGCGATTTTCAAGGCAGACATGTTGAGCAGTGAGTACGTCCTGTCGAGAAGAAAGATCGGCCAATGAACGAAATAGATCGAGCATACGACACCTCTATTCGATATGCTTCTGACTCTTGTTCCTACCTTGAAGTGAGCAGCGGTGAATGAACGCAGATAACTCAGTCAGAATGCAGGAGGGAGCTCTTGTGCACTCCGAAGCGGGCAGAAGGCGAATGAACAGAAACGGTGAATATGATGTTCAATGCTTCGATCCGCAGTCACTCTGGGAGAGACCGCTCGCACCCGGCGCGGGGGGGAAGCGGCTCCTGAGGCGTGACTAGCTGTTCATCTCGGAGATTCCTCATCCGCGCTTCAGAATCCAAACTCAGCCAGATCGGTTTTGTTTTCGCGGGGAGTCGAAGCCCCAGAACTTGACCCGAAGATGCGCTGATTGGGTTGTTGTCCGTTCTCCGCGCGGCGCGGCGTCGTTGGTCGAGGTCACTGCTCGTGGTTAATGGAGACCGGAGGGTAGTTCGAGGGTGGGGAGAACGATCTTCGAATAGTCGAAACTGTCTGAAATTCATGGTAATGTCTCTCACCTCAATTTATCTTCATGCTTGACGAAACAGGCTCCGGATTCCGATGAAGTCATCGAAACTGTCGTCCGGAAGATTCGGATGAGGAATCGAACTTCTCTCGCAGCAGAGATCGGAATATCGATGAAACACGATTTAACCCACGGTGATCGAAATCCGAGCCCAAGCGATCGGGAGCCGTCTCTTGTTTCCGAAGTCCGACCTTTTTCGGCGACGGAAAGCCGCAAGGGTGACTTGCTTTGGGAACCAGAGCCACAGAGCTCCAAAACCCGAGTCATGTGACGCGATTCAAACATTCGGAATGTCCTCAGAGGTCCCGAAAATGGGTGCCGGTAACTGCTCTCCTGAAACTCGGTTTTCTTTGCTCGTTTCATACGACTGAGAGTCCGGAGAGTTCGGGCTCGGCGAAAGCAGTGACCATAGACCAGCGAATACGAAATTCTGAACCTCTTCAGCTGATGGGGAACAATCTCGATGATTCTCGTAGTGGTTTTTTCGTGTTCTTCAAACTATTTTGGATGATTCAGCTCAAACGAGTATCTCGAATCGAGTGGAAAGCCGTGAACGAAATATGGGATGGTTCGCAAAAGAACATCATCTCGACCGCGGTCTCCAGATACGATACTCTTCAAAGGTATCAATAAAGATTGACCATCTTATATTGCCAGTTGAATACTTTTATTTACAGATGTTCTCCCATGAATTATCATACTATATACATGGCCTTCGACGTCCACTCAGGGAGCCATTTGAACCGGGTTCGATCAGGTCGGACAATCGATTTCATCTTCAAATGCCTAGTGCGTCGAAGAAAGCATCGATGTTCTCATGCGTCAGCAGTCCGAAAGCGGTCTCCACTGACCTGCCACCGATCGGAGTCATCCCCGGCACTGTCGTTCCACGCCCCACATGAGACCATACGATGCGCGCATACCTCAGGAACGGTTTGACGGCCGCCTTCAGGAACCTGAGAGGTTTTTGGAAGACTCTCCCGAGGGCTCTGAACATCATACTCGGCGGCACAAGATCGAAGATTCCGTCGGTTCTGTGCATGGGCATCCTAGGGGTGATCTCCGACTTCTCGCTGAGAACTGCGGCGATGAGGCTGAAGAAGAGGCAAGCGCGTAGTACGGACATTTCGGAGTGCGTTCAGTTTCGGGTTTGGAAGAAGTGAGTCGATTCACGGGTCCGGGAACGGGTGAAGCTTTGAGACGTCGAAGCTGACAATCAAACCGCGAACGTTAGCTATCTGGTAGACACGAGCTTTCAATGCTGTTCTCCAGCGAGCACCTTCTTTATGTGGCCTCGGAAACGTCAGTCCTCCCGTCCATCCGATGGGTAGAACCGCTCGCGCACCTGGGCGGAGTTCAGGAATCACCAATCGCGTCTCTTGGGCCAGACTCCAGAATCCCCTGTTAGCCGATGTGGAGGCCGCCCTCTCATCGGGTTCTGATCGAGGAACCCTTGCTCGAAACAAGCTGAATGAGGGCACTTTCCGATTCAAACGCCGCCAGCGGTGAACATGAGTTCATGGCTGGTTGGTTTCACGTAATTCATCTCCCCTCTTGGTCGTGTCGCGTTGGAACTGAACCTGATACTCGATACACATCCCGGTTCACTCGATTTCCATCTTTTTTCCTAGAGCAGCAGGGGCTCTATCACCCGCACTGCAAACCATGATGCGCTAAACAAACCACAATTGAGAAAAAATCGGATGATCCTATTAGTCCGGAAACGAATTGTGATTTCAAAAGCCTCCTCAGTCAGTTCGGAAAAGATCTGGCTCACCCACCGATTTCCCAAAATGTCGTAATTTGATCTCAGTGAACAGCCTCCCGCTTACACAGCCGAATTTCCGCTTCGCCGGGAAGATGATTCGATACACTGGCATGTGTGCGCGAGGGCGAGGAACACGAGGAGGATCGGAGAGCCAGTCGGAATGAGCCTCTTCATTCGAGCTGTCTCCTCTGTCCGGAATAGAGCTAACTGTCAATGAATACGGTGACCTCTGTGAGACGGTTACCTTGGAACTGAGAGCAAGTTATACGAAACGCCTCTAATCATCAGCAATTCGAAATCGTGATCGAAACCGCGAAACCTCCAGACTCCCCGAATGCGGAGCTTCCCGATACAGGATGGATGAAATCGATCAAACGAACCGCTTTTGATCCAGAGCGGAGCAATTCCCTACAGGTCTAGTGAATGCAACGGGGACTGAGTGAGCTACTGGTGTCGTCACTTCAAATGATCACCTTGAAGTCTGGCCCATAAGGAACCTATCAGATAAGGGACTTCTGCGTTGGACTCTACGGGGAATAGCTTCCCCAACCAATGGGGTTTTCTCTTCCACGTTGTTTGCAACATTATTTCACCTTCAATGTCTCTCTGAAGAAGGAACTCATTCACAAAAGCTTACTCTGGGCTCGGGAGAATCTTGGATCTCGAAGCCTTGCTAACCCACCTCCTAGGAACGCCATTGTACCAACAGTATGACATAAGCGTAGCTTGGATTCGAGCGGTCGAACCATTAATCAACAAGCACTGCTCTCTGACACTGCTAGGGAAAAACACTCAGATCGCGCATCGAGGCAAGCAACCACTATATTTCTGAACCATGAGGCTAACTCCGGGGAACAGAAGTTTTCTTTTCTCGCTGACTGCAGGGAAATTCATTTGATCGACCTGCGATCAGATGATGAGGTACGGCTCAGATCGATGCGGAGAAAGAAGACGAAGTGTTGTTGGCGATTTCGAAATCGGCGGGCAATAGTGCGGAACTCGAGCAGCGAGCAGGAGCAAGTTGAGATTTCATGGTATCGATTCGAAATCGCAACCTAAATTCGAATTATCTCAATCAGAATCGATGAAATATGCGATGAAATCTGTTTGCTTGAGATCCATGTTCTGATTCAGGCTCCGATTGAAACTCGTAGGAACGTGAGATTCCTCGA
Source organism: Neoseiulus californicus (assembly GCA_028455905.1). Taxonomy (NCBI): domain Eukaryota; kingdom Metazoa; phylum Arthropoda; class Arachnida; order Mesostigmata; family Phytoseiidae; genus Neoseiulus; species Neoseiulus californicus. Next base: position 404,316 of record JAMQGS010000009.1, read on the forward strand.
TGTCTTCGGAAACGAGCCTCTAGAGGAGGAGATCTGTTAGGCGGCTCCTTCTCGACCTCCTTCCCCTTCTAGCGCGATCGCTCAGCAGAGCGAGGATTTCGTTTCGATCATGTGCGGCTGATTCAGACCGATATTGAAAGCTCGTACATTGACAGTGTATAGGAGGGAATCAAGTACCAGGAACAACATTTCTCGTGATCCAGCTCATCTCGGTAGTGTGAAACATGTTCTTGCTGAAGACTGCGCTTGTGCTGAGCCTGGCTGTCGTCGTTCTAGGCGACTCGGGATGGGAACGAGTCAACATCGAGGAAACCAAGGATGATGTAGCTGATGTCTTCAAGCCGTTAGTGTTACTCAAAGCGGTAGGAAGGATGATATTGGAGCCATTCAAATCGCTACTCATCGTCTTGAAGCCGTTGCTTCTCCATCTGGGCACTCTGTGGTCATGGATAGGGCGCGGAACTTCGCTTTCGAAGGCGAACTTCATGGGAGTCCCAATTGGAATTGTTTTCAATCTTTTCACGCAGGATAACATCGAATCGTTTTACCGAATCCTGAAGGTGTGAATCGTTCCTCTCAACGCACTGCAACTTCCATGTACCCGGTATTGTGTTGAATAATGTCGGCAAAAAACGACGATTTTGTGAATAAAATTTTCGAAGCCTCGATCGAAGCACTCAGACTTTTTTCATGACCACGGTGCACGCTTCCAATTCACCCTGGAAGATTCACCCAGGCTGTGCCTCGCGACGAGCGAGACAAACTTGAAGTTCGACTCTCGCCGGCTCTTCCCCCGCCCGTTCCATCCATTCCCGGTACCGCTGGTGAGATGATCCGATGCGGAGCGTCCTGCAAACGTTGGGAACTGCGTAATTTTCTACCCCGAACGGTCAGTCTTTCCGCGAGCTTACCGAATCTGATCAGCATATGCGTCGCTGATATCCTCTCCGAAATCCTACTTGCTAGATATATTCGTTGTAGATTTCCGAGTGTATGTGGCTTCGTCGTCCGGCGAACTGATTACTCCTGCCTTGTTCCGGAGAGGGCGTCGACTCCGAATTTCCACGTTTCTAGGGAGTCGGAAACTCTGGAAGACAGTGGTGGCGAACTCCGTACGCTTGTACTTTCGAATCGACCCACACCCCCGTGTCCTTCACGTATGATATCGATCAACAGAGACAACTGCAGGCGCTCGCCAAGTGGGCTTCAAGCAAACTTCATGCTCGTTTCTGTTTCCCTCCATGCTTTCTGTCTTCGCGAATATATTGGGGGTGTTTGGAGGGAGTCTCTTGAGGGCTCCGCTTCGGCCGAGAACATTTCGCGGAGATAAAGTCAAGCATGCATGAGAATTAAAGTACACAAAAGTCGATACAGAGCTCAATTCATGCCCAGAACATGCTTGGAGGCTTTTCATGTTATTCTCCGCGCTATTCCAGCGGTTTTGAACAACTACCTTAGGACATGTATACTCGTCCGGCTCTCACCAGGCCTCCGCTCATTGCTAACGGCAATCAGCCACTCCTGATTATTCGCCGGAGGAAGGCGTCGGCTTGCACACAAAAAGTTCCGTGCCACAGATACAAACGGCTTCTCGAGGTTACGTGTACGGGATTTTCGTAGCGATCGCTTCCCTCTCCCGATTCTGCCAGTGTCAATCACGTACATTGAAGCACCCTGGACTCCGAGCTTCGGATTCAAGAAGTTTTTGTCATGTTTGTATCATACGCAAGATCGAAGGTGAGTGCACGGGGATACCATTGGCTGGTTTTGCTCAGTTTGTTCGCCAACACGAATGCATTCGAATTCCGGCCATCCCGTGCTCCACAATCACCAGTGCAGAGTCTAGAACAAATTGCCGAGCTCAGCGAAGTCCGATCCGATAAGCTTCTTATAGTGGATATCTCCGGAGTTCTCTCAAAGTTAACGTTCAGTGCACGAGCGTCGCTCCTGCTTGCGGAAACAGAATTCCAAAACCAGTCGAAGACAACCGGATCACAAGGATCGCCGATTAACGTCCTTCTCGACGCTGCTCGTCCCTTTTTCCTGAACGCATTGGCTGCGCCTCTAGTCATAGCGATTGTTTCCCCAACAAGCGGGTTCAAAACCTATGAAAATCGGATCGAAGACCTCTATCAGAACATTCGTCACAAATGCATCGCCCACCTCTATCATCAAGACGAGAGGGACCCGCCTCTTGTGGCGGAATCAGGTCTTGGAGTCCCTATCATTCAGTGGTGGAGCAGAAGGAGTTTGTTCTCCTGTTCGAGGAGGAACGAAGTGGTCTCGTGGCGTGAAAGGAACCTTGTGGATAAGCCAGCGGAGTGCTTCAAATTGAAACCCGTGCCTTTCAAGCTGGCAAGAATCACTTTTCTGCCTCTCTCTGGAACTTTCTTGGGTCAGTTACTCAGACCTGAGCTCCGCTTCCATTTCCGATTCAATACCTCGATGATCGACTATAAAGTAGCGATTTTCCCCACCATCACGGGGTCCTCGGGTGCAGAGAACTTGCTTGGTCAACAGACGGCCGCCAACAACATGGTTTTCTTGACTGACTACTCCAATTGCTACACTGGTCTGGTCATCCGGCACAGGAGCTTACTCTTACTCCTGGAAATGTTCCCCACGCCGGTCTGGGCCGTATTCATCTTGCACATTGCCTTTCTGAGCCTTCTGCGGAAACAAGCGGAGCATGTGTCGGCTTCGGAAACGTTCCTAAGCGCCATATTCAACTGTGTGAACGCAACCCCAATGACTCTCGTAAGTGATAAAAACTCAGCCTTCCTGATTGCTTCACTGGCTCTAGTGATGAACTTCTTCGTCAGCAAATTCTTCAACAATGACGTCACATCCCGATGCCTGAATCCTACCGAGCCAGCTCCGGTGAGCGGCTTCATTGTGTGTCAGCTCCGCGTCAAATGTCCGGAACGACTCATGGCACGGTACGCGGTGTCATCGGGAAATTCCATTTGCGGTCTCGATGGAGCACATATAATGCATGCTGGAATGCCCTTACAAAGAATTCGATACCGCGGTACCAACGCGGAACATCGGGAAATCGAGATGCTCTCGATGAGCTGGCAGAGGGCTGACGGCGCGTATTTGGACTTTGGCCCTCATCCTGTCGGAAAATTCTGGAAAGGGAGGGACTCTCTGAACGTTTTGCTTCGGTCGTTACTTCAGAAAAGTGTTGATTTCACCAGATGTCGAGAGCATGGCTTGATAACGATGAAAAGATTCCGACGAGGGGAATCTGTTTCCCCCTTCGTTCTCCTTGAGATATTTGAAGAGTTCAAGGTACCGAAGATGATCCGTGAGACAGAATCGGACACCGTTTCGCCCTCCGGCGTTTTGCTCAAAGGATACACCGGAGGACATTTCGACATGGGAGGCTTCTTAGCCATCGTACCATCCTTATTGGTATCAACATCTGTGAGTGTGATACTCCTCCTCCTCGAAAAATTCAGGTCGCGAAGTTCTCCTGTCTCAAGCCAGCATTGAACGGGCACCGTCGAGGCGGAGGTGACCCAAAGGACTGCTCAGCGCCGTCACGTAGTCCAAATGGAAGAGCCACGTTACACGAAACCGTCCATCGACTCGAGCCAAGAGCCCTTGACCTTGAGATTGTTATAGTTATTCTCAGAGCCGTAACCGAGACATCAGCGGATTCCTCCAATTTTGAAAAACAGACCATGCCGAACTTGGATTTTGAGACGAGGAAAAACAATCATAGTGTCTCAGAACTTGCTGATATCGCGAACCTGAGTTCCAGTGTTGTGGGAACTGCGCGCTCGGAGTAGAGGGTGTTTCAGTGGTGAACTTGAACCACCTAGAATCATGGTGAAAACGCTGGTATACTTTTTCTTTAGAATCTGTTCGACGACCCTTCTCTCGGCCACCGCTGCGATGGGAATGGAGTCATGAATGGAAGCATGCGCCGGAATTCCAGCCGCTTGGGAACGGATTGTGGGAAGACTCATGTAGCACCTCAGCACTGCTATCCGCACAGATGATCAGAGGTTTCTTAGTCCGCAACGACAAGTTTCTGCTCGGTCGAGCGAGGTCGCGATCTTGTTCCACATAAATCTCTCAAGTTTCCCAATCGCCACAACCGCAGCGGGGTGTCGAAATGGTTTTCTGCATCAGATCTACACGTGCGATTTTGTCCCAGTTTCGGATTAGCAGACCTGATGGCTACCTTCAGATGGTCCCGATTCACCTGAGGAAGATGTGCTTCGACATCGTGTACTTTTACTCATGCAACGTGGCGCATCGTGAGCTGCTCATGGACATTCTGGAAGACGTCTTCTCAACGGCAGAGGGGATGCCTTGTACTCTCCTAAGCGATTCTGGCAGTCAACCATTAAATGAATCAATGAGCAGAAGCTATCGAGCGTTCTTGTCAGCCCAAAGCGCCCTTGGGGACCACGCAGCCGCCTCGCGGTGCGAAAGATCTACCGCCCGCATCGGAAGGTCAATCGTGCCCCGGGGGAAGCCGAGACAGCTGGGACGATTCATGACTGATATCCGCGGTCGAGGAAGAAGCAGGGTTATGCTTCCTCCTCTCTGCATACGGGGAACAGAATAATATCCGGTCCAGAAGGCCAGTGGCGACATCCTTTCTCCGCTCAAGGCCCCCAGGTCGGGGTCCACGCGCAGGGGAACTATCATCGAGCTGCTGAGAGCACGCGCAGCCTACGGTGGCCACGCATTCCCGTACCGCATCCCGGTCACATGGAGCTCATTTCCTACACAGTTTCACTCCGTATCCCCCCCTCAGCCACTCTCCGGCGGAGGATAAGGAGCCTCGAGTTCAGGTTCAGCCGACGAACCCAAAGCTATAATACTTCATTCATCAAATAATTGACTCAATTGGTTTATGATTGTGAGAAAGTGTGATTTATTTCCGACAGCCAAAGCGATTCTGGTATCAGCAGCTTCCGCAGAATAACACACAGCTTCTCGATCAACCTGGAGCTCGAGTCTCCACGTAGCGAGTTCTTCTACCCCGAGTTTTCCCGACGTATATCGGTTCATATTCTGGGTTCGCGGCTTATCATGAATACCATGTACCATGAACATGCTTTCATAACTAAATTCTTTTTTCCGTACCGGGATTCTCCCGACCCTACTTTTACATATCACATATCAGGTGCGGAGATCACCGCTAGGCTTGAAATCTCCCCAGGCGCAGAGCCATCAGCGGCTGATGCGATCGAGCTTGTTCTCCAGGCTTTTGACAAACAGTCGAGGCCCCTCCGGAGTATTGGAACGAGAGCGGTCAATTTTTCGGTCATGGTAACGAAATTGTGGCATAATCTCAAAGACAGGTAGTAGAGAACCAATTCCAGACCTCGCTGGCGATTCTGAGATTTACATTTCTCGAGAAAAGCTGTGATAGAAGCAATTGCTGCGACCAAGAGGTAGAGCGGCACGATCAGGATAAAACCATTCCAGTCGAGAGTTCCTCCAAGGTATTCTTTGAGCAAGACGCCATTTTCAGAAACGTGGTCTTTCTTCAGATCTCTTTCAATGCTCTCAAACGTGAGTCTTGAAGCAATGCTCAAAAAAGAGACACGCTCTCGACGGAACTTTCGCATGTTTATCAATTTGTGCTCCTGAATACGAATGAAATCGGTATTCTGGTTCAAGGATCTCACCATGAGTCGAGGGGAGCCTTTCCTCCCCTGGATACCCAGAGGATGATGGCTTTCGAAGTCCAAGAACGAGCCATCGGCTTCCTGCCAGCTTATTGGAGGCACCCCGTCGAACCATTCTGTTGTGAGATTCGCTCGATATCGAATCTTCTTCAAAGGCATCCCAGCCTGTTCTAGGTGGGCGCTATCCAAGCCACATACAGCTTTCTGAGTTTCAGCTGCGTAGCGCGGGGTGAGTCGTGTCGGACAGTTGAGATCGAACAGGCAACGAAAGGAACCGTGCACTTCGGCTGGTTTAGTAGGATCTAGAAATTGGGAAGTGACGTCGTTGTTGAAAAATTTACCGAGGAAAAAGTTCATGATCAGAGGTAATGAAGCCAAGAGAAAAATTGAACGCCCGTTCCGTCCGCGTCGCATCGGACTCCCGTTCAAAAAGTTCAGAGCGAGACCAAGAGCTACCTCCGACGCCGACGCTGGCACGCGATCCGCATATTTCAGAAGAAAACTCAGCAGAACGATGCTGATCAAGAACATGCTCCAGACCGCAAGAGAGAAAGTTTCCAGGAAAGTGAGCACGCTCCTGCGCTTGATGATCACACCAGTGTAACAATTCGAAAAATCGCCGACATGGAGCATGTTGTTCAATGCGGTATGGTGATAATGCAAATTCGCAACTTTCGGAAAACGTGTGACCATCGGAAGAATTGCAATCCGGAACTCGAGCAACGAAGTGTTGAATCGAAAATGGAGGCGAACGTTGACATCGAATAATTGGTCGTAGAAGCTCGATAAAACGGGAGGGAACACAATTTTTTCCAGCTTGACAGGCACTGCCTGCGGCTCGTAACATTCTCGTGCTTTTCGGGACAGCTCGTTCTCGTGCCACGTGATGACACTGTTCCTTCGATTGCAGAAGAATGACCCTCCTCGAGGCTCCCACCGAACAATTGGGACTCCATGCATAGAGATCAAGGGAAGCAGCGTGAACGCGACATCGAGAGACAAGAAATGAAGTATGGTTTTATGACGGATGTTCTGACAGAAGTCGATAATTTCGCCTAGACTCCGTCCAGCGAAGGTTTTTGCGTTCGAAACAATTGCTATGGCCAGAGGCGCAGCGAGAGCGTTCAGGAACATTGGCTTCACGGAGTTCAACAGACGTTTCGATCGAGAATCGCTCGGCTCGCTTCCTTCCGCTGTCAAATTCTGGAACACAGCTTCCGCGAGCAGAAGACTTGCATCTGTAGTGAAGGGTTCCGCCGAAAGCGTTCCAGTGATGTCAACAATCAGAAGTCCGGCGACGTTAGTTCTGCTGAACTTGGCGATTTTCTCAATTTCTCCGACGAATGTGCCTTTCTTCTCCCAGAATCTGAGAGACTCTGCGACCTCCGGCATCATGAGCGCTGCCGACCAGATGAATTGCCATAAGCGTCGACCCCTATACTTGTCGATACGCATGGAGCCGTTGAGTCGCTGATGAGTTGAGAGTAAAATCGCAAAAGAAGTCGGATGGAGTTTTAAATCGCCTGGCGTCCTGAGTCCCGAATCAAAATCCAGTATGATGACTCCTGAAAGATGAAACGGGGACCGGGAATTCCCTTAATCTGAGGCAGTGGTTCTCAAACTCGCCCTGCGCGTCGACCCCCTGGGGGTCGATATCGAGCGTTCGAGAACAGTTTCCAAACCGTGACAGTAGCTGTCGCGGTCAGACTGACTTCAGAGAGACCCCATCATTCCCGAAGCTGAGGCTCAACGAGACTCCCGCACGATCGCACGGAATATCCTCGGTCATGCGGGGGTCGGCCATCGACCCCCAGTGGTCCATATCGACCACTTTGAGAACCACTGATCTGAAGCATGCTTCATAGCCAACAGCAGCTATGAGCCGGCATCAGGAGGACTCGAAGTCATAGCGGCCATGCTCTGATAGGGCGTGTAGTGAATTCAGTGCAAATCGAAAGCAGCGCAGGTCGATTCCCGCGCAACGTTAATTGCCGCAGAGTTGAATTCAGCGCATTCGATGTCAGCGCGACGGATCTCAGCGAGTCGTTGGTCTAACAGTCAGGGAACCATTCCAACGTATTGTTTTTCACAATTCGATCAACGCTCCATTTTCCATTCAAAGGATTCGATCCGAAATTCATTGCAACTTTCACTCAGTAATCCGGGAACTGTTCAGGAAAAAGAGCATTTAAAGTCACCAACACTGATCATTTGATCATGCGTTGCTGTCGCTTAAGACAATTATGTTCAGGCCCATGGCATCGCCAATTATGGTAGAAACAAGCGCTCCATTCATTCACGCTGGCAAGTTCCGCGAAACGAATCAATCCAACGCTATACGACGGCACAATTTTGAAAGGATCCGATCATTCTCGACCTGCTGCCCACTGGTTACTGTTTTGACGACTGCCACCTTTGCAGTTCAACTCACCTGGGTCCGCTGTACGGAATAGTTCCACCGACCCTGCTTGTCCGTCACCTCCATCTTCCGACACTAGAAATCCGCTGACAATGACTGAAGATCAGGCTCCTGGTTCAACTCAACGCCGCGCCTCTTGATGACACGGCGCGCTGAGCCCCGTACGTTGCGTTTCGTGTGTTGAAAGCATTCGATAACACGAGCTCATTCCATTATCACCGAGATCGACAGGTTCCTCAACGAGACTGCTCGCAGCTTGGGTTGGCTCATTTATCAACTAAATGTTGAGGCCTCAAAGACCTGAATGATCTAGTTAGCAACATCACGGGGAGAATGCTGTAGTTTCATCGTACCTCGCCCACCTCTGAGAGGAAGGGAGGGACGCAAAGTACGCAAAGTGATTCTCGTCCCTCTGTTTCTTTGCCTTCCGACAGACCATAAGGATAAAAATCTGTTGAAATGAGCGTTGACAGATCTCGACATCTCTGCCTGCTGAGCTCTCGAGCTCAGTTTCGAGTCTGGATCGATGGAGCTTTCTACTCAATTGAGCTCTAAGAGAGAAAACTCACGAAAGAGTGACCAAGGAGACCATATAGCCGGAGTCCCGATGGACGAGAGCTAGCTTGACATTTCACCTGAAGCCTCGACAAGTCCACAACGCACTCCTTGCGTTGCCCTGAAACCACAGATCCACGAGTTTTTCTATTCTACATTAGACTTCATCCTCGGATGGTTGTTTAGGAAATGGTGGATTCCGACACCTGACGCTCGACTCGTCCCGAATTGTTCAAGCCGGTAGGAGAAATTCCGCTGGAGTTCCATAGGTTTCGGTGACGCTAACTAAGCGATCCAAGGAGTTCGATGTCTCAATTCAGGGAAGACAATACAGTTCCCCCAGATGGGGAAGTTTCCGTCGCAGGGAATCACAAACGAATAATCTCCAGGGATTGCGTTGAGCCACCTGAGCGGAACAATCGGAGCGTCTCAGGAAGGGCGACGCGTCCGAACCATTAATCATCCACACACGAAATAACGGCTCAGCTCGCGGAGCATGTCTCTCACGTTTAACTCTATGGTCTAATCTTTCATGGAGCTCCAGCTGCCACAATCTTTCGAGGTTGCAGCTGGAATAGATTTCGTCGGTCAGTACGCAGCCTTGGGAGTCTTGAACAACTGCAGGAGAACGCTGATGAGCCCCGACGACTCTGTTTCCGAAGTCGATACATAGTTGTATACTCAAGCTCCCTTAGGAAAAACGAGGAATCAGCTTCCTGGTATGGAGGATGGTGTCGCGACAGGGAGATGCGACGATTCAGATCATATTCAAGCTCCCGGATCACAATTCAACGAAAATTTATCACTGCGAATCGGGGAAAGACTTTCCCACGACGGGATTTCCGGATTTCGTCGAGGGGCTTGTTGGGTTCCTGTGTTCACACTGCAATCGTACGCGGTTGGAGCGAGATCGCGAACGGAGCTCCTTACCCCTTCAGGCGTCCAAGCCCAGCAGCAAACCGTCCAAGCCCGTGAGACAGGCTGCACTCGACGCAGAGCTTCGCAAGTCTACCCATGTTTCGCCGTTCCCCGGCTTCACGCGGAAGGGGGGGAAGGCAGTCACACCCGCATCAGCAAACGGTCCAATTCGAGATCAACAGTCCTGGATGCATTGCGAGGCTCAAACGCTTCCCAAGTCAGCGTCTTGGAAGGGAGGAATGTTGGGTTCCTGGGTCTAGATCCCGGTGACAACGATGCTAGGCAGTCATCCACTATATAAGCACTGCCCCTGGAATAAACCATTACTTCTCCGCCACGCTAGCTTGGTCCTTCCTCTCGTGCTCAGGCACAACAGGCTTCTATTTCCCCAGCGGCCTCGCTGCGATACTTGAAGGGTTCACGATAACGGAGATGATGCGTGAGAGTGAGTCGGACACCGTTCCGCCATCCAGCGTGCTGCTCAACGGATACACCTGGGGATCTTTCGACCTGTGAGGCTTTTTAGCCATCGTACCATTATTATTGGTACCAGAGTCGGGGTGTGATATTCCTGCTTCTCGAGGGATTCAAGTCTTCGAGTCGCTCCGGAGCCGCGAAGTCCTCTTGCTACGAGTCAGCATTGAGCAGACACCGTCACCGTCGAGGCTAGGGCTCCCCAACGGAATGCGCAGCGACACCAAGTATTCCTCATCGGGAGATTTCACGAGATCGTCCATCGACCCGAGCCAAATACCTATGACTGCTGTTGAGGGAGTGCGCATGACCAGATGGCTTCGTTTTTCAATCTGTATATATAAGTGGGAGCGATCCAAGAATAACTTCAATCTAGCAGCGGCTCGCTTCCAGATCAGTCGTCTCGTGTTTTCTGTCCATTCCACAGATCAGTTAAACTAAGGTCCCAATAGGTTATGGGCCCAGGAAGTCGTTAGGGTCAGAACGAGAACCATCACCGAAGATTGGGAAGTTTTGAAGCAAAGGCTGATTTGTGTGCCGACGTGGCCGCTGCCGCGTGCGTAACTGATTGACATCACGGGTCCTGGCACGGGACGAGAAATGCCCGAAGGAAAGAGGAACACTCCGAAAAAATCCAACGCGGCGATGGCACTTCCAGAACAAGGTGCGGGAGAGATGAGTGCCCAGAGAGCCCTCAGCCAACAGCCGGTGGTCAACTCCGTCCAGAACATCAGTGTGGGAGTCTTTGGGAAGCTGGAGGGTTCATCAAATTTTCTGGACTGGAAGTTTGGGAAGGAGGCGCATCTCTTCAACTGCGAGGTATGGGAATATGTTGAAGGGTCGAAGGTGAACGAGCATCAGGGGAAGCGGGCGAAGGGAGCGATTGTGTCGGGCGTGAAGAGTCATCTATTTTCCTTAATACATACGAGACAAAGAGTCAGGCAACGAAGTTTGGAACCAGTTGGAAAAACTGCATCAACCGAGGGGTCTCTACAGGGAAGTCAGACTCCTCGATGAACTGGTCAGTGTCAAATTTAGCGACTGCGAGGATATGGAATTATACCTGAATCAGAAGATTGAAGCGGCCCAGAAACTACAAGCGATCAATAGTGGCATCCAAGACCGATTGCTTGCCGGCCTGATCTCGATAAAGCTACCTGAAGAGTAGAATTCTCTGATCCAAAGTATCTCGAGTTGCACTGAAGACATAGCGACAGAGTTTGTGAAGGAAAGACTTCTCGCCAAAGCGATGCGGCAGAACCTGCAGAGGAAGGAATCAGCCCTAGCAGGGAGGCAAGTTCAAAAAAAATTCTCTCGTTTGCACATGTCCGGTCAGGAGGAAAATTTCACCAAGATGAAGAAGACCGATTGGACCAGGTCAATCGTTACCGCAAGCAATGAAGTGCTGAAATCCGACGGCGTTGGTGATGTCAGCTTGCAATTCATGGTCGTTGGAAGTCCTGTACGCTCGAGGGTGCGAGATGTCCTCTTCGTTCCTGGTCTCTGCGTGAACCTTCTGTCAGTGAAACAACTCGGCTTGAGAGGCATCAAGACAACGTTCCGTGATGGAGTAAGGTGTAAGATTGAAGACAAGAACGGGAATTTGCCCGCAGTGGCTGTCTGCTGCGGCGATTGTGTCTACAAACTCGAAACCTGCACAGCAACAGCGCTTAACACCGCACTGAAAGCTCCGGACGAGTTTGAGCTATGGCATAAGCGACTAGCACACCGGAATTCCCGAAGCACGAAGAAATCGAGACAAGGTATGGTGGAAGGCGTCACGTTGAAGAACTCGAGTGCGACCCTAGTGTGCAGTCCCTGAGCGGAGGGGAAGCAGCATCGGAAGCCTTTCCCCAGGTCGACATCCAGGACCGGTAAGGAGTTGGAACTCATCCACGGCGAAGCGTGCGGCCCTATGCATGTCCCACATCTAGCCGAAAATCGGTATCTCGTGACTTCCATCGATGACTGTACGAGAATGACTTCTCTCTACTTCCTGGTGGAAAAGTCTGAGGTTTTCGGGGGAGCGAGAAAAGATCCCAGGTCCTTCACTAAAGTGAGTGCAGGAACGGAGGATTCCAACGGGTGAATTTTCGCTCAATACTGGATGGCGGCTTCCAGAGTTTGCAGATTTGAGGATCGGAAACTCTGAGTATAACCTTCTACAACCTCTCACAGTAAAGGACCTATGATGTGGTATAGAACAATGGTTGAATTCAGGTTCTGGAGCTAGTTCCTCACATATACCGTGTCTGCCCTATTATGAGACATGTCTCCTATTCTCGTTTGGCCTGATATAGGGGGAATACTGAGCCCGGAAGTGCCGAAGATGCTATAGGGACGCCAATACCGTCACAGGTTCCGTTTCATCGTGGCTACTGCACAAGGCTATGGGTGCTCCAATTCAGTCACAGGTACCGTTTCATCCTGGCCACAGCATGGGGCTAAGGGTGCTCCTACTCCGTCACAGGTCCCGTTTCATCGTGGCCACAGCATGGGGCTACGGGTGCTCCAATTCCGCACAGGTCCCGTTCCATCTTGGCCACTGCGTCTACAAAGGTCGTGGAGCGAAAGTATGAACGGAATCCTCCGTTATTATAGAGTCACATGCACGGTTTCATCCTGGTATCGTTCCATCCTGGCCAGTGCTCCAATCCCGTCACAGGCACCGTTTCATCCCGGCCAGTGCTCCAATCCCGTCACAAGTACCGTTTCATCCTGGCCACGAAGTTGAGAATTTTTTGCAGTCCCAACGAAACATATCGCCTCGGAATCCCGAACGCGATTGTCGAGTGTCAACTGTAACGACTCTGACCCCATCTGTTCCTTATGGTCCTGTTTGCGCAAAGCTCATAGTACGCTTCGCACGGCGGCGTTTTCTGGAAATCTCTTTCCCGTAGGGGAGTGTCGACCAACTACATACCCACAATTTCTCTCGAACATCAGAAAGTTGATGAACATTTATTGGAGAACGAGCCCACATTCAAAGCGCATTCTGGAAGTCCATTCCACATCCCACTGATTATCTCGTGGACTCTATGAATAAACTTTCAACAAAGCTGTTCTAGGAGATCAGGGATCTGCCCGAAACTCACTATCTGACGGGATCGCACGAGAATTCAGAGACATCGGGCACAAGCGGAATGCGCGAGCGCTTCGAAGGCGCAGGCATGCCCCCCGGAACACCCGCAAGCTATCGGGCTTTGTAGACGTATTTATCTCCGCAGTTACAGCCATCCCCAGGTCCTATGTTTCTAACTATCTGCCCGGGATCGTAATATCTGGTTTCGGCGACCTATACTTCGTAGCGATATTCCAGGTGGGATGATACGCTCGAGCTTCTGACAGCAAGCTGAGGAGACAGACCAGAGGAAATCTAACACAAACCTGACATTCACAAAGACTTTGTTCCTACAAGCGTAGCATACCTCGATAACGAAAGCTACGATGAAGGATTGGACGCACAGTGCGATTAGAGGTTGGAGTTTCAAGAAACTGCTCAAGTCGAACCTATCCCTGATCGTGTCGAACGACACGTACTTGCCTGCGGGTTTGCTACCAATCAGCTCCAAAAGTGCGTCCACAACAACAGTAGAGAATGGCCCGCTTGATTTTTTCGTCTTCATCTCTGTGTTTCGATACTTCAGATATGTTTTCGACTCCAAGATGTCCATTCTCGAAGCCGAAACTATGCCGTGTTGAATTGTCCGATCGATACTTCTGCAAAGCTGGACTGCGACCAGAGGGAGCGCTCGAGTTCGGTCTCGATTCAAACGTGGGATCGATTTCAATATGAATGTATTCCGAATCTTCAGCTGACTTTTGGTAGATCGGAACTTTTGTATAGGATTTTTGACGTCGCATCGCATCGAAATCGGGAGGTCGCAAACGGCTGATACGGCAAGATAACGATCAACAGTCTCGTGGTCCCAACAGAATGAGTTCCTTTGACACCGGGTCACAGGTAAGTTGTCGGGCATCTGGGCCGTCGGATCCAAGAAGGATGACATCACGATGTTCGAGTAGAGCTTACCGATGAGGAAAATGAATGCAAGCGCCACGCAACCAATCAAAGTAGCGGAGTAACTTATCGGAGAGTGTTTCAGTTCTCGAACGGTAATTGCGCTCAGCGAAATCTCGCATGAGAAGGTCAGGACCGACTTCCGCACAATCACGGACCAAGCGACGCTCAGAAGTACGACTGCCGCGAGAAGCAAACACCAGACTTCATCCTCGAAAGGCTCCACGAGTGCCATGACGTCAACTGAAGCCAAGGGTATGAAGGAATAACAATCGCCAGTTGAGTCCCGCAAGGTGAGGGAGGATCTGCGGTAGAATTCAGAATCCTCGCTCTTAGGCGTGGGGAGCCCGACGTTGTAGTCGCAGATCGTTCGGCTGGTGTTGCATCTGATTTGGACATAATATCCGGAGAAACTGAAGGCCGGGAAACTCACGGTCTTTTCGCCGATGACTTCGAGATGGCACGCGGTTGGCATCAGCTCACACGCGCTCATAGGCTTCGTCATGAACTCCGAGAAGAGATTGTCACGGTTTTCAACGCAGTTGGCGCGCCACAGTCTTTTTCCCAACCAAATGATTGTGGAGAGCCTGAACATTTCCACGGGAATGATCTTCCTATTCCTCGATGCAAGTTGCGCATTCGTCATAGTCAACACCAGGAACATGAACTTATGACGGATATTTTGGGTGAAATCTGCTCTGAAGAAACCGGGGAATTCGGAACGTTTAGCTTCTGATAGGATCACGATGATTCTCTGAGGCACGGCGAGCGCTTGCCAGAGTTCAAAATGCGTCATTCTGGCTATGCCCAGATGTGGGGGATTGATGCGCAGCGAAAGAAGAGAAGCATCCGTCCGGAAGCCTCCCCGCGTCAGGATGTTCCGATGTCTAAAAACACGATCGATGTGGGTTGTAGACCTTGGTCTTTTATGATTCCTTCCGTTGAAACCACGACGTCCATCGGATCAGCTTCTTCGAATTGTTCTGACGTATCCTGCAATGAGCCCGACGTCGGAAAGTGGCTCCATTGGAGGAACACGAGAACAGTGGTGTAGAGCTCTTTCATTGCGCTCTCGGCTCGAAGGCACTAGAATAGGGAAACTACCGGTGTCGAGAGGTGAGATGCGAGCGAATGCCACCTTGCGAATGCATCTCTGAAAAACATTTTTATGTTGATCAGCGTTAGTCTGTTCAAAGATGGCCGCGACAGATCTGTCATGTTTCGCAGGTTAAGACGGCAGGTACTCAGCCTCTACGTGCGTGTACTCTTAAAAATGAGTTTCGATCGTCATAGATTCGAGTTGGAGCTGTATCAAAATGAGAATCGGGTAAGGGTAGAAGTAGCCCTCGCTTCCGAGAATGTTAAGGCTTCAAGGGAACTTTTGCACGACTTCACGAGAATTCCTCAGAATCTTGTTTGACATACTTCTCTGGCCAAATGATGCAAAATCACCCCAAACTCGCGCGTTCGCAGGGATTGCGAGTGCCCGAATTATGACGAAAGTGTATCTCTGCACTCGTCATTGATGATCTCATCCCGAGGTCCCTATCTCGAGGAAATAGCTGCTCATAATCCGAAGGTCAGATCCTTCACCTGGTCATGCTCTGGCCTACCAATCATGAATCGTCGAGTTTCCGAAGATGCGCTTCCCGCGCTGCCTGAAACTGTGAGCATTCCCGACTTGGTTTCCGAAAAGCCAAAACTCCTCCAGATGAAGTGCCACTGAAGATCGTCATTCATTCTATTCTGCTTCAATCATCGTGTGTCTGAACCGAGGACACAGTCCGGCAGCACCGCATGACGAAGTCGATCAAATTGACGTAGTTCCTTCCGCCGAAGCATATGGAGTCGTGACCTACAGTCGACATCTGTCAAGCTCTCAGACCTGGATGGCATCCTCACGCAAAAAAGCTTCACAACAAAGGCTCCTTCCCCTTCCCTGCGAATCCCCCACGATGAGCTTTCAACATATCCCGACGTCAGAGGTGACAGCCGATATCTTCACTGAGAACCGGGAAAGGCACGGGTTGTAGCGAGAGACAGCCAAGTAGATCATGAGCATCGGGGGGTGTTGGAGAGTGCGCATGATCAGACGGCTTCGTTTTTCGATGTATTAATCTGAGTTGGAGCAATCCAAGAATAAATTCAATTCAGCAACGGCTCGCTTCCACATCAGTCGTCTCGTGTTTTCTGTCCAGTCCGCAGTTCAGTTAAACTAAGGTCCACAATAACATCAAGATTGTCGATCTTATACTCAGAGCCGCGAGCGAGGCATCAGCGGATTCCCCCATTTGGGAAAATGGTAGTTTAGAGTGAATGAATTATAGTAAAAACGGTAGTTTACTCATTTTCCGATGAACTTTCCTTTAGCCAGCATCGCGATGGTTAGAACGATGAAGGCAAGCGTGCGCCGAAATTCCAGCCACTCGGGGATAGATTGTGGGACGACACATGTAGCGCCTCTGCGCTGCCATCCGCACAGATGATCAGAGTTTTCCGAGTTCGCAGGAACGAGTATCTGCTCGCTCAAACGATGCGCCATCTCGCTTCACATCATTCCTACCAAGTTTCCCGATTCTCAGATCCGCGGCACGGCGTCGAAACTTTTCTCGCCTCAAAACGCAGCATTTAGCCTAAGAAAGCATCGAGCAGTACTTTTTGAAAATATTAGTTCCAAACCTATCCCATCATCGTGACGATGACTATAAGGCTTGCAGTTCTCGACCGCGCGGCCGAATCACGGATCTCTACTTTTCTGACCCCTGTCGGTGCAAGAAGAGACGAAATATTCCGTTCAAATCAGGGAATCGGATTTTCTTTCATATTCGGAGAATATATCAAGCGCAATCACGAAAACAGACAATTTCGAAAGTAATTCATGCCGTGCGTACCTCTGTCGATGCAATTTCAACATCGCTGGGAATCACCATTCGGAATCTTTGCGTATCGGGGGAGAGCTTTTCAGTTCCTACCAGTGATTTCGCTTGGGCATTGCAAAAACTCCGGCGACAGTTCTCGACAACACTGGAATGGTGATCAGCTCCTCCGCGCGGAATAACCCTCCTTGTGAATCTGACTAGACTCGACTGGGTGTAAGTGATCCATTTTGGGGAGTAGCCATAGGTACGGGTGCATGCCGACCACGGGTGACGTTTTACTCCCTACTCGTCAAATTTTCATTGTTTCAGCCTTCAGGGTCTTGTGCTTGCTTGCTTCCCCTTTGTTATTGGAGTCGATATGAGCACGGGATGATGAAGTCAATTCTGTACTCCTCCGCGTCATCAACCTGGAGTCGGCGCTTTCTTGTATGCGAGTTCGTTTTCCCCGAGCTTTCTCGACACTGATCAGTTAATGTTCTGCGTTCCCGGCCTAACATCAACATGATATCATAACTGAGTTCTCCTTTCCATCTGGGGATTTCCCCAGCCCTACCGTTACATATCAGATGTAGATATCACCCCTCGACTAGAATTCTCCCCCGACGCGGAGCCACCAGTGCCCGAAACGATCGAGTGCCTTCTCCGGGTCTTTGACAAACACTCGAGGCTTCCTCGAAGTTGAGTAAAGAGAGCGCGAAGTTTTTCGGTCACGATCACTGAAATGTGCCATCTCGCGGGTGAAAAGTAGGTAATCAGTTCTTGTAACTTGGAGCGATTTGAAGCTTTCAATTTCTCAAGAAGCGCAGCGATAGAAGAGATTGCTGCGAACAGCAAGAAGACTGGCACGACCGCAACAAAACCATCCCAGTCGAGAGTTCCTCCAGAGTACTCTCTGACCAGGAGACCATTTTCAGAAACGTAGTCTTCCCCGAAACGTCTATCAAAACTCCCAAACACGAGTCTCGAAGCAATGCTCGAGATGGCGAAGGGCCCGCTCCGACGGAACTTTCCCATGTTTATCAAATTGTGCTCCCGAACTCGAATAAAAGCGGTATTCTGGTTCAAGGATCTAACCATGAGACGGGGAGAGTCCGTTCTTCTCAGGAAACTCAAAGGATAATGGCCGTCGAAGTCCAGGAACGAGCCATCAGCTTCCTGCCAGGTCATTGGTGGCACCCCGTCAAACCATTCCGTTGTGAGATTCACTCGATATCGAATCTTCCGCAAAGGTATCCCAGCCTGTCCTAGCTGAGCATCGTCCAAGCCACATACGGCTCTCTGGCCTCCAATTGCGTAGCGCGCGGTGAGTCGTGTCGGACAGCTGAGCTCCAACAAGCAACGAAAGAAACCGCGCACCGGAGCTGGTTCAGTAGGATTTAGAAACTGGGAAGTGACGTCGTTGTTGAAATATTTACTGAGGAAGAAGTTCATGATCAAAGGTAATGAAGCCAAGAGAAAAACTGAACGGCCGTCCCTTCCGCGTCGCATCGGACTTCCGTTAACAAAGTTCAGAATGAGCCTAAGAGCTGATTTAGACGCAGACAAGCGCTCTGCGTATCGGAAGAGAGCACTCAGTAGAGCGATGCTGAGCAGGAACATGCTCCAGACCGCAGGGGAGAATGTTTCCAGGAAAGTGAGCACGCTCCTGGGCTTGATGATCACACCGGTGTAACAAGGCAAAGAATCGCTGGAATGAAGCATGTTGTTCGCTGCGGTATGATGAAAATGCAGATTCGCAACTTTTGGAAAACGGGTAACCATCGGAAAAATGGGAATCCGGAAATCGAGTAACGAAATGTTGAATCGAAAATGGAGGCGTATGTTGACATTGAATATTTGCTCGTAGAAGATTGAGAAAACGGGAGGGTACACAATTTTCTCTAGCTTGAAAGGCACTGCCTGTGGCTTGTAACATTCTCGTGCGTTTCGGAACAGCTTGTTTTCTTGCCACGTCATGACTGTGTTCCTTCGATTGCAGAAGAATGACCCTCCTCGAGGCCCCCACTGAACGATTGGGACTCCATGGATGGAGATCTGGGGAACCAGCAGCGGGGACGCGATCCCGAGGTACAAGAAATGAACGATGGTTTTATGACGGATGTTCTGACATAGGTCGATAACATCATCCGGACTCCGTCCGGCGAAGGTTTCTGCGCTTGATACAATTGCTATGGCGAGAGGCGCAGCGAGAGCGTTCAGGAACATTGGCTTCACGGAGTTCAACAGACGTTTCGATCGTATGTCGCTTGGCTCGATCCCCTCCCCTGTCGAATTCTGGAACAGAGCTTCCGCGAGCAGAAGACTTGCTTCAGTATTGAAGGGTTCCGCTGAAAGCTTTCCACTGATATCAACGATCAGAAGTCCGGCGACGTCAGTTTTGCTGAACTTGGCGATCTTTTCAATTTCTCCAACCAAGGTGCCTCGATTCCCCCAGAATGTGATAGTCTCTGCGACCTCCGGAAATATCAGCGCGCCTAACCAGAAGAATTGCCATAAGCGTCGACCTCCACTTGAGCATCTGAATCGGAGATTCGCGAGGATCCCCTGATACTGTTCGAGACACATCGAGCCGTCGAGTCGCGCTTCGCTGATGAGTTGAGAGTGAAATCCAGAAAGAAAACGGATGGAGCGCTGAACCGCCTGACGTCTCGAGTCCCGAATCACAATCCACGATGGTGACTCCTGTAACATGAAACAAAGACCGGGAATTCCCTCAATCTAGAGCATGCTCCACAGCCAACGGCAGCTATGAGCCGACATCAGGAGCACTCGACATTATATTATTCAGTGCAGTTATATATTCAGTGGAGATCGAAAGCAGCACAGGTCGATTCCTGCGCAGCGTTGGTTGCCGCGCAGTTGAATTCAGCGCAGGGGATATCAGCGCAACGGATCTCGGCGATTCGCTGGTCTGACAGGCGGGGAACCATTCAAACGTCCTGTTCCGAGATTTTGAATAGATTCAAATAGCTATATCAAGTAGGATCGTAGGTGCCGATCCTGGCCATGCCTGGTTCACGAGGAGAAGTCGATCACAAGGAGTTACTGTGTTGATACAAGACATCATCGAATCCCGATTTAATAAAGATGTGTAGCTATATTTTCTCAGTCTGGGGGTTTCCTCCTGTCTACGCAAGGTAATAGCTGGAATCATTTCATTGATTTGATCAAAGTTCTATTTTCCATCCAACTCAGGATTCGATCCAACGTTCATTGCAAGTCTCAGTGATCCATCAGAGCTCGAACTCTTAGTATTTCATGTTGCGCACGACCTTTGTAAGGTTTTCCAATCGAGTTACGAAGAATCGATGAGGAACCCTTTCCCTCGATCCCCAACGTTGCTCTAGGGATAGTGTGCAGTTGAAGAAATCCTATGAAGACCTCGATGATTGAGCGCTGAAGCCGACGACGAAGTTAGCAGATAAGTGGAAGCCAAATCGAGTTGGGGCCCGGTTGACTGAACTTACAGTCTAGCAGTTTCTGAACTCACTGAATCAAGGACTTGCTTCCGTGAATTCTCATCCGTCGGGTGAATTCTCGGAATATAATGCGCTGATATCACCCAGGCTCCTCTTCAAGCCTTCGTAGCTTCCGGGCATGCTCATCAAGAGCCTCGGGAAACGCTGAGTTCAATCCCGCTCAGTTCTCCTGCGCCGAATTCAGCTGCGGCGAAATATGTTGCGCTGACATAAGCCTCGCGCTGAAATCGACTCCCACCCCTGATCACCTTGTATACCTCCAATGAAAGCGCCCGTTTGTCCGACAGGCGCCAGAGCGAACGCCGGGCGTGCTCCTATCGAGCTAACCATAAGAACTTTCCAGAAAGTGAAGAATATCAAGTCACCAATACTGATCATGCGTTGCTGTCACCGGAGACAACTATGATGAGGCCCATGGCACCGCCAATTATCGTATAAACAAGCGTTCCATCCACTCACGCTAAGACGTTCGCGAAACGAATCAATTCAAAGCTATACGACGCACAGTGGGCCAAAACGCGAAAATAGGTGGAAAAAATTCATGTCGCCGATTTCGATCGCGTATGGCGCAAAATGTCGGGCGATGGCTCATATGTCGGGGAAGACCCCGGATCGTGGCGTCGATCTTAGACGATTTCGTTTCCCGAATAAACATTCGAAAGAGGCTGTTGTGATCACACTGATTACCACCAATGAGTGAAAATGTGTCAGTCCTTCCATATTAAATAGCTTTCCAAGGCAGAAAAAGTGATTGTGGTCTTTTCTGGGCGTGTGGAGTGAGCCCGAGATTTCGCTCGAAATTGACGAATTTCACGGGAGTGGAAAAGTAGTCTCGGCGCCTCTCGCCCTGTTGAAACTTCGCTGAGAGGTGGTCCCTGGTCTCTTCTAACCTCCCCATTTCGCTCACCTTGCGCTTCGTTGCGCCGACTGAGATATGAGGCTTTTTCGAGGGTGAACAATCAGCCTGCCGCGACGAGACTTTTTCGAGATCTGGGTCGCGGCGGACCACGGCAGGGATCTCGAAAATCTCTCACGATGCGTTCTTGAGTTAGAGGCTATAGATATGAGCTCTGTCTCGAATTGTACCGAATTCAGAGCCGCTCTGAGCCGACCATCGGCGGAAATCCGGAAGAGGTATGAGAAGAACTTCCGCAAGCTCGACAAATTTCTAGACAAAAGCCGCGAGTGGCTGGATGAAAAACCTTTCATGTTTGTGGCTGAGACGACAAGAGAAGTGAAGAAGATATCTAATCGTGGTCGACCGGAGGAGAGTTGTCAAGGATCCAGCGAAAAATCCAAGAGACAAAAGGTTGCACCACTTCTCGCGTACGAGCCTGGAAAACTCTTGTATGCATCGCACCTCTCCCTCCATGCTTCCGGCGCCAGACTCAAGTCTAGAACAGTCAGAGACATTCATCACAGACTCTCGTCATCATTGTCCATCGCTTCTGACAGTCAATGTAGCTATCATCTTGCTGCATGGTATTCTCATTCCCTTCGGAAACCTCCGGAAGCACTCAAAACTATATTCGTTCTCGCTAGAATCCCCTCAAGCGGTTCAGGAATACTTAGGAACAAACGCCCCAGCTTCCTTGTTTCAGTACCTCGGGTGTGCAGCGATAAAATATTTGTTTCCACCTAATTTCGCGTTTTAGCCCACTGTGCGACGGCTCAATTTTGAAAAGATCCGACCATTCTCAAGCTGCTGCCCACTGGTTACCTTTTTGACGGCTGCAAGCTTTGCAGTTCAACTCACCTGGTTCCGCTGTACGGAATAGTTCCGCCGACCCTGCTTGTCCGACACCCCCTCTATCTTCCGACACTAGAAACCTGCTGACAATGGCTGAAGATCGGGCTCCAGGTTCAACTGCACGTCGCGCCTTTTGATGACACGGTGGGCTGAACCCCGTTGTATTCCGTGTATTTTATAACACGAGTCCATTCCGTCACCTCTGAGATCCATAGGTTCTTCCTTGAGGCTGCTCGCAGATAGTGTTGGCTCAATTATTAACTGAATGTTGAGGCCTCAAAGAACTGAATGGTCTAGTTAGCAACATCACGAGGAGAATGCTGGCGTTTCATCGTCCCCCGTACGCCTCTGAGAGGTAGGGATGGACGCAAAGTACGCAAAGTGGTTCTCGTTCCTCTGTTTCTTTGCCTTCCGACACCCAATAAGGATAAAACTCTGTTGAAATGAGCGTTGACAGATCTCGGGATATCTGCCTGCTGAACTCTCGAGCTTAGTCTCGAGTCTGGATCGATGGAGCTTTCTACTCAATTGAGCTCTAAGAGGGAAAACTCCAGCTGACATTTGAAAACTCTATAGTCGGAGTTCCGATGAACGAGAGCTAGCTTGAAATTTCACCTGAAGCCTCGACCAATCCATCACGCACTCCTTGCGTTGCCTTGAAGCAAAACATCCACGAGTTTCTCTATTTCACATTGAACCCTATGCTCGGATAGTTGTTGTTCGTTTGTTGTTCCCTGGACAGGGAAAATTCCGTCGCAGCGGAACACAAACGAATAATCTCCAGGAATTGCGTCGAACCAGCTGAGCGGAACAATCGGAGGGTCTCCGGAAGGGTGACGCGTCCGAACCACGAAGCATCCACACACGAAATAACCACTGAGATGCGACGGCTCAGATCATAATCCAGGTCCCGGATCAAAATTCAAGGAAAATTGATCACTGCGAAGCGGGGAAGGACTTTTTGATCAGAATTGAGTTGTGATACTCCTGCTTCTCGAGAAATGCAAGTCTTTGAATCACCTATGGAGCCGCGAAGTCCCTTTGCTTCGAGCCGGCATTGAGCGGGCACCGGCACCGTCGGGGCAAGGGCTCCCCGACGGATTGCTCAGCGCCGTCAAGTATTCCTCATGAAGAAACGAGATTTCACACAATCGTCCATCGACTCGAGCCAAGAACCCATGACTCAAATTGTAACTTTGTCGAACTTATACTCACAGCCGCGACCGAAGCATCAGCGGATATCCCCATTTGGAAAACGGTAATTCTAGTGAATAAATTATAGTGAAAACACTAGTAGACTCATTCTTTGATGAACTTTTCTCTCGCCAGCATTGCGATGGTGATGGAACGATGAGGGGGAGCGTGCGCCAGAATTCCAGCCGCACTGGCATGGATTGTAGGACAACACATGTAGCGCCTCACCACTGCCACCCGCACATGATCAGAGGTTTCCTAGTCCGCAGGACAAGTATCTGTTCGTTCACGCGATGTGCAATTTCGCTTCACATAATTTCTCCGAAGTTTCCCAGTTCCCACATCCGCAGCACGGCGTCGAAACTTTTCTTGCCCCAGAGCGAAGGGAGCATACAGCCGAAGGAAGCATCCGGCAGAACTTTTTTGAAAATATTGGTTCGATATCCCATCATCGTGACAATGACTGTGAGGCTTGCAGTTCTCAACCGCTCGGCCAAATCGCGGATCTCTACTTCCCTGAATCTTTGGCGGGGTACGTCTTACCGGGCGCTAGCCATTGATTTTTGCCGGAAGTCACAGTGACGGAAGTCCATCAATACTCAGTCGAGTGAAAAGCTAAGATTTTTGCTTCCGACCCAAACGGACTCCAGCTTCCCAACTGTGTTTCGTACTTTACAGTCAAACTACTGATTTCTCATTCTTCCTACAGTAATTCCGAGCGAACGCGCTCCATTCTCTTCTATGGAAGACTCGGACAAAATCCCGCGTTTTGAAATTGTCTCGTATTCCTGACTTCTCTCGATTCAGTATGGATGGAAAAACAACAGAAATGGCACAAAAAGCCACCAAGAGGAAGAGGCTTCATGATCTACGACGAAGGCATGTATTCTCTTCACCAGCAACCCGAATACATACACCATTCCGAGCTCTGACTCGCCGTTTGCATCCGAGACTGATTCATACCATTGCATCAACCAGCGACCACAAACGTGCTCCACGCCCTACGCCGGGCCCACGAACTTTGGATACATTCCGCGACGTATCTTACGTCTGAAAGTCTACGGTCTCTGACCGAAACGGCCCCAGTGTTTTTTTGACCCGTGTCGGTGCAAGCAGAGAACGAAAGTTCCGTTCGAAAATCTGAAAATCGGATTATTTTGTGTATTCGGAGAATATATCAACGGCGACCACAAAACAGACAATTTCGAAATCAATTTATATCGTGCGCACCCCTGTCGATGCAATTTAATCGCTCGCGGTATCTGGAAATCACCATTCGGAATCGTTGCGTATATTCGCCACGGGGGCGAGTTTTCCAACTCTTGCCAGTGACTTCGCGTGAGCATTGGATCAACTCAGGCGACTGCTCCAGTCAACACTGGATTGGTGAGCAGCTTCTCCGCGCGGCATCACCCTCCTCTTCTCACCGCATTCAAGTCCTGCGCAATGCCTTGAATTTGTGACCTCAGCATGCGCTGTTTCTCCAACAAGAGACCCGAGTTCTATCAAAACTTATACAGTTAGCTGCTCATTCCTCGGCTGCTCCACTGTGCGCCGATCTAGTCAGCCTCGTACAATGGTGATATTAACCTTCTTGAATCCATGGGAAAGAATTTCATAAGCCGAATAGCCACTCGATGTGACGTACCTCGGCACTCAATTCATATTCCCGTTTTTTCTGAACTTCACTCTCAGGCCGATCTCAGAGCCCGACGACGTATCATGAAGACTGATGCCCTTAACACATTCTTCGATGTCACCGCAGATAACTTGCGATCCGCAATCCGACTACACCTCAAGTGCCTTCCCCTCAACCATACTGTACATAAGCTCTTCACGTGGCGAGTTGCCCGACGGCCTGAATTGTACAAACCTTTATTCAAATAACCGAATAAACCGATATGAAACTGAAACTGGGGACGAACGAGAGGGGCGGGAAGCTTATCTCATCGATCGAAATTGTGAACCTGACTAGATTCGATTGCGTGTGTGTTCCATTCCAGGGAGTAGCCATGTGGAGCAGCAGGTCGAGTGGGCTGAGACTGAGACACTACCAACAACTGGTACATAGGTATACATAGGGACGGGTGTACGCCGACCACGGATGACTTTTTCCTCCCTACTCGTCGAATTTTCATTGTCTGCTTCGCCTTTATTCAGCCCTCAGGGTCTCGTGCTTGCTTCCGCATGAAGAAAAGACGGGAGTGCGTTCGAGAGTGGGACAGGCGTGTCGGACACGCCTTCTCCACTATCCGGGAATCGAATCGAAAGGACACTGAAAGCGTCAGCGCGAGTGGCCATGTCCATCCATCGCCTCGGACTCTGTCAATGATCCAAGTGGAATGCCCTATGAGAGATCCCTTTCGGTATATTCTGAGCTTGTTTTCCTCGGATGTTCGCTCAGCGAAAATATTTAGAGGCTTGTTAACCTTCAACGGACTCGAGATATCAGTCTCTCCATCTCGTGGGTCATGAATCGTGAACCCTTAGTATGGATCGATGGAGCTTTCTGCTGAATTGAGCTTTCTCATGAGGGATCCCGGTGACGCGGCGGAATCACGTTCGAGCTAGAGTTCCTCCCATCGAACGCAGATGGGATGGATGCGGGACTGCGCGGTCATTTTATTCGGAGTCAAAATGAGCAGGGGCTAATGAAGTCCATTCTGCACTACTTCACGATCAACCTGGAGTCGGAGTCTACACGTATGCGAGTTCGTTTTCCCCGAGCTTCCTCGACTCGGATCAGTTAATCTTCTGCGTTCGCGGACTAACAACAACATGCTATGATAACTTAGTTCTCCTTTCCATCTCGGTATTCTCCCAACCTTACTGTCAGATATCAGATGCGGAGATCACCTCTCGACTCGAACTCTCCCCCAACGAAGAGCCGCTCGCGCCTGGTGCGATCGAGCGCAGTCTCCGGGCTTTTGAGAAACAGGGTAGGCTTCTACGGAGTTGGGAACGGAGATTGGGGAGTTTCTCAATCATGGTCACCAAATTGTGCCATATCAATGGTAAAAAGTTGGGGATCCGTTCCGGAGGCTGCTGGCGATTTGGAGCTTTCAATTTCTCGAGAAGCGCAGCGATAGAAGAGACTGCTGCAAATGACAAGAAGACTGGCACGATCGCAACGAAACCATCCCAGTCGAGGGTCCCTCCAGGGAACTCTCTGAGCAGGATGCCGTTTACAAGAACCTGGTCTTTCTCCACAAGTCTTTCGTATTGTTTAGGCCCGAGTCTCGAGGCAATGCTAGAGAGGGAGGAAGACCCGGCTCGACGGAACTTTCCCATGTTTATCAGTTTGTGCTCCTGGACACGAATGAAATCGGTATTCTGGTTCAAGGATCTTACCATGAGGCGGGGATAGTCCGTCCTCCTCCAAAAGCTTACAGGATAATGGCCGTCGCAGTCCAGGAAAGAGCCATCGGCATCGTGCCAGCTCATCGGTGGCACCCCGTTGAACCATTCCGTTGTTATATCGCCTCGATATCGAATTTTCCGCAAAGGCATTCCAGCCTGTCCTAGCTGAGCACTGTTCAAGCCACATATAGCTCTTAGGTTTACAACTGCGAACCGCGGGGCGAGTCGTGTCGGACAGTTGAGATCCAACAGGCAACGAAAGGAACCTTGCACTGCGACTGGTTCAGTGGGATCTAGAAACTGGGATGTGACGTCGTTGTTGAAATATTTACTAAGGAAAAAGTTCATGATTAGAGGTAATGAAGCCAAGAGAAAAACTCCACGCCCGTCCCTCCCGCGTCGCATCGGACTCCCGTTCAAAAAGTTCAGAATGAGCCCAAGAGCTAACTTCGACGCAGGCACGCGCTCCGCGTATCTCAGAAGAAAACTCAGTAGAGCGATGCTGAGCAGGAACATGCTCCAGACCGCAAGAGAGAAAGTTTCCAGGAAAGTGAGCACGCTCCTGGGCTTCATGATCACACCAGTGTGACAATTCGAGTGATCGCTGGAATGAAGCATGTTGTTGGCTGCGGCATGATGATAATGCAGATTCGCAACTTTTGAAAAACGTGTAACCATCGGTAAAATTGGAATCCGGAAATCAAGTAATGAAGTGTTGAATCGAAAATGAAGGCGAACGTTGACATTGAAAAGTTGGTTGAAGAAGATCGAGGAAACGGGAGGGTACACGATTTTCTCCAGCTTGGAAGGCACTGCATGTGGCTTGTAACATTCTCGTGCGTTTCCGAACAGCTTGGTTTCTTGCCACGTCATGAGTGTGTTCCTTCGATTGCAGAAGAATTGCCCTCCTCGAGGCCCCCACCGAACGATCGGGAAACCATGCATGGAGATCAGGGGAATCAGCGGGGACGCGATTTCGAGGTACAAGAAATGAAGTATGGTTTTATGACGAATGTTCTGGCATAGGTCGATTATATCAGTCGAGCTCCGTCCAGCGTAGGTATCTGCGTTTGATACGATTGCTATGGCCAGAGGCGCAGCGAGAGCGTTCAAGAACAATGGCTTCACAGAGTTCAACAGACTTTTTGATCGAAAGTCCCTGGGCTCGATCCCCTCTGCTGTCGAGTTCTGAAACACACTTTCCGCGAGCAGGAGACTTGCTTCGGTGGTGAAAGGTTCCGCCGAAAGCGTTCCAGTGATATCAACGATCAGAAGTTTAGCGACGTCAGTTTTGCTGAACTTGGCGATTTTTTCAATTTCCCCAACGAATGTGCCTTGATTCTCCCAGAATCCAATAGTCTCCGCAATCTCCGGCAATATGAGCGCTCCTAACCAGAAGACTTGCCATAAGCGTCGACGCTGTTCAGACCATCTGAATCGAAGATTCGCGAGAATTCCCTGATACTCTTCGAGACACATTGAGCCGTTGAGTCGCGATGGGCGGATGAGTTGAGAGTAGAATCCAAGATAAAAAGTCGAATGGAGCGTTCAATTACCGGATGTGTCCAGTCCGGATTCAGAATTCAGTACGCTGACTCCTGAAACATGGAACAAACACCGTGAATTTCCCAAATACAGAGCATGCTACATAGCATACAGCTTCTATGAGCCGGCATCAGGAGGACTCGGCGTGTTGGCGGCCATGCTCTGATAGCCTTATATTCCTAGAATGCAGGCGCACGTTTATCCAGCAGGCATCAGAGCCAGCGCTTGCGTGGGCATGCTCCCATCGAGCGGACCATTGCAGCTTCTTGGAAAGGTAAGAGTATCAAGTCACCATAATTGATCATGCGTTGCTTTTGCCAGTGATAGTGATGATGAGGCTCATAGCACCGCCAACCGCCAATCACCGTAAAAATTTCGCCGTGCTAGTACATTCGGCACTAGCGATGAGCTTTGCGGGAAAACGTCTCCGGGGTAGGGGTCGTTGTTGAGTTCGATGTCCAGGAGGAATGGAACCAAGGCTCATGCCTCTGCTCAGTGGTATGAGCACTCGCGTGTTATACATGGGCCAATAGGGTATATTGAAACGACAGCGTTCTTCGCCTCTCTTCGTACAGCTGAATGTGTGCTCGTGGGGTTGATTTTCAATCATGACCGGATTCTTCAAATATCGAGCACAGGTGACCGGGTCTTCGGCTACCAAGCATGGTCGATTATAGCGATTGAGTCGCTCGAGAATTCGACTCGCTGGGATTATCCCCATGAGATTTGAACTTATCGTTCAGACGATATTGAACGCGGAGTGAATGAAGCTAACGCACTCCGTTCGCGCTCAAGGTCAGGGATGCCGTGGGCTTACCGAATTGACAATCATTGCGTAAAAATCCCGCTTCCAGGCTGCTCAATATTGCACGGAATTCGGGATGGTCTTGCTTTATTGGTGTCGATCAATCGTTCATTGAATTCGCGGTTCTCAATGATATCGCGAGTTATACTCTCTGTCGATCGCAGGCAACGATACATGTTCTAGAAACCGTCCCACACCCGAAACCAAAGAATTTTCATTGCCATGTAGAGCACGTGGTTTGGCGTTGCACCGCGGCGGTC
Organism: Neoseiulus californicus; assembly: GCA_028455905.1. Taxonomy (NCBI): domain Eukaryota; kingdom Metazoa; phylum Arthropoda; class Arachnida; order Mesostigmata; family Phytoseiidae; genus Neoseiulus; species Neoseiulus californicus. The sequence goes on from JAMQGS010000009.1 coordinate 433,632, forward strand.
TGTTCTTCGAATTTCCGACATACACATCGCGTAGAGCGTCGAGCGCGGGATTCCCGTCATTGAATCGTATTTCGCGACCGACGCCGTTATCTTCGGACGGACACGTCATTCAACACCATCGTCTGCTGCATAGAGCTAATCAGCTCAGAGACCGGGGCAACTTTCAAATTCAGAACCTCAAGACGCTCCTCAGATGACTCGTTTGAACTCACACTGAGCATTGAGTTTCCGAGGACGGACCAATCGATTGATCCATCGTAATGCTTGTAAAGCTGCTCTGCTGAGAACCGAAGCCAGACCTCCATGACAGACTTTCTGACAAGCCCACTGAGATGGGAGGATTTGTGAATAAATTTCATCTTTGGACAACTTTCACCCAAAATCGTTGCAGAGATGACGAAGTACAGCCATTCTGCTACCTTTATCTCGGGAAAGACGCTTCCCCGTCAAAACAAGCGTTCCATTCATTCACACTCGGGAGTTCCGCAGAACGAATGAATTTTAACGCTATAGGAGATACAATTTTGGGAGGATCCGACCATTCTAGGGCTGCTGCCACCTGGTTACCTTTTTAAGCTGCAACCTCTGCAGTTCAACTCACCTATGTAGGCTAGAGGGAGCTGTTCCATCGACCCAGCTTGTCCGTCCTCTCTTCTATGTTCCGGCACTAGGAATATACTGACGATTGACTTCGAGGCCTCAAAGAACCAGACAACCTAGACAGCAACACCACCGGGAGTATGTTGCCGTACATCGTCCGCCGTCCACCTTTGATAGTTACGAAGGGACACAAAGTACGTGGCTCTCGTTCCTCTGTTTTCTCTCCCTCTCGACAACCCATTAGGCCGGAGAACTTTAAAAATACGCTTTCACAGATCTCGAGATGACTGCCTGCTGATCACTCGAGCTCAGTTTCGAGCCTGAATCGATGGAGCTCTCCACTTGATTGAGCTCTTACGATTAGAGGGAAGACTCTAAGTGACACAAGAAGACCATATAGCCGGGGGCCCGATGGACGGGTGCTAGCTTGACGGTGTTATTACATTTTATCTGTAGACTTTGGCCAATCCATCACGCACTCCTTGCGTTGCCTGCGAAGAAACAGTTTCACGAGTTTTTCTAACTTACTTGAAACCTTGTCTCCGGATGGTTGCCGAGAAAGAGGGGGATTCCGAAGCCTGGCGCACGACTTGTTGAATCGTTCACGCCGGCTGGAGAAGTTTCCTTGAAATTCCATAGGTTCAGGTTTCAGGTGGCGTGAGGTACAGTCGAACCCACTTATAAGAGACACGGATAAAAGAGATCCTCGCCGATAAGAGACACTTTCCGATTTCCCGATTTTATCACCTTGGACATCAATGTTGGAGTACACTTCGTGAAAGAGACTCGCTCATAAGAGAAACCCGCATATGAGAGAGCGACTGGATTCGGATTTTCAAGTTCCTCAACGCCTAAAAGAGACTATTTTGTGGATTTTACTCGCAATTGAACCGGTTTGAAGCTTATTCCTCGGCGGAACGCTCACTTAGGAGGATCGATGCACGTTCGACGAGTTTTTTGATGCAGATCGCGGTGTCGAGTGCTTCGGGACGATGTCCGACTCCGAGATATGTCGCTCAGTTCAAATTGAAGAACCCGTTGAGAGCGATGCGTCTCCTCTCGGAGAGGGGACGCGTCCGGGCCACGAATCATCCGAACCGACAAAAGTGAATGGACCTCTGTTGCACCTCGGCCGTGTTTCACAGATTCCAAAAGTATTCATTCGGTTATTTTGAGACTTTGTGAGGTTGTGGGAACGCGTCAAAGAAGGTTCACGCTAGTTTTTCATAATTTTGTGCCTCATAAACCCATGGGGAGGAAGCGAATCTAACCCTGTTAGGGCGTTCCAAGTCTCGGTCCCGCGCAGTCATAGGAACCGAATGTGATAATTTCTTCGGTCGGAAAACTGGTAGTGGGTCATCGATTTTCCGTACAGTTTCCATAACACAGGAGCAGCGCGTCATACACGGCGCGGCGGCGGTGCCGCGGGAAAAACGAAGCGCGACGGGAGACCATGGTCGGGCGGAGACTACGCTGTCTATAAAGAGCTTCCAGAAAAGCGATGGGGAACGATTTGACTCGTTTAAAAGCTTGCATGTTCAGAGTGTCCAATAAGCTCCAATAGGCGACTTTCGTTACGTTCCGATAATTTTATTATTCTCGAAAGGTCTGCCACATAGTTTGGGGGTTACATATAATTTATCTCTGGGGTCATGGGAGCGAGCTTGTTGGATCGGCGTACCCGAAGAAAGGCAGATGTACAAATTAGCTGAGCAACTTGACTCACTTCGTGTATAGGATTTCGGTTAAGGATAACTGTTTCGGGTGGGGTTCTCCATTGTCGAGAAATTGTATTCAGGGAGCACTGTGTCACTACTCAATCCGCTTCTGTTCTTCGGGTCCGTGCCGTCGACGCATGATACATCAATCCCGAGACGCGATACTACCGACAGCTCTGAAGTCACACAGAGCGTGACTCCCCATGTCCTAGTTCGGATGCATGATTTTACGTAGCTTTCCCACGTAAGGTAATGTTGGGAGTCGTTTTTCCGTATGTTTACGACCCATAGACGCTGAAAAGAACCGCAAACTGGAAATCAAATCCGGTCGCAGAAGCTTGGCTTCCTGAGGCATGACGAACGCGAACCTACGAGCAGGTCTCGAATAATTTTTTCGTGTCTTGATATCGTGACGGAGGCTTCTGATTTGATCAACGAACGTGGCCTCCCAGCTCCTCTGAGTTTCACCTGTGAAGACTGTTCAAGAAATTCTAGATCAGTCTAAAGGCTCTGAGTTCAATGAGGGTGAAGATCTCATCGAGAATGCCCATGCTTGCGGAGAAGATTTCGGAAAATTCCACGCACCTGGAACTGTTCTGTTGGTCGTGAGGTTTTCCGGGCTCAGTTCGGGCAGCTCTGTGATCACCACACGGCCCGAGAAGAGTCCTGTGGTCGACATTTGTCTGCTGCTTATTCTCAGCGCTCCGTGGTGGGCGATGCATTGCACAGACTTGAGCAATAGGTCGGTCACCTGGAAACATCCGAGCAAAATTCCTAGAAGATAATCAGTGATCATTGAACCGTCACATCGGTGCTACTGTACTTCAGGCTCCATTGATTCAGTCAGCTTCGATTCACATTCAGCAAAAATACCAGTTTGGTAATACCAATTTGAGCGAACCTTGCAGAGCTCGTGCAAGAAAGGAGATTCTTCAGGGACTGATGAGCGACATTTCGAAAGCCAAGTGACAAGTGCTTTCGCGATGTATCCGTATAGCTGCATTAGGACCTCTCGGAACAATTTCCGGTCGTCTGCCGAATCCGCCGCCAGCGGCCAAACTCGGAGGATGTTTTCGATGATGGTTTTCGACCAGAGATAGTCGCGAGATACCTGTGAAAGTTCAGGAGAATAACGATCGGTCCTGAATTTGCGAATCAATTTCGAATCGTTCTAGGCCTCGTTGGTTTTTCGGGAGGAGTGTTTGACAGCGGTATCATAAGAAGTCGAAGATCCCTTAACAAGGCTTGGAACCGCAGATGTTCAAACCCCCGCTGATGCTCTGAAGATTCTTACACGTCGTAGAGCCGAACAGATCACGTCCGGCATGAACCTTGGCGCTACTTGCATAACGAACTGAAGTGATTCATAACCACTGTCCAAATCGCTCAAAATCGCGGTCCTCAGCTCCGGGAAGTTTTTGCTGAAACGCCACGACACAACTTTGAGTATGTATTCCTTGTCCATTGCAACACGCCATCGGCCGAGTTCACTGGAGGCGCACGAGTAGACTTTCTTCGCTTGCTGTAGCAAATGTTCTGTCGGAGGCACTGGCTGTGAAACGCTCATGGCGATTATGATCCCCAAGTTGGCGGTCGCTGCTCGTTCCAGAGCGGACATCCCCGCAAAGCTCGGCGTGGTGGTCATTTGCTCGGAATCTTTGTCGTTCGGCGATTTGGGAATGGTATGCACGATGAACAAGCGAAGTCCGGGAGAGTTTTCCGGACGGAGGTGGAACTTATGATCAGCTGGTGTTCAAGCGTGTGTTCCCTCTCGACCGTGTACGTGCATGTTGTGTTGATTCAAAATCAGCTCAACAGATGTTAAGAAACCGCCGAACCATGCACGATACATTCCGACTCAATTGCGCTCGTCGTCAGAATGGGGCATAAATCATACTCACGCTGTCGCGATTCGAGACATGGAGATACGAAGCTCCGCGCTCGTTAAATCAGAAACATGAAACATCTGAGGCTCATCCGTGTTCAAAAACTGGGGGGGGAAAGGAATACTAAATACTTCCCGGGACATGAGAATCTTGGGCATGGAAAGTGACCGTGTGTCATGACGGGTATACACGATTATTCAAGAACAACAGCAAGCTTCGTGTCTTCGAGTTTCACGTAGACGGTCTTCTCTCTGATTCGACGCTGGGTAGTCTTCGTTTGAGCGACATTCTGATTCTTCAATTCCTCCAACGAGATGCGAGCGACAATGCGGTTTACGAGTGTTGAGCCGAATACAAATCTACTCCATCCCATCACTTCGCATTCAAACGTGGATGCATACAACGGAATGCAGAGAGCTCGTCTTGGGATTGCTCTCATCATGCAGTGGAAATCACCGCCCTGCCTTCTCATTACTCGGGATCGCTGTATTACAATGTACTCAAAACGGCTCTCTTGGAATCGTGACACTTGCTGGTGGCTTGCCTTCGACCGACCCCGAAGTGTAGAAAATGCTGTGATGTTCCGCAGAGTGCGCGGTGACGCTGTATGAATCTGGACTTTCATTTTGGTGCTCCTGACTCGATTCAGAGTGAGGCGAATTCCCGCAGTTATATCCGTGATGCGCGTGATGCGGACGGCTCTGATTCAAAAGAACTGCTGTCGGATATTTTGGATGGGGATGGTTCTCCAACTGCCATCCGCTGTACCATTCAAATTCGACCGAATGCCTCATTCACCGGTTAAGCTGATCGAAGACATCGCCAAGCTTGGCAACGTCGCGGTGGAGCAGCTCCTGATCGTTGACGCCTCCAACATTCTCGCGAGGATGACCTTCAATTCACAAGCGTCCTTTTTGCTCGCAGAAACACAGTTCCATAAAATCTCGAGGGCGACAAGGGACTCTGCTCTTGACGCTGTGCGACCGTGGTTTCTGAACGCGTTGGCTGCACCTCTATCCATAGCGATAGTTTCGCCAGCCAGAACATTCCGTCAGCCCGATAATAATGTTGACCTCTATCAGAACATTCGACACAAATGCTTCGTCCATTTCTTGTACTACGCGGACAACGAGCCGCCGCACTACGAAAACTCCCTCCACGGAATACCCATAGTTCAGTGGAGGCCCGGGAAGCGGTCCACATTCCTATGTAACAGGAGGAACGGTGTTATTTCATGGTCAGACAAGAAACTTCAAGACCAAGCGAGTGCATGTTTCCATGCCATACCAATCTCATTCAGGCTGGAGGGGATCACTCCGATTCTTAAAGCTGCTACTTTCAGTGGGCAGATATTTGATGTCAACTTTCGACTACACTTCCGATTCAACGAGTCGTCGATTTCTTTCAAACTCCAACTCTGTCCGATAATTTCTCATCCCTCGGAATTCGTGAACGTTCATTTCCATCATACGGCCGTCAACAACATAGTTTTCGTGAAAGATTTTTCTAATTGCTATACCGGGGTCATCCTTAGAAAGAGAAGCCTTCTGGCCCTCTTAGAGACATTCTCCTCCTCGGTTTGGACCATGTTTCTACTCAGCGTTGTGTTCATGAGTCTCATCCTGAAACAAGTGAAACGAGTTCCGGTTACGAAGACCGTCACTCGAGTCATCCTCAACTTCCTGAACGCGACTCCCATGACACGAGACGGTAACCAACGATCTGTGTTTTTCATGTGTTTCCTAGCGCTCTTCATGAACTTCTTCCTCGGAAAGTTTTTCAACAATGACGTGACGTCGCGATTTCTAGATCTCACGGAGCCCCTAGACTTTGACGGTTTCATGACATGCCAATTCAGTGCAAACTGTCCGAGAAGGTTGGCTCTTCTGCTTGGGTTCTACAGCCGGAAAGCGGTGTGCGGTCTTAATGGCACGCAGCTGCTGAACGCCGGTATGCCTCTGAAAAAAGTTCGATATCGTGAATTTCGAAAGCTTGATTGGACGAATAAGATTTTGTACGGAGCTTCGGGGATCGCAGACAGCGCGTACCTGCAGCTGGATTTCCGACCCATCAATCTGCCTCATAGAAGGCTAGCACCCGCCGGTGCCTTGGTCAGATCTTTGACTCAGGAGAGCGATGAGTTCTCGAAGCTCCGAGAGCATGGTTTGTTCACAGTACGGAATGTTCACGGGGCACAATCTAGCTCATCCCTACTGTCGATCGCGGTGAAAGTACAGGATTCGTTCAACGAACCGAGACGGAAGATCCTTGATACGTTCCCAAGGTCTGAGTCTGGTGTCCTGCTAAGAGAATACCGTGGAGGGAACTTCGACCTGGAGGGTTTTGTAACGATCGTACCACTGTCAGTGTTTGCCACGGTCTGCTCTTTGATTCTCTTACGACTGGAGCGATCGAGACCAGTCGGTCAGCGGTTTGTCTCAAGGTTTTTCTGACTTTGATCGGGGGTTGATGGATTTACGAAGTCCGATGGATTCATACATCGGAGTTCTTGCCGGTCACATAGCGCGTCCCGGCGACTCCCCCGCCGCGCGGTGAAAAGCCTGCTGAATAGATGATCAGGAGTGACTTGTGACTTCCGATGTAGGAATAGCTCCGAGTACCCGTAATCGCCTAAAGTATCAACTTCCGGCGAGGCCGTTAGGATGCACGACGATTAAACGGGGGTTGCCGAAGCTCCAGAGAACTAGAGCCTTCGCTCGAGCTCATGACAAGTTTGGAACATTTGGTATCGACTGATGATATCGTGATTCCACGATGAATGCTGCCGGGATCGACCCGCCAAGAAGCCTGAAGACTTCAATCGTTTCTAAGATCGATTGTGCAACGGATCCGAAGTCAGCTCCCGTACACTGCGAAGCTCAACGGGGCATGGAGATTTAGTGACCACAAACATTATTGGGCTTCAAAGCATTCCCCGTGCCATGACGTGGTCGAGTGTCATCATCGGATTCTCCTCACACCGACGGATGTCACAACTCTCTTGAAGCCATTCAGTGCCGATGTCTGGCTACTGACCATCTCGACTGCGTTCTTGAAGGCAGCCCTTTTCTCAAAAACTCACAATCAGCCCGAACCGATCTCCGTCAAAGTTTCTGAGATTGCCCAAAGCTTCATAAACAATGGTGCGATCGGAGTGCGCTGCAGGAGATATTCGGTAATGAAAATTCGCCTGCGGCATTTCTTCGATGACTCTCTTCCTTTCTACGGTTTATTCTAACACTGTCATGTCTTTCCTCTTGGATGTCTCTAGTGGAGAAACCCCCGCTTTCATAGTACATTGCTCACCGGCATCAATATGCGACGCCATCTCCGAGACGAATGCTATAGATTCACCTAGACGGTTTCCAGTACTATTGCGGCCTCTCCGACCGATCCAAACTGACATGCAACCAAGCGTAGCGACGGAAATTGATTTTCAATGCGGATCGCAGCGAGACCCGCCATTTACAACGGTTCGTGAGCAGATTGGAACCCCCGGTGAGACGTAGCTCGCAAAATGAGCGTGCAGCCCCTGCTGCTTTCGACGCAGACGAGTGGGACTTTCGAAAAACTGCTTCAACATGGCTTCCTGAGTCCCTAAATTTCCCGCTTCAAATGCAAGCCGCTATCTAGTGCACTTTCCGTCTCAACGTATATGGTATTGAGAAATCGCCTGCGGGATAAGTATCGTAAGGAACGAAGGGGAACGGCGGCGTAGATGGCTTATGAGCACGAGAATTCATCGTTCGATAAGTCGAAATTCCTCGATTCGATCCCTTTGATTTGCTGTTGTGGATTCCTGTTTCTTCGTACAGCCGCGATTCAGTTCTTCTTGTTAAGGAAAATGGCTGTCGAACAACTGCGGCAATATCTCTCCTCGGTGATGGCCTCGAAGTTTGAAAACGCTGCCGAATCGATGTGTCGGATGGCACCGAAACTGAGGCGAGGATAACGATAAGCTTGCCTCGATTTGCTGCGATTGATGATCCTGCCAAGCGGATACGTGTCCCGGGATCTTTTTCATTCACAGGCGGGATCACCGCGTTCCTTTAGCTTTCCGCCCGGGCCGTCAACTAAGGCGATTGATCCTCCATTGGTGAGCTCCACGACGAGGCAATCTTATAGTGCTTCCGAACAGCTTCCGAACGCAACCAACCAGATGGCACAAGCGCTCTTCTTTGAGGCATCGGAGTTTTCTCAAATCTCAGGATTCTTCCAGGGATCCTCCTCTGTGGTGATTCAATACAAACATTGCCTGTAATCCCCAGGTCTACAGTGGCTGATGAGATTCTCTCTCGCTTGAAGTCGTCCCCAGATGTCTGTACACTGCTGGGATCAGTCACAGAACTCATCGATGGAATTTATTCAGATATCGCATCTTTGTCAATCTGATTTGTTGTGTGAGAAAGCGTTTCTAGCCTGTTGTAACGAAGATGTCAACAGCTTCAATGCCCGCTTCCTGGATAAGATTCCCGGCGCCTATGTTGACTACTAATCCATCGACACGACAGCTGAGCCTGACGATGTTGTGATTTACCCCACAGAATTCCTCAGCTCACGGAATCCTCCCGTAGTTCCTCCGCATCTGCCACGACTCAGAATTGGCTTCTCAGTAGCGCTGATGCGAAACATGCTGCCTCTGAAACTTTGCAACGGAACTTGGATACTCTTCCTCCTTCCTGTTGATCTTCAGAATAGTTGGGCGCGAACCCAGTAAGTTTGGCGACCCCTGTGCCGGACAGGGCCGGAGCCCTCGAGAGTTGGATCCCGCGCGTAGTCGCAGATTCCCAACACATGTACCCCGAAATCCCGCGTATAACTTAGAGACTCTGCAAACTGATCGTGGAATAGCATAATAGACTGACGAACTAACGTCTGGAAACCCAGTACGGGTAGGCTGGGCAGATCAACAGTTGAAGTGACATTTCCGCCTTGTTGGTGGGTCAGGCACCGGGCTTCAGCAGGAAGGAATGACTCTGTCTGAAGCCAACAATTCTCATATTTATTCTCAACTAATGGAGGGAATCTAGAACTTTCTGTCGTGGATGAACGGAAGCTTACCTCGGTACAAATTACAAAAACGAGTCTTATAGATCACCTGTCTATCAACAATGATCGTTTCGCGTTCGTGGGGACTCTTATCGAGGAGATGGTTCGCCGAATCCGCGGGCGGCAAGGCGTCGATCTGCTTCAGAATCTTCTATGAGTAGGAAAAGAGCTGTGACTGGGAAATCTCGTGCGCTGATATCGGGAACTATATTACTTCATGAGAGAGCGCCTCTACATTTGGACGAGGACTTGGCATTCTTGACCACAGGCCGTGGAGCGGGTTCCGATGAAACACATGAGTGAGCGAAACCTCTCCCGCTCTAGCCGGTCGGGATACGTTGATGATCGGAAAGTGTTCGTGACTTGGTAGGACTTTACCGCGTTCGACGCGCAGAATGGGTTACTCGCTGCTGTGAGTTCGTCGATGCCGAGAGAGGCCAGACGAATTGGCGAAGCTTTTACCGCATTCGGAGCATGAGTACGGCCTCTCACCAGTGTGAGTTCGTCGATGCTTGGATAGGCCAGACGAATCGGAGAAGCTTTTACCGCATTCGAGGCACGAGTACGGTCTCTGCCCGGTGTGAGTTCTTCGATGCCTAGTTAGGTCGGACGAACTGTTGAAACTTCTACCGCATTCGAAGCACGAGTACGGTTTCTCGCCGGTGTGAGTTCGCTTGTGTGCTGAGAGGTTGCTTGACTCGGTGAACGACTTCGGACACTCGTCGCAGCTGAAGGGCTTCTCGCCGGTGTGGACACGACGATGGTTGGAAAGTACCTGCGACCGATTGAAACTTGCACCGCATTCGGAGCACGAGAACGGCTTCTCACCGGTGTGAGTTCGTCGATGCTTAGTCAGGTCGGACGAATTGGTGAAACTTCTACCGCATTCGAAGCACGAGAACGGTTTCTCACCGGTGTGAGTTCGTCGATGTTTAGTCAGGTCGGACGAATTGCTGAAACTTTTACCGCATTCGAAGCACGTGAACGGTCTCTCGCGGGTGTGGCTTCGCTTATGTAGAGCGAGGTTGTCTGACCGGGTGAAAGACTTCGGGCACTCGTTGCAACTGAATGGCTTCTCGCCCGTGTGGATACGACGATGGTAAGAAAGTGTTGACGACCGGGTGAAACTTTCACCGCATTCGGAACACAAGTACGGTCTCTTGCCAGTGTGGGTTCTCTTGTGGACATTGAGGCTGCTCAACTTGGTGAAAGACTTTTGGCATTCGTCACAGCGGAAGGGCTTCTCGCCGGTGTGGATACGACGATTGTTAGAAAGTGTTTGCGACAGGGTGGAGCTTTTACCGCGTCCGAGGCTTGAGTGCGGTCTCTCGCTGGCGTGTCGAGACAGATTGTTTTTCCCACCGAATTCAGCGGGGCCATCCTGGGTTACAGATTTTGATGTGCGTGCCGTACGGCGGTTATTTCTCATCCTGATGACTCGCAATGATGTTCCCCAAACTCGGTGGCATCAACGAACTGATTCGGCTTCGGGGGCGAGGCTACACACTGCAACGACTGCACAACCTCGCACTGGAACATAAATGCCGAAGCTTAGAACGATGCACGTCTGGTCAGTGTTTACGATTTTACCGCGAGTCCTCCTGGAATTTGAGCTCCTTTTCGAGGATGGCATAGGTGGGAACAAATCACCGGTCCCGTAGCGTCGTTGGCCAGGAAATCACGTCACTCTTTGATTTCATTCAGCGAAGGCTGCTGCCTGCTGAATAGTGACGAGTTCCTCGTACCACGAAGCTCTCAGAAAGGGTCGCAGAATGTTATGATTCCCGCGGCGGCTGACTGAGCGGACAAGAGATGGTTAACTGAACAGTAGGGCTGGGAAAAATATGCATAAAGGAAGGGGGAATATGCATGCAGTATGCCCGGAAAATCGGGATAAATATGCAGTCAGATATGCACAAGTTTTTTTTATTGAGAAGGTTTGTTGTAGGCCACCACAGCCTATTCCTTCAAATTTTCAAAAAGGAACGATTGTCTGTTGCTCCGCAGGATCGATTCGTATAGGGAGAAGGCTCGTTCGACCTCGCATGATGCGATCGGCACAAAGAGGAACAGAGCATCTTCAGGAGTCGATTGCGTTTCACTGTCTCTTGATTGCCCTCTCGTAAGATCTCGCATTCGACATGGCTCAGTAAATTCACCTCCTGATGATTCAAAGAAACCGAAGACGGGCGAAACAGCGAGACAGAAACGCCCTTGTCGTAAATGTCACAGACTGGGCCATTGGGCCGCTGGATGCCCTGACCGTAAGCCAGGAGAACCTTTGCTGCTGACGACAGGGGAATATGAGGAGACGGAAACAATTCTGCTGGGGTAAACTGAGTCAGAAGACAGTGACGTATGGTGTCGTTATAGTGGAGCAACTAGGCACACCACAAACGATGGACGGAATTCCCACACGTATAACGAGTTTGAAGTCCTCCAGAAAATTTGTCTCGGCAAGAGAGAGGCGATCATGTTCGCCTAAAGGGCGGAAACGTGAAAGTCATGAATCCTACGGAATCCGATCACCAAGCCACTATAGCTAATGTGCTGTATATACCAGATGCAAGTGCGACTCTCCCATCGGTGCGAGCCGTAACTGAGCACAATCTCAACGCGACACTTGATGGCAAGAATGTCGAAATTCGGAAGTGTGATCGTCTAGTCGCGATTGGCGACCTAAAGGGTGGACTCTATGTGATGAGAATGTCTCTCGTTAGACCAGAAAATCTTCAAGCACTTGTGATGAAGTCCGGTGCGGGGACTTTGCAGATGTCCCGTGAAAGATCCGCACATCAGAATAAGCGGCACGTCAAAGAAGTGCTGAACCGAATGAACATCAAAAAGAGATGGTGGAGACGAGATTAGTGATGGATGCACCCCAGGCAAGATATACCGTCTGCCATACCATCCAAGATCCGATCGGGTACAAGTGGTGGGTGATACGATTCACGCTGACTCAAATAGTCCGATGCGAGTCAAGTCCAAGGGCGAGTTTCGTCACTCCGTATGCTTCACGGATGATCACGGTGGGTTCCGGAGACTTTTTCCGCTTGAAAAAGAAAAAGATGGTCCAAGGTACTCAGAAGCAGTTCCTAAAGGAAGCGAGAACCCATGGACCCACGGAGCATTCGCGAACCAATCTGTTCTAGCCAAATTGGCAGAAAATGGAGTCGAGTTCCGGAAGGCTCCTCCATACTCGCCCGAGCCAAACGGTGTTGCCGAGAGGGGAAATCGTACCATTGTGAAAGCAGCGAGATCAACCAGTGCTCTGAGCCGTTCTCTCAGGGAAGAAGCATGTACCATGGCCATATATGTTCTGAATCGGACAGGGAACTCCGAAGTAAACGAAAAGGCTCCTTCCGAGTTATGGTCCGGAAAACCCGTTGGTAACATCTCTCATCTACGTGTGCTCGGCAGTGCATGTTCCAGAACGGGCTCGAGGGAATTTCATGGCTTCGATGGTTTATGGAAGAATCGTCGGCTACATCAACGAAAGGGACGGTTACCGCGTCTGGATTCCATTATTTAGTGAGGTTGTGATCAGCTACAGTGATCGAAATCAGGATAGAGCCACCATATTTTTCGAATGAAAAAGTAAGTAAACGAAGGCGGAACTGTGAGAGGTGATGGCCATGGTGCTTCGAATTTCGGGGGACACCAGATAAGTTAAGAAGAGGTTCGCGTCTGATATGGCTAACAATGAGTCGAGATGTGGTTCGCGTCTGATATGGCCTGCTCCGAGAACCTCGGCTCATATTGACTGTGCCCAGGGGCGATATGACCAAAATTATTTGTTTGGCAGAGGGGCGGCCATAGTTTCTTCTAATAGGCTATAGTAGAATACATACCGGAAGGTTCAGATGATGCTCAGTAGATTGTCGTCGAGGATGACGGAGGAGCCACCGTTTCACGAAGATATCTAACAAGGATCAATGATGATGCTCAATAACTGGAACTGGAAGGGGGAGAGGGTTTGAGGCCAGCAACCGAAGTGTTAGCGGAGGCGGAAGAGCGATTGAAATGGCGAGAACCGATACCAACCAAGTACGATGCAGGATTGACACCAAATTATATAGAACCCTCAACAGGGCATGTAGGGGATGGTTGTGGAGCGCTTACCAGTTAGCGCGAGATGGGCAATCAAGATTCGGCATAGTTTTTTGGTCCGATGATTCGTGCAGATTCCTCTCCGGACTACCCCTATCGTGCGGTTTAAGTTGGCAGAAAGTATTAGACCTGACTGGAACAGGTTCACAGCTGGAAAGGTAGCGACTTCACAATGAGCATCTGAAGATTGAAATCAGCTACCGAGATTATCGAAGACATGGGAAGATCGAGAAAACCTATCGACTTAGCACAAATCGGGATAGACGACTCAATAACACTCACGGTGTCAGGAAAGAAGTCATTCGGGCTCTGGCAGAGCATAGCCAGTCCGACGATCAAGATATCAGAACAAACCAGGATATCAGTTGAGGACAACTTCCGTAGGCGACCGACGGGAACCACGTTAACGAGACCGGGGCAGAACCAACGGAAGAATGAATTTGAGACAGACGACGATGGGAACCGGAGAATTGAGAGAGAGACAGACGAAAACAAAGCAGATGACAGCAGCAAGAGCAGAATGCGAGATTCCATTCCACGTAATCAGGTTCCCCTCCAGGTCCAGGTATCCCCAAATCGAAGGACTCCTCGCCGGTGTGGATGGGACGATGCTTGGAAAGTGTCTGCGAAGCGGTGAAATTTACACCGCATTCAAGGCACGTGTACAGTCTTTCGCCGGTGTGTCGAGACAGATCATCTCTACCATCGGATTTCGCGGGGCCATCCGGCGTCAGAGATTTTTGTGAGCTTGGTGTGCGGCGGTTATTCCTCATCTTGCAATGATGATGATTCGCAATGATGTTCCCCCACTGGGTGCATTCGTTCAGCAGCCCGCCGCAAACTCGGTGTTCTGGACGATCTGATCCGGCTTGATACAGAGATCAAGGCTTTACACTCCAACGCCTTCATAACCTCGCACTGGAGCAAAAATGCTGAAGTTTACAACGATGCACGTCTTGTCAGTGTTTTCGATTCTCCCAAGAGAAGAGAGTTTGCAGTATGCAGGTAGTATGCCGGCACCACGGGAATGAGGAGCATGTGCTGAGATTCCTCGCCCCTGAATCAGGTGATGGTAACTCCGCTCACTCCATGACTCAGCGGCTTCTCTCTCGTCTCCATTTCGTTACTTTGTAACTGTTCACTGGTTGACACTGGTTTGGTATTCTACCCGCTCGTAGGATTGTGTTTCTCTACGTAGGGGTATGTATAGGGTACGTATAGGGGTTTTCTTGACTGAATGGAACGCGCAGCCGAGCACATTATATTGTAGTATAGTCCTCCCCCGTTTATCGCGGTTAATTGGTTCCGGACCCGACCGCGATGAATGAATTTCCGTGAAGTGGGATGATCAACGGGGAAAATATTTATTTTGGCTAAAAAGGAATTCACCTACTTCCAGAATCCAATCCTTTGGAACAGTTTCTGGATGATGAGCTATTCCTGCATGAGAGAATGAAAATGAAATCTTGAGGCAAGATATGATATAATGATAAAGTAACGCTGATGCGAAGCAATTAGGAATTTATTTAGCCTTGCAAACTTCGCTTGCTCCGTGACGTCCTTCCTGATTGGCTACCTGATACCACTACCGGCTAGTCAGACCAGCCGCGGCTTTCATCTGCTCCACTTCGTTCTGAGTCTCGGGACCGGAGGGCCCGATGCTCTGTTTATTGCCTTCACTGTCTTCCTTTTCATCGAGTATTCCTCCATTCCGGAGATTCAGAGAGCCTACCTAAGTAAAATGTCTCAAGTGACTTGGAGTAGCTCAAGTCAACATTCGACAGCGCTCGCCGTGGCGAGTCGTCGTCGCCAGCGCCGCCTGGTGATCTCCGCCGAACCACCCATTTCAGCACCGGCAGTCAAGCAAGACGGAAGGACTCGTCTGGCGGTCACAATCGTCTCCTAGTGATCCATTTACTATTCCGTTCCCGCACAAACGTCTGGATCCGAGATCCGAGACCTGGATGTTGTAAGGGAGGGGAAACGGAGCGTAACGGGTGGACATGAAAGCTCACTGCGCATTGATACGTTTTTTTCGAATTTCGGATCCCGAATGAGAACAACCTTTAACGGAAGCAATACTAGTGCCACCTATGTAGCGCTCGACCGCCGCTCTGCTACAGCTGGCCTTCCAGCATTGCTTCGATCGCTCGCATCCCTCGCTGCGACCGGGAATCATTTGATTCTTTCGAGCTTGCTGGCCCGGAACCGCAGAGCACCTTATCTAAACCCATAAAACACAATGTGCTCCGGCTGTTATCTAATACTACCTCCGTCCCATAATAGTAGTCCCATTTGACTTTGAGAGTCGGTATTAAGAAACCTTTGTGGAGCTTCTGAAATGATGAATATACTTCACATGCTTCATCACATGGTTCACTCCAAACGCGGGCATCATTCCGTTCTGGGTAAGAGAGGGAAAAATGTGGAAATCGGCAGATGCGACCACTAATTCGGGATAAAATTCTGGGCTCAAATGGGACTACTATTATGGGACGGAGGTAGTAGATAATATCTATGCACTCTTTTACTGGACGATCCTTAGAGCTGAAAATTGCTGGAAAAGGACCATCGGGATTCTAGGTACCTACTGGGACAACCAACGTTGTTAGCGCGGTCGTCCGTAACGTTTGGGACCGAAAAACCGTTCGCGTGACTGGACTTCGTCGTTTTTCGTTGATGAGTACAATGGGGGTTTTGGGGCAGTCGATTTCGAACTTGCTTCGAAAACGAAGTTACATTGAGGTTGTAATAGTGTTCACATGCAACGACCACAACGAGTGGAATTTCGAGAAGATGCCTCCAAAACGACAGTCGATTGGAGTCTCGACGTCCGTAGCGAAGGGAATGAGAACTCGTAGAGCTTGAACCGCTTGAAAAACGGTAGTTCACAGAATCCACTTTCACTTCCCACTCTCCTTTATTCCAAGAAGGTCACGTCGCCTTCAACGACGATCAGCACACTCAGAGTTGAAATTCCCGCCCGTAGTTGCGATCCTGAGTATGAATCTGCGGCCCATCCGAGTATAGTTATAGAAGAGATGGATATGATCTTTCAGTTTTGTTGCGCCTTCAAGTTCGGTCACGAGGCTCCTGGTCTGTGTTGTATGCGTGGACAAGTGATATTGCCGAGGTTGGAATCGCCCTCTGAGCCACTACGTTCATTGACTCTGGGACTCACCAGCAAATCGGAATCAGTGGCGTAGCTAGAACGAAGCTTTATCAGCTGAAGCTTCGCATCTCTCTATGTCCACGAAGCTAGCTTCGTAGAATCTAGGACTCCCGTGGGAAGGAATGTGGAAGGACGTTGGAAATCTTGGTCGATAGGTTTTCCAGAAAATTGACGAGAATTCGGTCGGAAGCTTCGGGAGGGCGGACCGGAAGGAAAAATGCCGGGAGTTTACCAGGTTGGAATTTTTTCCGGGAGCTAGCACGCTTGTCTGAAGTCTTTCTCAAGTTCTCGGAAGTCAAGATCAACTTTCCTGACTTCCGCTGACGCAAAACTTTCCACAAGTGATTCGGAATCTGTTTTCCCCGTCATCTCGTTCCCTATGTTCAGGTGGGAGAGGTCTACAAGTCTCTATCGGTTCATCGAAGCTCCCAGATTCCAGAGGATCAACTCGAGTTTGCATAATGATCTTTCACAGCTTGCAAGGATATTGCTGTCGTGAGTCAGATCTGGATAGAAACTCGAAGATTCGGAAGAACGCTACCGTCTCCATATTGGACCATGGAATGGAGGAGCTCCAACGGTTTGCTGATATGAATTTCGTTTCGAGCTCATAGTAGCATCCTGCAGTCGCAGATTTCGCGATGCAATTCCTCGCCGTCAACATCAGTTTTATGGAAACCGGCAAAAGACCGGCATTGAGCTTCGAGCATGTCACAGTGATCGTAGAGGAGTCGCGGCGTAACTTGCAAAAAGTCTAATTTCTCATCCGATCCCGTCAAACGCTCAAATCCTTGCTACAGCTCATGAAGGAGCCCATCGATGGCAGCAAACATAACGGGCCTCATATACTCTTTTGCTGTAAAAACGGTACCGCGAGACTTTCTCCGTTGTTTCTCGGGGGGATATCGAAATCGTTGCACAATTCCTGGTCTTGTTCGATGGCTGCATGCATGAAATTTCCCCGCAAGGGACTGAATGTCTCTCCGCGCATCGCGGAGTCAACCTATCGTATTTGTCATTGAACTCCCCAACATTCGCGTGAGAATAATCTCTCCTTCGCTGGGATCCAGAAGCTTCTGCCACCCAGCGATTCGAGGGGAGAATCAACGTTTGAGAATTGTTATCATACGTCGCTTCATTCAATAATGAAGGCATGCATTTACAGATGCACAGCCATCCAAAGGTTCCCCGTGGCTCTCCACGGGAAGAAGTTGTTCACTCTCTCTCTGATTCGGCCTCTACTCTGGGCCGAAATTGCACTTGTGAGCGCGGGTTCGATTCAATTATGTCAAACAGTATATCACAGAATTCGCTGTTATTGACAATTTTCCGCATACATGGCACTCTTGGAGCTGACTCCGGCAGTATGAATCCGAGTCCCGTTTTCGCGCACCCAGAGGCTGCGCCCGGGGCACGAGCCCCCTCTGCCCCCCCTAATCACGCCACTGCGTCGAATACCTCGACCTGTCCGACTGTGCTCGTATCACGGACGTGCAATGTTTGCCGCGTCTGAGAACTCCGATATTGAATAACTGTCGATCACTAATTGTAAGTGAAGCGAGCCTCCAAGCTCTACAAGAGCAATGTCCGCAGTTGCGAAAACTCAACGTATTTCATTGTCAAATGAGTCGGCAAGCGAGAAATCTGTTACCAAGGCGGCGTCCAGCTCTCCTAGTGAATGGGTGAGGGTTATTCACATTCTGCGGGCGACTCGAGTGGTATGTCACCGGAAACTGTTAGTATTATTTGAGATCAAGTCTACCTTCAAGATTACTCTCAAGATTACCTATTGTTGGAATAGCGTAGGGAGGTTAACAATTATTTCATCTGAAATGATCTCAACGAACAACCAGTTTTGTTCAATGATTCATATTTTCCTCTCAAGAACAATCGATCGCCTTCAGACGCTCCCTGTGTGTTTTCGGACACCGTTCATGCGAGGATGATCAGTGACCCAGCATACTTTACCACCTGCGCGGCATGACGGGCATTCCCAATTCTCGAGACAGACGAGTAATCAAGTAATTAGCTCAAACTCTCGAAATGTTGGTCTCGAGCTTCTTCAATTCATATTCAGAAGCACTGGATCGTACAATGCAGGATTTGAGAAACGATTCGCGACCGTATGGGAATGGCCTGATCTTACTTTCCGGAGATTTTCGACAAACTTTACCGGTGGTACGACGAGGGACACCAGCGGATGAATTTCATGCGTGTCTCCAATCGTCTGTCCTATGGAGACACATGAAAAAATTAATCGATCTTCAACTCCAACACCCCGACCCGTTTTCATCTCATCCCTCAATTATCCCCGACGTCCCTCCCTCCCTTTCGGTCGCGCGAAGCGCGACGGGCTTTCCTAGTGAACCTATAAATCCGAATGTGTGTACGACTTTGAGGCTTATGGATTCGAAAACGTTCGAACCGATAGGTTTGAAGTTCGATGGAGAGGTGGGCAGTGATCGCCGGGTGGTTATAGGATACTTTTTTCGGACTACATCTCGTCAAGTTTTTTCGGAATCACGTTTATTTTTTTGTGATTTCGTTGTCCGATCATGGTCATTGGGTCGGGGAGCCGATCGTTTGTTGATTTCGACACCGAAGTCCAACTTGATGAGGTTGCCTGTGTGTGAGTCGCGATTGTCGCGAGGTTCCGATCCACTTGAACACTTGAGGAAACCTCGAGCTTTGGCGTCGCTCAGGTTCGTGGGTCCGTGGAATAGACCCTGAATGCGTGTTTGCCTGGTATGCGGGATAGATTCGCAGACGGGGTAGCTGTCAGAGCTGACTGCAGTTGGGCGTAGGTCGAACAGAGGGACTTATGCAATTCTTTAGGTCTTTGGTTCTGAGGACCCACTTTGCGTCACACATAGAGAGAAGTTTTTTTTAGACTGCGTGCATATCGGTGTTCCCGAAGAGTCAAGAAAAATCCGATGTGATCCGTCATTGAACGTGAAATCATTGGTTCTCATTCAGTACGCGCTTGGTGTGTTGTGGGCAGCCCGGTTAGCGGGTGGGACTTTCCAACTTACAATCAAACAGGCATCCTACGGGGCTGGCGTCTTCACGCTTTGTGGTTCAAGTCGCCGGTGCAATCTCGGGCGTTAGTCTCAATATCCAGGACCAGGACTACGGTACTCGGTCAGGAAAGTCGAAAATTCTCTCGCGTATTCCCAGGAATCGTCCCGATCATCACCGGGGGTACGCGTATCCCAGTTTGGAAACCACTGCTCTAGATCACCCGAATGTTTGTTTGTCTGCTCACTCAGCTGGATGGACTCATAATCGCGGTAACCATTAGGCGCCCTCGTCGAAAAAATGAAATATTCGGAAATCTCGCTTTCCAATGTATACGAAAACAGCATCCCGACGACTGGAAGGTTGGATCTCTCGAGACACGGATTGGAAATTCCGGTCAAGGACAGTATCCATTCAAGATTCTCATCCATCTCGAAATGCGTGGACTCTGTCTCATTTTATGTTCTGGATCCTCTGGACAGGAGTTGCCGATGGCGTTACCGATGTTCCCCATTAGAGAAGTATTGGACAAGGAATATGAGATTGTCTGATGAGATGAATGAGACACTTTCTGCTCGCCCAAGTCGCGATTGTGACATCAAGATCAACGACAAGTGTGAGATTTCAACAACCAAATCTCTGAATGAACGGGCGAAGCGCGCCCGGGAACGCTAGTCGATTATACACCCGCGCTGCTGCCCGAGCCTGGCGACATCAGAAGGGGTTCCTAAGGGTTCTTTCGCCGAACACAGCTAAACCGGCGAGGGAACTACACTCAGTTCCATAATTATGTGCGCACCCCCATATTATTGGGTAGGTCCTGAAAGGGTCGGTCGATTTCGCTGACACCTCGTGTCACGTTTGGACATACCCTCACATTGTTCAATGCCAGAATATGGATGACTGATGATTCCGCGATTTTCTGGGCACGAAACGTGTGTGACTCTTGCAGTAACGAGCAAAAACAGGATCCGGCTTGTCCGTTCAGTGGGGTTCCGCAATCTCTGAGCGGAGTTCCCAAGCGCGGGTTGCGAGCATTCGATCTAGAACATGGTTCGGATCGTCTGCAACATGATCCTACTCCATGTTCCTCGTTGTCGGATGGTGTTTAAAATAAATCCTGAGGGTGCGCGCATATTCATGAAACAAGACCCAAATGGACCTTTTTACGTTTTTGCGTTTCACAATGGATTTCTAATGATCGCATGTGCAGGGTGAATGTACCAGCTACAGACCGGGTCCATCACGTTATGGACCGGGTCGGCAAATTGAGACGAGTGACAAGGGAAATATCAGCCGGTGATCTTCTTTTCTGGCTTCCGACAAGCTGATCTACGAGGTTCATCCTGCAAAATTCTACTCCTATTCGAAGCCCTGAAGAAAAACGGCTGAAGCATCACGCTCATGCCCGAAGGCCTTCAAAAATTCTCGTGTACCCCCGTATCCTCATATTAAACCAAGGGGTGCACTGGCTTTGCGGACTTTGAGAACCGCAGGGCTAAAGTGTCGACTCCAGCTCCATCTAACACAAGATCTTCATCACTCTCGACAGGTAGTAGGTGATTCCATGCCGTCTGGCCGTTCCTGATTTTGAAATACCTGCCCGAAGCACTTTAGGGTATCTTCAGTGATTTTTTCCCAACGAGAAGAGGAGGGTCATCGTAGAGATTCGTGGATATTGACGAGAGCAAGTCACCGAGAAGAAAGAACGATGTCGCTCAGGTTCTGCCCCAACGTGTTCCAGGTGGAAGCATCATAAACACCGAGGTCAACGTTCGATCTGCCATTCTCCTCCCGTAGAATCGTGGAGAAAGGCTCACATCAGACCCCTCGCTCCTTTCACTGTGAATTGATTGCTACGAATCGACCCCCATCTGATCCTGTTTGGTCATTCGACAAGCTTTCCGCCGGACTCTCCACTTGCCCGCGGCAATGTCGCTTGATGAACGCCCGCTTTCGGGGCACGTGGAGAAGTGCAGATTTTGAAATTCAGCGGGAAACGTTTTCCTGCGCTTCTCGTACTGATTGCACACTCTGAGCTCGAGCCCCTTCTCGGAACAGGCGATTCACTTCGTTTTCTCCGAAAATTATCGCAAAGAACATTGTCTGTTTATTCTCCTCCTCCCGGATTCTCGGTGCCGAATCCGAATATTCGTCGTGGGATTCTTGGCGCGAGATTCCGCCGAAAACCCGACTGGTCGACTCCTGATGGGGAGGGGAGAGAGGGGGGCTCAGCAAAGTGAAATAACTTTTGCTGACGCCAACAATCCTCATATTTATTCTCAACTGATCAGTGAAATCCAGCCGCAACTCGGAACTTTTCTGTTGTAATTGAACGTAAGCTAACGTCGATCGGAGTTACAAACACGAGTCTTGAATCTCCTGTCCACCAACAATGATTGTTTCGAGTTCGCTGGAACTCTTATCGGGGACATGGTTCGTCGTTTTTCGGGTTGCGTGGCGTCTATCTGCTAGTTCTAGATCTTCCAAAAGTAGGCAAAATGCCGTTGCTGAGGAATCTAGTGCGCTGGTTTCCGGAAAAATAGTATTTCATGGGTGAGCGCCTCAGCATTCCCACGAGGACTCGGCATCCTTGACCGAATGCCGTCGCGCATGTTCAGATGAAACCCATGAGGGAACGAAATCTCTCGCGCATTGAAAACGCGGGAAGGTTACTCGCCGGTATGAGTTCGTCGATGCCATGAGAGACTGGAATAGTTGGTGTAGCTTCTATCGCATTTGGAGCACGAGTACGGTCTCTCGCCGGTGTGTGTCCGCTTGTGGGCTTTGAGTATGCTTGACTGACTGAAAGACTTTGGACACTCGTCGCAACTGAAGGGCTTCTCGCCGGTGTGGGTGCGACGATGCACGGAAAGTGTCTTCGACAGGGTGAAACTTTTACTGCATTCGACACACGAGTACGGTCTCTCGCCGGTGTGGGTTCGTCGATGCTTGGATAGGCCAGACGAATCGGAGAAGCTTTTACCGCAGTCGAAGCACGAGTACGGTTTCTCGCCGGTGTGGGTTCGTCGATGCTTAGTTAGGTCGGACGAATTGGTGAAGCTTTTACCGCAGTCGAAGCACGAGTACGGTCTCTCGCCGGTGTGGGTTCGCCAATGCTTGGATAGGGTAGATGATTCGGCGAAGCTTTTACCGCAGTCGAAGCACGAGTACGGTTTCTCGCCGGTGTGGGTTCGTCGATGCTTGGATAGGCCAGACGAATCGGAGAAGCTTTTACCGCATTCGAGGCACGAGTACGGTCTTTGCCCGGTGTGAATTTGTCGATGCCGAGAGAGGCCAGACGAATCGGTGAAGCTTTTATCGCATTCGAAGCACGAGTACGGTCTCTCACCGGTGTGAGTTCGCTTGTGGATATTGAGGTGGGTTGACTGGGTGAAAGACTTGGGGCACTCGTTGCAACTGAAAGGCTTCTCCCCGGTGTGAATACGACGATGATCGGAAAGAGTCCGCGACCGGGTGAAACTTTTACCGCATTCGAGGCACGAGTACGTTTTCTCGCCGGTGTGACAGGATAGATCTTTCCTCTCATCGAACGTCGAGGGGCAAGGCGTCGTTGCAGATTTTGATGCGCGTGCCGTACGGCGGTTATCCCTCATCTTGATCTTGATGATTCGCAACAG
The DNA here is from genome assembly GCA_028455905.1 of Neoseiulus californicus. Classification (NCBI taxonomy): domain Eukaryota; kingdom Metazoa; phylum Arthropoda; class Arachnida; order Mesostigmata; family Phytoseiidae; genus Neoseiulus; species Neoseiulus californicus. The sequence goes on from JAMQGS010000009.1 coordinate 456,826, forward strand.
TGTTTCACACTTGGTGCATTCGTTCAGCAGCCCGCCGCAAACTCGGTGTTATGGACAATCTGATTCGGCTTATTATTATATACGGGGATCAAGGCTCCACACAGCAACGTCTTCACAACCTCGCACTGGAACAAAAATGTTGGAGCTAACCTACAACGATGCTCGTCTGGTCAGTGTTTACGATTTTCCTGCGAGGAGAGAGTGAGGGCAGAGAGTATGATGAATGATGACACCTCGTGAATGAGGAGGATCTGCTGATCACACAGCCAACCGTCGTTTATCGTAGTCTCGTCTGTCGAGGCCTTGCTGCAAGGCAATTCTTCGATTCCCATCCTCATTTCATCGATTTTCCTCCTATCATCAAGCCCGTCTAGAATTTGAACTCCTATTCGAGGATGGCATGGATGAGAACAAATGGAAACTGAAAAAATTGAAAATTGAGCACTTGGAACTTGCATGCTACTTCGTGCTGAATGGTAACCAATCCTTGGTACGGAAGTTCCGCGACAGCAGAACAATCGCGGCCCGCGAAAAATACACAGCCCTACTGATGGCTCGAAAATCGAGAATCGCGGAGTGCGCCGGAGATTACGGTTTCCGCGATGTTATTCAAGTCCCACACATCAACCTCTTGAATGATGATCGGGAACAAAAGAGATAGTATTCGTTTCGACCAATATTGGGAGCTCTGTTTCTCCTCAAATCTCTGCGGATTGACCTGCTTGTCAGGGGCACTGTATCTCCGCTCTGCCGCCGGCCGAAATAGCTCTCATCATTGAACGGTTGCGCTCAGCACCCGTGGTTGCAGTCAAAGAGAGCGTAAGCCGGAGAGAACGCAAATCCTTGTTGAGCGAACGCGCGATTGGAGCGCGGAGGAGATTCGAGCGCTGACACAATTTCAGCGACGCCTCGGTTACGCGCTCATATTGAATTGGTCGGCGGTGCGCTCCTTTTGGTTTGCGCTCAAATTGGCTAGCGTCTACCCCGTCAGTACCGGGAGAGAACTCTCAGAAGGTCTCGCCTTCCTCTGGCTCGAACGAATGCGCCTTCAAATCCGAATGCAACCCATGTGTGTATCTGCAGATAAGAGGCCTCCGAGTTCCTTCCTTCGTTCTAAGAACTGTGTGAGAATGCACACCAGCAGCCAACGCTCGACCCTCGTGAGTACAACTCGTCCCTTCCAGTCCATCCATCGATCTGACTAGAACGATCTGTTTGGCAGAGGGGCGGTTATGGTTTTCTTACGAGGAGGAGGAATGAGTAGGAAAACTTGTGAAAACAGAGGTGGCCCAGGCATGCGAACATCGCGCAGGAGAGAACTCGCAAAATGCGCCAACCGTGCGACCGTAACACCAGCGACCCGCCCACGGCAGTGACACGTTTTGTCACACTATTTCGAACATGCAGAATAAATAATCTACGTGTTGTAAAGAAAAGAAAACAAAAGTTTCCGAGCACTAGATAAAGAGGGGGCAAGACTCTTGTGAGTCTTATGTGGGACCGCACATCTCAGGGCCGCGTATTTGCTCGACTACATGCCGGAAGGTGCAGATGATGTTGAGTAGAGTGTTTTCGAGGAGGACGGAGAAGCCACCGTTCGACGTTAGACGAGAATATCTACCAAGGATTAATGATGGGGCTTGATAAGTCGAACAGGGGAATATGGTTTGAAGCCAGCAACCGAAGTGTTAGCGGCGGCGGGAGAGCAATTGAAATAGCAAAAACTGATACAAGGAGTTCATTTTCGAACCGCGTCAAGTCCATTGTCGCCGCGTTCCAGTTTTCAACGGGAACGGAGTCCCCGTGGCATTGAGCCTCATGAAAGAATATCAATTCATTGAAACTCGCATGCATCCGACTTCAAAATTACTAGAAAAATTCAATTTGTGTATCAACCATTAATGGTTCATCGGCAGTAAAAACGCCATTGACTCAAAATTGAAAGAATGGACTCGACGCGCTCTGAGAATGAATTCCTCATATGCGTACAAGTACGATGCAGAGTGGACACCACATTATACAGGACCCTCAACGGGGCATGTAGGGAAAAGTACTGGAGCGCTCACCTGTTAACGCGGAAAGGGCGATCAAGATTCGTCACAGTTTCATGGTCCGATGATTCGTGCAGAAATCTTTGCGGATTACCCTTCTCGTGCGGTTGGCAGCAAGGATTGGTCTTGAACGACTCTCTGTTTACAGCCGGAAACTTACCGACTTCAAAATGAGCATCTGAAGATTGAAATCAGCTCTCGAGATCATCGGAGACATTGGAAGACCGGAGGAAACTATGGAGTCAATAGAAATCAGCACAGACGACGCAATGATGCTTACGGTGTCAGCAAAGGAGTCATCCGGGCTCTGGCAGAGCACAAGACGTCAGAATTAAGATATCAGAACAATTTTCCGAGGAATAGTAGGCGGAAACCTTCTGTAGGCGGCGACCTACAGAATCAGGTAAACAAGAACGGAATGGAACCAACGGAAGAGTGGACTCTTGAGACAGACGACGCGATCGATGAGAACCGGAGAAGTGAGCGGGAAGGCCGAGAGACGGAAAACAAAGCAGACGAGAGTAGCGAGAGCAGAACGCGAGAAAACTTTTCCGAAGCTGTCACTCGAGAAGACCACAGGCGAACTTGGAAAACAGAAACTAGGAAACAGAAATGGGAGAAACAACAGGGGCTGTCGGGATGATGAAAAGGACTAGGAACCATGGCTCCGATACATCGAATCAGAGATGGAAGGCGAAACGGAGACGAAGTAAGTCAGAGTTGAAGACAGGTATCTTGGTAGGGTATCTTGGAAGAGAGGTTGAAGAGAGGTATCTTCAACCAGACGCCGACAAGGCGATCCCATGTCTGGCTGACGTATTCCGTTCGTTAACCTTGCACGAGGCCGACTCGCAGCAGAGACCACCGAGGGAGCGTTTGAGAGATGCGACGACAGTGGACACGATAACGAGTCGAAAGTTTGCAGAGTGCCAACAACGCACAACCAAGTTGAACTTTGGAGCCAACCCAGACATCTGGTACGCGGTCGAAGGCGGCTCCGCGGTCTCCGAGTTACCTGCTGGAAGCAGGTAACTCGGAGAACTTCTCTGGCAAATTCCAGGACCGAAAGACCCGGAGAGACTATTCGTTTTTCGTTCCTGTAAAGCTACAAATTCACGACCATGGTGGGGGAACTCATCAATTCGGGAATGATAAGGAGATCTCTTTTATGGCTTCTTTGGTGATTCCAGATGCACGGAAACATTATGTGTGGTGCCTGTCAGATAATAATTTGATTCATTCCGGAAGGTTGCTCCGATCTCTCATCCCAGATACTGCTGCTGAACAGCTGCAAAGTCGAAAGGGCATGCTGTTCCCAATGGTTCCAGAGTCTACCACGATTCTATTTCAATTATCCCCGAATAGTGCTCCGGTCGGCAGATCAAATTCCCAGAGATTCTATCACGATCTGAGCTAGAGGGGCCGAGATACCCAACAGAAACGACGATATAAGTGAGCCCAGTCGGAAAGAAGTGACAGTCAGCCTGCAAACTCGTTGGGAGCCTAGATGATCCGAGGCATTGCCCCTTGAAAGATTGAGGCGGTTCGAGGCGGCTGCCCGGGTTGGTTCGCGCTGGGGTGGAAGGAAACGAAGTGGTAATGGATCCCTGAAACTTCGGGGTGACATGGGTGCAGGGTCAAATAATGTTCCGCAGAGTTCTCTCCGAATTCCATCGAAAGAGCCGTGGAAAATTACACACTTCATCCCGTTTCACGGTATGCAATGGTTCGCCGTGCATGGACGGAAAGCTGAAGCGTTCCCGGGATGCACTCGAGAATGAGGGCTTCTCCGCAGTTGCGTTCAGGTTGGAGTCCTTCCTAGGACAGGATCTCTTCCAACTATGAGAGGAGTCGAAACGATGGAACGGAGCTGCCTGAACCACAAACCACGATGGGTGCGAGTCGGCTGTGCAATGCTGTTCTGGAGTCATCGTAACCTAGAATGAACAGGCGGAATAAATAATCCTCAGTCAGTGTGAAAGCACTCAGCTATCACAATCGTTCTGAATCGCATGTACGAACAGATTCATCGGTCTATTCCTCACGGAGGGGGTGGGTTGAGGGGCGGGGCTTCAGCAGGAAGGAATAAGTTTCTCGGAAGCCAACAATTCTTATATTTATACTTAACTCATTGGTGGGATCTCGAACTTTTCTGTCGTGATTGAACGAAAGCTGACCTCGATAGGAATTACAAACACGAGTCTGAAATCTTCTGTCTACCAACAATGATTGTTTCGCGTTCGTTGGAACTCTTATCGGGAAGATAGTTCGTCGTTTCTCGAGTGGCGTGGCGTCCATCTGCTACGAGATCTCCCATGAGTAGCCAAATGCTGTCGCTGAGAAATCTAGTGCGCTGGTTTCTTGCACAATAGTACTTCATGAATGCGCGCTGAGCCTTCAACGAGGACTCGGCATTCTCGACCCGAAGCCGGCGCGCATGTTTAGATGAGAAATATAGGTGAGCGAAACCTCGGCTGCATGAAAAGTGCGGGAAGGTTACTCGCCGGTATGAGTTCGTTGATGCTCCGAGAGACCAGAGAAATAGGTGAAGCTTTTACTGCATTTGGAGCACGAGTACGGTCTCTCGCCGGTGTGGGTTCGTCGATGCCCAGATATGCCGGACGAATTGGTGAAGCTTTTACCGCAGTCGGAGCACGAGTACGGTTTCTCGCCGGTGTGAGTTCGCTTGTGTGCATAGAGGTTGCTTGACTGGTTGAAAGACTTTGGACACTCGTCGCAACTGAAGGGCTTCTCGCCGGTGTGGGTTCGCTTGTGGACTTTGAGGTGGCCTGACTCGGTGAAAGACTTTGGACACTCGTCGCAACTGAAGGGCTTCTCGCCGGTGTGGGTTCGCTTGTGTACATTGAGATGGCCTGACTCGGTGAAAGACTTTGGGCACTCATTGCAGCTGAATGGCGTCTCGCCGGTGTGGATACGACGATGCCTAGAAAGTGCCTGCGACAGGGTGAAGCTTTTACCGCATTCGAAGCACGAGTACGGTTTTTCGCCGGTGTGAATTCGCTTGTGTGCATAGAGGTTGCTTGACTGGTTGAAAGACTTTGGACACTCGTCGCAACTGAAGGGCTTCTCGCCGGTGTGGGTTCGCTTGTGGACTTTGAGGTGGCCTGCCTGGGTGAAAGACTTGGAGCACTCTTTGCACTTGAAAGGCTTCTCGCCGGTGTGGATACGACGATGCCTAGAAAGAGCTTGCGAGTGGGTGAAGCTGTTACCGCATTCGTAGCACGCGAACGGTCTCTCGCCGGTGTGTATTCGCTTATGTACATTGAGACGGCCTGACTCGGTGAAAGACTTTGGACACTTGTTACAACTGAAGGGCTTCTCGCCGGTGTGGGTTCTCTTGTGGACTTTGAGGTTGCCCAACTCGGTGAAAGACTTAGGACACTCGTCACAACTGAAGGGCTTCTCGCCGGTGTGGATACGACGATGCCTAGAAAGTGCCTGCGATTGGGTAAAACTTTTACCGCATTCGAGGCAGGAGTACGGTCTCCCGCCGGTGTGTAGAGATAGCTCCTTTCTCTCATCGAATGTCGAAGGGCAATGTGTCGTTGCATATTTCGATGTGCACGCCGTACTACGGTTATTCCTCATATCGATGATTCACAATGGTGTTTTCCACTGGGTGAATTCGTTCAGCAGCCCGGGCGCGAACCCGGAGGTATGGACGATCTGATTCGGCTTGATGTAGAGATCGAGGCTCTACGCAGCAACGTTTTCACAACATTGCACTGGAACAAAAATACCGAAGCTCACAACGATGCACGTCTGGCCAGTGTTTGCGATTTTCCCGCGAGGAGAGAGGGAGGCCAGGGAGTCTGACGACGTCACGTGAATGAGAGGATCTGCTGAGAACACGGTCAACCCTCGTCCATCGTAGTCTCGTCTATCGCGGTGGCGGCGTTGCTGCATCGCGGTTTTTCGATTTTCATTCTCATTACATTTATTCTTTTCCCCTCATCAATTCCTCCTGGAATTTTAGCTCCATTCCGAGGATAGCATATATAAGCAGTGGCGCAACCAGGATTTCCCGCTAGATCCGCTAAACCAGTGGTTCTCAACCCGAGAGGCGCTCCCCCTTAGGAGTGGGGGCGGTAGTCTACCGCGACCCACTGAAGTCTATTGATAGGGGTCCACAAGGAGGGCGTTGTGCTTCATAGAGGCCATATAGTATATAGTAGTATATATATTATATAGAAATACAGAAGTACGAGCCATCTTCCAACCCGGGAGAGAACGATCCCGGTAGCATCGCAACCGATGCAGAGCATTAATTCCGGTTTTGGCCGCTTTGCCCGTTATTTCAAAGAACTACGATCATAATTATTGAGAATATTCCCGTGGTGATCGATGGGATGTTTCAAATGTATTGTCCTTAGATTCACTGCAAACGGAACAAATTGAGAGAAAGACTTGAGAAGAGACAAACCGAAATACTTGCAGGGGCCAAAAGGGCTAGCGCATTGTTACTAGGCCTTGCAAAAAACCGCAAAACTTGAAAACCGCGGTTGAGAACTTTCCACCAGAACTTCGCACGGCTCTGTATCACAACTTCTCACAGATCGTTTCGTATCACTATGCTGCCTTCGATTGTTGTTTGGACAAATCACGCGAGATGAAGATGGCATTGAGAGTTGTAGAATCCAAGCTTGCTCTAGTTTGTCCCAACAGAAGACGAACGACTCTGAAATCGCGCTCTGCCTGAACCGATGTCGGGAGAATCGAGAGCAGAATCTTCCGGCAGCGTTCAAGGTAAGGTCCGCCTCCGCCCCCGAGATTCTTTTAGGCGCACGATGCCCCTCTGACGGGAGACTCCGAAGGACTTTCAGGATGTTCGAAGACCGAATCTCAAACCAAGACTATCGATTCCGTGTTCCTCTCAGAGTCTCCTTCGAGCGGGGTCCGATCTTCATCGATCAATTCGCAGAGGAAGAGCCCACCCACGTGTATCTGAAACCGCGGTTTCAAAACCGCAAAATCTTGCGGTTTCATGCGGTTTTGAAACCGCAAAAAGTTGCGGTTTCCGTGGTTTTGAAACCGTTGTTGAAAACCGCTGCAAGGTCTGATTGTTACTACAAAGGATTTGAGGAGCAGAAGGGCAACGCCGCAGCGGATCGCTGCCGTCTGCTGTGAAGCTGGCCGAACTCGATTAAGCTAATCACGACTTGATATACCAAGTTTTCTGACACTCAATTGGAATGATATCGACTACTTCTACGGAATGATGATCTATTTTCTCTGCGCTGCTTTCATACCTGAGCCAGATTTCCCTAGCTACTTCATTGTTTTCAGCTAATAGATCCCTACACTCGACCACAGCTACCTGCGAATGGCCTCATTCCAACTGCCCCTGTCTCCAACTCGGTCATCGCTACGTTGCCAATGGCCTCATTGGTTGCGCCTCGTGATGGTCTTGTAATCACCAGCTTTGACACCATACAATTTTTTTTCGGTTCCATCTGGATATATCCCCCGCCGACTTGAGCGATAGAGAAGCTGAGCTGAAGCCAGCTGAGCTGCGTCAAGTAGTCTTTATAGGCTGATTTTCAAGGTCACCCGATTCGAGTTCTCCGTATGTTTCTCGCAAGCGTGCCCAAATGTTTAGATGAGTCCGCTTTGTTCGGGACAGCCTCGGAGACGGCAAGTTAGCAGCTTCAGAATGCTCGGAGCCATCGAGGTCATCGAGTTTCTCTCAGGCTCAGCGGCAAAGTCCATCGTCTGCATGCACGCACGTCGGGGAATGAAGTGAACAGGAATTGCCGAGTAAGATTACGGATTTGAGTTTCGAATTTATGCCTCGAGCTGTCAAGCGAACAGTGTTTCCCGCGTCTCGGAATAAGACTTCCTTGGAATTTTACTGATGAGAGAGCCAGCAAGGGCGGAAATAGGCAGCAGAAACCTTGCGGTTCTGAACGGTCCAGAACCGCTCGCGCGGAGCGGTTCCCCGAACCGCGGTTCGGAGCCGCTGGAAAGCCTACTGCCACCTGGAGACTCAGAAACATCATTAGGTGGAACGGTTTCGTCATCGTCGGGTTCGCCACGCACCTGATACCAATGGAGCTGACTGCAGTGAGCGGTACAGGAACAAACAGATATGCAGACGATTGAATTCTTCTCCCCCAGATTTTTTCCACATCCTTGAATCCCTATAAACAGATATGCGAACGATTGAATTCGTCCACCCCACTTTTTTCCACATCCTTGATATCCCTCACCAACGGACGGCATCAATGTATCAACGACGAGACAATCTTGTAGCGCTTCCGAACAGCTTTCGAACGCAACCAACCGGATGACACGAGCGCTCTTCTTTGAGGCATCGCAGTTTTCTCAAATCTCCTCTGCGATGATTTAAGACAAACATTGCCTGTAATCCCCAGGTCTACACTGGATGATGAGTAGGGCCCGAGAGTTCAGGCACCAAAATATGCGCAAAAAATATGCATTATGTGTTGAGATTTCTGTATTCCCGTAGTCGTGTTCTGGCAGTACCTAGGATGGCTTACAAGCTAATGGGTGCAGGGGCACCCGGGCCTCTTTAGGCTCTTTCTCGTTACCCTCACCGGTAGCTATACAGTAAAAGCTCGTTACAACGAACCCCGCGGGACTGGCATAATCAGTTCGCTGTAACGAAAATTCGTTGTATCGAGAGTCTCTCAACATTGGACCTTACCGCAGGTCGGCCAGACAAAAAATTATTTTTCGTTCGTTATATTGAAAATTCGTTATAACGGTGTTCGTTGTAACGAGCTTTTACTGTATATTGGAACACATTGGCATAATAAAGCACTTGGTGGAGTTACCATCTTCCGAGGCCTATTCAGTATTTTGTGACTACAGCAGTATTCCAGTGCCAGTTAGTTCAACACGTTATCTGCACGATACTCTACGCCAGTGGTTCCCAACCTTTTCAGCGGGTGGGCCCCCTGCTCGGGATGAGATCCGACCTCGGGCTCCCCCTCGAATGTTTTTTTGATGAGAAATTTCTGGTAACTAACTATTCACCAGTCAAATAAGTCCATCATGGCGAAAAACTCTATTTATCAATCACTAGGTTGTTCCTGTCTCTGGTCAACGAGCCTTTCTATACGGTCTTCACTCATTCCCCGCTTGGTTCATCCCAACGGGGGAATGTTTGTAAGCAGACTCCGGGCCCCCCGACAACGCCGCCTGGGAACCCCAAGGGGGCCCAGGCCCCCAGGCTAGGAACCACTGCTCTACGCCAACCGCTGAGGAAGTAAGTTACTTTTGTGTATGTAATACTAAATAGGGTGCCGAGCCAGGATGGCCTCGGAATGCACTGAGAAGGATAGTGCGATCTCCCCAATCACCTTGGCTCGTAACGGAGAGAACTACCTCACGTGGTCGCAGATTACGCCTATCTATCTCAAGAAAGATTCAGAGATCTGGAGCGTAATCAACGGTACCAAGAAATACCCAACAGATCTGCCCTCTGACGTAGAAACATGGACCACCGCCCATAAGAAATCTGTAGCTGACTTTGAGGCTGCGGATGAGAAAGCGAAACGCGCTCTCTACAGATCCATCCATCCAGAACTTCTGACGGATATTCTTTACCCTAATACCGCGACGATTCGAACTGCCCTCGCTTGGACCCAAATTAACTCGCACTTCACTAAAGCCACCGCACTGAGAAGGGGGTCGGCGATCCACGATTTCATAAATTTTAGATTCTCAAAGTCCAAAACCATTGAACAGAATCTTCGCATGTTCACGAAACTCGACTACGGACTGACCGAGGCAGGAGCAGTCGTTGACAGCTCAGTGAAGGTCGAAATGTTGCTCAGGGCTCTCCCACAGAGCTGGGACCCAACGAGACAAACATGGACAGCACGTCCAGAAACCGACCGTAGCCTCGCGACCCTTATAGAAGTTTTTAGAGCTGAAGCGTATCGTCAGAACCCCACGTCGAAAATTGACACTGCAACTGCGTTGCTGTCTCAGATGAACATCGGTCGAAGGCAAGACAATCGTGGTCACTATCCACAGAGGAGCGGTAGAGGTGGTCGCGCCGGTCGCGGTGGTCGCGGTGGTGGACGCGGAAGAGGCAGAGGAGGTAGTTACTCGAATGCACCCACTCGTCCAAGGCAGCAGAATCGGCAAGCGCGCGCCGATCTGAAATGCTACAACTGCGGAGCGAAAGGACATTTCAAAAGTCAGTGCCGTAAGCCCAGAAGAGACAACGCCCACGATAGGTCGACTGATCACCCTCCTAGGGCAAACATCGCAGAGGCTTTCGTATTTCGACCCAAAAAGAACCAAGTCGAGTCCGGAAGTTTTCTAGTAGACTCTGGTGCTACGCACACCATCGTGAACGACAAACGATGGTTCTCGTCCTTCTCACCCGACTCTGACACGAAGGCAGTTAGAGTCGGCAGTAACCATCAGATCCGCGTCTACGGGCATGGATCCATCCAACTCATGGTTAAGGACGAACGGACGACCCAGTGTCTTGAGTTAGGCAGCGTTCTCTATGCGCCCAAGATACGAAAGAACCTTATCTCCGTTAGTCAGTTAACAGACGAGGGTTTTGAGGTCAAAATTCAGAGTGACCTCATGATAATTCAAAGAGACGAGGTATGCATACAAGTCCCTAAAGTGTACGGCCTCTACCGATTGAAGGTAGAAGAGTTGTCGGGACCGCATCCCCAGCTTGATCAGAATGGTTACTTGAGCTCAGTAACCGAATCGTGGGATGACGACGGACACGCAGCATCTGGAAGTCAGAGCCTGAATGTGACAGGCGTAGATGACTCAGGAACGATGACTGCACGGGCTGCTGAAAGTTTGAAGGAGCTTCATGAGCGCCTAGCCCACATCAATAAAAGGTCGATCAAGAAATTTCTGGATCCGCAAAAGATTCCGTACAAAGATGACCTGACTGAATGTGAAGCTTGTGTTAGGGGAAAATTAACACGCGTTCCAAATCACAGCCGGCCAGACGAGGCCAAGGCCAAAGAGCCAGGAACAGTTGTGGCTGATCTTTGCAGCCCCTCGACTCCATCGTTAGGAGGTGCGAGATACTTCTTGGTGATTACTGATGAATACACCAAGTTCCGCCGAGCATACTTTCTTAAAACAAAATATGAAACAGCAGAAAGCATTCGCTTGTTTGTGACCTGGTTCAAGAATCAGACAGGTGAAGATATCAAGCGTTTTCACTCGGGCGGAGGTTCGGAGTTTCAAAACAAAACTGTCAAGGAGATTCTTGATTCCATCGGAGCCGAACAGACATTCTCTTCTCCCTACAATCCCCCGCAGAATGGCCAAGCTGGAAGAGGCTTCAGAACAATAGCAAACCTGGTAAGAACTCTACTAGTTGCCGCAGGTCTGGAAGACAGAAAGTTCCTGTGGGCAGAATGCGTAGGCTATTGTGTTCAGGTCTTGAATATCGTAACGATTCCGGAGGGATCCGAAAAGACGGCATATGAAATATTCTACAAGAGAAAGCCGTACCTGGGAAAGCTCAGACCATTTGGGGCCAGGTGCCTCATTCACAATTATACGTCTGACAAGTTCGCGAAGAGAGCAACTCCAGCTATTTTGGTAGGCTACATGCCACATGGCATTGGCTACAGAGTTTACCTGCCTCATCAGAGGAAGGTCTTTCGCTCGAAAAGCGTCTCCTTCAAAGCGAAGGAAAAGCGAGCTAATTCTGACTCTTCGCTGGATGAGGCCCAAACACAAGAGGAGGCCCAGTCCACAGGATGGACAAACAGGATCCATGAAATGCCAGAATCAGGATCGGATCCAGAGGGAGAAGAACAACCGAGCCAGGTGAATGATGGTGACGGTGAAGATACGCAGGAAGCCGGAGATGAGAATCTTCCAGCAGGACGAGAGGCCTATGAATTGAGGCCCCGGGAAAGCATCCGGCCTCCACCTCGTTATAATGACCTACAGTCATCAGGGGAAACCTGGGATTTTCTGAGCGACTGTGAGGATTGCTTCAATGTGGAAGCACAAGGTCGCCTTGAACCCGAGTCTTATGACGAAGCAATGAACTGTCCAGAGAGACAACTGTGGAAGAACGCGATTCAGGAGGAACTAGACTCCTTGAGGAAGCTCTCAGTTTGGGAACCTTCAGATTTGCTAAAAGGCAGGAAGGCCATCGATTCGCGTTGGATCTTCAAAGTCAAAGTGAACCCGCAGGACAACACGCAAAGGTACAAAGCACGACTTGTGGTCAAGGGGTTCCGGCAGCGCGAAAATTTCGATTACAGCCCACATAAGATCTTCAGCCCAGTCATGCGTCAAGAGACATTGCGTCTGTTGCTGAGCATTGCCGCCGAGGAGAAACTATACTTACATCAATTCGATGTCAAGACGGCATTCTTGAGTGCGGAACTCTCGGATGAAATTTACATGGTGCCTCCTCAAGGTTGCACCGAAGGAGCCGGAAGGGTATTGCGTCTATTGAGAAGCCTATATGGCCTCAAGCAGTCACCCTACATGTTTAACCAGAAATTGACGTCAATCCTGACCAGCAAAGGACTGACACAAAGCCAGACAGACCCTTGTGTTTTCTTTAAAACCGGGAAAGAAAGACTGCTGGTCTGCGTTTACGTGGATGATGCGGTCTGCGCAGGAAGCTCAAGAGAGAAGGTGCTCGAATTCATCGATTCAGTCGGCAAAGTTCTTGAAATTACCTCCCAACCGCTCTCTTATTTCCTTGGAATGCAGATAGGAAGGAACAAAGATCACGACATCCATATGCATCAAACTCGCTACGTGCAAGAGCTCCTGGAGCGTTTCAAAATGACAAACTGCAAGCCGGCGGCAACCCCATGCGACAAGACTATCTACACTCTGAAGACAGACAGCAGAGTGGGGCACCCCGAATATCGTACCCTACTAGGTGCCCTGATGTGGCTGGCGGTGGGATGCCGTGTCGACATAGCATTTGCCACATCTTATTTGTGCCGGTACCTCGACAAAAGCACCCCAGATCATATGAAAGCTGCACTTCGAATACTTCGATACTTGAAAGGAAACCCCTCATTGGGGATCACTTTCAAAAGTGCGTCCAGAGAAAAGACAATCGTATTTTCGGATGCGGATTTCGCAGCCAGCCCTGAAGATCGGAGATCTACATCAGGGACTCTGATCATGAGGCAAGGAGCGCCAATCGTTTGGCAGACAATTCGTCAGTCATCGATAGCTCAATCGTCCTGCGAGGCAGAATTCTGCGCTGCGGCCGAAAGCGCCAAGTCTGCGCTCTGGGTGCAGAAACTGCTTGGCGAACTTCAAATCCATGACAAGATTACTCTATATATCGGCAATCAAGCTGCCATTCAGCTTATCAAACACTCCCCTCACTTCCGCCGCTCTAAACATGTTGAGTTGAAATATTATTTCCTTAAAGATCATTTTAAGAAAGGGAGTTTCAACGTGGAATATATACCGACTCTGGAACAGCGAAGTGACTGGATGACCAAGCCTTTGGTGAAGAGCATTTTCTACACTCAACGTCAGCTCTCGGGATTGGAGTCATGGCAGGAAAAGGTCTGAAAGGTATCACAGTTCTGATTCTGCTTGCGGAGATGGCATCAGTGAGTGGCTATTTTTCGTACAATACGGATTGCGGATTCGAATGTAAACAATTGGCACTTCCGTGCACAATCACCAGAACCATGGCTGAATTTGTTGAGAATAGTGTTTCAGCCAGCTCAATATTCAGGTAGAAAGGAAACAGCTGTTTTACACTGTCCTAGTTCGGATCAGCATGTGACAGGACTTGTGACGTAGAATATCGCGCCACCAGAGAGAGAGAAAATACTAACGTATCAGAACTGAATAAAAGGCAGTCGGTGCGAAAGCATCGACACTCGGCCATGTAACCCCAACGCGAAAGTGTGTCGTTACGATCCTCTAGTTGACTAGCCTTCAAGCCCCTCGTCGTAGCCTCCTCAATTTCCAACATGGTGGCCCACACAGGGATCCAAATCTCAACTGAGGAGGATCCCTGTCGTGTAGTGAAGAAGAAACAACTACCCGAATCATCAGTAAGTCGTGGAACGCCATATCTACTTGATGACATGAGAAGGAATCGAAAGATGGAAAACGAGTGTCATCCCTGAGCGAGACTTCAACTCCAAACCACGATCGAGAAATCAACCACACAGGACGGCAAGAACCACAAGTGACTTCGCGATCCAGCAATCAACACGGAAGTGCACTCTGGACTCAAATCAAGACCTGAACACGAACGAGGAGGTTAGTCAACAAGAACCATTTATGTAGAGGAAGACATTTTGAAGATCTGAACCATAAGAACGTCAACCCCGCGAGAACCAACGAGAGACGAAAGAAATGCATCCCCGCTGAACATCTTGAAACAGCAACATGAAAGAACCAGCAGAGCTTCGGTGTATCAGTGGAGAAATGTTCAGTAGTACGTGTAACACCAGACAACCAGACGGTCGGAAGAACGAATCGCGCTAAAGCGAAGGAGCAAAGAATGCAACCCCGGGATCGACGACAAAAGAGTTACCTTGTAGCCGACTAAAATCCAGCCACGTATACCAACAGCATCTACAGCGTCAGCATCAGCGAGCGGAACAAGGTCAACGAACAGCTCAGATGGGTAACTACGTCAACGCAACACCTTCCGGGAATGCGAATCCTACCATCACACGTAACGTAAAATCAGTTTCACCAGAACGAAACCGAACGGCCACCACATCGAGCTCCATTAACGTCATCGTAATGCATCTCATTCTCCGAAAAAATACTCAATAAGAATGAGAATTTCCAGCACAGCCTTAATCAGCAATTAGTCCGGAAAGAATACTGCAACAACAAAAAAGGAACGCCGGAAACAACCGAAAGTGGAGAACTGCCAAACGGGGAGACGCCGCACGCCCAGAGAAGGATGCTGGAGCCGAAATAAACAAGAACGGAGTCGATGTAACAACTTTTCTTCAGAAAGGCTCCACGACTGCTCGATACGAGAGAAACGTATATCGGCTTTGAAGATACTCAAGTGATCGCGCCGGAACCAACAAGAAACGTGGGGAAGTGTCACAGAAGAGAACACGGAAGAATGACGGTTACAGAAAAACAACATCAGCTGAAGAAAAAAGGGATCAACGACTAGCTCAACGAGAGAGAAGATCCGCATCGAAATGACCTGAGGTGAGCAAAGCGTCATTACTCCGACAAATTCCTTGGTTTCTAATGAAGCAACTGATCACTGTGAAATTATGAACTAACGGACGGAACGAGTCGTGGAGTGCGATCGCTCACTTGATGACAAGGGAATATGTTCATTCATGAAATCCAAGTGTTATCTCGTGACCAATCGGAAGGCTGAATAAAGGTCTGGCCAGACTACAGGATGAAGAGACGACAGCCGGACGCTACCCATTTCCACTACCAAAGCTGCTACGGTCAGCGGAAATGGAGGTAGACTTTGTGTCTAAGAAGCTCAACCTTTAAAGCCAGCAGCTGGTTAGGGTATCGCTTGCAAGCCAGAAGAAACAGAAGTTCATGAGAGAAAAATGAACCAGAAGAAACAGGAATTCAAAGGTGAAGGATCGATGAGACCAACAAAGGACAACCGGACTCATCGAAACCGAATCCCGGAAAGAATCACGGAGAAACCTTGCGCAAGGGTATCAACGAAATAACTCCGAGAAAGAAATGGAAAACGACAAAAAGAGAAAATTCATAAGAAGAACCCTAAGATTTACAGATGAATAACAGGTCAACGGACTTCTACAGCATGAAGATACATCACGGAAGGAGATGGCGACGGAAGGACCTTAGCCAGGAGAAGAAGGATGTGCAGCAATCACGCAAGATGAGCTCAATGAAGCTCAAGAAACAGAAACGGCCAGTCCAGATGGAACACACAACAAGATTGGGGGCTTGACCAATCAAGCCATCTGAAATATTTGCTTGACGATTCAGATTTGAAAGTCAAAAGAGCTAGAACATACGACTCGACATGAAGCGAGAAAACGATAATCAACAATGAAGATTTCAGGAAGCCACTCAGGAAGAAAAAGCCCTGAATACCCGAAATGAGAAGCGAAACGGAATGAAGAGACTCTCCAATGAACAAACCGAGAAAAGAAAATCAAGAGAACAGGATTTCACGGCAACACAATGAAGGGTGAAATCAAAGGTTTAACCGATTCACAAAGGAAAATCGAAGAATAACAGGCAGCAAAGATTTCAGAAAGGAAAGAAGCTCACAGAGAGACAACAGGACTCAACGAGATCGGAAACATGCTACCATGCAGGAAAGAAGCGATGAGAACAAGCATGGAACAGACCATCTCAACCCAGAAACAAGCAAGAGATCCACAAATCCGTTCGTATGAGTGAAGGAACGAACGAGCGACGAGACGAAAAATTCTGGAGCTACGAAAAACGGTAAAAGTGAACAGAAACCAAGAACAGCGAAGATAAGAAGAAAGGGAAGACAGAAAAGCAGCAAGCGAAAAAGTGAGACATCCCATGCGAAAAGAACCAAACAGGGAAACGAAGACAACGCGTAAGCCCGATCGAAGATGATACGGAAATATCAACTTGAGAACCAGCAATGGAAAAGCAACAGTGCAAGAATGGAAGGAGCGAAACACCTAGGAATCTAAAAGTAGTGAGTGATGAAGAATACCTGAGATTATCACGCGACCAACATTTCCAGTGATTAAACCCCCAGTGCTACCAAATCGGAAGAGAAGAACATAAGAAAGATTGTGAACAGGAGGAAATTCAGATGAATATCGATGTAGCTATTGACAGGTCAGACTCAGGCAGTGAAGAGAAATGCGGTACGCGTAAGACGCTGTGCCGCCAATCCAGTTGGCTGGCACATCGAGAGGGAGATGGTCGGTCAGAAGGGACACCGCGCTGTAAACTTGCAACAACGATTGCAACCGGCTCATCGAAAGAGAGGACATAACTAGCGCCACAATACGAGCTTTGAAATACTGCAATGAGGACACGGAAGTAGCTTAAAACAACTCAATTCTTTTTATGAACAAACGCAGCGAAACGACAAATCATCCCATAGCAGCCTCGAACATGCTCTTTCCAACGCAAAAAGCCTGAATATCTGCCGGGAGATCATGATCATTACGCAACGGAATGATACGCGTAGTTTGAGGAAGGACCTGACCCGGGATAACGACACAAAGATCGAAAGTATTGTTTTTGCAGATACTGGTCAGACGTCCCGAAGAGACAGACTCCCGACAGGCAAATTCGGTTAAAGATACCATCTGACCAGTAGCGATAGTCGATCTTTCGGCTTGGAAATTACTTTCGGTCGGAACGGATGGGAGAATGTCCACAAACGAATGAGTGCCGAAGGTGCCACTACTTGAAATCGCATCACCAGACATGGTGGGTTCTCCCTTGCTCAAGAACATGAAGAGACAGATGAATGCCAAAAATAACGCCAGGAAAAGAACTGAAACAATCAAGAATGCCAAAAAGCTCCCACGAAAGGCATCGATCAAAACACTGAAAAGTGGCGTATTTGAATACAGCTGCTCTCGGTGGGTGACGGGAACCTCGGGAGCCGTGCTATCCTCCGTGCTTGTGGATAGGGCGTTGCTAGAACTTGAGGGTGTGGAATCCTCATCTGATGAAGCTTCACTAAAGCTGCTCCCAACGTCGATCGAGACATGACTTGAGGCGTGATCTGGCGTGAATTTTTTGACGGGAGATGAGACGGGAGATGAGGCCTCGCCAGGAGTAACGGGACTCGCGCATCTTTCGGAAAGCTCGCGCCTGATTCCCAAATCCTCACTGGGGATAAGAGGTCTGCCTTCCGGACGGACCAAAACCCTCTTCTTTTGAAGTCCATCAGTAGAAGGGCATCGATCACAACGAAAATCGATACTGTCCTTCGGTTTTCCTTCGTAACATCGACGATGGGTTCTTGAATCACATATAGCGCAGACGTATGGCTTACAATTCCCGTGAAAAGGTAATCCGCACACGACACAGGAACCACCGTTCATCTTGCAAGGTTGATATCCGAAGAACAAAGATGGCGTGCCGAGCAGAACCACCGCGAGAGAAAATCAAACGAGAAACATACACCTCTGGCAGCTCCAACGTGCTATATGCGGGAGAACGCTTCCAACAACACAACCACTTGAATTCGGTTGCATCGACACCACATGAAGAAAGTGAATCTCTATCCAGCAGAATGACGATAGAAGTCACCCGCAATCTCAAGAATCCCTCATAGAACTGCTTGATTTGAGCGCGAGTACTTTCGAATTGATTCCGAATCGAGGTCAAAAGGAATGGAGAGAATAACGGATCACCACACTCTGATTATCAATCAAGAAGGGTTAAAACCGAACGAAGTGTAGGAAATCCAGGGCCAATACTCGAAAGAACGATGAAAACGGATTGTTAATTGAGAGGGCAACGGCCCATCGGACTTGAGTCGATCATTAAGAGTTGAAGCTCAAAACAGTCGAAAACGAAGCACCAGAAAATGTAAACAAGAACGAAGAAATCTCGCAGGCTGAGGAGTGTAAAGAGAAACGGAATAAGTTGAGCTGTGTGAAACAAGAGGGCATGTTGAGAATAGTGTTTCAGCCAGCTCAATATTCAGGTAGAAAGGAAACAGCTGTTTTACACTGTCCTAGTTCGGATCAGCATGTGACAGGACTTGTGACGTAGAATATCGCGCCACCAGAGAGAGAGAAAATACTAACGTATCAGAACTGAATAAAAGGCAGTCGGTGCGAAAGCATCGACACTCGGCCATGTAACCCCAACGCGAAAGTGTGTCGTTACGATCCTCTAGTTGACTAGCCTTCAAGCCCCTCGTCGTAGCCTCCTCAATTTCCAACAGAATTCATCGTAAGCTGCATGGATGAAATTCTTTGTGCGGATCGAGCAAACGAAGAGATGCCATGCATCTTTGACGACCGTGCCACACTCGGAGGGCAGTCTCTCTGGGTATCCTATAAGAACCGGAGCGTTCCTCCGAAACCGCAACCAGAGAAAATTGAAGTGTGTAAAGGTTGGAAAGCCGCATCACTGGTGCAGTCTCTGATTTCTATTTCAGCATTAACCTCGATGGCATTTAGAATGATATGGAAGCGCATAACGAAAAATAGGTATAACAGAATCAACGAAACCATGCCTGACTCACCCTATCAACCCACAACGGTGGATCTACCAACAAATGACACTAGAGCTGCACTAATCGCATCGTCGTCCAGCACCGGTCAAGTTATTCCACGCGATCAAACTAACCCTCGAGATGAACCGAACAGGAATGAGATCGGTCACTCGGATATGTCTAACTAGAGAATTGATTCGTGTTGAGCCGTCCCACGAATGCAGACGAAGCGACCCCAGGCTGGTCGCGGAGCGGCGGACAACCTTCTCGCCCTCTGGCATCTAACCGATCGACTAACTGTGCGAAAGCGGGGATCGACGAACTGGCATGTCTGACGGCTCGGTGTGGGCTGTCAGAGGATCGCGTTTCGGTTGAAGGACGGGCTCAGAATAACCATTGAGTACAACAAAACATAAAACACAACAAAAAAAAAGAAGGAAACCTTATCAATGACAACAACACAGATACTCGTATTTTACTTCCTATCTCTTGAATGTCATTTAACAAATAACATAGTATGAAATATCCGGGAAGGAGCAAGCAGTGCACTTCGTTTCTAGACAGAAGTAATCGCATTTATTGCAGCCTAGCTATTTATATGCCGGCTGAAGGCTTCGTCGAACCTCGGACATAACAGTCCTCCCCTCAGACGATTAGCGCCTGAAGAGACGGCGGATGCTTGCAGTCACGTTGTAGTCTTGAACGTCCTTTACCGCGCGAGGAGGTTGTCTCCGCGTCGGCCCCGTTGCTGCACTGTCAACGTCCGCATGCGTGGCCGCGTGGGTTCGCGAGTCTTCGTCTTGATCAACGTCCGACTGTGATGGCCCCGGCTCAACGGTGCCGGCCTCGTCGGGGATGTCGGAGGCTTCGGACTCTTCCGGGCCCACGGCTTCTTCGAATACGTCTGAAGCCTCGGTTCCCTCCCCCTCCGAAGTCGCGGTCTCGGGACCGGCGCAGCTGGGTAGCAGTTCTTCCGGAAAGTCGTCCTGAGAGTCCCACGTGCCGGAGCGCTGCCATATCTGGTTGAGGTGTCGCGTGACAATGCGACCGGAAACCTCGAGTTCGGCGAGAGCCTTGCCAACCGGCCTCACAAATCTCGCCGACTGCCTACGCCGTTGGTCGAGAGCGACTACCACCGTTTCTCCCGGTGCGAACGAACGGCGGCGAGTGCCGTTGTGACGGTCGAAGACATTCTTGTACGCGCGGCTAGGCTCAGAAATCCTAGCCGGACGGGATCTGAAAATAGAGAACGGAGAACGGAGCTTCCACCAAAGCCTCGGACATAACATAGTATACAGGAGCAATAAACCGCACGTCTAGTTTTCGGCTATGAACACTGCGCGTCCGGCGCAGTTGCTGTCTAGGAGATGTCCCGGCAGTAAGCGGGCCGCGGCAGACAGTCTCACTGGCCAGACTTGGATCTTGCCGGTGCCGATCCTGTCGTGGTCAGGGGGCCGAATGACACAAATGTCTTTCCTCATTCGGGGGACACAGACGGCCATCCCGGCCCCTGGTTGGCAGCCCATGCCATCAGTCTCGACCCAGGTTGCCGCACCGCCGAGGTCGGCCTTTCCTGTCTTGACAAGGGATGTGAATCCCTCTCCTTGTGAGGAGAACCTTCGCGCGAGGGCCGTAGCCCGCTCCGGCATGAGGGCTTTCCCGTCTGGGAATAAAAAAGAAAAAAAATATATATATATACCGCGGATATAAGCAGAAGAATCAAATGACAAGATAGCATAACGCATACTCCTACATATACTATGTAACACTCAGACTCACCCTCTCCCTCTTTTTGTGCTCGATGAGCAAGGAAAGCCATGACCAGAGCCGCTACTACGGCAAGGACCTTCAGCCACCATCAGACCTTCTTGACAAATGCCTTGGTCGGAGCGAACGGCGCTTGGTAGGGGCTCCCGAAAACGGGCCCTGTCCTCGTTTCCCATAGGGGAACACGTCTGCCGATGGAGAAAGCCTCGGTCGGATTCACGGTCGGGCTGGGGGTCGGACGGTCGGTTCGGTTGGGTCGGTCGGGGCTCGGACATACGCTGGCAGTCGCCGGCGTGGGGTATGGGGTCCAGTCCCCGAACGGGTTCCATAGGCCCTTCGGAAACGGTGGGGCCTGTAGGGGGGCGAACTGGTTGCGCGCACTATTACCGTACGAGGTCTCACTGTAGTATGTACGGTGTCGAACCGGACCGGATGAACTTGCCCCTGCGTGGTAATAATACGAATTCTCACAAGACAGGTCCTCGTCCTCATATCCGTACTGCGGATATTCCTCCTCGAACTCCTCGTGAGACGAATGCACCATTCTGATTAGGTCGGAACGTACCAAATCTTCTGACCGGAAACACACAGACTTGAATCTGACCACGGGCAGGAGGAGATGAGCGGAGTCCGAAGTCGCGTGGTGGCTGGCACCAGAACAGAAAGGACCTAAGCAGGCGAAATGGCTGCCATTTATAGCCCTATTGACCAGAAAATTACAACACCCCATGTACTGGACAGCTCCCTGGACAAAATGTCACCAAAGCCCATGTTGAAGAGCATGCAACTATATACCCAGTGTATAGGTAACGAAATCGTAAGATTACGACTAAGAAAAGTCTCTCAAGAATGACCTAGAGTCTCTTCGAATTGCAGTAACTATGAAGTTATACTATATGTGTGAAGAGGAGATAACGAATTTATTGAATGAATATGAAATATGATATGATATGCGCTACGTGGACTAATATGCGTTCAGCTATTCTTTACTCCGCTGGTTCAATGTACCAGCTGAATCTGTAGCAGGAAGAGACTGAGCCATAGGTATCTTCCATTCGAATCACGTCATCACGATTCATTTCGGCTGCCATAAATGAAGTTATGCTCGGACGATCAACGGGCCTGGTAGTGTCATATCTTAACAGAATGCAGGTCGCGTCCCGAGAAAAGCTACAGACATAACCAAGACGATAACGATTACAAATGTAAAACACGCCCGGAAGACGGAATAGACGACGTCCCATGTATTTCGAAAATGGTGACCAGCCGGTAGGAGTGGAGGTGGATATCGGAGATTTAACGATTGCCTTGCCGCCATCGGCTGAGGCGGTCTCAATCAGAGGAACAGACGGAACAAAATTGGACCCATCACTCGGACTCAGAGATGGCATAGCGATCGTCGGTGGAGCCTTTGGGTGACGCCTGGGGAGGGCGACTTTCTTCGAACTGCTCGGCTCAGTGTTGGCTGCCTCCTTCTCGGCAGTTGACTTGTTGGGATCGGAGCTGCGATCGGTCGGTTTCGTACTAACGCTCACATTCTCCGGCAAGTGGATGTTCAGGTCGGAGGGCCGTGTGAGATGAGAGTGTGGATTGGCCGTATCACCTGTCAGATCTCCCGAAGCGAAAAACAGCTCCCGAACGCGACCCATCCAGTAGAGCTGATTCAGTGCGGATATAAACATCCCGAATTAGACAAACTCTAAGCTGCGAGTTTTTCTGCCGTCTTCCGCAAACCTCTGAACTCACCCATCGTCATCGCAAACTGCGAAAGAAGAATCAAGACGGCGACGACTACAACCATCAGCAGGAAACGACGATGCTCCCATAGCGTTTCCGCACAAGAAATGGCTAGCCGACGGACCGGCACCCATATGGAGGTGCACGAAGCGACAACTCTACCCCAACAGGTGGGGGAATCTGACACTGCTTCCACGATCTCCATTGGCATGACGGCACCAGGTTGCCCAGAACCTGAGGGACCGGGCATCACAGGCGAATCCTGGAGATTGACTTCCACCATCATGGCAAAGACACTCAACCGGACAGGACCAGAGATCGATTGAGAAATGATTGATTCCGTTTCAGTTCCATCTCGGTTCTCTTGCCTTTCCGGCGGATCTTCGAGAGTGGACGGTTTTAAAATGGAGAAATCGATGTCTGACGAGTGTTCGAGTAGAAATTGGAGTACTGGTTGTATGTGTTAAGACTGAAGCGAATTGGACTTTACTCGCGATTGGTTTCTCTGTCGGTGTCCAAGAACGAACACGAATGTTGTTTACACAGGCTATTTTCGACAGAGGCATACATCTCTTGTGAGATGCGCGGCCAGGGCACGACTCCGCGAAGGAAGGCTGTTGAGATTTCTGTACAGTGAGTCCCCGTTATTCGCGGACTCGTTATTCGCGAACCCCGCTTATTCGCGGTTTTTCCAATCCCCGACCTCGATGCCAAATGTATGATTGGAATGGAAAGAGCCGCTGCAGCAATCATCCGCCGAACACCGCGTAAGGGGCCGAGTTGGAGCGATTCCCGGCGGGGCGGAATTCGAATTCAAATAATCACTCTCCACCTATTCCTCCCACCGTCGCTCGATGGTCAGCGCGCCAGTTGGAGTTCGAATCCGTCGGAAACTGCAACTCGTCCGCGGAATTTTCTTTTTCTGTTTTTTTTTCTCATCGAAGAATTCAGAATCTTCTCAGCGAACGGCATCATAATATTCACATGGAATCTCCGAAGACGCCTCTCCGGAACCCCACCTTGGGGGGGCGACAATGTCAAAAAAAAATGATTCACTATTCGCGGAAATCTGCTATTCGCGGAGGGTCCTGGAACCAATTGACCGCGAATAACGGGGACTCTCTGTATTTCTGTAGTCGTGTTCTGGCAGTACCTAGGATGGCTTACAAGCTAATGGGTGCAGGGGCACCCGGGCCTCTTTAGGCTCTTTCTCGTTACCCTCACCGGTAGCTATATATTGGAACACATTCGCATAATGAAGCACTTGCTGGAGTTACCATCTTCCGAGGCCTATTCAGTATTTTGTGACTACAGCAGTATTCCAGCGCCAGTTAGTTCAACATTATGCACTGAAATATGCGCAAAGAATATGCGCTATGCACAACAAATATGCAGTATGCACGTAATTTCTCCCTGAAGGTTAATCGTAGCCCTGCGGTTTCACGTGGAAAGTATTCATGGGAACCATGAGCCATGAAGTCGATTGTGAACGCACTATTCCTAGACCGGAACCTTCGTTGAACGACCTCGTGCAGCTCTTCGGCCCGGATGTCTTCTCGGCGGATGAAACGACTATAAGTTGCAAGGTATGCTTGGCGAAATTCGTGGAGCCGCGCAAGAGAAAGCTCCCTGCTCCCTGAGGAAGCGCCTCAACATTTCTACGAGGACTCGGCATTCTCGACCACATGCCGTCGCGCTTGTTCAGATGAAGCACATGAAAGAGCGGGACCTGGTGGAAGTTTTACCGCATTCGAGGCACGAGTGCGGTCTCTCGCCGGTGTGTCGAGACAAATCATTTCTCCCATCGAATTTGGCGGGGCAATCCACTGTTGCAGATATTGATGCGCGTACCACCCGGCGGTTATTCCTCATCTTGACGATTCGCAATGATGCTCCCCACTGGGTGCATTCGTTCAGCAGCCCGCCGCAAACTCGGTGTTATGGACAATCTGATCCGGCTTGATAGAGAGATCAAGGCTTCACGCAGCAACGACTTCAAAACCTCGCACCGGATCCAAAATGCTGAAGCGTGCAACAATGCACGCCGGGTCATTGTTTAAGATTTTCCCGCGAGTTACAACACCATTCCGATGATGAACCCTCGCAGTAAAGGAGTCATGCTGAAACTTCTGAAGCTGAGCACATGGCTCAAGTTCTTTCTCTTCTTCTTTCTTCTTATTTTCGACAGATCGTGGTTGACAAACCTGTACCATGTTGAAATCATATGTGTTGTGCTTCGGTTTGGTATCGTAATCGATTGAGTGACTCCTCGCAGGCTTCGAAATCAATCGTGACGACCACCCACCCAATTGGCAGTTCCACGTAGAAGCTCGCAGTGTTTAATGAATCGATGAAGTCTCCCTTCGCGCTCCCAGATTTCATTCTCGCGTTTTTGACTCCCCTGAGGTGCCCGCGCTAACGAAGTATTTGAAACTTGTCTACGAACTCGACTGGTACAGTTTCGCGAGGCTCGGAGACAAGGAGAAAAGATTCCCGAATAATTGTACATGTATATTTTTCTCTTGAATATATGTATATGGATTTACACTCGGTCTTCAGTTATAATTTAGCAATATTACTTGTCAATACTCCAGCGTTAGAACATTAGAACAGCTCCGGATGAAGGCACTAGTACGCCGCCATCGTCTCCATAGCAGCAGTTGAATCGCCACTTCGTACCTCCGGCGACAGACGCTGGGGACGGACTGCTCTCCCATAATGACAGGGTCGCTTCTCACAATCAGATGAGCTGCCTCACAGTGTCTAGTCGAGTTCTCGTCGCCGGACCGGAGCCACCTAGAGTTTCGAAGGCCAATTTCGCAATGAAGTATTTTGCGGATAGATCGTTGTGATTCTGGAGCTTGAGAGCTGCCATCAGATCTCCCGCTCCCTCCAGTGTGAATTGATTGTTACGAATCGACCCCATCTGATCTAGTTCGATCATTTGACAAACTTTCCACCGGCCGGCCCGCGGCTCTGTCGCTTGATCAACGCTCGCTTTGGGAACACGCAGAGTATTGCCGACTTCAGAATCTGGCGGGACACCCTACTCCTAACAGACGACTTGCTTCGCCTGCTTCGGAGAATCCGCGCAAAGGATATCGCCTATGGATTCTCTTCCTTTCGGATCTCCGGCGCGGAATATTTCTCATAGGCTTCCCGGCGCGAGATTTTGCCCAAGATCCGACTCTCGATTCACCGGTCGATTCCTCGTGGGTGTGGGAGGGGACGAAATAATTTTTTCTAAAGCCAACAATCCTCACATTCATTCTCAACTCATACAGTGAAGTCTGTATGACTTAGAATCTTGAAGAGCAGCAAATTGAATTTTTTTCCAAATTATGATGATGATGATGATGATATATTTATTTACACACTCGATATAGTGCAAGAGACGATGGGGAACATGACATGCAAATAAATTATTAAAACGTAGTTAATCGGTAATTGAGACCTCCGGCATTGTGCGTGACGTCCAAATTATAAGCTATGGAAGCAGAAAAAAAACCCGAAAGCTACGTTCTCGTGGTCTTGTACGGTGTGATTTTCTGAGAATCGGATCACTCAGAGTAACGGAAGCGTGACGATGGTGTCACAACTAGAATAGGTCATATTTATCTACTTTATGCGTAGGTTATAAATAGAAACCCAGTGTAATCGTTCACACTGCATACACAACTGCGTGGACGATCGGCGAGACACGCGCACGTGAGCGTCCCCGATCGCACTGTGAATCGTAAAAAACGTTTTTTTCGGGAAAAAATTGCTCGAGAAATCCCGCGGCTCGTGGAGTTTGCTTGGACCGTGCTTCAGGAGGGGAAAATCCGACCCTTCGAAGGCAAAAGTCTTGGGCGCATTCCAAGTTAGAGGAAAATAGTGAGTCCAGGTTATAAAGTAGAGAGGGTTTTCCAAGTTATAGGATTAAATTTACATTGCGTCTATGGTACAAGTTAGAGACACGTCCGTAAGATCGGTTCCAAGTTATAAGTTAGAGAAATTTTTCAGGTTAGAGAAATCTAACAATAAGTTATACAGACTTCACTGTAAGTGGGATCCAGCCGCTCTTCTGTTGTGTTGGAACGAAAGGTGACCTCGATAGGAATTACAAAAACGAGTTCTGGATCTCCTGCCTATCAATGATGATTCGTTTGGCATTCTGAGTTCCTTTCGGGGAGATTGTTCGCCGTTTTCGCGGGCGGCGAGGTGTCGATCTGCTTCTGCATCTTCCATGCGTAGAAAAAGAGCTGTGACTGGGAATCTCGTGCACTGCTTTCTCGAACATTATTTTCTTCATGAGAGAGCGCCTCTACATTTAAACGAGGAGTTGGAATTCTTGACCACATGCCGTCGCGCAGAGGCCAGACGAATTGGCGAAGCTTTTACCGCATTCGGGGCAAGACTACGGTTTCTCTCCGATCCGAGTCTACTTCGGCGGGCCAACGGAGTCCGTGTCAGCTCGCTTCCACAGCAAAGGATTCTGGAATCGGATCCTCGATGATCGAAAAAAATGTCATCGATTGTCCTTGACTCTGCGCCAAATACCATGCATTTCGTGACATACGTGGATTCCTCCGAATTCAGGATGAGTCCCCAACGGACGATGCACTGGTACATCCGGACGATGCAGGAAGATGCTGACAATTCTAGAAACGCTGAAACTCCTGGATAGGATTGCTCTCCTTGTCATCATTAGCGTTGATCTTTTCGACAGGAGTCTGACGTTCAATGTCATGTTCATCAAGTTTGCAACGGAGTCACGACTAGGCTCTGCAAATAACGGTAACGGCGTGAACCATTACCGAAAACTCTGACTGAGGCTGAGTTACCCGCGGGTTCGAGCCCGCGATACGATTTTCATAATAGAATTCAGAAGGCGGGTGACTGGATCAGAAGGAAAGCTGATCTGCAACACTCCGGAAAACTTACTGCAAGGTAAGAGATGGATTTCGCTCTATTGTCACCGCCTTTGAACCAAAGCCAGACCCAGCTCTTTGGGCTGCGCACTGTGTGAAAATCGGACATCTACCTCTCACTCCTTTCCTTGACTTAGATCCAAGCAGAGATCATTTATTAGCTCTTATTATGAGCGCTAAGCACACCACGAGGACCGTGGCTAATAGAGTCGCCACTAGGCTTTGCAGATAACCGCATTTCAGAATAACCGCGGTTACGGTTAACCGAAAACCGCAAACTCATAACCGCAATCGAAGTTAACCGCAAAAATTTGGCAGATAACCGCGGTTATAACCGCAAATAACCGCGGTTATACGGTATCATGCTGCAAGACGCAATTTTGAGCAGAACCTATGATTGGACCCTCGTTCTCATGCCCAAACAACTGAAGCGAGCCCGAAACCCTTTGAGACCGCGACCAAGACTCCAGTGAAAACTGGAGGTGAGGAAGCTTTCCCCCGAAGGGAGACACACCCATATGATTTCCAGACGCCTAAGTTGTTCCCTGAATTTTCGGAGCTCAGATCTTCTAGGGCAGGGGTTCTCAAACTGTGTGCCACCGGCACCAAATCGCCGCGGTGCCGCAAGATTGGCTCCTTGAGCATAGGGCGGGGCTGTCGCTGATTCCGGATTGACCCGTGGTGAAACGACAGAGAGTCACGGGCGATTCCGAACTCGGTCTGACCAGACCCTTTGAAGTCTATGGGAGAAATTCCCGGGTCGGTCTGACCATACTTTTTGAAGAGCTCGGGGTGCCGCGTGATGCCGCCCCTGGGAAAGTTCGCGAACCTCTGTTCTAGAAATTGCGGAAGTGCACTGCGGAATCCTCTCGATGTCTCGCGGTTAAAAGCGGTTAAAACCGCAATTTGGTCGCGGTTATTGCGGGTAATAACCGCGAATTTCTTGCGGTTATTGCGGTTTTTAACCGCGGTTAAATAACCGTTGCAGAGCCTAGTCGCCACTTCACTTATTTACATTGTGCAACTAGCGTACCCGCTCGCGCTTCGCCGCGAGGAATGACCGAGAGAAGAGCCAAATGGTCCACAACCACGACAGACGATCAATCGTTTATTGAAAATTGAGGTTGATTTTGACAATGTTGAGTTTCTTGTGTATGATCACAATCTCTCCGGGACTGTTGATACCCCACTTGTCCAAAACAAAAGTGGGTGCTGTAAAGAGTCATGGGCACGGTGAGTTTCGGGTATCCGTCCAACCGTCCCTTATCTTCGATGGAGTACAATATCACGTCGGTCGAATACTCCACCGACAACCACGATTGCCACTCCATGCCCTGTTGAAGGATTGAATCGCCTTTCATACTCGCCGGGTGGCGTCTTGTCACTCCTGACGGCCACAACGTAATTATCAACTGGCAGGTGTTCAAGTGCAGTTTCGAAAAGTCGAACCAACTTATCATACTCATGGAAGAACATTTGCAACCTCACCACATGATCCCGACTCGTATCAGGGTTGAATCGAAATTGCTGGTTTACCGTCAGCTGAACCCATAAGATATATCTGCAATTCTCCGAAGGTGGAAGAGAACTTGAACGGTGATAGATCTGTCCCTGGACTTTGAAACACGGCACGAAATTCTCCAGAACTATTTCGGTCGCACCGAAAGAAGTCATTTGGAAACACGAGTTATACTTGCGGATATTCCCCAAATAATGTTTCGACTCCGTCGACTGACCAGCGATCAACGAGTCATTTGGAAACACGAGTTATACTTGCGGATATTCCCCAAATAATGTTTCGACTCCGTCGACTGACCAGCGATCAACGATGCCAACGGCTCGGGTGAAACACCTAAGTCGGACAATTTCACCCGCCCCTTTCCACAACACAACCCTTCAACCTCATTCCTGAATCTCATCGCACGATTCGGCGATTTTGAAGTCGGTCTAACCATACTTTTTGAAGTCCATGGGAGAAATTTCCGGGTCGGTCCGACCATACTCTTCGAAGTCTATGGGAGAAATTTCCGGGTCGTTCTGACCATACTCTTTGAAGTCTATGGAAGAAATTTCCGGGCCGATCTGAACATACTTTTTGAAGTCTACATATGGGAGAAATTTTCGCTGTGAATTTTTATTTGGCTATTCGATTGATTGGATTAGATTAAATATACAGCATCACTCCCGCGGCAGGTGCAGGTGCGGGCCCTCGTACGCCTGAAGGGTGCCCATTACGGCAGCAGCATTCCCCCTTTGTATATCAATGGATAGCTTCTGAAGAAGAAACTCTCCTGCTCGTCTGCAGCCCGAAGCCTCATAGAGGAGCTGGCCGACAGTCGGGTTCTCGGGTCGCTCTAATTATACTTCTTGAAGTCCGTGGGAGAAATTTCCGGGCAGGTCTGACCATACTTTTTGAAGTCTAAGGGAGAAATTCCCGGGTCGCTCTGACCATACTTTTTGAAGTCTATCGGAGGGATTCCCGGGTTGGAGGGACGTCGACTCGAAGTTTTTCCATCGCGTGATTTGCGTCCGCGGATTCCCGTCACCGCGGAATTCTTTTCCTGCGGGATTTTCGGCCGCGGGATTTCTCCGCAGACCCGATGGAGAGATCGTCCGAGAGCGGTCCGAGGTTGTCTCTCGTCAGACGTCTCGATAGCATGTTCACTGCCTCTCCGAAGTTCGATTAGCTCCTATCGGAAAAGTGCCCAAACCCTGTTGTGGGTTGGGCAGGGGGTGAAGACATCGCCATCATGTCGGACGGGAGGCCGCACCCGCATATCCTACTGCATTCCGAACTCGGGTTGCCGCGGGGTGCCTCCACCAGAAAAGTTTGAGGACCCCTGCCGTATTCGATCGGCCTCTCATCTCTTCGTTCGTTGATCGCTCGTTTCATTCACCCGTACTGGTGCAGCCTGTTTCCTCCTACTCCCTAGTGGAACCACTCGTCGATCCTGCAACTCCTGAAGTCGTGAGTCTTCCATCCGTTCTCCGGGAAGAGATTTGTTTTCTGTCTCCGTATTTTCACCCCATCCCTCGAACCGTCGTTCTAGAATGGCACGGAACAAAGACCCCCGTACTTCGGAGGTTCCTTCCCGTCGATCCTTGGACTCCATTGACACGGTAGCTTCTCGTCGACCCTGTAGATCCAAGAGTCGTGAGCCTTTCAACCATGCTTCGGAAGAAGATCTGTTTCCGTCTCCGTATTACCATCGCATCCCTCGGACCGACGTTCTAAAAAGACTTGTGGATGGCCTTAGCCATCCACAAGTCTTTTTTCCTTCCTAATCCTATTCGCACCGGGAGTAGTCCTCCCTATTGACATTCGTTTTGGATGCATTACTCCTGATGCGCCAGGTGGACTTCGTGGTCGAAGTCGAAAATCGCGTCCCTGCTGACCCATTTTATGGGAGTCTCGACAACGAAGTTCCATGTTCCACTCGACCGACCCCTTCAACTGAGCGACGATAACGAAGAACCCCAATAACAGAAACTTCCCGTATTACGTACGAAACCCACGTTCGCTAAATATGGAGAACATTCGAGGACCACCTTCGACATGCCCCCCACACCTCCCAAAAGTTTAAAAAAGTACCGAATGAATACTTTCAGAGTCTATGAAACAGAACCAAAGTGGAACAGACGCACATTCATTTTTATATGTTTAGATGAAGAGTAGTGAAGTGGTGCAAACTGCTCCAGCAGTCTCCATCCTGGACACGGAGAACAACGTACAGAACGTACAGAAACCTGGCTCACTACTCTTGAAGCCCCAGCTTATAAACTGGCTGATTTTACTCACCTAATGACGTGTAGAACTTCCCCGTATGGAGGTGTGTCTGTCTTCGTAGGTACTGGTGTTGAGATAATCGAATCCAGGTCGGCCCAGACGGATGACGAGCGCATTCAAGCGGTTGCTGTTCATCTTAGGCACTCTTCGATCGCCTTTTGGCTGTTTTCTATCTACAGTTGTAGCTCCTCTTGTGCGACTGTCCTCGCTTCTTTTCTTGATAACCTTATTGCCAGCTGTCGACCACCTATCATCCTTGTGGGAGACCTTAACGTCGACCTTCTCTCCACAGACGCCAAAGCTTTGCGTTTTCGTTCCTTGCTTCTGGACATGAGTCTAATCCCTCTGCATAACCTAGTAACCCGTCCTGTGTCTGGCACGTGCCTGGACCATGTATGGGCGTCGAATGACGGCCTGCTGGATGTTCAGGATATTGTGACGCTCCCACATCTGGAGTTTTCAGATCATTATCCTATCTCCTTCGGCGTTTACTTTGACCCTGTCTCCCTCCCAACCCGTCCCTCACTACCACTCAAGAGAATATTCAATACTCGTAACTATGATCGTTTCTTTACCTCACTCTACAGAGAAGATTGGAACCCTCTCTTCTCTAATGTCGATGTGAACACCGCTTATGAATACTTCCACTCACGTCTCTTCTCCATATACGATGCATGCTTTCCTCTGGTGCCGGCTAACACTAGAAATATCCGCAAAACTTGGTTCACCACCCGACTGGCGAACATTCGCGGACGTCTCCGAAAACTTGGGCACGAATTCTTCAGGCTAGGTCGTGTCTCAGCTAAGGCACGGTTCTATGCCACCCTTAAGCACTACAGAAAGCTCATCTTAATCGCACGCAAAAAATTTACGAACTCTTTCATCTCGAACTGTGGTACGTCTATTAAGAAAATATGGAGATTTATCAATGCCTCATGTGGCAGGGCACGAGGGGAAGCGCGTCCACCCTCCTTTCTGGCACACCTGAGGAACTAAAGAATGCTCTTGACAAGCTTGCTCAGTACTATGCGTCCATAGGCGGCCTCACTGCCTCTGCTTGTCCACATTCTGACATGCGATCAGCTGTTCTGTCTTCTCTCCTGCATGCTGAGAGTCCTTCCAACTTCGACTTTAAGTATATAGACCCGTACTCACTCCATAACACCTGCTCTGGCATGAAATCCTCATACAAACGCTCTGTAGCCGAAGTTCCGTCTAAAATTATCCATTCTGCCTTATCTGCCCTCTCTACTCCCGTTGCCTTCATTTTCAATCTCTCGCTCCGAACTTCTGTATACCCCTGGGCGTTCAAGCAGGCAGTAGTTGTTCCTATTTACAAGGGTAAGGGGGACCCCATGGCGCCGGGCAATTACCGACCCATTAGCTTGACCTGCTTCCTCTCAAAGCTTTTTGAAAGATGCATACTCGCTCAGCTCAAAGAGCATCTCGACAAGACGAACACGCTTTCTCCCCATCAGCATGGATTCCTCTCGGGTCGATCTACGGAGACGGCCCTACTGGATATCAAACAATTCATTGTAGACGGCTGGAGCGCTCGATTTCATGTGCTTGGACTGTTCCTTGACCTCTCTAAAACCTTTGACTGCCTATGTCATGAGACCCTTCTCACAACTCTTTCCAGCCTCGGGGTTGGTGGGAGCAGCTTGTCCTGGTTAGCCTCTTATGTCTCAGACCGAAGCATAACCGTTGTTTCTCGTAACGCCCGCTCTGACTTTATGCTTGTCCGACATGGTGTACCCCAAGGATCCGTTTTGGGGCCGTATCTCTTTATTATCTATCTTAACTCTCTACTATCTGCTGCTAATTCCCTTTCTCCGCAGCTAAGGATGATATCTTATGCAGATGACTCGACCATTCTCTTCCGCCTCGACCCACGCTGTATAGAGGACGGCATTGCACAGCTGAATGAATATCTCTCGCAGATTTTCGTAATGTTCTGTGCGTTGCGTCTGGCCCTTAACACAAGCAAGACTCAGCTCCTATGGTTCCGATGGAGGGGCTCCAGGCTTGTAGCCTGTGATAGTAGGGTCACTCTGGACGGCGTTCCTCTTGAATGTGTTGGCTCTGTGACGTGTCTCGGGGTGATTTTGGAGCACGACCTTGGTAGTCGAACGCATGTGCACCGTCTACAGGCGAAGATCGCATCCTATACATACTGTCTCAATCGGCTACGAAGGCTGGGTTTCCCCCGCTCGGTGTTGCTTCGTGTCTTTCGCGCACTCGTCGAAAGCGCTATACTTTACTGCATCTCTGTGTGGTACCCCAATGCCACTGTTAGCTTGCGATCTCTAATCCAAAAGGCTCAAAACTCGAGCCTCCGTGCCGTTCTTAGTAAGCGACCGCGGACTTCGGTGACGTCTGATTTTTGTCGTCTCTCCATCCGTCGTGTTGACGACATATTTCGCTATCGTACCGCTCTACTTTCCTTCATGTCTGCCAATGCTACACTTCCCCCAGCCCTCTCCAGCCCCACGCGCCCCAACCCCACTGGTAGAGACGCTAGACGCTGCAGAGTAGGAGTCCCTGGGGTGCCTTACGAGTTCTCCAGACTGGCCCCACTCTATGTCTTTGCCACCGTCTGGAATGAACTTCCACTTGAGATTCGTTTATGTACCACCCTCACACGTTTCAAGGCCAAACTTGGCTAGACATAATAACTACTAGATCTCAGCTGTTAAATCTACAACACGTTATGCAGCCTTATTGCTTGCGGGGAAAAAACCCCTTGTTATGTTATGTTAAATAAATAAATAAATAAATAAAACAACGGAAGAGTTTATTCTCTAACTGTGTCGATTTAATATTTTCCGATGTCCAGTTACCACCCTCAGGGAATATCACGAATCGAATTCTGTGTTTCATATATTTTGTTAGACTGTTCGCGCTCGCATAGGTTCTGTAGACAAGGTTGATTTTCAACCTCGGGCTGCTCTGGCAAACGTGATGGACATATGCGTAATAACACCTTGCGGTTATTTGCGGTTATAACGGCAATTTCTTTGTGGTCATGTGCGGTTAATAACCGCAACTCCTCTGCGGTTATTGCGGTTATGTAACCTCGGTTAATAACCGCTGCAGAGCCTAGCCACGAAGCTAAAACAACGGAATTTGCGGGTCGGGGATTGTGAATCCTACTTCGCGGAAATTGTTTCATGGCGGTCGGGTGTGGATCCATCCAACCGCGATCCACTGTGTGGGAAATCACTCGGTCTTGAAAACGACGCAAGAATATAACGCGTTAACTACCAGTGAAGATTAGTCCTCGTCGTCTATCTGCACTAGCTATTTAGGTATACAGTCTACCCTCGTCTTTCGCGACCTAGCTGTACCGCGGTTTTCGAGTTTTCCCTTTCCAAGCATCGCGATCCTCTGCTACTCGAGCCGCCCCCAGAGGACGGCAGCGTCAGAGGAGGACCGCGGATAACGAATCTCCGACCCCGTCGCGTCGTTGGTCAAGAAATCTCGTCTCTCCTCGATTTCATTCAGCTACGCCAAGCCGCGAAGTTCCACCAATCAATCATCGATGCAATCACTACACTCTTGGTAGCTGTAGATCCGCGGGGAGAGAGTCTACATGTACCTCGATGTCGTTCTCACAGAGTTTCAAACGGACCTATGAAGCGAAAACAGCGAAATAGCGCGGTTCGGAGTTGGGGAATCCTACTTCGCGGAAATTCGTTTATCGCGGTCGGGTCTGGAACCATCGAACCGCGATAGAGGAGGGATGACTGTACTCTCGTATTGCTGATCATCTACCTCTAACAGACTGCACTCGCCCCTGAGTCAGGGTTGTGTGATGGATTGTAAATAGAGTCAAGTCCGCTCAATTGGGTTTCCGAATATACAGTTCGACCGCTTATTAAAGCCGAAGCGAGATCCCCGGATATTTGAATGGAAAATGCTCCATCTAATCGGGCTTTTACTCCGGGTAATTGGGATTTCCTAGATCCCGAATGATGAACATATCTCAAGAACTCGGCTTCTCCGCGAGGCTTTTCGCATATATTTATTCTCAACACATAAGCGGGATCCAGCGGCATTCGACTCGAATTTGTCGTGATTGGACAGGAGCTAACGTCGATAGGGATTGCAAACACGAGTCTAGAATCTACTGCCAATCAACGATGATTGTTTCGCATTCGTTGGAACTCTCATCGAGGAGATGGTTCGCCGTTCTCGCGGGCGACGCGACGTCGATCTGCTCCTCCATCTTCCATCCGTGAGCGGAGAGCTGTAGCTTGGGAATCCCGTGCGCTGCTTTCTGCAACAATATTACTTAATGAGTGAGCGTCTCAACATTCGAACGAGGGCTCGGCATTCTTGACCAGATGTCGCCACGCATGTTTAGATGAAACTTATGATTGAGCGGAACCTCTCCCGCATCAGAGGCGCGGGAAGGGTTCTCACCGGTATGGATATTATGCCACGATGATCGGGAGAATTCCGCGACTTGGTGGACTTCTCCGCATTCGACGCGCAAGGAAGGTTGAGCGCCGGCGTGAGTTCGTCGATGTCGAGACAGGCTAGACGAATGAGTGAAGCTTTTTCCGCAGTCGAAGCACGAGTACGGTTTCTCGCCGGTGTGGGTTCGTGTATGTTTAGATAGGTCAGACGAATTGGTGAAGCTTTTGCTGCATTCGAAGCACGAGTACGGTCTCTCGCCGGTGTGAGTTCGCTTGTGAATTTTGAGGTTGCTCAATCCGGTGAAAGATTTCAGACATTCGTTGCAACTGAAAGGCTTCTCGCCGGTGTGGACACGACGATGCTTGGCAAGTGCCTGCGATTGGGCAAAGCTTTTACCGCATTCGAGGCACGATTACGGTCTCTCGCCGGTGTGAGTTCGTCGATGCTTAGATAGGTCAGACGAATTGGTGAAGCTTTTGCTGCATTCGAAGCACGAGTACGGTCTCTCGCCGGTGTGAGTTCGCTTGTGTACATTGAGCTGGCTTGAGTGGGTGAAAGACTTGGGACACTCGTTGCAACTGAAAGGCTTCTCGCCGGTGTGAGTTCGCTTGTGTACATAGAGGTGGCTTGAGTGGGTGAAAGACTTGGGACACTCGTCGCAACAGAAAGGCTTCTCGCCGGTGTGAGTTCGCTTGTGTACATTGAGGTTGCTTGGGTGGGTGAAAGACTTGGGACACTCGTTGCAACTGAAAGACTTCTCGCCGATGTGGCTACGACGATGGTTGGAGAGTGTCTGCGACCGGGTGAATCTTTTACCGCATTCGTGGCACGAGTGCGGTCTCTCGCCGGTTTGTCGAGACAGATCATTTCTCCCATCCAATTTTGCTGGGCAATCCGGCGATACAGATTCTGATGTGCGTTTCGTACGGCGGTTGTTCCTCATCTTGACGATTCGCAATGGTGTTCAACAATCTGATTCGGCTTGATATGGAGATCAAGGCTCCACACAGAAACTTCTTCACAACCTCGCACTGGAACAAGAATGTTGGAGCTTACAATGATGCTCGTCTGGTCAGTGTTTACGATTTTCCTGCGAGTAGAGAGTGAGGGCAGGGAGTATGACGACGTCCCGTGAATGAGGAGGATCTGCTGACTGGGAACACACTCTACTCTCGTCTATCGCGGCCTGGCTGTATGGCGCTTTTTCGATTCCCATCCTCATTTTATCCCTTTTCCTCCTATCATCAAGTCCTTCTAGAATTTGAGCTCCTATCCGAGGATGGCATGGATGAGAAAAAATTGGAATCGGAAAAATTGGAAATTGAGCACTTGAAACTTGCATGCTACCGCGGGCTGAATGGTAACCAATCCCTAGTACCACGAAGCTCTTAGAGAGGCTCGCAGAATGTTATGATTCCCGCGGCGGCTGACTGAACGGAGCGGACAAGAGATAGCTAACTGGTCAGCAGAGCTGTGAATTTTTCGCGACAAAGATTCGTGAATTTCGCGGAACTTTGCGGCTCCCATGGATGCCCATAGATGGGAGATGGCCACGGAAGTTCCGCGAGAGCACAACAATCGCGGCCCGCGAAAAAGATACAGCCCTACTGATGAGTCGAAAATCAAGAATCGCGGAGTGCGCCAGAGATTGCGGTCTCCGCGATGTTATTTAAGCCCCACACATCAACCTCTTGAATGATGATCGGGAACAAAAGAGATAGTATTCATTTCGACCAATATTTGGAGCTTTGAAACTTGCTCCGCAAATTTCTGAGGATTGACCTGCTTGTCGGGGGGCAATGTATAATATCTCCGCTCTGCCGCCGGCCGAGGAGATACAGTAGAATCTCGCAGCAACGAGCCGCGTTACAACGAATTTTCAATTCAACGAACTGATTTTTATTTTTTGTTTGGACGCCCATAGAGGTAATGTCAAAAATTACTCGATAGAGCGAATCCCAGTGCTACGAACTTTCCAGTAGAACGAATTAAAAACAGTGTCGGTGGTGGCCAAAAGTTCGTTGCAACGAATTATCCATTGCTTCGCATTCGGAATGTCGGATCAGGGCACGTTCTCGGTTCACTGCGATGTCGATATGCACTCCAGCCGGTCAGCGCTGACATCCGAAATCGTTCCAACTCGTGAAGCAAGTCAGTTTTTCGTGCGAGTAACCGTCCTCCAAGCTTCACCATGTGGACAAGGTGAAAGGGAAACAGTGTTCTCTGAAGGAAAAGTTCATCATGATCCGAGAAGATCTCTGAATGAGGCTATCAACGCTGTCGGTACGATGAAGATATTTACAGAAGCTCGTGATGACGTTGCGGAGGTCATCCTACGTTAGATTGCAGAGCTTGAAGCGTACCTCATGAAACCTCAAACAGATACACTGGTGCAGACTGACTCATTTTTGGTCGAATTAGTCGTAACTGGTGGTCGTATATCCTTCCTGAATCATAGCGATGTTGATGATGATAATCAGTCGTGGCTTGTGGCTGATATTGCCACTTTCCGGTACATTTCGTTTTAGCGAACATTCATTATAACGAACTGATTTTGGTGGCACCAACGTGTTCGTTGTAACGAGCTTCTACTGTAACGTCTCATCATTAAACGGTCACGCTTAACACCCGTGGTTGCAGTCAAAGAGAGCGTAAGCCGGAGAGACCGCAAATCGGTTACGCGCTCATATTGGATTGGTCGACGGTGCGCTCTTCTTGTTTTGCGCTCAAATTTGCTAGCATCCGCCCCGTCAGTATTGGGTCGAATGAAAGCGCCTACAAGTCCAAAAGCAACACATATGTGTATCGGCAGATAAGAGGCCCCCGAGATCCTTTCTTCGTTCTAACTGCTATGAGAGAATGCACACCACCAGCCCACGCTCGACCCTCGTGAGTACAACTCGTCTTTTTTCATCCATCCTTCGATCTGACTAGAACGATCTGTTTGGCAGAGGGGTGGTTATAGTTTTCTTGCGAGGAGGAGAAATGGAGTCGGAAAACTTGTGGACACAGAGGTAGCCCAAGCATGCCAAAATCGCGCAGGAGAGAACTCGCAGAATGCGTCAACCGTGCGACCGTAACACCAGCGACCCGCCCACGGCAGAGACACGTTTTGACACGTGATTTCGAACATGCGGAATAAATTAATCTACATGTTGTAAAGGAAAGAAAACAAAAGTTTCCTAAATAAAGAGGTGGCAAGGCTCTTGTGTGTGTGTGTGATCGCACATCTCGCAATCAGGGCCGCACATTTGCTCGACTACATACCGGAAGGTGCAGATGATGTTGAGTACAGTGTTTCCGAGGAGGACGGAGAAGCCACCGTTCGACATTTCACGGGAGGGATCAATGATGAGGCTTCGGCGTTCGACGGTTCGACGTTCCACGAAAATATCTACCAAGGATCAATGACGGGGCTTAATAAGTCAAACAGAGGAATAGGGTTTGAAGCTAGCAACCGAAGTGTTAGCGGCGGTGGGAGAGCAATTGAAATAGCAAAAACTGATACGCAGAGTTCATTTTCGAACCGCATCAAGTCCATTCTCGCCGATTTCCAGTTTTCAACGGGAATGGAGTCCCCGTGGCATTGTGCCTCATGAAAGAATAACAATTCATTGAAACGCGCATGCATTCGACTTCAAAATTACTGGAAAAATTCAACTTGTGTATCAACCATTATTGGTTCATCGGCAGTAAAAACGCCATCGACTCAAAATTGAAAAAATGGACTCGACGCGCTCTGAGAATGAACTCCTCATATGCGTACAAGTACGATGCAGAGTGGACACCACATTATACATAACCCTCAACAGGGCATGTAGGGAAAAGTAGTGGAGCGCTCACCTGTTAACGCGGAAAGGGCAATCAAGATTCGTCACAGTTTCATGGTCCGATGATTCGTGCAGAAACTTTGCGGATTACCCTTCTCGTGCGGTTCAAGTTGGCAGCAAGGAGCAGTCTTGAACAACTCTCTGTTCACAGCCGGAAACATACCGACTTCACAATTAGCATCTGAAGATTGAAATCAGCTACCGAGATCATCGGAGACATTGGAAGACCGGAGGAAACTATCGAGTCAATACAAATCAGCACAAACGACGCAATGATGTTTACGGTGTCAGCAAAGCAGTCATCCGGGCTCTGGCAGAGCATAAGCAGTCAGACAATGAAGATATCAGAACAATTTTCCAAGTAATAGTAGGAGGAAAACTTCCATGGGCGCCGACCGACAGAATCAGGTACACAAGAGCAGAACGGAAGAGTGAATTCTTGAGAGGTATCTTCAACCAGACGTCGACAAGGCGATCCCATGTCTGCCTGACGTATTCCGTCTGTCAACCTTGCACGGAGCCGAGTCGCAGCAGATGCCACAGAGGGGGCGTTTGAGAGATGCGACGACAACGGGCACGATAAAGAGTCGGAAGTTTGCAGGGTGCCAACAACTCACAACCAAGTTGAACTTTGGAGCCAACCCAGACCTCTGGTACGCGGTCGAAGGCGTCGGACTCGCAAGCGCGGTTACCTGCTAGAAGCTCGGAGAACACATCTTCGCCAAGTTTCAGAACCGAAAGACCCGGAGCGACTATCTGTTTTGACGCGAAAGCGTCTCTGCTGAGGGTACCGAAAGCTGGTACTTCGTCATCTATCGTCACATTCTTGTAACAAAGAAACAGGCTCGAACGACGTCCAGGGTGGACTGAATACGTCCCCCTTCTCCCGATGATACATCGACCCCCTCCTCGATGATACATCGACCCCCCCCCCCATGGAATCTGTCGAATCCGTATAAATAATACTTTTATTCGGTTTTGAAGGGGCGTAGACAAAACGGGTTTTCAGCGAACTGAACGAGACTACAGGACCGACCTGGGATAGCTTACAGTGGGCGTGGAAGACGTTCGATCCCGGAAAAATTCACCGTAAAGTCACGAAATGACCGTCTTGTACAGAAAAAATCCAGTCGGTAACGTCACATTGGACTTTGCGCCTTACACTTCTACCGAATCGCAGCTTTTCAGGTCGTGGGATGTCCCTTGACAATATCGTTGCAGAATTTACATATTTCATATCGAAATCTCGTGAAATCTCGTTATGGGTGGGGTGATTCGACACCCGGGACACAGAGGTATGGGGTTTTAACATGGGGAGAAAAAAAATTCGGTGTTCCCCTTTGAACACGTCACTGAAGTCGGAGGACCAGTGCAGTGGCGTAGCGAGGGGGGGGGGGGGCCATCGGGCGATCGCCCCCCCGTAATTTTTCCACTTCCAATTTTCGACCACTGTGAACTCCCGTATCTGGGTCGGATGAGAAGATGAGAAGATGTAAGGGGTATGGATCGTAAGGTTTATTTGAACTCGGGTTTGGACTTTCCAACTCTGCCAGAATGGTGGTTGACTTTCGAGTTTCGTGTGTCGTCTCGGTGTAATGAAAATCCGTCGTTTTGGTGTCTTGAACGGGACGGTCGTCTTTAGTACTATTTCCAGTCAAAAGACGATTGTCGTAGTAAGGACGTGACGAAAAAAGCGATTGGGGCGTTTATTCTACCATTACAGTATCTGGGATGGTCAGTGGGATGTTATACGTGTAGCGGCTCTAGATCCTGTACGCTGCCTTCCGTGACCCACCAGTGGAGCAGGTCTGATGTGGCTGGGTCGTCTTCGGGGGTCGTGATCGTCATGGTCGAATCCGTATCGGTGGACAGGTCGTCAATGCTCCCGTAGGGCTGAGTGAGGTTTGCGATGAGGACGCGATTGCCCTCATGGGGGTCCAGGGTGCCGACGAGGTCCCCCCGAAGGGTTACCGAGATCACCTTTTTGGTTGTGGCGACTAGAAGGGTACGTTGGCCCTCTGGATGGGGATCTACTTTCAGGACCAACCCGTGGATGGAGATCTTGGTGTCGGTCGGGGTCAGGGTGGCGGATAAGGTTCCGTTGTCAGTTGGAAGGGTGACAGTAGGGGTCGGGGGTGGGGGTGGTGGATCGGGGATTACAAGAGTGGGCATCGAGATTGTTCTGAAGATTCCTGGAGAGATCGAACTTCGTTGTGGTGAGGGATGGGTTGGGTTTTTATATCTTCGGATAATCGTGGAGGGCTCTCATTGGTCAATCGAGGTGAGGAACTCGTTGTTGGTTCGAGTTGGGGTGAATTCTCTGGTGTGGAATGGTCAGGTTCATTCCAGAAACACGGACGGATGGACATGTTCTCGGTTACCTCGTTTGAGCTGTGAGGTCATATAGCGGCGGACCGTGTCGAAGTGGATTTTGGAAAATCCGAAAAATCCAGAAAATGTCATTTTGCAAGCATCTCCGACGTGGGGAACATCCAAAAAGATTCCATCCGTCGTCTGGGAACCCTAAACGGTCCAGTACTCCAGGTTGGGAGTCATTAAAATGGTAGTGGTATGTCCACTGGTGTTATGTCTGTCACTCTCTAGATTGAAGATTGGGATTTTTGGGAGAAGAAATCATTGAATTGAAAGGGTTATGAAGGAATCACGGGAGTTTATTTCATTACGTTATTATCATCGGGACAAAAAATCTTAGGACTGTGATGAGGTATCGGGGAGGGGGGGGAGGGGAGATCAAGTTTCTCCAATTCTTGGACGCTCCCTTCGATTGACCACCACTTGAGGAATTTTTTGTTCCCTCCGATGAAGAATGACCGCACGATGAGTGAGCGAAATTGGAAGTGCCAAATTTATTCTGCACTGAAGCTTATATACTTCAGCCACAACGGAGTGCCCTCAGGGTCCGAGAGCTCATGCGCAAACTGCCAACACCCTCCCGTGCTCAGGAGCTCTCGGAAACCAAACCCAACTTCTCGCGGCACTTTTGGAACTTGACTGCGGTCAAACTTTTCTTCAAGATATCTGCGACCAAATCAGCTGTGGGGAGATACTCAATCTTGACGAGCCCGTCTGTAACCATGTCTCGGATGAAATGATGCCTCAAATCGATATGCTTGGTCCTTTGGTGTTGGATAGAATTCGCACTCAACAGAGCGGCTCCCTGGTTGTCGCACCACAGTGTCATCGGTCGGTGGATGGTGATGGTTGGTAGTTCTGAGGAATTCAGGATCCACTCAATCTCCTGACAGGCGGCGGAGCAC
This sequence comes from Neoseiulus californicus, assembly GCA_028455905.1. Classification (NCBI taxonomy): domain Eukaryota; kingdom Metazoa; phylum Arthropoda; class Arachnida; order Mesostigmata; family Phytoseiidae; genus Neoseiulus; species Neoseiulus californicus. Next base: position 499,754 of record JAMQGS010000009.1, read on the forward strand.
GTCATGTATTCTGCCTCAGTCGTCGATAGGGCCACAGTCAGTAGCGTAGTGTGGGGAGGGCCGGGGGTGCGGTCCGCACCGGGCGGCGCGTCCCGGGGGCGGCATTTTGGGGTTTTGTGCCATTTTTTTGGTTGTCGCTCCAGCTCGACTACGGCCGCCGGGTGCGGCATTCTCCGATTTTCCACTTTCGAGTTTCCGCACCGGGCGGAACTCGGTCTCGCTACGCCACTGGCCACAGTCGCCTGTTTCTTACTCCTCCGCGACACAGATGACACATGCCCCGGCTAACATGAACGCATAGCCCGTTGTTGATTTTCTGCTCTCGTGGCAGCCACTCAAATCTGCATCGCAAAAGGCCTCGACTCCACTCTGAACGTTCCCGTCGAACTTGAGTTGCAGGTCCCTTGAACCCTTAAGATAGCGTAGAATCCTCTTTACAGCGACCCAATGCGCCTTCGACGGATCGGAACAGAACTGACTCACAACACCAACCACGTGGCAGATGTCGGGACGGGAAGTTTGAGAAATATGAAGCAAACTACAGCGAAACCCCGTTAGTGCGGACCCCATTAGTAGGGACTCCCCGTTAACAAGGGAGGTACCAGAACTGATACAAACCGATTCGGTCGAGCGAGAGCGGATCTTGTTGGTCCCACCGAGAGATGAAAAACGGCGGGTGAGCTCCGTCCTGGTGGGTTCCTGTTTCCGAGTAATGGCAACCTCGAAAATCGGGGTTTTAAGGTTCTTGGATTCATTCGCCCGCTGAAATCAGCCATAGAATCGCATCGGGACGAGCTAGAGGGCTGAATTTTGCGTCATTTTGTACGTATTTTCATTCGCTCCGAAATGACGTAAGATCGAACTCTCCAGCTCGTCCTGATCATATCCTAGGGCCGTTTGAAGTTGGAAGATGAAAAATCGGGATTCCGCCGCAGAAATCGCCGAGTTAACTCCAGAACCACTTCAGAAAATGTTTCAAATGGATGTTTGCATACTCTCGTAGAGTATCGCTGCAAGAAAAAATTCGAAGATTTAGTGCGCAAGGCACTAACCAAGGAGAGGGCGGGGAAACGTCGGAAGTACGAAATAGGGACAAGGGTTTGATAACCGTGGGGTAGGGTGTATGACGTATGGTCCGCAGTCACTTCGTCGGTGTTTCGATTGGTGATGAATTTGACGGAGGGACTACGGAGGGTTTGTGTCCGGCTCTGGGAAGGGCTTGAAAGCGGACCGGGTGCTTTCGATTCTTCAACAATCTGTATAAAATTATATTCTTGAATACCGAACTCCGGACATGTTCCCCGGAAATCCCGGAAACCGGACAGACAAGGACATGTCCGGTCATATCGCGTCTCTATCCATAATGCATCCATAAAGCAGTGGATTTGTGATGAAAATTGTTAGAATATTTTAGATATTCGTTCCAGTCAACTGTTTCCCAACCCCGTATTCACTGTTCTACTTCCTGTACCGTAGTCTGGTAACATCCAGCGTTAACACTTCGCGCGCTGTTTGAAACCCGGTCTTTGTCTGACCTGGTTACCGTCTACTAGAATAGTTACTTTCTCCCTTTCATAGTTCCGTGTTCACCAAACTATATAAACGTATCTGAATAAAGCACTTGTGTGCGTCTTTTCCGACTTGTACCTCGCTTGCCTTCATTCCGTGAAAACGCCTAGAGTGAAACCAGTGCAGCAGCAGTACGCTTGAGAGCTGACTGAGCCTAGTATTTCCAACATACGTTATCAGCACGAAGGACTTCTGATGTACTGGCATCTTCACTCCAATCATCCGAGCCGATTCAACTTCCGAAGATCCTACCGACCCTACCAACCTCCAACCATGGACCTCTCAACAACTGAGCCCCTCGCACTGGTTGCCACTGCAGAAGGCCTCCAGGATCCGCCTGCAGGTGGCGGAGGTGCTCCTGGTGGTGGCGGTGCTCCTGGTGGAAGTGACACCCCTGGTGGTGGTGGTACCTCTGGTGGTGGTGGTACCCCTGGAGGTGGTGGATCTGGTGGAGACACTCCGTGCAAGGATGATACTCTCGAGCCACCAAACCTCACTGACATGAAAAGCCGGGTCGTTACTGCCATACTTCAAGAAGACGGATCGAACTACCTCTCGTGGAAATCGCTGATTCCCTTGAGCCTCCAGACCATCCCATATGCTTGGGAAGTCACAACTGGGACTCTGACTGGAGACAAAGGGACTACCGATGCAGCAAAGAAACAACAAGCCAAATACAACAAAGGCAACGTTGCTGCAAGGTATGTTCTCCTAAACTCGATCCATCAAAACATTCTACTCAACCTCTTCTATGAAAATCTGGATGTCATCCCGGCCTCCCTCATCTGGAAGAAACTCCAAGAAAACTACTCCAAGTCTACTCCGGCCCAAAAGTTTACAGCGGTATGTAACTTCATGAATTGGGTCTACCGGAATGACAAAACTATACTCGAGAACATCAACATGTTCAAGCGGCTGAAATACGCCCTTGAGGAATCGAAAGCAAACTTCCCTGAGGATATTGTGTGCATTGCACTAATCAACAAACTTCCATCATCATGGACCTGGATCAAGGTTCTTTGGTTGCCCAAAGAAGAGAAGGACCAAACCTTTAGCGCACTAATCACTTTGATCCTATCAGAAGCTGCCTGGAGGGAGTCTGAACACCCTGAGGCTCCCGTCGCAATGATTTCCAGGACCAACAAACGATACAACAAGTGGCAGAAATCATTCAACCGGAAAACATCGCAGCAGTCCGAAACTCAACAAGCTTCGACTTCCAAGAACATGTCACATCAGGCAACTTCACGCACCATGAGGAGCACAAGTCAAACTACGATCTCTTGCACCTACTGCAAGAAGCCGGGACATAACGTTAAGAACTGTTTCGCTAAGCGAAATGCGAAGAAAAACTCTTCCCCCTCAGCTCACGTCACTGAGTGCTATGCAACTCTGAGTGATGAATCTTGGGATCTAGAACCAAGATGCTTTGGAGACCCTCAGGAATGGATTCTCGACTCTGCCTGCACCAACCACATTGTCGATGAACGCCAGCTGTTCAGCTCGTACAAAGCCGAAGAGAACATTCGGAACGTGAGGCTAGGCGGTGCCCGGACACTTCAAATCAAAGGTTCAGGTACTGTTGAAATCACGGTTCTCAATGGCAGCGGACGATCTAACATCACCCTCCACAATACGCTGTTTGTCCCGAGCATGGGGAAACGCCTTCTATCCCTCAGCAAGCTAGCTAGCGACAACTTCGAAATCAGCATTCTTCCCCATGCAATCACCCTCAAGAAGGATGGTGTTGAGCTGTGTGCACCGATCAAGCAAGGACTCTATGTCCTCCAAGTCCTGCCTGCTGACCAAGCAGTTGCATTGCAGGCCACAGCAACAAAACCCCCAATCTCCCTTCGGGAAGCGCATGAAGCACTTGCCCATGTTGGCATCGATAAGGTAAAAGGGATCCTCAAACAAATGCAAATTGAATACCTTAATGACTTCACTTCATGCACTGCTTGTATTCGCGGCAAGCAAACCAGAAACAAAAACGTTTCCAGGTCACCGAATGCAGTCGCCAAATTTACCGGTACTATTCACGGCGATCTTGTTGACATCGGTGTTAAATCCTACAGGAACTCCCGATACTACCTTTCCCTCACAGATGAATTCTCAAAATATAGAAAGGTGTATCTCCTCCAGAGCAAGGATCAAACTGCAGAATGCATCAAACTGTATGCTAAGTGGTACTACAATCTGACGGCAACGAACATCAAATGACTCCACACTGACGGTGGACTCGAGTTCGACAATGCTGAAGTTCGCGACTTCCTTGAAAGCATTGGAGCCGAATTCACTAAGAGTACAGCCTACAGACCACAGCAAAACGGGATCAGTGAAAGAACTCAACGCACGCTGAACTCCCTCGTCAGAACCCTTCTCAACGCTACTGGTCTCCCATTCGGCCTTTGGGATGAGTGTCTGAACTATTGCACTCAAGTACTCAATGCAGTAACTATTCACAAAACCTTGCAGATATCAGCCTACGAGATCATGCACAAGAAACGGCCCAACCTTGGCATGCTCCACCCATTCGGCACGCTCTGCTACATGTATGACAACAATGCGGCGAACAAACTCTCAGCGAAGAGCAATCCCGGGAGATTCGTCGGGACTCTGAACCCAGTCACTGGCTGTCGGGTTTGGATCCCCGGGACACGCATAGTGAAAAGCTCAAAGGATGTCGTATTTCCAAAGCCAAACGTTTTTCCCAACACAGAGCAAGAAGGTGAACCCGCTAACAACGCTGCCGAACAAACAAGTGAACAACCGACGGTCGCTGCAACTCCAGAAAATCCCGAAGAGGAGAGTGGTAGTGAATCTACAGAAGACGCCGGTACCAGCCAAACCGCTGAAGCAGGTACCATGATGGAAGCAGAGCCTCCAGAAGATTCTCCACAACAGCGACAACCGTCTACAAGTAGCCGCAAGAAAAACGACGACATCCGACAAACCAGAACCGGCATGGTTCTCCGAAACAGATCAACATTGAAGCCTCCCGACAGGTATGACCCCTCTGCATACCAAGTTGATTCTGAATATTCCGACGATCCTGAAAGCTACAGGGAAGCACTGGAATCTGCTGACTGTGTGAAATGGCTTGCTGCAATGCAAGAGGAGATGGACTCCCTGGAATCAATGAAAGTCTGGACTCCTGAAGAACTCCCTCCTGGACATCGTGTAATCGGCAACAAGTGGGTGTTCCGCCGCAAACGGAATGCTGACGGTCAAGTATGCAGGTGGAAAGCAAGACTCTGCATGCAAGGGTATTCCCAAGAATATCAACGGGATTACTTCGACATCTTCGCTCCTGTATCTAGGTATGACTCTTGCAGAATGCTATTGAACATTGCCGCCCAATTCAAGTTACATGTGTACCAGTTTGACGTTAAGACAGCCTTCCTCTATGGGAAGCTCGATGAGCAGCTGTATACCCATTACCCTGAGGGATGTGGTGGCAAGAAGAGAGGGACACTTCGACTCCTTCGGAGTGTCTACGGATTGAAGCAGTCGAACCGTTGCTGGTTCACCAAGATTCAAGGCATCCTGACAAAACTCAAATTCTCTTCTTGTGACCAGGACCCCTGTGTTTTCATCCACAAAGGTGGTAAGAAATTGTATATCGCTTTGTATGTCGATGATGGGCTGGTAATTGGTGAGTCAGAAGACACCATTCTAGAGTTTCTTGCCGAACTAGGTAAAGATCTTCAAATAACCTCTAAGAAAGCTGACTTATTCTTAGGTATAGCCATAACTATAAACCCTGATCACAGCATATTCCTTTCCCAAGAGCACTACGTAAATGAACTCATAAATAAGTTTGGATTGAAAAATTCCAGACCAGCGAAAATCCCAATAACGAAGGAGTGTCTAACTGAAGACTCATCTGAGCCAGTTGACTCCACGTCATACCGCCAGCTGATTGGTTCCCTTCTATTCGTCGGCATGGCTACAAGGCCGGACGTGTCGTTTGCGATTTCGTTTCTATCAAGGTATTTAGACAAGCCTACGAAGAAACTGTGGGACGCTGCAATCCGAGTTCTCCTGTACCTCAAAGGTACTGCCAAGTATGGTCTGCTGTACCGACACGAAAAAGGTTCTGAATTTCAATACTACTCCGATGCTGACTGGGCAAACTGCACCAGCACCCGCAAGAGCATGACAGGAACTCTTGTCCTCGGCTTTGGAGGTGCACCAATTTATTGGTCTGCCTCACGGCAAAAGATTGTGGCACTATCATCCACCGAAGCCGAAATGATCGCGTGTGTGGAAACACTGAAGCATGTCATCTGGACGATGCGTTTCCTCAAGCAACTCGGAATTGATCAGAAACCAGTGGTACAAATTGACAATATGAGCACGATCAATCTGATCGTCAACGATGAGATCTTCCACAAGAGGACCAAACACATTGATGTGAGATTCAGGTATGCGAGGGATCTCTACAAAGAAGGTACCGTTGATATCATCCATTGCCCCTCTGCATCTCAAAAAGCTGACGCTCTGACCAAGATTTTGAACACGACGATGTTCATCAAGGCCCAGCAGTACCTGGTTTCTCCCAATGTGAATTAGTTGCTGAACTCAGCCTCCTCTTCACTGTTTCATTGTCTCTTTCGAATGTTCTATTCACGTCCAGTTTATCTTTATGATTCACCCATGCTGAGAGATCACAAGCGCAATTCAATTGATTTCAACCCAGAATGTTCTCAGTTGCCAACTCCAGTTCAACCAGTCTCCTTCTCTCCACTTGAAACCAACTGGTTTCACGAGGAGCACCATGAGTCAGGCATCCGCTATCGGGAACTTTCCGTTTGAGAAACGACAACTATTCCAAGGTCTTTCCGGCTCCAAATGCAGCCAAGGAGTTGTCGCCTGCGTTGTTCATTAAACCAGCAACCCTCACGGAATACAGTTGAAAATGTTTTTCATCACAATCTGCTGTTGCCTGCTCGCCCTGTCGCTCCAGGAGACTGGCTTCAAATATAGCGACTGCGACTCAGATTGTCAGACGAGCAAAGTCAGCTGCACAATCAGTGAAGTGAACAAGAACTTTTTCCCATGCGCCTGCATGGAGAGTGAGCTGAAATGTCGGGCAGTCGCTGATGCCGAGACAACGTGTATCTCCCCTGACGGCGTGGTGACTGGTGGCTCTGCCATCTGGAACGACTTTGAAAAACATCGTGCCCTGACCACTACCACGCCAATTTATCCTCCAACTACCTCCCAATCACCACCAACGGTTCCACCAAAACCAAATCCGGAACCGTTCGTGAGGACAAGTGTTCCCATAATCCTCATGGTGATATTCATTTTCACGACTCTTCTCAGCCTCTCAGCGAATGTCTTCCTCTTGAGAAGACTAATGCCCACAGCAAGCAACTATGAGAGAATACCTGATTTGAACAATCCCTATCAGAGAACTGTGGAATTAGAGAATGAAAATGAACAGGACAACTCATAACAACATCTCAACAACTCACTCTGTTTATTTTAAAAGGAAGAAGCTCAAAATGTCACCGTGTGACATCAATCACAAAGTCACAAAAAGACCAGAATGACACATTCTGGATATAAAAGCGCGTTCATGTTTGTTTACATCCTTCACTGCCTCCAACAATCTAGAAGCTTCGATCACAGCCTGTTTTGAAAGATTCACCTTTGACAAGATGCACTGTCCCCCAGACGCTTGACACAGAAAATAGTTAGCCAAGTCATAACAATCGAGATTGTTGAAGGTAACTTTGACAGGCACAATGGTCTCCCCATCAACGAAAACCGTCACTGGTGTGGTCGTCAGAATCATCCCAGTCTGCTGGGTGCTGCTTGATACTTCTGGTTCGGCCTTGGCAGCTGCAATGTTGTTGCGAATCCCCTCTTGTGAATCTCGAATGAAGATTATCTGCTCTGGTTGCGCCCTTTGTGCGTGCTGCCCTCCTAACGAAACACTAATTGCTGTAGTTTGATAATTCGTGATGAGATCAAGCACCACACTGGTCCCACACAGGGCCAACAGAAGACAGCAAAAAATGATGAAAAGGACAACCCAGAGAACATAACATCGATTTTTAACATCATCTGATTGGGAGATGGGCCGATTTACTAACCGAGTTTCTCGTTGATTGTGATTGGGTCTCCTGGCATCCTCTTGATGACCCCTGCGACCTTGGCTGGCTTCACGATGCAAAAGTTCTTCAAGGCGTGATCTAGTTATCATGGCATCGAAACTTTGAGCTCTGCCCGGGGAAAATCTGCGATTTCCCTCTTCAGCTTGGCCGATTCCCTCAGCATCCTGCGACTCCGGTTGGATTGGTCGTCTGGTGGTGTGTTTCGGCAGCGAATCATCACTTGACAGTTCATCCGCTAATCCAACATGATCAGTCCCGGAATTGGCGGATTGTGGGTCAATCTGGGTGGTCAGATGCCGTAACGTTCCTCTCAAAAGGTCCTCGTCTTCAATTCTCTTCAATCTCTCCAGAAGAGCCTGAACTTCGGGACACACGTGGAGCTGTTGCCCAAATCCGGCAGCACCCTCGGTTTCGTCAAAACTTGGAAATTGCTCACGTAATTCTTCCAGTGAACGTCTGGCTTCAATTCGATCCCGGATAACCCGTTCCTCCTCGTTCGGGCTGTGGTAACGGCCCAATTTTTTTCTCACAGCACGTTGTTGGGGAGTCTCCGTTTCTTTGGGCGACATCGTGAAGAAACCGTTGTTTGAACCTCAAGAAAACCTCACGATAACCGAGCAGCGGTGATTGAGCAACGTCCCAGTTATATACCACAGCCAATGGATAAAAGCCAACGCCGCCATCTTGTTTCGCGCCAAAACTCATCCTCCATTCCAAACATCATTCTCGAAAGATTATGCAAAATAATGACTATTAGTTCTACGGAGTATGGAAAAAGGGAGGGTATGTTAGAATATTTTAGATATTCGTTCCAGTCAACTGTTTCCCAACCCCGTATTCACTGTTCTACTTCCTGTACCGTAGTCTGGTAACATCCAGCGTTAACACTACGCGCGCTGTTTGAAACCCGGTCTTTGTCTGACCTGGTTACCGTCTACTAGAATAGTTACTTTCTCCCTTTCATAGTTCCGTGTTCACCAAACTATATAAACGTATCTGAATAAAGCACTTGTGTGCGTATTTTCCGACTTGTACCTCGCTTGCCTTCATTCCGTGAAAACGCCTAGAGTGAAACCAGTGCAGCAGCAGTACGCTTGAGAGCTGACTGAGCCTAGTATTTCCAACAAAAATGACCGTGGAAGATCGGTTACGGTATTTGGTCAATCAGCTTCTTTACAAAACCTACAAAATCACGGTTGATTGGACCGTGTTCAGACACACGGTTGATTACTTAGGAGAATATAGAGGATCCTAATACGGACCATGCGTCAGAATCGGAGCCGATAGACGCGAGACAGCATATGGTGTTATTCAATGGAGATTCCCGTCCAGAGATTACTCCTGGACAAGGGGGGACTCTCAACATCGCAATCTCTCGGGACGGGTGAATACGATTCAAAAAATCAATGCTGAATGAGCGCTTTATGACGCGACGTTCCGATGCGCGTCCGCTCTCGCTCGGGCCGAAAGCAGAATGTGCGCTCTTGCGCGCGTGAGACGATCAGGCTCTTGTGGGTGTCAGCGAATCTTTCGATGAATACCGAGCAAATGTTATCTCACACCATTTTCAGAACAGAGGCAAGCTGACTCTAGTCCTTCCAGTCGCTCGTCCTTCCAGAAGTCGAATCGTTAGGTTTTCGGAATATCTTCGGCGGTACGGGGAGTCTGCTCGTCTGCTTTTCTACTCTATCACAATCCAGAGCGTAGCGTGAAAAATGAATACAGCTGACGCCAAGAATGAAAACCATGAGAGAACCATGGAGAACCATGGGTTTGAAACTCTACGATGCTGCGCATCGTAGAGCAGGCTTCGGAGCTTGACATGCAGGAACGATCGGGGCGCCAGCTACCCACCTCTCATACGTGACACTAGAATCGGTGGTATCAGTGAAAATAAACTCCCAGACAGCGACTCGTCCGAGAATATGCAAATCAAGGGATATGGTCCGTGCGAATGCAAGGAGCTGCACTCCTCGCCGATGACCTCGTGTCACAGTCGAGTCGGGAATCCAGCGGAGGGGTCGTAGTTCACCTCGATACCTCGATTGAGCTCAAACCGCAAGGTATCCCATATTCGGCACTATCCCATAAACGGGCATCCTCCTCTATTGCTATCGTGAGTAAGATCTGTACAGAAACTCGAAGATTCGGAAGCACACTTCCGTCTCCATATTCAAACAAAGAATGCAGGAGCTCCACCGGTTTGCTGATTTGAATTTCGTTCCGAGCTCGTAGTAGCATCCTACAGTCGCAGATTTCGCGATGCAATTCCTCACCATCAACATCAACTTCATAGAAACCAGCGGAAGACCGGCATTGACTGTGCTTCGAGTGTGTCACACTGATCGTAGAGGAGTCGCGACGTGGCTTGCAAAAAGCCGAACTTCTCATCTAGGTAATTCCACCGAACGCTCGGATCTTTGCTATAGCTCATGGAGGAACCTATCTTGAGTAGCAAACATGACGCGCCTCATATACTCTTTTTCTGTCGAAACGGTACCGCAAGACTCCCTACGTTGTTGCTCGAAGGAGATCTCGAAGTCGTTGCACAATTCCTGGCCTTGCCCGATGGCTACATTGACGCGGAAAATTCTTCGTCAAGGTTTGAATGTCTGTGGCCGGGCTTCACAATCAGATTTACAGTCGAGCATGTCTCACCCAGGGAGAATCCTCTTCCTTCTCCAAGAATCTCTTCACCGCGACTCGAGGCCATGCTCTCGCGGATGGTGGAGTCAACCTATCGTATCGGTCATTGAAATCGCCAACATTCGCATGAGAATGATCTCTCATCGATTCGAGGGGAGAACCATCGTCGAGGATTGTTCGAGATTGTTATCATACGTCGCTTCACTCAACAATAGAGGCATGCAACTATAGATACACAGCTACCGGGAGGTTCCTTGTGGCTCTCTACGGGAAGAAGTTGTTCACTCAATGATATTGTAAGAGCGGGGACTTTATTGAGAGTACCGACAGGTTGCGACCGCTTTCCAAGCTGGCTGTCTAATGACTAACTTCTAATCTACCCTGTGTCTGTGTCTAGGGTTTCTACGTGGCCCGTGTGTCGTGTATTTCCCCGGCTGTCCCTAACTATGGCTTTCCTACAATATCTGATCCGGCCCTTACCCTGGGTTTGATTCGATCCCGTCAAATAGTATATCACAGAATTCGCTGTTGCTGACATTTTTCCGCATACAGTCATCCCTCGTCTATCGCGCCCTCGTCTTTCGCGACCTCGCTGTATCGCGGTTTTTCGAGTTCCATTTTTCATGGAGTTTTCCCTTTTCGAGCATCGCCTTCCAACTCTGTGTGCGCGGCGCGCATGGCTTCCCGCCTGAGACCCTTTGGCAAGACAAGCAGCAAGTTCTCCCCGTTCCTCGCGAAGTTCCTCTTGTAAACTACTCCGTTGACGATTTCGAAAGACGGCGACCGCTTCGCAAGCTCGCGTACCAGGTCCAGTGAATCATCATTGCCCTGCTCCCGAGCCAAGGATTCTAGCGACAGCGCCATTATTGACCTCTCTGAAGACTGCACAGCCGCCACCCTTGGGCTGTCCCGCGAGCCGCCAATTCCGCAAGGTTCCGCGGGATAGCGAGATAAGCAGTCCGCATCCCGGCGTTTCTTCCCTTGTTTGTACAAAACAGTTATGTCGTGTTCTTGCAGCTGTAGGGCCCAGCGAGCCAGTCTCCCTGTCAGATGTTTTGCGGACATCAACCAGCAGAGAGCGTGGTGGTCCGTTATCACCGTGACCCCTCTCCCGTACATGTATGGCCGGAATTTCTTCATGGCCCACACGATCGCCAGCCCCTCTTGATCCGTCGTAGAGTACCGCGTCTCCGGTGCAGTCAAAGTTCTACTCGCGTACGCTAGGACTCGCTCCACGCCTGACGAATCTGTTTGTGCGAGAATCGCGCCGATGCCACTCTTACAAGCATCAGTTCGTACCGTCACCGGGCGTCGTGTATCGAAATGACCAAGAACCGGAGGCTCGACGAGTCTTCGCTTCCATTCATTGAAGGCGGATTCTTGCTCTGAGCCCCAAGTAAATTTCACTCCATCCTTGAGAAGGTTGTTCAGCGGTGCCGCGAGCTTAGAGAAATTCTCAATGAATTTTCGGTAGTACGAGCTTAGTCCGAGAAAACTTCTCATGGCCTTCTGATTTTGCGGCCGCGGGAAATCCTGTATCGCTGTCGTCTTCGTTGATTCAGGTCAAATGCCCTCCTTGCTGATGTCGTGACCGAGCAGCGTCAGTTTCGTCGCCGCGAAGTTGCACTTCTTGATGTTCAACGAGAGGTTCGCCTCGTTCAAGCAATTCAACACATGGCGGAGCCGATCATTGTGTTCCTCAATCGTCCTCCCGAAGATATGTACCCCGCATCTCCACCAAATGTAAGAACGGGGACTTTATTGAGAGTACCGACAGGTTGCGGCCGCTTTCCAAGCTGGCTGTCTAATGACTAACTTCTAATCTACCCTGTGTCTGTGTCTAGGGTTTCTACGTGGCCCGTGTGTCGTGTATTTCCCCGGCTGTCCCTAACTATGGCTTTCCTACAATATCTGATCCGGCCCTTACCCTGGGTTTGATTCGATCCCGTCAAATAGTATATCACAGAATTCGCTGTTGCTGACATTTTTCCGCATACAGTCATCCCTCGTCTATCGCGCCCTCGTCTTTCGCGACCTCGCTGTATCGCGGTTTTTCGAGTTCCATTTTTCATGGAGTTTTCCCTTTTCGAGCATCGCGATCCTCTGCTACTCGAGCCGCCCCCTGAGGACGGCAGCGTCAAAGAGGGACCGCGGAGAACGAATCTCCGACCCCGTCGCGTCGTTGGTCAAGAAATCTCGTCTCTTCTCGATTTCATTCAGCTACGCTAAGCCGCGAAGTTCCTCCAATCAATCAGCGATGCAATCACTACACTCTTGGTAGCTGTAGAGCCTCGGAAAGGGAGTCTATATGTATGTACCTCGATGTCGTTCTCACGGAGTTTCAAACGGACTCATTGAGCGAAAACGGCGAAATAGCGCGGTTCAGAGATGGGGAATCCTACTTCGCGGAAATTCGTTTATCGCGGTCGGCGATAGACGAGGGATGACTGTACATGACTCCGGTAGTATGAATTCGAGTCTCGTTTTTGCGCCCCAAGAGGCTGCGCCCGGGGCACGAGCCCCCTCTGCCGCCCCCACCCCCCTGGTTGCGCCAGTGCCCGGCTGCAGAGAATTCAGCCGTATTCTCGTCAGAAAAATGAACCGCTAGGAAATTTGCCATGGGGACAGTGGCCCTTTTCAAGTCACTCCCAAACCAGAGCCGGTCACGAACGTCCCATTTGTAACCGAACTCGTTCCTCAAAGAGACTTTCTCGAAATGGTTGGTCACACTACCCCATGAGTCCCGATTTCGTGAATGCAACGCCCTGCTGGCCCTCGAAGCCTCACGACGTCGCGTGCGAGATCAGCTTGCCTCTCTGCTGCTGTCTTCGCTCGTTTACCCGAATTCTCTGTTACCTCCTCCGCGTTCCTGGCATCCGGTTCCACCATGATTCTTCAGAGTGTCCAGACAACTGACCGATCTTCGTTATCAACCTTCAGATTACCCCACCCCAACTCAATCTCAGTTGACAACGAAGTATGAGCGATTTTCGAGTAGTTGAAGGGGTACGAAAAACGTTTCCGAAATACCGTTCACGCGGTCCGGTGAACGTGTATCATCCGTTATTTTTTTTCGCTTGGACCGTACTTCAACCTAACGTGCCGAAATCGATTACCACTCCGTGTTTTCCGAAGATATTTCCGTCTAAACTTGACCATTTTTCGTGACACCCTCCTATCGATCGGTCCCCCGATCCGATTCTAAGGACGTTTCCCCGTCAAAATGGCGATGAGAATCTGGGGAGAATTATTAGGCGTGCTTTTTGATGGCATCGTACAGAAGTGAAAGATTATTCATTGTATATCGTTACAAACATGATATCTTAAGTAGAAGCATTCCGCACATAAAACTTTTGCGCAATACAAACATCGGATGAAAGGCATGAGGATGCATGCTGGGGTTGAACAATCCCCGACGAAATTGAACAGCATCTCAGCTAGACTCGGAAACTCGATCTCGGGTACATCGAAGCCAGCTAGTCGCCAACCACACAGCCACATGGGTCTGAACTCCGGATGCTTGAACTGATTGTAAATGAGTGAGTGCATCCGAAGAATATCTGCCCGTTGCTCGATGCGGAAGTTGTAGAGTAGACAATGCTCGGTCAGTCTCTTTGCAAAGTCTTTCCATTGGTGGAAACAGTACAGATCGAGAGGCTGTATGAGACTCGTAGAACCCTCGGAGAAAACTTTGACGGTTACGCTCTTGTTTGGGATCGAGTAGAGCGACTCATCTTTATGTCCGCCCCAAGAGTCTACGTACACGACGGCTTTGTTATCGTGCAAGTGGTTCAGGGCTTCTCCGGACACGTTTTGCACCCATTCGGAAGCCAAATTTCTCGTCAGCTTGCCGGATTTGGAACAGGTTACATACAGGTTAGGATACCGCGGCATGGTAGCGGCAACTTGTGGCCCGAACACGCCATCGATCTCTTTCAAGTTGATGTACAGCTTACCGACAAACTGACCATTCATATTAAGCAATGGCTGAATGGTGTAACTATGAGTCAAGGGTCCCGTTGCTTGTACTTGTACGAAAGTGTTACGTTCCTCGACATGTGATAGAGTCCGATTCGTGTGCACAATGTAGTTGAAACCAGATTGGTCGGTGTAGAATATCTCAATCGGATCGAAGTTTCCGTGGATCAAATCCATGTGCTCGACAATCATCTCCGCCGCAGCATTCTCGATTTCTTCTCGACGTCTCCAATTTCTGTACGTTACGAAACGGAAGATTTTTCGCGATCTGATTCGATGAATCTGGCAATCCATGACGTCCATGACATTTTCATCTCTCGGTGGGACCAACAAGATCCGCTCTCGCTCGACCGAATCGGTTTGTATCAGTTCTGGTAACTCCCTTGTAAGAGGGACGCGATGCTTCTCTCCCGGTCCCATACCCTCCATGATGATTTTCCCCCTTAATGCGGACACCCACTGTCTACCCCGTTAGGAGGGACTCAAGCCTCCGGTCCCGCTGAGTCCTTCTTATCGAGGTTCTACTGTACCCACTGCTTCCCTATACGGGGCATCCGTGGGTTCTTCACCCTCTACACCAGTGGTTCCCAACCTTTTTCGTTCCGCGCATCCCCAGGAGAGGTCCATGTCTTCTTGCGCACCCCTGCCTAGGAAGTATTCCAACGATTGCAAAAAGTTTTTTGCTCGCTGAAGTGATTATACAGTTTTGGAGATAAATAACGACCGCGTATTTATTCCAAACTCTGACTGCAACGAGTCACCAGGATAACTTAAGGAAGATTCTACTTTCACTCTCAATGCGACATTTGTTGTTGTTTGCCATTCAAGAGCAAGCTCAGACGTGGCTTGAGTTGTGTTTCTGAGAGTCGTAGGGCGGAATCCACATCCAAGCGGTTTCTATGCATTGTTTTTATCACCGAGAGGGAAGAAAATGATTTCTCACACAAGTAAGTTGTTGAAAAGGGCACCAGAAAACGATTCGCGCGATCACTTAGTTCGGGATATTCATCCTGAAGGGCAAGCCAGAATTCCTGGATAGATAGCCTCTCGAATCGTGATTCCAACGTCGTATCAAGGGCAAGTTGAGCCAGCTGCTCTCTCTCACAGTGGCCCAGGGAGCAAGAAGCGAGATTTTCCGTGAAGGGATCCGTGATCCACAAATTACCCTTCCGCGGATCTTCGCTCTCCGGGAAGTAATCCCTGAAGTTTTCAACCAACGACAGCAAATCTTGATGAACTTCCCTAAGAACCGTCTTATTCCTGATACTGACCGCATGAAAATGCTCCTGCAGTGACGGGAACATTCCAATATCTTCCTGAGCCAACCTCTCGAGCCAAAGCGCGATCTTCGCTTTGAAGCCGTCGATCTTGGTTCTTAGAGAGAAAATCGTAGTTGACGGGCCTTGGAGAGACCGATTGAGGTCATTCAGGAGGGAGAATATATCGGCCAAATAAGCCAGTTTTGCAACCCAATCGTGATCCAACAAAGGATTAGTCATAGGGGCCTCGCGTTGTTGCAAAAATAGCCTGACTTCATCACGCAGCTCGAAGAAACGGGAGAGGACTTTACCTATCGACAACTGGTCCTATCGGCAATTGCTGGTGTGGAGACCCCATACTTTCACACAGCATAGCGAACAGTCTGGAGTTCAATGCGCGACTTCGGATAAAGTTCACGATCGCAACGACATCAGAGAGTACTGCACGGAGGTTTGGAGACATCTTTTTTGCCGCCAGATTCTCTCGATGAATGATACAATGGGTGGCTGCCATATGTTCATGAGCCACCTCTTCTATTTGTCTGACCACCCCTGACCGACGCCATGTCATACTGGGTGCACCATCGGTGCATACACCAACGCAGTTGCGCCAATCTATCTCGCCGGCCTTGATGAAGGTATCGAGTACGAGGTCTCCATTTGAAATCCCACTTTTTCCGCTTCTGGTCCGGGATATGTGCATAGGCAAGACACCCAAAAACACGTAAATAACCCACGTTGGGTTTCCGACCAGACCAAGCTTCCTCTGGACACACGTCTTGTAACGCGGAGGTGGGACTCAGGTTCTTCAACCGGCACGCGGTATCAACTGCCTCAGCCCAGAAGTCTTTGCCTAGGGTCGCGTGCGCGAGCATCGACCTTGCCTCCTCTACCAAGGTTCGGTTCGCTCTCTCAGCTACGCCAAGCTGCTGTGTTGTTTAGACAACAGTTTTCTCATGTCGTATCCCTTCCTTTCTGACGAAACTCAGGAACCGTCCATTCACGTAGTCTGATGCGTTATCTGTCCGCAGCGTGTTCAATTTCTCGCCGGAAGACCTTTCGGCAAAGCGAACAAACTCCTCGAACTTCTCGAATACTTCCGACTTGGACTTCATGAACTCCACTGAAGTCATCCTTGTAAAATCATCGATGAACCTTACGAAGTACCGATGGCCACCTAAACTTGCAACGCTCATCGGACCGCATACATCACTACGCACGAGCTCCAGTCTTCTTGTTGTCTTCGACACCGAAGTTGGGAACTTCTTCCGTTGCTGTTTCCCTTCTGCGCACGGGCCGCACAGCGACCTGACTGAGGGTACCTTGCACACCACACCTAGAACGAGACCGTTAGACATTTTCACCATCCCTTCTGGGCACAGGTGGCCTAACCTCCGATGCCAGAGTTCGTATGCGCCCTGAACCGTTCCTGGGTTGTTCCTGTGGGCCTCAAGGGTCCCTGAACTAACTCCCTGAATGCATTCTGGGTGGATCCCAGGACAGACCCCCGGACGCTCCCGAGACGGCAACGCTTCCACACAGCGTTCCTGAGCGGGGAGCGCTTCCGTGCAGCCCATTGATCGCACCTCTGAAGCCTCACCACCTTCGGTGCAAGTCTCTTCGCTTGCCACCGGACCTTCCAGCGCTCCACCGATTCTCGTTCGGGACTCTCGGACCAACGGGGAATTTTCCACTCTTTCCACAGCCTCCAAGCACTCCATTCCTGAGACCGAGGCGTCCGTGAAACATGTGACAAGGCGGTATAAGCCTCCAGTCCCAGAGCTGATTGCTACAGCATAAAGGTCACCGTTCGTGTGTCTGATCTCGCCACGTTCGCCCATGAACGACACCCTGAAGCCCTTCCGCGTCAGCTGCTTCACTGATACCAGACTGACGGTCAACTCCGGTACATACAGCACCTCTCGTCTCCTGATGGAGCGATCCATTCCACAGGGTATCCTCACATCGCCGATTCCTTCACACCTAAGAAGCTCATCATTCGCCGTAGCAACGTTGCGGCCTCGACTGTCGCTGTTTATCGAAACGAATAACTCCTTGCGGCCCGTCATATGAGCGCTGGCACCAGAATCTAGGAACCAATCCACATGTTTCCTCGTTGTACATTTCAAGACAAGTTCCAGTTGTGACATTTTTGGTTCACCAGCCGTAGCATCACGATCCTTTGAACCCCCGTCTCATGAAGTTCAGCGACTCGACCCTGCTCTCCCGGCTGACTACAATCAATCTTCTTGTGGCCAATCTTTCCACACTTATAGCATGCGCCCTTGAAATCGACTGAACGCGGACGTCTCCTCAGTGGTTCCCTCCGATGAACTACCCGAGAACCCGCGAGTGCAGTCTCCCGCTTCTGTGAATCTAACCTCGCTGCTTCACTCAGCAGTCTTTCCTTTACGAAGTCCGTTGTAATGTTATCATTAGTCGAGAGACTTTGGATCAGTGGGGTGAACTCTTCGGGGAGCTTCACCAGAATCAGTCCAGCCAGGAGGCTATCTTCGACCTCACTGTCGATGGCTTTCAATCGCTGTGCGGCTGTTATTTTGCGATTGATGTAAGATTCCATGTCTGGGCAATCACCATAACGCAGACTAGTTAGTTCTCCTAGCAAGGTCACCTTCCGAAATAGTCCTCTCGGTTGATTTTCTCAAGTTCGTCCCAAATCTCTTTACCCGACGTGGCATCTCGGATCGATGTTTAGAGCTGGGGTTTTATTCCCGCAACAATGGTGCCCTGAGCACGTTTGTTCTGGCGTTCGTCACTCCTAGCGCCCTCCACATACTCCCAAAGGTCGCAGTTAAACAGATGGGCCTCCATCGCAAAGCGCCAGTCCATGTAATTGGATGCACCCTCTAGCTTTTCGAACGACGACGGAACACTTAGGTCACTAACTGTAGCTCTTGGTTCATTATTCGGCGTCGGTGCGGGTGTAGACTCTGGAACTGGAGGTCCTGTCGGCTCCTCTCTTCTGTCGAGTCCCCTTCTTGAGGTAGCGGGGGCATCTTCCATCTCCGGCTCTCCCTCTCCTCGGTTCCTAACCGTCCTCTTCCTCCCTCCAGCCATCTCGCATGCACTCGTTACTCAGTAGCAAGATATCGTCCGTTGCGCGGTGTCGTCACGGCTCTGGGCCCATAACCTGTTGTTCCCTCCGATGAAGCATGACCGCACGATGAGTGAGCGAAATTGGAAGTGCCAAATTTATTCTGCACTGAAGCTTATATACTTCAGCCACAACGAAGTGCCCTCATGGTCCGAGAGCTCATGCGCAAACTGTCAACAGAATTCACATGGCTCGGGGTCATCCTCTGGGTTTCGGAGCGTGAGTATCGTGTTCGGATTTGTGGAGAGCCCCCGTACTCCTCCAAAATCACGGATGTCTAGATTTTGGAGGAGTACGCAAGTACCCTCCTCATCATCCAATCTTCCAACGAACTCTCCCCATAGGGTAACGGTTACCACTCTCTTGGTGTCATCCACGAGGAGGATGTGTTGTCGTTGTTTCGTCGTGGTGTCGGTGCACGGTATGTCTCAAGTGGGTTCGACCTCGAAAAGCATGGCATGTATGGTGATCTTTTGTTTCGGGTTGACTGTCAAGAGTTCCGATAGTTTCTTGTTCTTCAATGTGTTCATCGGAAGTTCTCCATCCGGTATCGATTGTATACGGCTCAGCTGTAAGATTGAGATGCTAGTACTAGGCTGACCAGGTTTCATATGGTTTTTGACATAACGGGGTGGATGAGCGCTTACTTTTGTTAACTGGAGTTCGAATGGGTGTGTCGTTGGGTTGTAACGCGCACGGGCCCTTTTAATTTTAAAAATTGTCAGGGAGTAACACTTCCCGACTTGGATCCCTTGGCAATGCCTCTCCGTGAATTGGTCAACTCCGGACACGATTACGTTTATGTCTCCAGTGGTATCCTCCAGGATGAATGTGAAGATTTGACCTTTCTGCCAGGTCTTTATCTTGGTTTTTATTGTCACGCGACCGATCACAACACCGCTTATTCGGTCAGTGGTAGGGTCTTTAATATATCGGACTTTCCCGGTCGGTAATGAACGTTTGGGTGGTCGAAGATTTTCTGTTATGTTCGACATCATGTGGGTTTGACGCTAGTGATTTACGAACTTCGTTGTGGTGAGGGATGGGTTGGGTTTTTATATCTACGGATAATCGTGGAGGGCTTTATTGGTCAATCGAGGTGATGAATTCGTCGTTGGTTCGAGTTGGGGTGAATTCTTTGGTGTGGAATGGTCAAGTTCATTCCAGAAACACAGACGGATGGATATGTTCTCGGTTACCTCGTTTGAGCTGTGAGGTCATGTAGCGGTGGACCGTGTCGAAGTGGATCCCGGAAAATCCGAAAAATCCAGAAAATATCATTTTGCAAGTTTCTCCGACGTGGGGCGACATCTAAAAATACGACCCGCTATAGAGCGTACATCAGTAAAATGCCGCTCGGGGCGGACGACTTTCCCGTCTCCCCCCTACGGTCCCTCACTGGGAACGTCAGTCGGGTCACATGTATGAAGGTAAAAAACCCGTGAACTTGGAATTCCGGTAGTTCGAAAACAAATTGAGGTGACCGAAGAAAATGGGAGTTCGAAAAAAAGGCCCGGGAGTAACTGAACCGATTTGTTTTATTTCGATCACAGAGGATTTTCATGTTGGTTGAATATTTCCATGGTTTGTGGTCTTATCATTTCGTTTCATGATCTCATTACAGGCTTATATTTCTCATAAAAGTATTTTCTTGAATACCTGACGGTGATATGAAAAATATGAGATGTAAGGGTGACACTCGCGTGTCATGTCCCTCGAAAATGTCAAATAAATGCATGTTCTTCCGAGGGTTGTTAGTCAATTTGAGTCCCCAGTGTTTTGCAAAAAATTTGGTTAGTTTTGGTAGGGTGAGATCAGTTGTGTTGAAATCACCCGTGACAATCAAGGGGCGATTGCCGTGATCTAAACGTGTGGAATTACCGTATTTCCCCATGGTTCTCTTCAGGAAGATTTTCAAATCCCGGTATTGAGTTTTAACATGGACGTACACCGCCACGAGAATGGATTCTGGTCCGTTCGACACTTTAACTCTGGAGACTGCCATGTCTGCCACGTGAGAGGTATTCGGTGACGAAAATTCAAGGTTGGGGTGATCGAGATTTTGCATTTCCACCGTCAATGTTGAATCGATTCGACGGTATACGGCGACACCCCCCGTCCGTGAGTCACAGGGTTGCTGATAGAGGAAATGGAAACCTTCAATAGTAATCGGGGTTTGGGTTCGTCACTAATGAATCTGCTCGTGACAGGAGTCCATCAGTTGAGATATCATCTGCATGAGCTGCTAGACTCTGTAAATTCATGTTCACGAGAATGAGTGACGGATCGTTCCGGTCTTGCGGATCCATGAATTGTTTGATTCCTCTCGTTATGGTTGCCAAGGGATGATTCGCCAACCGTTTATACTCGTCCCGAACTTCTTTTGTCAGTGGTGATTAAGAACGCTCTTCACAAAGTCATCCGACCACTTGCCGGTCCTCTTCGCTCTTTCTAACTGCTCCAGGCATCTACGCGCCTCAACTGCACTACCCCCAGCGAATCGGGGCACAGCTCCCGACGTATCAGACACCCGTTCCACCAACCTGAATCCCTCTCGAGTCTCTTCTCCTTGAGCCGGCACTCCCGACGCCATGTTTGCGAAAAACTTCAGCATCATCTCGCCGAATTGCTTCTCATCCATCTCTGGGCTGGTCGGCACGTCACTGGAGTCCACTTGCACTAAGAACTGACGACTAAAGCCGATTCCGTCGCGCGCACGAATCCTCGGTAGTCTGTATCAAGATCGGTTATCCCACCGCTGCTATCTAGGGAACTCTCTTCCAAGTGGATTAACCGATCTACGACACCAACGGATCCGATAGCACTTTCCTCTTTATTCACGACACCTGTGGCTTCGACTACTTCTACGGAATGATGATCTGTTTTCCCTGCGCTGGTTTTATACCTGAGCTGGACTTCCCCTAGCGACTTCATTGTTCTCAGCTGATGGATGCCTACAAATGAGTCACGCAGGTCATGAGAGCGATCAGTTTAATCTCAGAGTTGAGCTTGGAGCTCTGATCCAGGCAAGAATCTGCATCGAGGGAACAAGGATGTTTTCGTTGCGAAACGAGATTCGTTTGCTTTTTTTGCTGTCATTTGCTCACGACTGCCTCTACAAATAGATATGCAGACGATTGAATTTTTCTCCCCCCACATTTTTTCCACATCCTTGAATACCCCACTAGCGCACGGCATCAATATATCAACGACGAGACAATCTTGTAGCGCTTCCGAACAGCTTTCGAACGCAACCAACCGAATGACACAAGCGCTCTCCTTTGAGGCATAGGAGTTTTCTCAAATCTTACAATTAGGGTTTTTCCAGGGATCCTCCTCTGCGGTGATTTGAGACAAACATTGCCTGTAATCCCCAGGTCTACACTGGCTGATGAGATTTTCTCACGCTTGAAGTCGTCCCCAGATGTCTGTACACTGCTGGGATCAGTCACAGAACTCATCGATGGAGTTTATCCAGATATCGCATCAAATTTTGTCTGAAGTAACCGATGGTGAGAGCAGTAAAGACACGTCGTTATTGTGTGGGGAGAATTGACATCTCTTCTAGGCGTGCTGCCTTTTTATTAGCTATCGATGAACGCAAACTTTCTCAGTACGTTGGATAACCGAGGGGTTAACACACCTCCCCCCACTGAGAGAAGTGGACCAGAATCTTGGTCATACGAATGCTTCTTTGTGGGATCCACATCAAGTCGGCCCGGCGGCCGGATCTGCCGCCGGGGCCTGGTCAAAACTTTGAGAAGGACCGGCAAGGGTTCCGGAGCCGAAACGTCCGAATCCGTTTCTTCCGCCGGGGTGCCGAATCCGTCATCATCGGAGCATTCTCCACTTGATGGTGCGTCATCGGTGACCATTGGTGACTGGTCCGAGGACAAAGGTGTGACATCCCGTTGTGAATCGCAGGACCGCGGTGAACGCGCCATGGCTCAAAGGAGAGCTCGGCTTACTGGCGCTGGCGGAACGCTAGGAGTAGGATCGTGTCGGCATTCGCGGATCCGTGAACCGCCGTTGCGCTTGTGGAGAGTTCCCTGTGACTTCGGTCGGAGGTTCTGAGCGTGGAAGCAGCAAGCTGAGTTCGGTCCGCATCCTCCGGTTCAGGAAGAACTCTGCCGGCGACTTGCCACCCGAGTCCGGCGTGCTACGGTACGTCAGCACCATGCGATTGAGGGACTCTGATCGCCCCTCCTCCCTCCGAATTTTCTTCCAGCTTCGCTTGAATATATCCACGAACTTCTCCGCTTGGCCGTTCGATTGTGGATGGAACGGTGGAGACCTCGGGTGATTGATGCTGCGTTGCCTGCAGAACTCCTGGAAAGGTTCGGATGTGAATTGCGCTCCGTTATCCGTTACCAGAGTTCCCGGGTTACCGTACCGCGCGCACAGCTCCGTGAATTTCTCGACCGTGGCGCTTGCTGTCGCGGACTACAGCTCGAAAATTTCAGGCTCTTTAGAATACGAGTCGACGACAATCAGGTACATGCAGCCGTCCAGCGGACCCGCAAAATCGGCATGAACTCGTTCCCATGGTTGTGTCGATGCCTCCCAAGTGTTAGGCCTAGACGTAAGAACGCTCGCTTCAAGTTCACAGGAAGGAATGCTTTATTTCAACGGTTTTCTCATTTATAGTGGGTCTGCTCAGCCAATCAGATCTAACCTATTCGATGATGTTATTCGTCTGCAATGTTTCCTCTGCTTCGAACTGAAGTGGACAAAGTGATAATTTTGCCTCTGAGTCCTAACATACTCATCCCTCCTAAAAAGCTTCCCTACTGATTATATCGAGGGTTTGGTTTTACTTCTCTGCCTGAGCCACTTCTGCTCGGCAAGAATCCGAGAACAGTATTCACCACCACAGTATTCGCTCCACCTGATTGACTCGTACTGGCCGTTGCGTCCTCAATCTGGTCGACCTCTGGGGTTGAAGATCCCTCTGTACCGTTGTCGACCTCGGGCGTTGAGAACCCTCCGGTCCGGTGGGAACTTGAACTCTCTTCTTGTTCATTGTCGGTTTCTGCTTCGGACCCCTCTGGCTCACGTATTTCAGGCTCGGGAACTCGTGTATCGAGCAAATCCATCTCTCCCCTGCGGAAAAAACTTATAGGGTCTCACTGGAGTGAGCTCATAAACGGAGAATTCCGACATAATGCCGGGGAACGGGGAACCGATGGATCTCACTGAGTTTTGAGACTTACAACTCTTCATCAATATGTTCGCAGCCCATCAAAAGTAACACGGGCGTATGCACACTGAAGTAGCTCACATGACTAAAACATCTAGCAGGTTGAAGCCGCCTTGCGAAAATTGAATCAATTTATGAATTGTATCGTGTTGTAGATTGCTCATGGCTGCTAAATACCCTAAAGTATGGCGTATAAAGGACTTATCAGATAAAGGACTTATACATTGGACTCTAGGAGCAAGAAATTTCCCTTAAACATGGGGCCTGTGGGGCACGAAAGGTCCTTTATCTCCCAGACTTTAGGGTGACTCAAGTCCGAAGTTCCGCCGCATGAACTCCTTTATCATTTTACCCTTTGTTTCATCCATGACATTCCAATCGAAATCCCCGCAGAAAATCATCGGTGTCGAATCCGAGTCGAATTGAGGGCTCAATGTGTGCCGGTTATTTGACAGGAAATCTCGCATCGCTCCGAATGGCGTGTTTGGATTGATATAGAGTGCCACGATTCTGGTTCCTTTTCCGCTCATGTTGAGAGAAGCAGAGCAGAGGTCGCCGGCGTCATTGACATCTGCATAAGGCTGAGCATTGTCATTCGACATCGTAGGTGCTCCATGGCGAGCTTAGATTGCAATTCCCTCACTTCTGCCTCGCCTCTTGTTTCGAGCAACTAAGTGATAGTTTTCGAATTCAACGTGAGTCCCGTCCTCTATCCAAGTTTGCGTCAGACAAACCACTGTTGCTTGCGATAGGACTTCATCGGTAACCAGGTCTTCCACGTGAGCACGCAAACTCTGAACGTTGAGATTCAGAACTACGGCCTCAGCGTTCCTTAGTCGACGGCGAATTTGATGATCATGCGTTTCGAACTTGTATGCTTCCGAACGACGCAGTTCAGTTTGGAGAGCGATCAGAGTATCGGAATTCTACGGTGTGGCGTGGTAAAACGTCAAATCATCTTTCGAGTTTGTCAGGAATGAGCCTCCCAGTGATTTGGGCCGGTAAAGCGCGACGTATACTAGCTGCTTTTGCCTTTCCGTGCCCACTTTCGATGTCCACTTCCCGTGCCCACTCTCTGTGCCCACTTTTCCGATCGATCTTCTGTGCCCACTTTCTGTGTCCACTTCCCGTATCCACTCTCCCGATCCTTTTTTCTGTGCCCAGTTTCCCGTGCCCACTCTCCCGATCCACTTTCTGTGCCCACTTTTCCGATCGTTCTTCTGTGCCCACTTTCTGTGTCCACTTCCCGTGCCCAGTTTCCCGATCCACTTTCTGTGCCCAGTTTCCCGTGCCCAGTTTCCCGTGCCCAGTTTCCCGGTCCACTTTCTGTGCCCAGTTTTCCGTGCCCACTCTGAGAGCCCACTTTCTGTGCCCACTATCCGTGCCCACTCTCTGTGACAACTATCCGTGCCCACTATCCGTGCCCACTCTCTGTACCCACTCTCTGTGCCAACTATCCGTGCCCACTCTCTGTGCCAACTATCCGTGCCCACTCTCTGTGCCAACTATCCGTGCCCACTCTTTGTGCCCACTCCATGTGCCCACTCCATGTGCCCACTCCATGTGCCCACTCTCTGTGCCCACTATCCGTGCCTACTCTCTGTACCCACTCTCCGTGCCCACTATCCGTGCCCACTCTCCGTGCACACTATCCGTGCCCACTCTCTGTGCCCACTATCCGTGTCCACTCTCTATGCCCACTTTCCGCTCCAGTTCCGCGGGTCAGGGGGACACCGGGAGCATAAACGGAATTCTCCGTTAAAATAGTTTCAAATTCTCGCCATGGTAAATCCGTGCCCACTATCCGTGCCCACTCTCCGTGCACACTATCCGTGCCCACTCTCTGTGCCCACTATCCGTGTCCACTCTCTATGCCCACTTTCCGCTCCAGTTCCGCGGGTCAGGGGGACACCGGGAGCATAAACGGAATTCTCCGTTAAAATAGTTTCAAATTCTCGCCATGGTAAACCCGTTTCCGGAAGTTCGGCGGAGCTGCACTGGTCACGATAAATGGACCGCGGTATGGAGGGTCCAGCTTCGTATGATTGAACACTTTCAACATCACAAGGTCACCCTCGTTGTACGGTGCTGTACAAGGCCCGTCCGTTCTTCCTTCTTTGTCTTTGAGAATCCGTTCGAACGCCAGTCTCCTCCAGTCTTCCGCATTCCTCATTCGAATCATTTCCGTAGTCTGTTTGTCTTCGTGTTCACTCAGCAACAATACAGGATCTCGTGGCTTTCTTCCGAATACGAGTTCATACGGTGAGAAACCAGTGATGCTGTGTTTCGAAGTCCGGTAAGCGTACGCTGCGTGTTGCAGATGGGAATCCCAATCCTCCGGGTTCTCCTCCACGTACTTTCTGATGTACTGCATGAGTGCAGCATTGAATCTTTCGGTCTGCCCATCAGTTTGAGGATGATAAGGGCTAGTTCTGATGTGTTGGATGCTCAGCGCTTTCATCAGAGCTTGCGTCAACTCCGCTATGAAATTTGTACCTTGATCACTCAGCAGACAGCTGGGCTGGGCACTGAATATCTCAACACTATCTCGATGAGGCACTTCACGGTGTTTCTTGCCGTCTGGCTCTCGGTTGGAAACAACTCCACCCATTTGGTGACGAGGTCAGTTACCACCAGGACGTGTTTGTTACCCCTCTTCGACGTCGGGAGCGGCCCCAGGAAGTCCATCGCCCATTGACACAGCGGTACATTTTCAACTTCCACCGTCCCTCTTGGTTCTTGAGAAGCTTGGCGCTTGATGTCGTTTCGGGCGCAGCTGAGACAACTCTTCTTCCAAATCTTGATGTCGGCACCCATGTTGTACCATATGTAGAATTCTTTAATTCTTCGAGTCGTCCGCTTGATTCCCATGTGACCAACCATGGGATGACTATAAGCTGTTTTGAATATCTCTTCTCTCAAAGCTACCGGAACAACCTTGAGACCATCAGATAAGACTTCCACCGCGTTGGTTTGGAGCCTTCCTTCAGCGTGCTTCCTCTTCCAGTAGATTACTTCATCCATCGTCAGACAGGATGGTGCTTGTACCGAATTCCCCTTGATGACTTCTCTCAGGAAATTCAGCAGTTCGTCCCGCTGACATTCATCCGTCCAGCGACCCAACTGACAGACTCTTCGATGAGGTCTGCATGGTTTTCGGCTCAACGCATCTGCGTTAGCGATCTCGGTTCCGGGACGATGCTCGATTATCATGCTATACCCATCGAGTTCCCTCGCCCATCGGTAAAGTACAGGGTCGTCGCAATCAGGTTTGAACCCCTTCGCAATAGACTGGTGATCTGTTCGAACCGTGAACTCGGTTCCGCTGAGGAAATATCGCCATTTCTGGATCGCGTTCAGCAACGCCCTGAATTCTCGTCGCGTAGTGCTCCATTTCTCTTCAGTCGGGTTCCATTTCCCTGAACAATATTCGACCGGCTGTTCCTCTTGTTCTAGGACAGCTCCGCAGCCGCTTCCGGATGCATCTGTTGTCACGCGGATCGGCAACTTGCAGTCGAACGGTCGAATCACGGGCTCACTGGATAGTAGCTCCTTAAGTTTTTCGAACGCTTGTTGTTCGGGGTCTCCCCAATCGAACGGAGCCTCCCGCAACAAACGGTTCAGAGGTGCAGCTAACGTTCCGTAATTCGGGATCATTCTCGAATGAAAACCGGCGAATCCGAGAAATGTACGGAGCTCGTTCCTATCAATCGGAATTTCCCATGAGTTCATTTCGTCCGCGTAGCTTTTCTTCGGCTTGACGTTTCCTTGACTCACGGCATGTCCAAGCACTTCAACCTCCTCGAGAATCCACTGATCTTTTTCTCGTTTCAGCTTCCAACCATCTTGGTCGAATTGCTTGAAAAGTTCTCTCAGCAGCTTCACATGGACTTCCTCCGAGTTAGTCGCCACTACGAGGTCGTCATAGAAACATTCGATGGCATATTCCTTGTCACTGCACAATTCCGTCTGGTTTACTCGTTCTCGGAACCTGTCCAGAGTGATTCGTAGTCCCTTGGCGAAAGTTTTCGGAGCATTCTTCAGCCCCATGGGCATGGATACACAAACGTACTGTTTGTCCATGATCACGAACGCTGTCTTGCTTTGATCCTCTTCTGCCATCTTGAAATGCCAGTATCCTCCTCGGATGTCGATCGTTGGAAACCACTTGAACTTCGCAACATTGTTGACCACCGCGATCATGTCAGGAATCGGGAACGGGTCGTCCACCGTGATCTTGTTCAACTCACGATAGTCGATCACCAGACGCAGTTCCTCGCTGTTCCTCTTTGGCACCATCATTGCTGGAGAACTGTAGGCTGAAGTCGCTTCCTTGATGATTCCTGCAGTCACCATCTGGTTCAACGTCACTCTAGCGCCTTCCAGGTGGGTATCTTCCAATGGGCAGGTATCTTGTACTGGCTTCTGACCACCGGCTTGTCTGACAAGAGCTCGATGCGGTGTACGAGCTCGAACTGGCCGACATCGAACTGATTCTTTGCGAAAAGATGCTCAAACTCACTCCCCAGTTCTTGAAGCTTCAATTCAGTCTCTGAGACTCTCCTCGATTGGAACCACAGCACGATTTGCAACGCATCAGCACCTCTTTTGCCGAGTATCACGGGATCCGACATACGTTTCACAACGATGAAGTCAAGCCCGCAACGTCGCGTGCCCAGCTCTACCGACAATTCGGTCTCGCCAATCACCTGGAGACTTGTCTGATTGATGGCTCCCTACCGAACCGGCGTTTTCGCAATTCGAGCTGCTGAATTCAACTTCGCTAGTGCATCTTCGGTGATCAGATTGTGATAACTTCCGCAATCCACGAGAACAGATTGAAGAACTCCCTCGAGGTACACATCCACTAGAACTTCTTTCTCTTCCGGACTGGACTGCACCAGAAACGCATCTTCAAGCAGCAAATCCACTCGTCGGGTGCTCTCACTTGGTTGGTCCCTGGTTCCTTTCTTGGAGCAGTTTTTCGTCGAATGTCCTCTCTGGTGACACCTGAAGCACTTCGTTTTGCACTCCTTGGCAAGATGTCCTCGAAGTTTACACTTATCACAAGTTGAACCCTTTCCGGAATCAGTCTTGATTGCTCGGACAGCGTTTCCAGAAGTTTTCGCAGTCGCTGGCGTAGACGCTCCTTCCGCAACTCGTTGCAACAAGAAGATTTTATCACACAAGGCGGAAACCGTCGCGAACTCTGCCTCCTTCAATCGTTGCTGCCAGACGCTCGGGCAGGCCTTGAAGAGCTGCCTTTTTACCATCAGCTCGACTGAACTATCTTCGGCTTCGGGCACTGCTAGTCGGTAATAGTTCTCGAGTTGCTCTCTCACGTGGTGTACCGAACGATTCTCGAGCGAAAGTTTTTCAAACTCGTCGATGTAGGTATGACGAACGTTCTTTGGCACGACGATACCTTCCACTAGTTTCTGTAGTTCATCGATCGTTGGAACAACCTTTGAGTCCCGTTCGGCGATGCTTTTCTCTAGCCTCGTCGCTAGCCACGTCTCTTTCAATCCGATGAACAAAAGGCACTTGCTTTTCGCCTTCTCGTTCGTCCAGTCGTTCGATTGCGACAACAAACGTAACTTCGTGAAGAACTCCGTCGGATTTCGCTCATCCATCACCAACACGATTTCTCCTGCCGTCAAGTTCATTCTTCTGTCTTGGCTGAATTCACCGGGTATCAGAACCCCACCGCTGCTGTTAGGCCTAGACGTAAGAACGCTCGCTTCAAGTTCACAGGGAGGAGTGCTTTATTTCAACGGTTTTCTCATTTATAGTGGGTCTGCTCAGCCAATCAGATCTAAGATCTAACCTATTCGATGACGTGATTCGTCTGCAATGTTTCCTCTGCTTCGAACTGAAGTGGACAAAGTGATAATTTTGCCTCTGAATCCTAACACAAGGATGCGGTGGTGCCTTGGCAGGATCTTTGTTCAACTCGGCGCAGGCCTTACAGCTACGTACGGCGTCTTCGATGTCTGAATCGATTTTTGGCCAATACACAAAGCTTCTCGCCAATCGCTTCTTCCTTGAGACACCTGGATGACCGGCGTGGAGTGCGTTTAAAACCTTCTTGTGAAGCGGTTTTGGGACTACGACGCGCTCATCCGACATGATGCAACCCTGGACGACGGAGAGAGAGTCTCTCCTGTTGAAGTAGCACCACAGGGGATTTCCCCGTCGAACTTTATTTAGCCAGACACCTTGGATACGTCCCACAACTCTTTGGAGCACATCGTCTGCAGCGGTGAGTTCTCGCCCCTGCTTGTGAGTGACAGGAAGAGTCTCGATGCACGTTTGAAATGAAGCCACGACATCGGATTCGACTGATCCAATGACGACGTCTTCTGCGACTTTGTAACTCTGTTGCTGTGCGATCAGTCTCGAAAGTGCGTCGGCTTGTCCGAATTTCGTCGTCTGGCGGTACTCAATGACAAAATCATAGCCGATCAACATCAAAGCCCAACGTGCAGCCGGTTCGCAGTGTAGACAGGGATTCCCGTTTCGCTGCCGAAAATTGAGAGAAGCGGTCGATGGTCAGTCAGTAGAAGGAATCGGCGTCCATAGATGTGCTTGTGAACCTTTTTACAAGCGAAAATCAGCGCTAGAGCTTCTTTCTCTATTTGACCGTAATTTCTCTCGGGCTTCGTCAGCCTACGGCAAGCGTTGGATATAGCTTTTTCTTTCCCGTCTGGAAAACGATGCGACAACACGGTCCCGATACCGTGACTGTTGGTATCGGCGGCCACGATCAAAGGTTGATCTGGATTGTAATGCGTGAGGAGCAAATCCGACTGGAGGATAATTTTAAGTTTTTCGGACGAGGACTTGCATTCTCGAGACCACATGAACTTGGCTCCCTTCTGCGACAGCTGGTCTAGCGAGAGGCGTAGATCCCGCAGCGCTGGCATGAATGCAGTGTAGTACGTGATCATCCCAAGGAACGCGCGTCCTTTTCGTCTTTGGGCGCCGGCATCTTGGCGATTGCCTAAATCTTTTCCTTGTCCGGTTTCCGCCCATCCTTGGTGATGATCTGTCCGAGGAACTTTATCTTGGTTTTCAGAAAGGCGCACTTTTCCAGTCGAACTCGTGATCCGGAATCCTGAATCTTCTCGAACAGCAACCGTAGTGAATCGTTGTGTTCTTGTAGCGTTCTCTCAGTCACCACGATATAATCCAAGTATCGATGACTTGTTGAAATATAGCTGGTGCTGTCTTCACGCCGAATGAGAGACGGTTGTAATGGAACAACCCTTTGGGAGTATTGATGCAGAGCATTTTCCTGCATTCTTCAGCCACTTCGATTTGGAGGTATGCTTCTGCGAGGTCCATGGTAGAGAAGTAGGCCTCGCCATTAAGCTTTGTGAAAACGTCCTCCGCAGTAGGGTGTGGGTGATGGTGATCTCGATGACTCTCGTTCAGACCTGTGCTGTAATCGGTACACAGTCGGAT
The DNA here is from genome assembly GCA_028455905.1 of Neoseiulus californicus. Lineage (NCBI taxonomy): Eukaryota > Metazoa > Arthropoda > Arachnida > Mesostigmata > Phytoseiidae > Neoseiulus > Neoseiulus californicus. The sequence goes on from JAMQGS010000009.1 coordinate 531,116, forward strand.
GTCTCCTGTCTTCTTTTTGACCACGACGACGGGTGCAGCAAAATCCGAATGTGAAACCGGTGAGATGACTCCGTTCTCGACCAGACGACTGAGTTCGCCTACGAGCTTCTCGAGACTCGCGTAGGGGATTGGCCGACTCTTGCGGAAAACAGGTACAGCGTCGTCCTTGATCTTGAAGGAGGCTTGAGCTTCCGTGCAGCGGCCCAGACCAGTGGCGAAAACTTGAGGGAATTTCGCTTGGAGCTCGGTCGTCAACTTTTTGGTTTCTTGAACAAGACTGCCGGATACCAAATTGTGAACTGCTAAGGAGTCTGCATCGCCAGTCAGAAGTTCCCACAGGCGAATGTTCTTCCTGAGCCACTCACATCCCAGAAGTCTGTAGGGATGGTTCACAACGTAGCAATTGCCGTCGGCCTCTTGGCCATCCAGAGTGAATTTGCACGGGAAATAACCCCGGCAATCGAGCACGCCTTCGTTGGCCGCTCTCATGGGGCGTGCACATGGATGGAGGCTGGGCTTCCCAAGTTCTTTCCAATCTTTCAAGGTGATGATCGTCGTGATGACATCTGCCCCGGTATCCATCCTCATCCATAAATTCTTGCCATTGATGGATATGTCCTTGAGTATTTTGCTGACGCCGCTAGCCAGGAAATCTTGGATCTCGATCGCAATGACCCGAGCCTTGCCACGTCGGCGTCGGCCGTCGTTTTCTCCCTTATGATCGGGTTTCTTGTGCGCGGGTCTTCCCTTCTGGAAGCAGACGGGCTCGATGTGACGCTTCTTCCCGCCGCAGCGGCAGGTTTGCTTACGAAACGAACATGCATCTCGGAAATGAGGTTTTCAGCAGCCGCGGCAAGGGCGCGGAGGCTTTTCTGAAGTAATCTTGTGAACCGAAGTCGAACTCGCTCCTTCGATTGCCTTGGACGCAGTTTGCAGTCGTGTGAAATTTCTCACGTGCTGATGGAGTTGCCGCAGCATGCAGTTTGGATCATCCTCGACGTATTGGAGGGCTAATTCGCGAACCCCCAATGGACCCGCCAAACGTGATCCTCGTCATTGTGACGCTCCTAGCGTGCTCGGCCTTTCTTGGGTTTGAAGCTGGTCTTTGTTGGCTCGTATCGTAGTTCTTCCTTGTCATAGAATTAGCGCCTGAAACCCTCCGTGGCATTCGGTGTAATGGTGGGAATGATTCAGGCATTCAACTTTGCGCTCGTGCCTGCTCGCTATTTCCTCAGGAGACTCCATTACATCGATGATGTGCAACCTCAAGGATAAGCATCAAACGTTTCGTGCATTGGATCCATCGTCGTGCGGATGTCGATTCGGTTTCGGACAGAAGAAGACACAGTTGCGGCAGCACGCATTCGCTATCAACTCGAGTTCAGAGGAAAGAGTGCGAGCGGAACCTAGTGATGGATTGACAGACGACCAGTAGGAGGCTCCTCCCGAGCGCTAAAGCCCGCTCAGCCCCCCCCTCCCGCATACGCGCCTGGCCGTTCGCCGGCTCGAGTGCGTGTCGTGCACTGTCGTGCGTGTTTTCTATTGCGCGCGGGGTTTGCTGGCGCGGTTTTGTCGCGCGCGGTTTCGGATTCGCGCCGGGAGCCCTTCGCATCTTGTCTGAAGGAACTGGTACCGTCGAGTGAACTGAGAACCTCTATGACCAAACAATTCTTTGAGCGTAGAGATCAGCTCGTCCAACTTGAGCTCAGAGTAAATCCGAGGCAGAATAAGAGCGTCGAATTTCTGGGACGCATCTTTGTTCAGTTTTTGAACGATCAGTCGGACTTTTGACGGATCGTCAAACGCTGCCCCATCCGTCTTGAGAACACTCTCATACCTCTTGAACCAGAGTGCGACCGTGAGTCCGGTCTCTGGGTCGTATTTGAAGCTTGCACTGCGGTCGTGGAGTGTCCTCATCACGGTGGCTTGTGGGCACTTGTGATGATGACACCGGCTCTGCCACAGGGCCTCGCATTTCCTTCATAATGCGTTTGAACATATCTTCCACATCTTGAGCACTGAGCATCTTCGTCGCCACTGAAGTAACCGATGGTGAGAGCAGTAAAGACACGTCGTTATTGTGTGGGGAGAATTGACATCTCTTCTAGGCGTGCTGCCTTGTTATTGGCTATCGATGAACGCAAACTTTCTCGGCACGTTGGATAACCAAGGGGTTATCACATTGTCAATCTGATTCGTTGTGTGAGAAAGCGATTCTAGCCCGTTGTAACGAAGACGTCGACAGCTTCAATGTCCGCTCACTGGATAAGATTCCCGGCGCCGATGTTGACTACAAATCTATCGACACGACAGCTGAGCCTGACGATGTTGTGATTTACCCCACCGAATTCCTCAGCTTACAAAATCCTCCCGGAGTGCCTCCGCATCTGACACGACTCAGAATTGGCTCCCCCGTGAAGCTTATGCGAAACATGCTGCCCCTGAAACTTTGCAACGGAACTCGGACACTCTTCCTCCTCCCTGTTGATCTTCAGAATTGTCGGGCGCAAACCCGGGAAGTTTGGCGACCCCTGTGGCGGAAAGGGCCAGTGCCTTCGAGAGCTAGGTCCCGCGCGTGGCCGCAGATTCCCCAACATCTGTACCCTCAAATCCCGCGTATAACTTAGAGAAGAGACTCGGCGAACTGATCGTGGATGAGGATAATAGACTGACGAACCAACGTCTGGAAACCCAGTACTGGTAGGCTGGGCTGATCAATAGTTTAAGACAGGGGTTCTCAAACTGTGTGCCGCCGGCACCCAACTGCCGCGGAGTGCCGCGCCCGCATGTCCTGCGGCATCCCATGCTGGAGGTGCCGCGGGGTGCCGCTACCAGAGAAGTTCGAGAACCCCTGGTTTAAGAGACATTTCCGCCTTGTCGGCAGGTCAGGCACCGGGCTTCAGGAGAAGGAATAACTTTCTCTGAAGCCAACAATTCTCATATTTATTCTCAACCAGTGGGTGGAATCTGGAAGTTCTTTGTCGTGGATGAACGGAAGCTCACCTCGATACAAATTACAAACACGAGTCTTAGATCTCCTGTCTATAAACAATGATTGTTTCGCGACCATTGGGACTCTTATCGAGGAGATGGTTTGCCGTTTCCGCGGGCGGCGCGGCATCGATCTGCTCCTGGCTTTTCCAGGAGTAGGCGATGAGCTATGGCTGGGAGATCTCGTGCGCTGATTTCTGGAACAATATTGCTCCATGAGAAAGCGCCTCAACATTTCAACGAGGACTCGGCATTCTCGACCACATGCCGTCGCGCTTGTTCAGATGAAGCACATGAAAGAGCGGGACCTGGTGGAAGTTTTACCGCATTCGAGGCACGAATACGGTCTCTCGCCGGTGTGTCGAGACAAATCATTTCTCTCATCGAATTTGGCGGGGCGAACCAGCGTTGCAGATATTGATGCGCGTGCCACCCGGCGGTTATTCCTCATCTTGACGATTCGCAATGATGCTTCCCACTGGGTGCATTCGTTCAGCAGCCCGCCGCAAGCTCGATGTTATGGACAATCTGATCCGGCTTGATAGCGAGATCAAGACTTCACACAGCAACGACTTCAAAACCTCGCACCGGAACAAAAATGCTGGAGCGTCCAACAATGCACGCCGGGCCATTGTTTAAGATTTTCCCGCGAGTTACATCGCCAACACCATTCTGATGATGAAGCCCCTCAGTAAAGGAGTCATCCTGAAACTTCTGAAGCTGAGCACATGGCTCAAGTTCTTTCTCGTCTCCTCCTCATTTTCGACAGATCGTGGTGGACAAACCTGTACTGTGTTGAAATCATATGTGTTGTGCTCCGGTTTGGTATCGTAATCGCTTGAGTGACTCCTCGCAGGCTACGATATCAATCGTGACGACCACCCACCCAATCTGCAGCTCCACGTAGGAACTCGCAGTGTTTGAGTTTAATGAATCGATGAAGTCTCCCTTCGCGCTCCCAGATTTCATTCTCGCGTTTTTGACTCCCTCGAGGTGCCCGCGTTAACGAAGTATTTGAAACTTCTCTACGAACTTCTCTACGAACTCGACTGGTACAGTTGCGCAAGGCTCAGAGACAAGGAGAAAATATTCCCGACTTGATGTACATGTATATTTTTTCTCGAATATATGCATATGGATTCACACTCGGTCTTCAGTTATTATTGAGTTGGAACAACTTGTCAGTACTTCAGCGTTAGAACATGAGAACAGCTAGTGAAACAGCTAGAGAACATGAGGCACTAGTACGCCGCCATCGTCTCCATAGCAGCAGTTGAATCGCCGCTTCGTACCTCCGGCCACAGACGCTGGGGACGGACTGCTCTCCCATAATGACAGGGTCGCATCTCACAATCAGATGAGCTGCCCCACAGTGTTTGGTCGAGTACTCGTCGCCGGACCGGAGCCACCTAGAGCAGTTGGCATTCGTCTGTATTCTTTTCGAGGAGAGGGTTTGCCGTTTTCGCGGGCGGCAAGGCGTCGATCTGCTTCTTCGATCGATGAATCTTCGATGACTAGGAAAAAAGCTGTGACTGGGAAATCTCGTGCGCTGAGCTATATTACTTCATGAGAGAGCGCCTTCACATTTGAACGAGGACCGAGAACTTGGCATTCTTGACCACATGCCGTCGCGCGGGTTTCGATGAACCACATGACTTAGCGAAATCTCTCCCGCTCCAACAGCGCGGGTGCACCGGAAGGGCTGTCATCGGTATGGATACGTCGATGATCGGAAAGTGTTCGCGACTTGGTGGAACCTTAACGCATTCGACGCGCAGGAAAGGTTACTCGCTGGTGTGAGTTCGTCGATGCCGAGAGAGGACAGACGAATCGGCGAAGCTTTTACCGCATTCGAAGCACGAGTACGGTTTCTCGCCGGTGTGAGTTCGCTTGTGTACAGAGAGGTTGCTTGACTGGGTGAAAGACTTTGCACACTCGTCGCAACTGAAGGGCTTCTCGCCGGTGTGAAGACGACGATGGCTGGAAAGTGCCTGTGACTGGGTGAAACTTGCACCGCATTCGGAGCACGAGAACGGCTTCTCACCGGTGTGAGTTCGTCGATGCTTAGTCAGGTCGGACGAATTGGTGAAACTTTTCCCGCATTCGAAGCACGGGAACGGTCTCTCGCCGGTGTGAGTTCGTCGATGCTTAGTTAGGTCGGACGAATTGGTGAAACTTTTCCCGCATTCGAGGCACGAGTACGGTCTCTCGCCGGTGTGAGTTCGTCGATGCTTAGTTAGGCCGGACGAATCGGTGAAGCTTTTGCCGCATTCGAAGCACGAGAAGGGTTTCTCGCCGGTGTGCGCTCTCTTGTGGACTTTCAGGCTGCCCAACAGGGTGAAAGACTTTGGACACTCGTCACAACTGAAGGGCGTCTCGCCGGTGTGGATACGACGATGCCTAGAGAGTGTCTGCGACAGGGTGAAGCTTTTACCGCATTCGGAGCACGAGAACGGTCTCTCGCCGGTGTGAGTTTGCTTGTGTGCACTGAGGTTGCTCGAGTGGGTGAAAGATTTCGGGCACTCTTTGCACTTGAAAGGCTTCTCGCCGGTGTGGATACGACGATGCCTAGAAAGAGCTTGCGAGTGGGTGAAGCGTTTACCGCATTCGAGGCACGAGTACGGTCTCCCGCCGGTGTGTTGAGATAGCTCCTTTCTCTCATTGAGTGTCGAAAGGCAATGCGTCGTTGCAGATTTCGATGTGCACGCCGTACTGCGGTTATTCCTCATATCGATGATTCACAATGGTGTTTCCCGCTGGGGAATTCGTTCAGCAGCCCGGGCGCGAGCCCGGAGGTATGGACGATCTGATTCGGCTTGATATAGAGATCAAGGCTCCACACAGCAACGCTTTCACAACATTGCACTGGAACAAAAATAACGAAGCTTACAACGATGCACGTCTGGTCAGTGTTTACGATTTTCCCGCGAGGAGAGAGGGAGGCTAGGGAGTCTAACGACACCAAGTGAATGAGGAGGATCTGCTGAGAACACACTCAACTCTCGTCTATCGCGGCCTTGCTGTATGGCGCTTCCTCGATTGCCATCCTCATTTCATCCATTCTCCTCTCATCATCGACTCCTTCTAGAATTTGATCTCCTATTCGAGGATGGCATGGATGAGAACAAATTGAAATTGAAAAAATAAGAAAATTGAGCACTGGAAACTTGCGTGCTGAATAGTGACCAATTCCTGGTACCACAAAGCTCTTAGAGAGGCTCGCAGAATGTTATGATTCCCGCGGCGGCTGACTGAACGGAGCGGACAAGAGATAGCTAACTGATCAGCAGGGCTGTGGATTTTTTGCGGCGAAGATGCGTGAGGTTTGCGGGACTTTGCGGCTCCCACAGACGCCCATAGATGGGAGATGAACACGGAAGTTCCGCGAAAACTATACAGCCCTACTGATGGCTCGGAAATCAGGAATCACGGAGTGCGTCGGAGATTGCGGTTTCCGCGGTGATATGTAAGCCCCACACATACACCTCTTGGGTGATGATCGGGAACAAAAGAGATATTCGTTTCGACCAATATCAGGCGCTTTGAATCTCGCACATCAAATCTTTGCGGATTGACCTGCTTGTCGGGGGCAACGTATCTCCGCTCTGTCGTCGGCCGATGTAGCTCTCATCATTAAACGGTTGCGCTTAACACCCGTGGTTGCAGTCAAAGAGAGCATAAGCCGGAGAGAACGCAACTCCTTGTTGAGCGAAGATTGCAGCGCGGAGGAGATTTTTGAGCGCTGACACAATTTTAGCGACGCCTCGGTTACGTGCTCATATCGGATTGGTCGGCGTTTGGCAGAGTGATTCCGAACATGCAAAATGAATAGATCTACATGTTGTGAAGAAAAGAGAACAAAAGTTTCCGAACCCTAGATAAAGAGGTGGCAAGACTTTGTGAGCCTTGTGTGTGACCGCACACCTCAGGGCCGCACATTCGCTCGACTACATACCGAGAGGTGCAGATGATGTTGAGTACAGTGTTTTCGAGTAGGACGGAGAAGCCACCGTTCGACGTTCCACGAGAACATCTACCAAGGATCGATGATGGGGTTTAATGAGTCAAACAAGGGAATAGGGGTTGAAGTGTTAGCGGCGGCGGAAGAGCAATTGAAATAGCAAAAACTGGGGTACACCCCAGTTGGGCGATGGGGGCATTTGGGCGACGCGACATTTAGGCGACGGGACATTTGGGCGACGGGACAATTGGGCGACGGGACATTTGGGCGACATGCCGTGCTTCAGCCAAGGACTGGCTGTCCCGTCGCCCTGATTTCCCGTCGCCCAGATGTCCCGTCGCCCAGATGTCCCGTCGCCCAAATGTCCCGTCGCCCAAATGTCCCGTCGCCCCAATGCCCCCGTCGCCGCAATGCCCCCGTCGCCCAAACGGTCCGGCGCCCAACTGGGGTGTACCCCAAAAACTGATATGAGGAGTTCATTTTCGAACCGCGTCAAGTCCATTTTCGTCAATTTCCAGTTTTCAACGGGAATGGAGTCCCCATGGCATTGTGCCTCATGGAAGAATATCAGTTCATTGGAACTCGCATGCATTCGACTTCAGAATGACTGGGAGAAATTCTATTTGTGTATGCGCTCAATGGTTCATCGGCAGTGAAAACGCGATTCACTCAAAATTGTAAATATGGGCTTGACGCGCTTTTAAAATGAGCTCCTCATATGCGTACAAGTACGATGCAGAGTGGACACCACATTATACAGAACCCTCAACGGGGCATGTAGGGAAAAGTAGTGGAGCGCTCACCTGTAAACGCGGAAAGGGCGACCAAGATTCGTCACAGTTTCGTGGTCCGATGATTCGTGCTTCCGGATTACTTTTATCGTACGGTTCAAGTTGGCAGCAAGGATCAGTCTTGAACGACTCTCTGTTCACAGCCGGAAACGTACCGACTTCACAATGGGCATCTGAAAATTGAAATCAGCGGAGACATTGGAAGACCGGAGGAAACTATCGAGTCAATAAAATCAGCACAGACGACGCAATCATACTTACGGCGTCAGCAAAGGAGTCATCCGGGCTCTGGCAGAGCATAAGCAGTCAGACAATCAAGATATCAGAACAATTTACTAAGGAATACATAGTAGGAGGAAAACTTCCGTAGGCGCCGACCTACAGAATCAGGTAAACGAGAGCGGAACGGAACTAACGGAAGAGTGAATTCTTGAGACAGACGACGCGATCGATGAGAACCGGAGAAGTGAGCGGGAAGGCCGAGAGACGGAAAACAAAGCAGACGAGAGCGGCAAGAGCAGAACGCGAGAAAACGTTTTCGAAGCTGTCACTCGAGAAGACCACAGGCGAACTTGGAAAACAGTAACTAGGAAACAGAAATGGGAAGAACAACAGGGGCTGTCGGGATGATGAAAAGGACTAGGAACCATGGTTGCGATACATCGAATCCGAGATGGAAGGCGAAACGGAGACGAACTTGGTCAGATTTGAAAAGAATTATCTTCAACCAGACGCCGACAAGGCGATCCCATGTCTGGCTGACGTTTTCCGTCAGTTAACCTCGAACGAAGCCGATCCGCAGCAGAGGCCACAGAGGGAGCGTCTGAGACATGCGACGACAAGGAACACGATAGCGAATCGAAACTTTGCATAGCGCGGACCTCACAATGTGATCTATGCAGGAAGGAGGCTTAATTAGTATGGACGAAGTTCGATGTGCGAGCGAGAACTCCGAAAAAAACTCACATCATTGCCAAGTTTTGGGACCGGGAGACCTGGAAGGAGTGTTTGGTTTTCCGTCCGCGTGAAGCTACGAATTCACGGAAATCTCGGGGAAACTCATCGGTTCGGGAATGATAACGAGAACTCTTATATGGCTTTCAAATGCTGTTGATCGCAGAAGCACGGGAATATTATGTGTGATGTCTATATAGTAACGATTCGATTCATACCGGAAGGTTGCTCCGATCTCTCATTTCAAAAACGGCTGCTTGTTGAGAATTTACTTGCAGGCTTCGGCAGGGTGAAATAACTTTCTCTGGCGCCAGCAATGCTCGTATTTATTCTCAACTCCTGGGTGGAATTCTCCCGCCTTCGACTCGAAGGTTCGCTGTTGTGAATAAGTGAAAGCTAACCTCGATAGGAATCACGAACACGAGTCTCGAATCTCCTGTCTGTCAACAATGATTGTTCCGCATCCTGGAACCCTCATCGAGGCGATGGTTTGCTGTTTTCGAGGGCAGCGCGACTTCGATCTGCTCTCGGATCTTCCATGAGTGTGCAAAGAGTTATGGCTGGGAAATCTCGTCTCATGCTTACTTAGATGAAACACATGAATTAGCGAAACCCCTCCCGCTTCAACAGAGCAGGCTTCTAACCGGTATGGGTACGACGATGATCGGAAAAAGTCCGCGACTTGGTGCAACTTTCAACGCATTCGACGCCGGAGAACGGTTACTTGCTGGTGTGAATTTGTCGATGCCGAGAGAGGCCAGACGGATTGGTGAAGCTTTTACCGCATTCGAAGCACGGGTACGGGGTCTCGCCGGTATGGACACGACGATGGTTTGAGAGTGTCTGCGACCGGGTGAAAGTTTTACCGCATTCGAGGCACAAGAAGGGTCTCTCGCCGGTATGAGTTCGCTTGTGGACTTTGAGGTGGTCTGACCGGGTGAAGGACTTTGGACACTCGTCGCAACTGAAAGGCCTTTCGCCGGTGTGGATACGACGATGGTTAGAGAATGTCTGCGACTGGGTGAAACTTCCACCGCATTCGGAGCACGAGTACGGTCTCTCACCGGTGTGAGTTCGTCGATGCTCAGAGAGGCCAGAATAACTGGTGAAGCTTTTATCGCATTCAGAGCACGCGTACGGTTTCTCGCCGGTATGGGTTCGCCTGTGTACATTGAGCTGACTCGACTGGGTGAAAGACTTGGGACACTCGTTGCAACTGAAAGGCTTCTCGCCTGTGTGGATGAGACGATGGTTTGAGAGTGTCTGCGACCGGGTGAAACTTTTCCCGCATTCGAGGCACGAGTACGGTCTTTGCCCGGTGTGAATTTGTCGATGCCGAGAGAGGTCAAACGATTTGGTGAAGCTCCTATCGCATTCGAAGCACGAGTACGGTCTTTCGCCGGAATGAGTTCGCTTGTGTACATCGAGATGGCCTGACTCGGTGAAAGACTTGGGGCATTCGTTGCAACTGATAGGCTTCTCTCGCGGTCTCTCGCCGGTTGGTCGAGACAGATCATTTCTCCCGTCCGATCTTGCTGGGCAATCGGGCGATACAGATTCTGATGTGCGTGCCGTACGCCGGTTGTTCCCCATCTTGACGATTGGCAGTAGTGTTCGGCAATCTGATTCGGCTTGATATGCAGATCAAGGCTCCAAGCAGCAACGTCTTCACAACCTCGCACTGGAACGAAAATGTTTGAGCTTACATCTATGCACGTGTAGTCGGTGTTTACGATTTTCCTGCGAGGAGAGAGTGAGGGCAGGGAGTTTGACGACGCCTCGTGAATGAGGAGGATCTGCTGAGAATACACTCGAATCTCGTCCATCGTAACCTCGTCTATCGCGGCCGTGCTGTATGGCGCTTTCTCGATTCCCATCCTCATTTCATCAATTTCCCTCCTATCATCAATTCTTTCTAGAATTTGAGCTCCTATCCGAGGATGGCATGAATTAGAACGAATTGGAATTGAAAAAATTGGAAATTGTGTTTTTGAAACTTGCATGCTTCCGCGTGCTGAATAGTAACCCATTCCTGGTCCCACGAAGCTCTTAGAGCGGGTCGCAGAACGTTGTAATTCCCGCGGCGGCTGACTTAGCGGAGCGTAGAAGAGATAGCTAACTGATCAGCTGATCAGTATGGCTGTGATTTTTTTGCGGCAAAGATGCGTGCAATTCGCGGAACTTTGCGGCTCGGAACTGGCCACGGAAACTCTGCGAAAGCGGAAAAATCGCGGCCCGCGAAAAATATACAGCTCTACTGATGGCTCGAAAATCTAGCATCGCGGAGTGCGCCGGAGATTGCGGTCTCCGCGATGTTATTCAAGCCCCAGACATCAACCTATCGAATGATGATCGGGGGCAGAAGAGATATTCATTCCGACCCATATAAGAGGCTTTGAAAGTTGCGCCTCAACTCTCTGCGGATTGACCTGCTTCTCGGGGGCAATGTATCTCCGCTCTGCCGCCGGCCGAGGAGATGACGTCTCATTGTTAAACGGTTGCGCTTAACTCCCGTGGTTGCAGCCAAAGAGAGCATGAGCCGGAGAGACCGCAAATCGGTCACGCGCTCATATTGGATTGGTCGACGGTGCGCTCCTCTTGGTTCGCGTTCAAATTCGCTAGCATCCACCCCGACTGTATCGGGTCAGAGCAGGGAGAGAACTCTCAGAAGGTCTCGCCTTCGTCTAGCGCGAATGAAAGCGCCTTTAAGTCCGAAAGCAACCCATATGTGTATCCGCAGATAAGAGACCCCCGAGTTCCTTTCTTCGTTCTAACTGCTATGTGAGAAGGCCCCTCACCAGCCCACGCTCGATCCTAGCGAGTACAACTCGTCCCTTCCAGTCCATCCTTCGATCTGACCATAACGATCTGTTTGACAGAGGGGCGGTCATAGTTTTCTCACGAGGAGGAGAAATGGAGTAGGAAAACTTGTGGACACAGAGGTGGCCCAAGCATGAAAACATCGCGCAGGAGAGAACTCGCGAAATGCCCCAACCGTGCGACTGTAACACCAGCGACCCGCCCACGGCAGCGACACGTTTTTTCACGTGATTCTGAACATCTATATAAATAAAAGTCAAAACGCTGTCTGTTTGTCTGTTTGTGTGTTTGTCTGTTCGCGATAGACTCTGAAACCAAGCTTGAACGAGCCCGGAGCCAGAGTGTTTCGTGTAGAGGACCCATCCGTGACGGACATAGGGTACCCACCTCCCCTCCCCCCCCCCACCTTCCCCCCCCCCTCATCCCTCCTAAAACAACAGCCACTAGCCTATCTCTGATAGGAATCTCTCTCGCTGCAGCCCCTCAATGGAGACGATTACGGGACTCATCTGACCATACACTCGGGAGTCCATGGAGGAATTCTGGGTCATACTGGGTCAGGTCATACTTCCTTGAGCGTATGAGGCAATTTCGAGGTCGGTCTAATCATACTTTCGGGAGTCTATGGGGCGATTCTGGGGTCAGACTAATCACACATCCTGAAACCGATGGAGGCGTTCCAGGGGCAGTCTGATCATGCCTTCTGGAACCCGTGGCGGTGATTCTGGGTCGGTCTGGCTATACTTCTGGAAGTCTATGGCAGTACAGGACGGGCATTTTGAAGTTGATCATATGATACTTTTTTGAGACCATGGGGCGAACCCGGGTCCGTCATAATCATCCTTTTTGGAACCCGCGGATGCGATTCCGGGGTAGGTCACAGGTTTTAGAGTCCATGGAGGTAATTCCGGGGTCGGTTTGACCATACTATTGGGAGTCTATAAGGGTATTTGAGGGCCAATCAGAACATACTTTCCGGGGTCGGTGTGATCATACTTTTTCGAGTCCATGCGGCGATTCCGTAGTGCCTTTGATCATACTTTCAGGAATCTACATGACGTGATCTACATGATTCCGCGGTCGGTTTTTCGGAGTCGTTCAAATGATACGTTTCTGAGTCCATGGGGAGAGATTCTCTCCATGGGGAGTCTATAGGATTTCCGGAGTCTATGGGGCCATCTCGAGGCCACTCAGACCATACTCCTCTGAGTCCATGGGGCGATATCGTGCTCGCTCTGATCTGGAACCTATGGAGTTGATCCCGGGGTCGGTCTGACCTTAATTTCGAGAGTCTATGAAGGTATCCGTGGGTCTGTCAGATAATACTTTTTTGAGTCCATGGGGAGATTGTGAGCCTTTCTGATCATACTTTTTGAGACCTATAGATGTAATTCCAGGGTAGGTCTGAGCATACTTTTCTAAAGTTATGGGGGGGATTCCGGGGTCGGTCAGATCATACTTTTTGGAATCTTCAGAGGCGACTACGAAGCCGGTCTGATCATAGATTTCGAAGTCCATAAAGATGATATCGGGGTCGGTCTCGCCATGTTTTGGGAGTGTTTGAGAGGAAAAGGCGGGGATTTCGGGGTCGGTCAGATGATACTTTTTGGAGTCCAGGGGGGGATTTCGGGGCCTTTCTAATCGTACTTTTTGAAACCCATAGAAGCGATTCCGGGATACGTCTGATCATACTTTCCCAAGCTTATGACGATGATTCCGGAGTCGGTCTGATTATACTCTTTGGATTCTATGAAGGTATCTCGGGATCGGTCGGATAATGCTTTTTTGAGTCCATGGGGAGATCTTGGGCCTTTCTTATCATGCTTTTTAGAACCTATAAAAGCGATTCGTGGAAAGGTCCGATAGTATTTTCCTAAGCCATAAATTCCTATGGGGATGATGTCAGGGTCGGTCTGATGAGCCAATGCTGCGCTCGCAAAGTGATATTCGGACTTCTGAAATCAATATCGATTGCCCCTTGGAGTGACACGTTGAACAAAAAAAACCGTCTACGTCACGTAGTCCACTGTATGCTCTTCAAACCACCCAAAATTATTGTCGCGAAATTCACATCCGACCTCTCCTTTGTCTCTCGCAGTCTTCACTGGCAGCGCAGGGAACGCAAAAAGGCCGCTCGGAGGCCGGCTAGTGCAAAATAAATAAAACTGCATGTTGTGAAGAAAAGAAAACGAAAGTTTCCGAGCACTAGATGTGGCAAGACTCTTGGGAGCCTTGTGTGTGACCGCACATCTCAGGGCCGCACATTTGCTCGACTACATACCGGAAGGTGCAGATGATGTTGAGTAGAGTGTTTTCAAGGAGGACGGAGAAGCCACCGTTCGACGTTCCACGAGAATATCTACCGAGGATCAATGATGGGGCTCAATAAGTCGAACAGGGAAACAGGCCAGCAACCGAAGTGTCAGCGGCGGCGGGAGAGCAATTGAAATAGCAAAAACTGATATGAGGAGTTCATTTTCGAACCGCGTCGAGTTCATTTTCGCCGATTTCCAAGTTCCAACGGGAATGGAGTCCCCGTGGCATTGTGCCTCATGAAAGAATATCAATTCATTGAAACCCGGATGCATTCGACTTCAAAATGACTGGGAAAAGTTCAATTTATGTATGCGCTCAATGGTTCATCGGCAGTGAAAACGCGATTCACTCAAAATTGGAAATATTGACTTGACGCGGTTTGAAAATGAACTCCTCATATGCGTACAAGTACGATGCAGAGTGGACACCACATTATACAGAACCCTCAACGGGGCATGTAGGGGAAAGTAGTGGAGCGCTCACCTGTTAACGCGGAACTTTCGCGCTGTTAACTTTCACCCTTGAACTTGATGAGGAGGCTTATGTAAATGGCATATCCGGGATACGCTATGTTCTTGCTCGTTCCGTTCATCAGGTTGTTACGTAGATGTTGAAGAGAGTGGGAAGTCCCTCCTGCAGCTGCAACGCGAAGCTGCACTCGAAAGCCAGCCGCCTAAATGTTCCGACCTGAGATGTGTGTGGTCATCGCACATGCCGAATGTCGACGCGCCGGAGACACCATCGCTCATAGGTAGAGACGCGATATGACCGGACTTGTATTTGTCCGTCCGGTTTCTGCGATTTTTGGGAAAAATTCTCAGAGTTCGGGATACGAGACGATGATTTCGGAACTATCCAAAAGTTCAAGCAGCTACGAAGACTCATCAAAACTCTAGAATCGCAGACAATCTCGATGGATGAACAATTGTCCATCGTGGAGACCCTGAGGTCGAGTCTCGAGGGGGAATGCATTCACCGATTCAATGGGATCCTCTCCAGAAATCAAGATTTCAATCGATTATATCAGCTGCCGGCTGGAGAGATACTCAAACTCACACAAGATCGCGATTGAAAAACCCGGTACTGGAATCAACAGATTTCGGATACAATTGGAGAGAATATCGATTCAATTTCATTCGATGATAATAAGAATAATCGATGGTTCGGTCTCATTTCTGATCCTAGTACTTGAGACTCATCAACGCCGCGTGGAATGAGAGAATCTGGTCGAGGCTTGAGCCTCTCCAAGTCATAGAAATTGATGGATCTGGCAATAACCGGTTTAAGTCCGGTTCTGGCACTGATGTACTGTCCGAACTTTGTCCGGTTTTCTCGAAAAACAATGTCCGGTCATATCGGGTCTCTACCTCTACCTATAGGTCACCTGGCCATGCATGGGGTGAACATCAGAGGCGTATTTAGAGATGGTAGGGTAACGTGGGGCGTATCCGCCAACCCCGCTGATCTCAGCTTCGAGCCATTTCCCGGAAATCTTTGTCTCATTTCCCTAGGTGAGAGCTTTCGATTGCCACGGCTGCTGAGATTAGCGGGGGTGGCGGATACGCCCCACGTTACCCTATTCATTTATCTCCCTCAAGAGCTCATATCACATGATCAGGATCCCCTGTTGCTTAGAGGTGATTCATCGCGGATCTCAAGTCTTTCCCATTTCTTCATAATCCTCATCCATTTTCAGGAAGGCCAGATATGTATCTTCCCTGCATCTTCCAAGTAGATCTGGAAGTGTCTGCTACGGTGAATGAAGAAGCTGTCATTCTGAAGAAGTCAACGAATACTGGATACCGAATACAGTGTACGAATCATAATACAGTGGAAGTGTCCAGTGATGATCCAGAACGGATACTGACTCAACCCAGCGAGGAAAAGCTGAGAACGGTGAAGATCGTGGAAAGAATGGTACAGCCGCGTCATCGAACGCCGCACAGTGGGTTAGCGGCGGCCAAAAGTCCGCCGCTCCAGCGCTGCGCCGCGTAGTTTCCATCGAGCAGATCTAGAGCAACCTGGTAATTGGCGTCGGACTGCTCCAAGGCATAGACAATCTGCTTTGGCTCGCCGCCGACGTACTTTTGCGGGTCATCAGTCGCTCAATCGGCGTCGCGTCTGGTCATTTGTCGACGAAGCAGCTGAACTGGGTTATGAAGGCGCGGTACTTGAGACGATCTCCACTGAAAACTTCGGGAGGAATGTCGAGCTCCCGGGGCAAGCGCGTCGCGACCGAGCGCGCTCGCCGGCCGGATCGGTTCTTGGCTGATTGTTATGTGGTTCAATGCCGTGAGGGGCGCCGACGCCCCTCAAAGAGGAAGACGAAATGCCTCATGGACTCATGGCATGGAACCAGTTAAGGGTTGAGCTGAGCGTTGGCTGGAATCGTACGTGTCTCTGGGCCAACGGCGCCGGCGTTCCGTAGAAAGTGCCCTCAGCGTCCCTCTCCGGCGCCGGTGTGATGGGCCGCAAGAAGGCATCGGCAATTTCGAATCAGAAGAGTTTTGGCCGATAGACGTCGTCAACCCCCGCCCCGCTTCACTCAGAGTCACGTATCTTCGCCAATTCGGCGCTGCATCGCGACCGGATTGACTTCAGAGTGAGCTGGAGATCGGCTACGGTCAGGTCGGGCAAATTTAGGTCTCCTCGCATGGCTTCGTATGCCTTCGCTCGCAGATTTTGTTTGTTATAATCCTGGCATCGATTGTTCCAGAGGCATTCTTGGCTGCGATAGGCCTCCAAAACTCGGTCCGCCCCGGGCGCCGCTCTTCCGGGGGCGGCATTCTGAGAGATTCAGCGAGAAAAATAGAGAATGGACGCCCCAATCAATAACAATAATATCAATAATCATGCTCCGAAGATGATTCCAGATATCTGATTCAAGACTGGTTTTTTTTCGCGAGAATTTTGTCCCCGCAAAGTGACGAGGAGCCTGAGATTTGAGCTCGAAGGGCGGCAAAATATGGAAGCCGCCCCGGGCGGCACTCTGGCACGGACCGCCCCTGCTGCCAGGCAAGGCTGCAGGACGTCATGACGGCCGCGCGCCTGGCGGAGTTGGAGGATGAGAAGTCCCCATCCCACCCTCTCAGCTCGGACTCTGACTAGGGCGACGATTTCCTGTAGATGTTAATTTTTCTGTCTCGTACCTGAATAAAGTCCTCCAAGGCTTCGGAGATGGCGTCACATACTTCCGGAAAAAATCTTGAGAACGTGCACTTTGGCACTCTATAGAGCGCGGCCGGCGTGCTCAGATTATCACCCGTCGCTAGATAGCGGAGCGACATCAGAACCTCCGTTTTAACCGGCAAAGCTTCTCTGTACCAAGTGTCCGTTTCCTGGAGTCGCGGAGTGACTTTCGAGATCAACCAGTCGACCTGGCTCTCCGTCATCCTTAGGTGGCTCCTGAAGTCGTCGGGGGTGTCTTTCGCCCACTCTCCGAGCAAGGTGGCGGCAGCTCCGCAAGTGTGTCGCCGTTCAATCCAGGGTTTCACCCACCACGGTCTCCTGCGTCGGTTTTTCGCTTCAATCTCCTGCTCAAGCTCCGCTCTCAGTGCATCCGCAAACACTTTCAGCCCTGCTCGTAACGCCTGCACCCTCTTGTTGGAGGGTTTCATGTTGTTTTCCTGCCGGTTCGCGACTGTTCCGCAACGTTTTGTCTCGTTTCCTCGAGCCTCACTTACACAACGGCGGTTCTGAGCTTCTACTGCCTCTCAAATTCGTTCTGCGCTCATCATCATCGCCACCGTCGAGTCTGTTAACGGTTTCGAGGGTTCAACCCGGATGTTCAACCCGGCTTGCGACGGAGCGTGCGCTTCTGACGGAGTTTCTTTAAGCGCTTCTTGATCTCGGCTGCATCAACGGGATCTTTCTTCCCGCCGGTCGTCTCTAGCACGACGGTATCGGGCATGGTGTCGGAAACGAGAAACCAGATTTTCGGGGTTCGGGTGTAGCTTTCACTTTGACGATGGTCGGAACGGCACGAATCGGGGTCCTAGGCCACGGCACCATGTAGTGAATTGGGATCGTTGGTGGGATTCGGACTGCTGAGAACTGTCAAAGGAAGACACGGCTCATTCGGGTACACACATGCTAACTCTGCGACACAAGCTTTTTGCGCCGTTTTATTCAGGCACTATTATTCAGCAGAAGCGCGCGGGGCGCGAAGATTTGAATTCTCGTTTCATCTACAAGTTTATTTACAACGTGGGAGAGCCCTTACGAAGAATGGGGGGCGGACGTAGCTGGGAACCAAGCAAATTCAATAAATTCCGTCGTCACTATTTACGAATTGAGTTCTCAGCCATTAGGTAGAGAGATTTTACAGTAACAGGAAACGTGACCAATAGACAAGTAGTGTTTCTAGTGGATACTGGAGCAGCAGTTTCTATCATAAACGCCGGAGATTTTAGCGGTAGGTTGTCAAGTCTGAGGAAATCTCGGATTGTGTTGAGATCGTACAAAGGAGATACGATTGAGGTTCCTGGGCAGTTCGAAGGCGAGGTCGAAGTTAACGGACGAAAAGCGACCTGCGATTTCTTTGTGGTCAAGTCGGGTTGGTCCCTCTTGGGTCGAGATGCATTGCGCTCATTGGGAATCAAGATCGATTACGAGCGGCTGAAGTGCGAGATCAATGAGCTCGAAGTGAGAGAAATCAAAAAAAGGCTTCGAAGAAGTATTCGCAGAGCGCCTCGGAAAGGTCCAAGGTTTCGAACACGTCGTCAAAGGAAAGCAAGGGGCACAACCAGCGCAGCAAAAAGTTCGACGATTGCCATGGGCAGTACGCGAACAAGTGCCCGAGGAATTGCAAAAACTGGAGAGCGGCGATGTAATTGAGCCTATCGAGGCGTCAGAGTGGATTTCGGCTCTTGTGGTCGTCTCGCGAAGAGACGGTCGTTTAAGATTGTGTGTGGATCTCACAGCAGTAAATAAGGCGATTGTGGCGGATACATTTCCGTTGCCACACTTCGAAGATCTGCTAGCAAATTGGGGTCGGCGAAAGTGTTTTCCAAATTGAACGCTCGATCTGCGTATCATCAGGTTCCGTTGGCGACAGCGTCGAGGGATTTGACCGCATTCATTACGCCGTGGGGATTGTATAGATTCAAAAGAGTGCCTTTTGGTTCGGCGTCAGCGCCGGCGGCATTCCAGAGACTGATGGAGAAACTGCTCAACGGAATCCCCGGTGTCATCATCTATTTAGAATTTAGATGATGTGCTGCTATTCGGGGATGAAGAACAGCAGCATGAAAAGCGGTTGCGAGCGGTGTTGGAAAGAATCAAAAAGGCTGGTATGGTTCTAAACGCCAAACGTGCGCTACGGACAAGAGAGATCGAGTTCGTGGGATATATGATCACCGCAACTGGAGTCCGACCCACGGCGGAGAATATGAGGGCGATCGAAAGCCTTCCAGAGCCAGATGAAGTCGGTCTCGGGAACGACCAGTTTCTATATGAGATGTGTCCCGAAATTCTCAACAATCGCGGAGCCAATGAGGAGATTGCTCAAGTCCGGTGCGCCATCCGAGTAAGGCCGGGAAGAAAGCGAAGCATTCCAAAAGTTAAAACAGGAAATCGTGAAAGCAAAGCCGCTAGCAGTGTTCGACCACACACGAGAGATCATTGTTGCGACAGATGGCTCTAACGTCGGCTGTGGTGCATGTCTGTTGCAAGTGCACGAGGAGGGCGAACGGCCGGTTACAGTCCGTTTCCCCGAATCCGTTTCCCCGAACCCGTTTCCCCGAGACCCGTTTCTCCGGACCCGAATATTCAAAAAGCTGCTTGCCAGTGCGGTGGGGCCCGTATGCTCGCTCGCTTCGCTCGCTCGCCCAAAACCTAACCTCACCCAATCCCCCACCATTTGCATCCATAGTTTCGGGGAAACGGGATTCGGGGAAACGGATTCGGGGAAACGGATTCGGGGAAACGGGAGGACACCAGCGTGCTTATTCGCCATTGAAAAGTGGCACGTGTTTCTCTACGGTAGACAGTTCAGACTTCGTACCGATCATCAAGCGCTGGTGCAAACGGCACGGGAAGAGCCCCCAGGAGAATCGCGCGTTGGGTAGAACGCTTACGAAGGTACAATTTCGTGGTGGAGTACCGTCCGGGAGTAAATAACAACGTCCCAGACATGCTTCCGCGCTTGCCGATATCCGAACTGTTCCGAGCCGATAGCGAAGATGAACAAATTATAGCGCATTTGGAAGAGGTTTTGAAACCGATAAGTCGGAGAGAAATCTCAACACAATCGGAAATTGACCCCAAGCTAAATAATGTTAGACGATGGCTGAGAACGAAACAGACGAAAGGAATAGATAAAGTGTGGTCGTCAATCATAACAGAACTCAGTGTCGAAAATGGAATAATCATGCGTGGGGAAAAAGTTGTAATGCCAAAAAAGTTACGTGACCAGGCAGTGAAACTGGCTCATGAGGACGCCCATCAGGGAATGGTGCGTACGAAGCAGAGATTGAGAGAAATATACTGGTGGTCAGCAATGGACAAAGAGGTAGAGCAAGCAGTCGGGGATTGTCCGATCTGCAAGAACAGCGAGCGAACGTTACGACCCAGGACAGCACCGGTGGAGAACACCACATGGCCGCCTCAAGCATGGGAAAGGCTGGCAGTGGATATTCGAGGTCCGGACGGATCAGTTGGAATGAACTATCTATTCCAGGTTGTCGTCATTGAATATTTCTCTAAATGGGTCGAGGTTGAACTCATGGGAGAGGTGTCAGTGACGCGAACTGTAAACATGTTCAAACGCTTGTTCTATAGAGAAGGAGTGCCTCGAGAAGTGGTGAGCGATAATGGTGTTCAGTTCACGAGCCACGACTTCACGACACTGCTGGCCGAGTTCGGGGTCAGACAAATGCGAACTTCAGTGTACCACGCGATGGCAAACGGGTTAGTCGAACGGTTCAATAGAACGCTGGGAGGCTTTCTGGAAACGGCAAAAGCTAGAGGGGGAGATGTAAAATCAAGACTGATGGAAATGGTTGTTGCATACAACTCGACGCCCCAGGCAACAACAGGAAAGTCTGCAGCGGACCTGCTACATGGCAAACGAATGCGAACGGAACTCGACGTCGCGGGGAAATCTCAAGAGGCCGATGCCAATGACGAACTGCGAAAACGGGTGCAAACGAAACAACGTAAACAAAAAGAATACGCGGACACCCGACGGGCGGCGAAAAACGTGGAGTTCCCAGAAGGCCAATGGGTTCGTACCAGAAAACCCCAACATAGGAAAGGCGAAATCCGTTACCACGAGCCGGTTGAAGTAGAACAACGATTGGGAAGACACACGTATGAGCTGTCTGATAGCCGGGTGTGGCACCAGAGCATGGCTCCCCAGGCTATGGAGATTAGTGGAATAGCAGTCCACGAGACGAACCACGAGGAACGAGACCTGACCGAAATGTATGGGGTGGTGGAACTGGCAGAAAAGGAATCGCCCGAGAATGAGCCGACACCGAACGCAGCTGGTGACATGACACAACAGCAGCAACAGTCGTCGCGCCGAGAGAGATCAGCGGCAGGGAGCCTGACTCCGCATATTTAGATTAAAAGAACGACGACGCGAATAAGCAAGAAGCCGAAATACTTGGAGGATTATATTTAGATGAATAATTACGGTAATCATAGTAGTGGTAGCCTCCGCTCATTGGAGGAAGGGAAGATGTAGTGTCGTACATTGTGGAGGCAACGCCTGCCGCGTCAGCTGGGTGGTTCCAGCTGACGCAGATGGGCTGGAGAGAGGGGTCTAGGACAGAGTGCCCTGGTGTTTACATCGAGGCGCCATCTTGCAGGGGGAAAGGGAAGATGAATTCACCGACCAATTGAGTTAATCGACTCAGTTTTGAGCGTTTCTAACCTAACCCAACCTGTCCTAGGCCATGCACTTGCTTCAAACCCCGCGGCCACCCCATGAGCGGGTCCAGTTAACGCGCTGCGACCCGATGATTCAGTTCCCCCTCCCTCTTCAAAATGGCGCCTCGATGTAAACACCAGGGCACTCTGACCGCCACCCGGAGAGAGTAGAGTAGAAGAGACAGAGACCCTATATGAACCCTATATAAGCCACCGAGTAAATGAGACAGCTGTTGATGATCCGGCTCTACGTGTGGTTCGTGTAGCTAGATATTACAGATGGCTGCCCCATCTCGCATCCCATCGTTTCTTGTTTCGAGCGCCGGCTTCTTGGGGACCATCCTGACCTGGTCCCGGGCGATGGCAAGCGTCTTTTGTAAAATGACTGGCATGTTCATCAAGGCATCAACGTACGTCGATTGAGGTATTGCCTCTGTTTTTCAGAGTTTCTCGAGATTTCGGAGTTGTGTAAATACCACACTACCTGTGCCCGGAAACTGAAGCTAAGTACGGGGCTTGTCGGGATCAAGTTTATCCATCTCTACGAGTGTATCGACATACGTTCCGGCATTATCTCCGTTCGAGATCCGGTGCTAGCTCAAGGGGAGTCGACTGCTAACGAATGCGAGGGCAGGATGTCTACAGACCAGGAAATATAGGTCGAGATACTCTACCACCGAAGCTACTTGCTAAAGATGCGGTAAGGAAGACGAAACATTGGAACATGTGCTCCTAGAATGCAAAGAAATCCCTGATGCAGAGTGTGCAATACAGAAAAGATCAGGACCACACGAAGGGAACACAACCAAACGACACGAAGATACTACTTGTATGATGGGAAGGGAAGAAAGACCCGGGCCATGCGTGTGGAGGAAGGATATCCACATCAGAGATCAGCTGAGCCATCGCCCCGTCTTACGGGTCTTCGGTTACGTTTGGAATGTAAATACAACAAAAAGATGGTCAATAGTTAATCAATCAATCGATCATTAGAGGGGATGGTTGGCAGAAAGCTCAGAATGAAAGATGAGTTCGGTTTGAACTATAATCAAACGCCCTTGATACTGCTGTGCAGAGGTTGTTTACCTGTGTACCGCGGCCCCTCCGGGATGCCTCGGGGTGCTAGAAGCCCCGCCGGGGCTGAGCTGAAGCTTGAGCTCGACCTCAACAACCTTTAGTGCCGCGTTGAAGGGGCGAGAGGACTCCGATACACTCTCGCCGTATCTTCGTGTTCGCATAAAAGCACCTTCAATCTCAGAAGCTACTCATATCCGCTCCTGCGTATACCTGGATCTCTCCTGTCTTCTATCGTTGTACCAGCGGCTTGGAAATGCGCGTCATAAGCCAACGCCCGATCCCTGTAAGTACCTCCCATCAGAGTTGTTCTGTTTACTCATATCATTCAACAGACGTACCTGAAATAATTGAACACCTATATCCGTCGCAGTCTAACTAACTTATTCATGATTATTGCAGGATCCAGTCCGTCCTTTGAGCGTCCTGACCGGGCAGCTAGAGCGCCTGCGAGTGGAAGCTGAAGAAATCAATTCTTTCCGATGGCGAGCGATAGCACTCAGCGATGGAATCCGATACAGATTCGGTTACGCTGAATGTCTGCAAATCAAGCTACAAGCTGAGAAGTTTATTCGGATCGCTCGGTGGCTGTTGCGAAGGAAGCCGTTCGGCGAGCGGCGGGAACGTCCCTTTGGTGACCAGCAGGGGCAATCACTCGGCGAACCGCGTGAGCGTTCAGCTGGTGGGCAGCAGGAGCGCCCAGCTGGTGAGCGGCAGGAGAACTTCGTCGTGGAAACCGTCAGCGTCGTTGCTCCACGAGAAATGAAATTGAGAGGCTCCCGAAATCGAGAGCGTGCCCTAGCGCTCATGGTCGAACGTGCCCGGACTCGAGTGCATCAACTTGATCTCCTTGTTCAGAAGCTCAGAGGCTGAGGATTTCGTTATCGAACGGCCGTTCTCACGGTCACCCGGTTTGAGGGGCGCTTATTTACTATTATTATCTAAAGGAAGAACATGTAGTCTGGAGGCGATGAGGAAGCGAGACAGTGTTCATCCATCGTACTGAACGAGAATAAAGCAGAATATCGTGATCTTCAGCGAGTTTGTTGTTTCTGAATTGTCATTCCGACTGAATATGACGAGCATTATTCGATCTTCGGGGAATCCATCGTCGGAAGTCTCGTCATGTCGTCAAAAGAGTTGTTCTTCATGGGTACACGTCAGTTGGGCCACAGCGTCAATTGGGCCACGCCGTCAATTGGGCCACGCCGTCGATTGGGCCACGCCGTCAGTTAGGCCACGCCGTCAGTTGGGCCACGGCGTCAATCGGGCCACGCCGTCAGTTGGGCCACGCCGTCAGTTGGGCCATGAAAGCAGATCGTTGGGGATAGAGCGAGGGTGGGTCTCCGCTCGCTTGCCCTGAACCTGACCAAGCCTCACGCGATCCCCGACGACATGCTAGAGAACACGGTGGCTTCCAAGGCTGCTCACTCGCTCCGCTCGCTCGCCCGGAACCCAACCTAACCTCACCCAGTCCCCGACGACATGCTACAGTATACGCTGCCTTCCGAGGCTGCTCACTCGCTCCGCTCGCTCGCCCAGAACCTAACCTAACCTCACCCAATCCCCGAGAATATGCTACAGAATACGCTGGCCTCCGAGGCTGCTCACTCGCTCGCCCGGAACCTAACAGAACCTCACCCGATCCCCAACGATCTGCTCTCATGGCCCAAATGACGGCGTGGCCCAACTGACAGCGTGGCCAAACTGACGGCGTGGCCCAATTGACGCCGTGGCCCAACTGACGGCGTGGCCCGACTGACGGCGTGGCCCAGTTGACGGCGTGGCCCAGTTGACGCCGTGGCCCAACTGACTCGGTCCCGTTCTTCATTGCCTCCGAATCTCACCAGCTGAGAACCTGACAGGTAGCTCCCCCGGCAAATGACAGCTCCAGAAGATGGCAAAGCGGACAGATCGCGATCGCCATGCGTCTCAAATCTGCAGACGGGGAGCTACATCGATAGCGGCTCTCTGGCTTGCAAAGGGCTCGTCACTCACATGAGGTACTCACACTACATGATTCTTAAAAGGGGTGCACGGAAGATTTCCAGGGGTGCACGGGAGACTCCCGAGGGTCCTCCAGGAGGTAGGTGCGTGGGCATCGAGGAACGTCAGATCCCTGCGTGGATGACACAGCTAGACATCAGCTCCCGTAGTACGGAGTACGGTCCGTACTTTCCGTACTTCCGTACTCACAGTACTTGAACCTTCTTCCTGATGACGCCTGGAAACAAGCCTCTCTGCCCGTTTCGAGCGGCGGTCTAGGAGTCAGATCAATCCCGGACTTGGCGATCAGTGCTCACTTTGGCTCACTACGTCAGTTCATGGCCTTGGCATCTACCTTTTCCCCACCTGAGGTCGTTTCCCACATGGACGCCCGAATCGAGATCCAATCAGTGAGGTTCAGGGATCGCTGGAGCGTTGTGTCAGAGGAAATTTCCCAGACTGACCTGGACCGGATTGTCATCGAGGCGAGACGCTTGTAGCTGTCTCAGACGGCGGCCAACGACCGAGAGAGAGCGAGACTGCTGGCAGCCTTCAACCCGGACAGCGGAAAGTGGCTCTACGCGGTACCGTCTCCCCCAATTGGCACGATGCTGGACAATAACACACTACGCATCGCTGCCGTCCTACGGCTGGGTGTCCCGCTCTGCGCTCCCCACACCTGCGCCAGATGCAACGCCGCGGTCACTGCTCTTGGAGACCATGGTCTGAGCTGCCCGCGCAGCATGGGTCGACACCCCCGCCACGGTGCTCTGAACGCCGTGATCTCGGCAGCTATGCGGTCCGCCAGAATCGCGAACGTCCTGGAACCCACCGGGCTTTCCATGAATTCGGCGCTCCGGCCAGATGGTCTTACCGTCTCGTCGTGGAGAGCGGGCAGGTCTCTTGCATGGGATGTCACAGTGTGGGACACCCTTGCGCCATTGTACCGAGCAGCGGCGTCCCGTGCGGCCGGAGGCGTCGCCAACCTCGCAGAGAATGCCAAGCTAGCCAAGTACAGGGAGCTTGAAAGCCGATTCATCATCCAGCCCATCGCGATTGAGATTCTAGGGGTTCTGGGGTCGTCCACCGAGATATCTTCCGGGACCTAGGCAAGCGCATCGAGCTGACCTCCGGCGACAGTAGAGCTGCGGAATTCCTGCTCCAGAGGGTTTCCATCGAAGTCCAGAAGGGAAACGCTGCGGCCGTCAGTGGGACACTACCATCAGGTGGAGAGCTTGACGGTATTGACTAAAACTGTGATATTTTTCAACCTGCCTATACAATTCAATAAAATCAAAGAAACTCTAGATCCATCATGGATCTCTCATGAACTTACAAGGGAGGTGCACGACCTCAACCTGGTATTTCTCGGCCAAACTCGCAGATAGTCATGAGTTCATGTCACTCATACAGGAAATGTGTTCAAAATCGGCTGAATACAAACTTGGAATTTCATCATTTGCAGCCATTCCAGTCTCTTTAGCGTAGAGGAGCCCCGGATCGTCGATTTTGGCCAGCTTTGTAGCGCAGTCACATTTTTTCCTCTCGTATTTAGCCGATTCTGATAACGTCCCTGATATCAGTGTGTCCGACCCGTGTCTCTGTCCAAGTTTGGCCGCGAAACTCCAGGTCGAGTTTGTGCACCTCCCTTGTTGGAGGATAAAGAAAAATCGGAAACAACGATATTCCATTGTTGCTCTTTTACGGGATAAGTATGACGGTGACGCGAGAGTGTCCCCGATCTTGCCAATCGAAAAATCGTCGGATTCCGGTGAACGACGGAACGGACCACACCTTCTTCTCTTGGCACAGTCCTGTGTCCAGAGCTTCGGACCCCCTGGGGTCACAACGCAAGCGCAGATTTTTCGTGACTGTTGTCTGTAGCGGGTCTTTGAGAGTGCGAAGCACAACCCCGGCGATCCACTACAAACACTTGAAGTCCAGAGTTTCGGGACTTAGATCAGGAGGTCGGTCACGTCTGCTACCCAATCTGACTTGTGAGTTCTATCTCTTAGCCATGTATAAATGAAATTTCAACCTCTGTGGAGTTGAAGATACAACCTCAAACTGTTTTGGTCCCGCGACTCAGGATTTCTCCCCGATTCAAGGAAGAGGCTAGATCGCTGGAGAAGGCAAACCATCATTCTCTCTGTCATTGTCGAATCCGTGAAGCTGTGGTTCCCCTAGTGAGTTCCGCGGTCCTGCAGGGGTCCGTCAGGACGCTCTCAGGGGCCGCTGCAGCTTCTGCGTGCGACAGAATATTGAAAAGCTGAACCGTTGAGTCCACAAGTTCAACTTGAACCATTCCCAACTCGAATCTATATTGATTCACAGCTCAAGTGTTCTCTGATTCTCCACAGAGCCGCATCAGACTGACACGGCGTTTTGGTACAAGAACCTCTCGCCTTCACGCGTTCCCTTCATCAGGCATTTCTCATGACGAGTTCCGCTCATTGGGCAATCGCTACCTAGCATGGTGGTCCATATTGCCGACACATCTGGTTGGCCGAGGCTTATGGGACGAGGAACGAGCCAGTGCATGAATATTGTTTCCAAACAGCATATCCGTTGCTTCCGAAGAGGAGGACATGATCCTGCTTAGAGATTCGAACATGGGTCTGATCACAAGCTACGTTAGACCAAGCAACGTTGAACCTATGTTCCTCATGGACAAACTACCACGAGAACTAATGGCAGTACACGCCTCAGAGCGCCTTGTTTTTGTCGGTGACCTCAACACCCGACTCGATTGCGCGCGGTCCGCCCGGATTGCCGCGCTCCTGTCTCTTCTGGCAGATTTCGACTGTTGGAACGCGACCGACGAGACAACGCATACCTTCGAGAATCACATGGGAACTCCGCTCATCGACCTGTTCGCCACAAACCTAAGCGACGGCGATGTACAATTCATCGGTCTGAACCACGAACAAAGTAAGAGAGGCGGCGAGTCTTAGGCGGCACAAACCGGTCGGACTCGACATTAGAGTCGCAAACACCAGCGACACTGCCCCGCTCGCACGACGCCTGGACGTGACTAAACTACTGGAGAGATCCCACGAAATTCTTCCCATACCGAGGGACATCGAGATGTATCAATCCTGCGAGGCCACCAGATCACGGAGTAGAGGTCGCCGGGTTCAACTACTCGTGCAGACTCGCTAGGGAAACACGGCGCCGCCTCACCGCCCTGACAGCCTCCAACGCGGCTCTCCGGCCCCTCGCGTCTGTTCTCAAATCGAACTGCAGGCACACATATAAAACGAAATGCCAGGAGCGTGGAGAGCAACGGCTGGTTCAGCAAGCAGAACGGCTTCCGTACGAATGGCTACTCAGGCAGTGGCGGATCCAGGGGGAGGGCGAGTCTGGGATCTCGAGCGGAATAAACAAATCAGCTGGACGAATCTCATCAATCGTGTACGAATCAGATGAATGTTTGTGAGTAAAAATGTCGAACGAACAATTCAATATTCAACCGCATCATTGAAGAGGGAAAATACTCCGGAAACCCTAAAACTTTTGTAACCGCCCCTCCTCGAGGCATTCCGGGATCCGCCCCTGTGCTCAGGCCACCACGTAGGAACATGAGCGATGTAGGCAAACGGGATGCATGAAGCTGCGGTGCGCAGGAGTGCAACTATGAAGGCCAGGAGGGAAAGGAGCGAGCGTCACGCGGCCGCTCCAGACGGGAATACCTGGAGGCACAGCTTGAGCATCGATGTTTTGTCCGCGAAATGAGTCGAATAAGTGGGCTCTTCTTGATCGCGACGCCCAGGGTACGCGTTTGCAGAGACATAACGGCTTTCTCTCACAGTCAGTACGGCTCAGCACAGTATCTCTCCTTTTTCAGCACTCTCCTATATGATTAAACCGACGCCGAAAGCCGAAGGCCGGCTGGTAATAATCCGATTCATTCCAAAGCATTCTGTTCCCAGTTGTTCCTACTGTCCCATGTTTCGAATCCAATCATACCCGAATTGTGCTCCGGTCGTCAGATCTAATCCCCGGAGATTCTATCATTATCCGAGCCAGAGGAGCCCGAATATACAACAAAAACGACGATATACGTGACCCCCGTCGGAATCAGTTGGCACTCAGCCGCCAAACTCGTTCGGACGGTAGATGAGCCGATGCATAACCCCCTGAAAGATCAAGGCGGTTCGAGGCGGCTGTCGTTGGGGTGGTTCGAGCTGGGGTGGATGAAAACGAAATGGTGATAGATCTGATAAACTAAGTGGTGAGATGGGTGGAGGGTCGAAGAATGTTCACTGAGATGAAATTCCACGAGGTTCACTCCGAATTCCGTCGGAAGAACTGTGAAAAATTTTAGACTCCACCCCACTCCCACTTGCAGGTATGCAATGGTTTGCCGCGAATGTATAGATAGCTGGAGCGTTTCCGGGATGCACTCGGGAATGACGGCTCCCCCGATGTTGCTCCGAGGTTGGAGTCCACCTTGGGACATAATCCTCCCCAACTCTGGGCGAAGTCGGAGCGATGAAATAGAGCTACGCCGGAAACTCGACTTTCCATCCACTGGTCGATTCCTAATGGGGCGGAGGGAGAGGGGTTCAGCTAGGTGGAATAACTTCCGCTGACGCCAACAATGCTCAAGTTTATTCTCAAGTCATGAATGAAATCCAGCCGCCTTCGACTCGAAACTTTTCTTATGCAATTGAACGAAAGCTAACGTCGATAAAACAAGATCTCAAATCTCCTGTTTATCAACCATGATTGTTCCATTCGTTCGAATCCTTATTGAGGGGATGGTTCACTGTTTTCGTAGGAAGGCGAAGTCGATGTGCTGCTGGGTCTTTCGAATGAGTAGGCGAAAAGCTGTGGCTGGGAAATATAGTGCGCAGATATCCACGCACGAGATTTCTTGAACAATATTACTTCATGAGAGAGCGCCTTAACATTCGAACGGGGTTCGGCATTCCTGACAACATGCCATCTTCAGATGAATTACATGCGTGAGCGAAAGGTCTTCCGCATCGAAAGCGCGGGTGCACCAGAAGGGTTCTCACCGCAATGCATACGTCGATGATCCGGTATGCATACGCTCCGAAACGGGATCGTGAGTTTGGGAATTCCTGTGCTGGACAGGGCTAGAGCCCTCAAGAGCTACATTCCCGCGCGGTGCTAGCTCAGAGGGAGTCGATTGCTAGCGAATGCGAGAGCAGGATGTCTACAGACCAGGGAGTATAGGTCGAGATACTCAACCATCGAAGCTACTTGCCAAAGATGCGGTGAGGAAGACGAGACAATGCAATATGTGCTCCTGGAATGCAAAGAAATCCCTGATGCAGAGTGTACAACACAGAAAAGATTAGATCTTCACGAAGGGAGCACAGCCAAAATAATAAGGGACACGAAGACAATACTTGAAAGATGGGGAGGGAAGAAAGACCTGGGCCATGCGTGCAGGGCCGGATTCAAGGAATCGCCGCCCCTAGGCTGGAGAGAATTTGCCGCCCCATGTCTGAGAAAAAAGTGCTGCCCCAAGTCCCAGAATCAATAATCTCATCGCGTTACGAAAGAGCATTGATATTTTCATGAGACCCCATCGGGCGCTGCTTAATTCGCACTTTGCGTCTGAGTTTCAGATGACGAAGTATTTTCATCACCGCTTCATCTGGAGTCAGATTTGCCGCTCCTGTGAATGTGCCGCCCTAGGCTCTAGCCCAAACTGCCTAATGGTAAATCCGGCCCTGCATGCGTGTGAAGGAAGGATATCCACATCAGAGATCAGCTGAGGAATCGCCCCGTCATACGGGTCTTCGGTCATATTCGGAATGTGAATACAACAAGAAGATGATCAATTAATAATCAATCAATCATTAGAGGGGATGGTCGGCAGAAAGTTCACAATGAAGAAGGAGTTCGGTTTGAACTATAATCAAACGCTCTTGATACTGCTGTGCAGAGGTTGTTTACCTGTGTACCGCGGCTCCTCCGGGATGCCTCGGGGTGCTAGAAGCCCCGCCGGGGCTGAGCTGAAGCTTGAGCTCGACCTCAACAACCTTTAGTGCCGCGTTGAAGGGGCGAGAGGACTCTGATAGCCTCTCGCCGCATCTTCATGTTCGCATAAAAGCACCTTCAATCTCAGACGCTACTCATATCCGCTCCTGCGTATACCTGGATCTCTCCTGTCTTCTATCGTTGTATCAGCGGCTTGGAGATGCGCGTCATAAGCCAACGCCCGATCCCTGTAAGTACCTCCCATCAGAGTTGTTCTGTTTACTCATATCATTCAACAGACGTACCTGAAATAATTGAACAACTATATCCGTCGCAGTCTAACTAACTTATTCATGATTATTGCAGGATCCAGTCCGTCCTTTGAGCGTTCTGACCGGGCAGCTAGAGCGCCTGCGAGTGGAAGCTGAAGAAATCAGTTCTTTCCGATGGCAAGCGATAGCACTCAGCGATGGAATCCGATACAGATTCGGTTACGCTGAATGTCTACAAATCAAGCTACAAGCTGAGAAGTTTATTCGGATCGCTCGGTGGCTGTTGCGAAGGAAGCCGTTCGGCGAGCGGCGGGAACGTCCCTTTGGTGACCAGCAGGGGCAATCACTCGGCGAACCGCGTGAGCGTTCAGCTGGTGGGCAGCAGGAGCGCCCAGCTGGTGAGCGGCAGGA
The DNA here is from genome assembly GCA_028455905.1 of Neoseiulus californicus. Lineage (NCBI taxonomy): Eukaryota > Metazoa > Arthropoda > Arachnida > Mesostigmata > Phytoseiidae > Neoseiulus > Neoseiulus californicus. Next base: position 562,525 of record JAMQGS010000009.1, read on the forward strand.
GAACTTCGTCGTGGAAACCGTCAGCGTCGTTGCTCCACGAGAAATGAAATTGAGAGGCTCCCGGAATCGAGAGCGTGCCCTAGCGCTCATAGTCGAACGTGCCCGGACTCGAGTGCGTCAACTTGATCTCCTTGTTCAGAAGCTCAGAGGCTGAGGATTTCGTTATCGAACGGCCGTTCTCACGGTCACCCTCGGAGTCCGGTTTGAGGGGCGCTTATTTGGGTACTGTTATTATCTGAAGGAAGGACATGTAGTCCGGAGGCGATGAGGAAGCGAAACAGTGTTCATCCATCGTACTGAACGAGAATAAAGCAGAATATCGTGATCTTCAGCGAGTTTGTTGTTTCTGAATTGTCATTCCGACTGAATATGACGAGCATTATTCGATCTTCGGGGGATCCATCGTCGGAAGTCTCGTCATGTCGTCAGAAGAGTTGTTCTTCATTGCCTCCGAATCTCACCAGCTGAGAATCTGACCGGTAGCTCCCCCGGCAAATGACAGCTCCAGAAGATGGCAAAGCGGACAGATCGCGATCGCCATGCGTCTCAAATCTGCAGACGGGGAGCTACATTGATAGCGGCTCTCTGGCTTGCCAAGGGCTCGTCACTGACATGAGCTACTCACACTACAGTCGAACTCCCCTACGGATTCCATGGGTACCGGGGAATGGCAAGGTTCTCCGCCAGAAGAAAATATCATCATTTTGACACGGGAATGTGTCATTGCGTTCACTATAGGGGGTCTCTCCTCGAAAAATGGATCTTTGGCCCTTCTCAAAAAGCCTCTAGAATCTTGAACGACTCTCACGAGCTGAGGACGCGTTGTCTAAGCTGGCATAAAATTGTCGTCACATTTCAAGAGGCAACGCGTCTCCGCCTAGCAATTGGACCGTATTGGTTGAGTCAGTAACGCCAGTGGCGTAGCCAGCCTATTCTTCTCACGAAGCTGGAAAATATCTAGCTTCGGCGTTGACTTGATTCTAGCCTAACAAATATTCCAAGATTGAGTTTCGTGACTCGTGAAGCCCCTTGACTCTTCGGAATCTACGACGCGAAGCTCCGTAGATTCCCAGGATCACGAAGCTTTAGCTTCGCAAGCTTCGTGCTGGCTACGCCACTGAGTAACGCAGCACCGAATTCCAGAGGAATAGTCAGCAGAAAGCAGGAGCCCTGGGCCCTTCTCAAACGCAATCATCGTACGTTCGGAGTCGCGAGACTTGAGCTCCAATCATGTTGGGAATCTAGGATACGCGAATGAGCATTCCAAATTCCACCGTATGAACCATGACGTTGTATCTTCAGTTCAAATATCTAGCCGTACCCGCTGTTCGAGCGGTCTGGAATCCCATCAATCGACACGACAACAATCGGAAACAACGATATTTCATTGTTACTCTCTCACGGGATAAGTATGACAGTGACGCGAGAGTGTCCCCGATCTTGCCAATCGTAAGATCGTCGGATTCCGGTGAACGAGGGAACGGACCAACACCTTCTTCTCTTGGCACAGTCCTGTGTCCTGCGCTTCGGACCCCCTGGGGTCACGAAGCAACCGCAGATTTTTCGTGACTGTTGTCTGTAGAGGGTCCTAGAGACTGCATACGAAGCACAACCCCGACGATCCACTACAGACACTTGAAGTCCATATCTTCGGGACTTGGATCAGGAGGTCGGTCACGTCTGCCACCCGATCTGACTTGTGAGTTCTATCTCCTAATCAGTCGCCAGTGACCTCTATGGAGTTGAAGATACAAGCTCGAAGTGTTTTGGTCGCGCGGGCAATGAGTTCCGCGACTCGGAATTTCTCCCCGATTCAGGGAAGAGGCTAGTTCGTTGGAGACAGCGAACCATCATTCTCTCTGTCATTGTCGAATTCTTGAAGCTGTGGTGCCCCGAGTGAGTTCCGCGGTCCTGGAGGGGTCTATCAGGACGTTCTCGGAGGCCGCTGAAGCATCTGCGTGCGACAGAATATCTAAAAGCTGAACGGTCGAGTCCACAACTCCAACTTGAACCATTCCCAACTCACATCTACATTAATTCACAGCTCAAGTGTCCTCTGATTCTCCACAAAGCCGCACCAGACTGACAAGGCGTTTTGGTGAAAGGACCTCTCGCCTTCCACGCGTTCCCTTCATCAGGCATTTCTCATGACGCGTTCCGCTCATTGGGCAATCGCGGTTCGTGCTAGCTAGCATGGTGGTACATATTGCCGAGACATCTGGTTGGCCGAGGCTTAGGGAACGAGGAACGAGCCAGTGCATAAATATTGTTTCCAAATAGCATGTTCGTTATTCTCGAAGAGGAGAACAAGATTGTGCTCAGAGTTTCAAACAAGGGTCTGATCGCAAGCCAGAGATGGGCGTAGTCGTAGTCATGACTATGACTATAGTCATAAATACATTATGACTAGGACCATAGTCATAACTATGACTATGACTAGGACCGTAGTCATAATTATAACTATGACTATGCCCTAGTCATAGTTATGACTATGGTCCTAGTCATAGCTGTGACTATGACTAGGGTTGTCGCCCGATCTGAGCAGAGCCACATAGGCTCTCCGCTCAAATGTGGCCTCCATTTGAGCAGAATCTCCGCTCAAATCGGCCTCCACTCAAACGTGGCCTCTATTTGAGCGGAATCTCCGCTCAAATCGGCCTCCGCTTAAATGTGGCCTCCATTTGAGCGGAATATCCGCTCAAATCGGCCTCCGCTCAAATGTCAACGGGCAACCCAACCGGTTTCATCCGCTCAATGTGCTCTCCGCTGAAATTGGATGCAAACTGACTAGGGCAGGGATTCTAAAACTGTGTGCCGCCGGCACCCAACTGCCGCGGAGTGCCGCGGCACTCGTGGCGCCGCGCCTGCATATCCTACGGCATCCCATGCTGGAGGTGCCGCATGGTGCCGCTACCAGAAAAGTTTGAGAACCCCTGGACTAGGGCATGACCATGAGCCCCGCTGAGAAGTTGTAATGTATCCGAATTTCGGGTGTTTCCACTCGTTCCAGGGATTTCTTCTACCCCCAATGTGATAATTCAATTTCTATGGCACTTTTATTCGTATAAAAGGTGTTGAAGAGACTCATTATCCCTAACATCTCTAGCTATTCTCCAAGTGAATCCGTTGGCGACCTGTCTACAGCGCGCCATGAATTTGGGCTTGACAGAGTATTTCCGCCTGAGATTTGACCGATGAATATATCCTTGAGAATGCGTTTCAAGGATTGCACATGACAGTCGTTTAGTATTCGGTTAAGATCTTTCAGCTCAGGTACATGTCCGGGACATCTGGCTTTGAGCCGGCGTATGAAGTAACTTTGAACACTCTCGAGCATTCGAATATGTTTGACCAGACATGGTCGCCAGACAGAGGCGCAGTATGTCTCCGAAGTTTTGAATCGATCGTCTGTTTCGATATCATATTGCGGCCAACATGCCACACTGCTCAAAACGCTGTCGGTGCTCAAGCCGACAAGCGTTGCTGCTGAGCGACTCTTCAGTCGAGCGCGTCATTTTTGGCGCGACAACCAAGGAAGTCAACACGATGATCGTTTCGCTCACTTTCTACTCATTAGGTTTCTCTGTGCCAATCTCCAGCCTTGAAACCCGCTCCTAGAAGTACAAGAATTGACGCTCGTCCGATTACTTATGACTTGTCTCATCTCTCTGTGGTTCGCAGAGACCCTGGAGGCACCCTGTCGGCTAACACCCTGCTCTCACACTCGATATAACTGATTTGATTCTTGGATCTGATCCAAATGAGGCGTATTCAACGAAGAAAGCAGATCCCGGGTTGGAACCTTATTTTCCGTGCCAAAAGATGTTTCCTGTTTTCCGTGTCAGGTAGTCCCACTTTAGTAAGCTCGGAAGCTATATGAGGCGATGCGCAGTGAATCTGATAGAGAGCCACATGGAAGAACGCATGATGGGACAGAATGGGACCCCGGACGAAGTATAGCTGGCTCGAAAAGGTCCTGACTAAGTACACATGGATTTCCGTAGCCAGGACTCCTGGTTACACTTTCAAGCAATGGATAATACGGAACGATAAACCCTCATCTCATAGTTCGTGGAAAATTACGTATATTTGATTCTCCATATTGAACTCACGATAGACACTCACAACTAGCTACTTATACTCGTGCGCTTCGGTGGAGATTTACAGTAGGAAACTGTTCGCTCGCAACGTCACGCGCTGCTCGAATTTTTCATCGCTGAGTCGGTTGCTTCTGGGTAGATTCCTCATTGTCGTGTAGGAGAACATACGCTCCACCTGTGCACTCGAGGGTGGTGATGTGTTGTACTCCCTGAAGATTGCCTCTATCCTTGGATGCATTCGCAGCATGTCAGGGCTCGTGCTGGGACCCGCGAAGTAGCAGCTGATGGCCCCGTTGGCCTCTTCATTGAGTCTCGGAGACGGTCCTATGGGAGTACCGAAATTTTAGTACGTGTCCGCGGTCGTGCTCAGTGTAGCTACGGATGTTGTCGGTATCTGCTTGCGGATGACCTCGTTGAAGATACGCAGGATGTGTTGTTGACCGGTTTCGTTGATACACACTAACCACCTATTTTTGAATTTAGGTAGCGACAACGCAGCAATTGCAGCTCTCTCTCCCTGCCGAGTAAAGCAATCGAATACATCATGAAACCGATGATCCAGGCTGGTAATGAAACCCACGACCAACGGAAGGCCGTGTCGAAGGTCCGATAGACTCACTTCGACGAGCTGCTTCTTCACAATTAGAAGAGTTGGCAGCAAATCCCCGTAGAAACAAGTTTTCTCTCCTTGCAATATGTCCAGAGCGTCAGCGATCGGTTTCGCGCATCGGATGTATTCTTCAAGATAGGAAAAATCTTCGGCGGTCAGGAAGGTGTTGAGATTCAGCTGCTCCTTCAAGTTATCAGCGCATCGCCTGACGTCTAGGAGTGCCCTCAAACAGTAATAAAGACTGTTCCCGCGGGTGGCCACAGGTCGCGGCAAACATCGACCGACTACAGCCTCCATTGTTTCAGCCGCTTTCGGTCGACGGCTCACTCTCCACAACATATTACACTTTTCCATTATGCCGTCGTGGATTTCCCGCAGACTGGGATGGACGTTGAGTGTTCGTCGCACATCAACTGTTGCACACAGCGAAAGAGTGTGGGCCGCACAACGTGCATGTTCAGGCAGAAGGATCACACTCTCATCGTTGAATCCCGTGGAAGAATTGTGGTCGATCGGATCCGAATCCTCGTCGCACTCCTCACTGGTTTCTCCTTCTCGTCCTTCTGCCAAGAACCGCTCCTCTTCCGTGTGCCACAGGCGCTCGACCTCGCGTGCGTCCTCATCGTCATCTGCCCTCAGCTCGTATTCATTGCCTTGCGCTGGGGCACTTGCATCTTCATCAACCTAGAAGTGAGAAGTCAACTTGACAACGGCTATTGAAGACGTCGGGCAAAATAAGAGGATATATTCCATCGTCATCAGCATCGTCATCCTAGTTATCGTACATTACTCACCACATAGAGGTCAACGTTGTCAGGTGCTACACCGAACTCAATGAACGCCTTAATGAAGTTCGATGCGTTATCTGTCACTGTTGCGGTGATTTTTCCATATGGCAGTCCGAACGAAAGATGAATATTATGAACGACTAGCGTCCCCGGTCGCGCTTCGCTGCGACCCCTGAGGTTCTGGAGGAGCAAGGCGTCGTTTTCTGCTACTGCAAATTACCTAATTGCTACGAATGAGAGTATGTTTTGGGAGGTCCGTAGTTGACCGTAGTACCTGATGGTCCGATATTCCTTCGCAAGGAAGAAAATCTCAGTGAGTCAAGTACAACTTGTATTCGAAATCGTTCATCCAGTTTGTTGTCTTTCTACCAATCAGAGTCACCCCGGTTGACTCTTCCCGTGGCTTGCGTTCGAGGGTATTGACAAACGTGTTTGTTCAATTTGTTTGTTCATACGCCATAAATGTTTGTTGTCGCCATAAATGCGATGATTTCAAACACGCATTCAACACGTCTGCAGGGGTTGAGCGCGGTATCACTGGTAACGTTTGGCGAAAATCACCCGAGGGTTGTTGCTAACTTCAAAAGTCTCTCAAGATGCGATCAAGCGCTTCCAGAGCGGTCTAATGGGCCTTTGTCGCTTCGTCTCATATGATAAGATCACTTGTTTGCAGCAGCCTCCTCCAGCTGGAAGTCTCGGAAATGTTGCGAACCGGCGCCTCTGCCGCGCAGTTCGCCCTCCCCCAGAAGTGTTGCTGCTATTCCGGACGATGCAATGACGGGGGGCAGGCTATTGTGCTCTTTGTAGACGTACTTGGGATTGTACTTGATGCACTTGACTGAGTCACAGTACTCGACATTCATATGAGCTTTAACAAACGAAATTGATATGAGCTTATGAGCAACTCAATGCTAGGGGCCTGATATTCGAATATCAGGGGCAGAATAAGAGGAGTGCCACCGACGTACTCGGAGGCCAGCATTCTGAAGAGCTTGAAGGAGTCTGGAGTGACAGGAGTTTATCGAGTCAAAAGGGGTCCAGAGATATTCGAATATCAGGGAATATAGTCAGCCATGAACTTGCCGTGAATTCACTCGAATTCCTTCATGAGACGCGAACTTTTGGGTTATGCTGTTGAACCGTAAACCTAAGTTCCCTTCATGTCTTCTTCCTGGAGGGGGCCCACCACCAGCTTCCAAGCTGTGCTAGGATCGCATGGCCGAGAGCTACTTGCCCAATTTCATGTCGATCGGAGTTCGGATGTCTTCGCAGTCTTGGTCGAACGGCTCAGAGGTTCTTGCCTCGATTCTTTCTAATCAACGGTCAGATCCCCCCGAAGTCGTAGTTCCTGTTGTTCGCCGTCCTTCGAACCAGCGCAACTGGTCCCGCACGGAGCTGTCATCGCTGTCAACAGTGATTCCTGTATAGACGTAGTCGACATCATGAGCGTACCGTCGAAGTCTCTCAACTGCAGATTGTAGCACAGGGTTGCACGTCCTACAACCGGATTCAGATCATCGGTGAATTCCGGCCAGGGGCCTAATGTCATCATCGAGTAGGTTACTTCAATTAGAAGAACATTACGCTTCTATCGAGCTCGGCTGTCCTGGAAATTGATTCTTTGGACGGGGCCAACGGTACTGTTGACTTCTGTAGCTTGCAGCTGTGCAAGGTTGGGTATTACTCACTGAGTAACCCGCAATGAAACTGCGGAAGCGCGTCGTCTGGCAGTGGAGTGACTTTGGCCCACTGAAAAATGCCAACGGCCGTTGATACTCCCGGAGTCTTACTTTCGTCGACGTAAGTTCGATGTCTCGGTCTTTGGCTCCGAAGGCTGGATTGGCTTTACATATCCGGACGATCGAAAATCGTAAAATCGTTCAACTTGAAGCAGCTCCGAGACCTTTCCATTCGACCACATTAAATCTCGAGCTTTCATTTCTTCTTTTTCTTCCGGCTCGTATGATGAAGCTGTCCCTAAACGTCAACAACACGATTCGTTGGAGCTCGTCCATAGGCACAATTCCTACGGAGCGTTAAACGTTGAGAACTGGAACCTCGTGCACCTAATACAGGTTCCCCGACAGCTTTTGAACGCCTGCTTAATCTGTGTGGCCGTGCAGCGGACGTACTTCGACTCGGGTTGGAACGCCTGCGCTCGGGCATGAAGGCAAGAACAGCACTCTCGTATACAGTAGGCTACCCACGCATGGAATACTCGTGATCCGGAAAAACAACCGTTGTCAAGGCCTGCGCGGCTCAACGCGGTCGATACCGCGGCCGGTGCGGTACGCCCAGCGGACGCCCGCGGCGCGTTTGTTTGAATGGTTGAATGCTTTGCCATCCGACGACGAAGTGTTTCGGTTTTCTGAAGATTCTTGCGTTGGAGGACATTTTGGGGGGGAATCGGGTAGCCTATGTCCTTCCTCGGTCGGTTGCGCACCACCACGCGCGTTTTCGGCACGATCTACGCAGAGGTAACGGCGTTTATTCCCGTCCAGCGGGCAACTTGAGTTTGCCTTTTATCTATTTAGATTTCGGCGATCTTGTCATGCGTGTGACATCCATGGAATCGGCGGCAGGCTAGAGCTGCAGTTTGCCGATTGTAGCTCTCATCTATCCAGTGGATAGTCATTCCGAGAAAGCTTCTTTCACCGCCTGACCAGATATCAGCCGTGTTCGCAAACCACGCGGTCTGCGCTAGAATTGCGCGTAGCCGACCAGTAACTGCGCGATGAGTTTGTTCGATCCGTCGACCAAGTGTACGGCGACTCATCACCTTCATACCTTGTTCTGCAGGTGCCAAGAAACGAAGTAGATCTCTGAACGTCGGATCATCCACGAGTGTCAGTGGTACCATGGTTTTCAGGACGAAGCGTGTGAGCAGCGCATCGAACTGCGTCTGCACGAAGATTTCCCTGTCTCGGGCCCGGGTTTGACCGATTTGTGTGGGATTCTCCCGGCAAAACATGATCCGGCGTTCGTGCAGCCATCGTAGAAACTCGCTGTTTTCGGTTGTGGAGTGATGCTTTTTCAGATGATAGGACATGTTAGATGTACTTGCTCTTGTCACCTTCACTTCAGTCGAGCCAGCTGACTGGTTTCGGACGCAAATTGAACAAATTGCCGTAATGGAGTTTTTCTCGATCTGTTCGGACAGGATCTCACGGTCCGAGCTGCGTGGTTTGAACCACGGACTCTCAAGGGCATGCTTGACGGAACGGTTCATCATAGGAAATGACCCGTCTCCTGTTCCGAAACCGCCGATGGATGACGTGTCGACGCTTGTTGTGTTGCCGCTTCCTCGTAGACTCATGATGAAGAGTTGCTCACTGAACTTTCCGGAAAAATCTATGATCGACAGCGAGTGACAATATGCCGTCGGGAGACCGGCTCTCATCCCATGCACTGCAGGCAAAGCGACGAATCGGGCGGAGCCTCGAACGCTCTTACCCAAAACGTCGTCTCGGAGCCGTCTTCTCATCATCGAAAAAAATCGACAGAAAGACTCGGAGTAGAAGACATCCCACCGTCGGTGGAAACACACCCGAAATTCGGATACATTACAACTTCTCAGCGGGGCTCATGTTCATGCCCTAGTCAGTTCGCATCCAATTTCAGCGGAGAGCACATTGAGCGGATGAAACCGGTTGGGTTGCCCGTTGACATTTGAGCGGAGGCCGATTTGAGCGGAGATTCCGCTCAAATGGAGGCCACATATAAGCGAAGGCCGATTTGAGCGGAGATTCCGCTCAAATGGAGGCCACATAGTCACCACTAGGGCATAGTCATAGTTATAATTATGTTTACGGTCCTAGTCATAGTCATAGTTATGACTATGGTCCTAGTCATAATGTATTTATGACTATAGTCATAGTCATGACTCATGACTATGACTACGCCCATCTCTGTCGCAAGCTTCGTTAGACCAAGCAACTTTGAACCTATGTTCCTCATGGACAAACTACCACGAGAACTAATGGCAGTACACGCCTCAGAGCGCCTTGTTTTTGTCGGTGACCTCAACACCCGACTCGATCGCGCGCGATCCGCCCGGACTGCCGCGCTTTTGTCCCTTCTGGCAGATTTCGACTGTTGGATCGCGACCGACGAGACAGCGCATACCTTCGAGAATCACATTGGAACTCCACTCATCCATCTGCTCGCCACAAACCTCAGCGACGGCGATGTACAATTCATCGGTCTGAACCACGAACTAAGTAAGAGAGGCGGCGAGTCTCAGGCGGCACAAACCGGTCGGCATCGACATTAGAGTCGCAAACATCAGCGACACTGCCCCGCTCGCACGACGCCGACGCCTGGACGTGACTAAACTACTGGAGAGATCCCACGAAATTCTTCCCATACATCGAGGGGGGGGACATCGAGATGTAGCAATCCTGCGAGGCCACCAGATCACGGAGTAGAGGTCGCCGGGTTCAACTACTCGTGCAGACCCGCTAGGGAAACACAGCGCCGGCTCACCGCCCTGACAGCCTCCAACGCGGCTCTCCGGCCTCTCGCGTCTATTCTCAAATCGAGCTGCAGGCGCTCATACAAAACAGAAATCCCTGGAGAGCAACGGCTGGTACAGCAAGCAGAACGGCTTCCGTACAAATGGCTGCTCAGGCCACCACGTAGGAGCCCATGAGCAATGTCGGTAAACGGGATGCATGAAGCTGTGGTGCGCAGCATTGGCACAGCAGAGTGCAACAATGAGGGCAAGCAGGGAGAGGAGCGACCGTCACGCGGCTGCTCCAGACGGAAATACCTGCTAGCACAGCTTAAGCATCGATGTTTTGTCCGCGAAATGAGTCGAAGAAGGGGGCTCTTCTTGATCGCGACGCCCAAGGTACGCGTCTCTTTGCGACATAACGGCTTTCTCACAGTATCTCTCCTATTCCAGCACTCTCCTATATGATTAAACCGACGCCGAAAGCCGAAGGCCGGCTGGTCATAATCCGATTCATTCCAAAGCATTCTGTTCCCAGTTGTTCCCTACTGTACCACGTTTCGAAACCAATCATCCCGGAATTGTGCTCCGGTCGTCAGATCTAATCCCCAGAGTTTCTATCACGATCTGAGCAAGAGGAGCCCGAATATACAACAAAAACGGCGATATACCTGACCCCCTTTGGATGAGTTGGCAGTCAGCCTCCAAACTCGTTCGAACGATAGATGAGTCGACGCATTGCCCCTGAAAGATCGAGGCGGTTCGGGGCGGCTCTCGTTGGGATGGTTTGAGCGGGGGTTGATGAAAACGAAATGGTGATAGATCTGATAAACTTCGTAGTGAGATGGGTGGAGGGTCGAAAAATGTTCACTGAGATGAAGTTCCGCGAAATCTCCTCCGAATTTCGTCGGGAGAACTATGAAAAAATTAATGACCTCACCCCCCTCCCACTTGCACGTATGCAATGGTTTGCCGCGAATGTATAGACAGCTGAAGCGTTTCCGGGATGCACGCGGGAATGAAGGCTCCCTTGATGTTGCTCTGAGGGTGGAGTTTACCTCAGAACAGAATCCTCCACAACTCTGGGAGGAGTCGGAGCGATGGAATGGAGCTACGCCTGACTCGACTTTCCATTCAGGGGTCGATTCCGAATGGGGCGGAGGGGAAAGGGTTCAGCAGGGTGGAATAACTGCCGCTGACGCCAACAATGCTCATATTTATTCTCAACTCATGAATGAAATCCAGCCGCCTTCGACTCGAAACTTTTTTCATGTAAATAATTGAACGGAAGCTAACGTCGATAAAAACAAGAGTCTCGAATCTCCTGTCTATCAACCATGACTGTTCCGCATTCGTTCGAATCCTTATCGAGGAGATGTTTTGCTGTTTTTGCGGGCAGGTGACGTCGATGTAATGCTGGATCTTCCATGAGTAGGCGAAGAGCTGTGGTTGGGAAATCTCGTGCGCAGATTTCTGGAACAATAACACTTCATGAGAGAGCGCCTCAATATTCGAACGGGGTTCGGCATTCTTGACAACATGCCGTTGCGCATCTTCAGACAAAACACATGAGTGAGCGAAAGGTCTCTTGCATCAAGAGCGCGGACGCGCCGGTAGGGTTCTCACCGGTATGGATACGTCGACGATCGGAAAAAGTCCGCGACTCCTGTGGAACTTTTACCGCATTCGACGCGCAGAAAAGGTTACTCCCCGGAATGAGTTTGTCGATGCCGAGAGAGGCCAGACGAGTTGATGAAGCCTTTACCGCATTCGGGGCACGAGTACGGTCTCTCGCCAGTGTGGGTTCGTTTGTGGATTTTGAGGCTGTTCAATTGGGTAAAAGACTTGGGGCACTCGTTGCAACTGAAAGGTTTCTCGCCGGTGTGGATACGACGATGCCTAGCAAGTGTCTGTGACAGGGTAAAACTTCCACCACATTCAAGGCACAAGAAAGGTCTCTCGCCCGTATGAGTCCGTCGATGCTGAGAGAGGCCTGACGAATCGGTGAAACCTTTACCGCATTCAAAGCACGAGTACGGTCTCTCGCCGGTGTGAGTTCGCTTGTGTACTTTGAGGCTGTCTGACCGGGTGAAGGACTTTGGACACTCGTTGCAACTGAAAGGCTTCTCGCCGTGGTGGATCAGAAGACGCTTAGAGAGTGTTTGCGACAAGATGAAACTTTTACCACATTCCACGCACGAGAACGGTTTCTCGCCGGTGTGAGTTCGCTCGTGTACTTCGAGGTTGCTTGACTGGGTGAAAGACTTGGCGCACTCGTTGCAACTGAAAGGCTTCTCGCCGGTGTGGACACGACGATGCTTGGAAAGTGCATCTGACCGGGCGAACCTTTCACCGCATTCGAGGCACGGGTAGGGCCGTTCACCGGTGTGAGATCGTCGATGCCGAGAGAGGCCAGCCGATTGAGTGAAGCATCTGTTGCATTCGAAGCACGAGTAAGGCTTCTCGCCGGTGTGGGTTCTCTTGTGGACTTTGAGGCTGCTCAACTCGGTGAAAGACTTTGGACACTCGTCACAACTGAAGGGCTTCTCGCCGGTGTGGATACGACGATGCTTGGAAAGTGTCTGCGACAGGGTGAAGCTTTTACCGCATTCGAGGCACGAATACGGCCTCTCGTCGGTGTGAGTTCGTCGATGCCCGGATAGGCCTGTAGAATTGGTGAAGCTTTTACCGCATTCGAGGCACGAGTACGGTTTCTCGTCGGTATGAGTTCGTCGATGCTTAGCTAGGTCAGACGAATTGGTGGAGCTTTTACCGCATTCGAAGCATGAGTACGGTTTCTCGCCAGTGTGGGTTCGCTTGTGGATTTTGAGGCTGCTTGCCCGGATGAAAGACTTGGCGCACTCGTTGCAACTGAAAGGCTTCTCACCGTTGTGGATAAGACGATGATCAGAAAGTTTCCGCGACCGTGTGAAACTTTTACCGCATTCGAGGCACGAGCACGGTCTCCCGCCGGCGTGTCGAGGAAGATCATTTCTTTTTTCGGATTTTGCGGGGCGATCCGGCTTCAGAGATCTTGATGGGCGGTCATTCCCCATCTTGACAATTCGCAATGTTGTTCGGCAATCTGATTCGGTTTGTTATAGAGATCGAGGCTCCACACAGCAACGCTTTCACAAGCTCGCACTGGAACAAATATGCGGAAGCTTACAACGATGCACGTCTGGTCAGTGTTTATGATTTCTTCGCGAGGAGAGAGTGAGAGCAGGGAGTATGACGACGTCACGCGAATGGGGCGGATCTGCTGAGAAGACTGATCCTTGTCTATCGCGGCCGTGCCGTATCCCTTTCATTTTCTGCCTATAATCAAGTCCTCCTGGAATTCGAGCTCCTTTTTGAGGACGGCATGGATGAGAATGAATCTCCCCTCCCGCAGCTTTGTTGGTCCAGAAATCTTGTCTCTCTTTTATTTCATTCAGCTCCGTTGAACGGCGAATCTCTCCAACCGTTAACGATGCAGTCGTTCGGCTCTCATTGTCAGTAGCTGTTCGCTTTCTGAAGGGAAACTCCGCGCGCCGACTAGAATCTATTTCTGCGGGCTAACGGAGCTCATTCCCACAGCAACGGATTCCGGAATCAGATCCTTGATGATCGGAAAAGTGTCATTGATTGTCCATGATTCTGTAAAGAACACCATTCATGTCGTGACATATGTAGATTAATCCAGGTTCAGGATGGAACCCCCAACAGCCTGATGCCTCCGAACCCTCCCCTGGTACATCTGAACGATGCAGGTAGATGCCGGCAATTCGAGAAAAACTAGAACTCTTGGGTAGGATTGCTCTGATAGTCATAATCAGCGTAGATCTGTTCGACAAGGGACTGACGCTCAATGTCATGCTTATCAAGGTTTCAACCGAGTCACGAAGCCAAAACTATCGAAATTGCGGTTGAGGAATCCCTCTTCGACAAAATTCGTTTATTCGCGGTCTGGTGTGGAACCATCGCACCGCGACAGACCGGGGTAGACTGCATTCGCCCCTCACTCAGCGTTGTATGATAGATTGTAGCTACGATACACACGGAGATCGATAAACACCATAACCATGATAGAGGTTTTGTGTCCCCCGGGAATCGGTTGACGAACGGAGAACTGCGCACAGGCTTCCTCCTGGGGATCTATCCGGGTTCGGGCGCGGATACCTGCGTTTTGACAGGATAAACAATGTCCCACGCGGTCGATGAAGTTCCGCCCAACAAGAAGGGAAAATCAGAGCTCGTTCCCCGTGGCGGCACAGGTCGCTCAACCGAGAGCGGCATTGGTCGACAATCCGTCTCTGCAATACGGCAGCGATTGAAGAAAGCGATCGCACTCGAGCACCAGCTTCAGCAAGGTCCGGAATGGAATGCGACTCCAAGACTCACAAAGACAGCGAGTGAAGAGCTCGATACTTTGGGCTTGCTCCCCTCGTAAAACGCTCCACCTGCAACCACGTATTCATCGATTCCACCCTTCCTAGTTTCAGTATCATTCCCACCTCGCATAGGACGGCAGCCATTCCTCGCTAATTGACATTGGCTCGACCAAGGACTCGCTTCAACGACGGTCTCACGCGGCCGACTAGGCGTTCGACGGAACCAAGATATCATGGAGCCTTGGCAACCGAGAACGTCCATACGACACCGTCTGTCACCTAGCTCCCCTGTCCAGAAGGCTCGCTCAACATCCCACGTGAAGGGCCTCCTTGAGAACGTTGGTCCGGTATTCCTTCCAGCAATGACCATAAATGATTGATCCGGGCTGTATACTTTCTTCGATTGCACCCAGCAACGTCGCGGCGGAACGGTTCGGCTCGAGCTCAATGAAGCATTCGGCGTATACCCCGAAGACCCACACGGTCGGCATCGTTTTTCCGCGGTGTGAATAAGCTCAATTTCAACGATACAACCCGGACCCCCAATCCTTCCCCGTCGCCTGAGAGATCGGAAGCAAAGCTCACGAAGATTCTGATCATGGAACGGAACGTACACGGTAGATATGAAAACTCACTGCGTATTGATACGTTCACTTCAAATTTCGAATGAGAACAACCCATAACGGAAGAAATACTAGTGTCACATATATATGTAGCGCTCAACCATGGCTCTGCTGCTGGCCTTCTCTCATTCCTTCGATCGCTCGCATCCCTCGCTGCGCCCGGGAATAATTTGATTCTATCGAGCCGGCTGGCCTGATGCTTGAAAATTGCAGCTCGAGTGGTCATGCCTCTGTCGTTGCCAGGCTGAATCAGGAGGAGACTGCAATCTCTGCAGAGGTTTAACCGGTCGAGAAACAATCAAGTATGATGTTGGCATGTACAACAAGGTCTTCGTCTAAGGAGGATACTGCGGATCTAGGGTCATCGTGAACCACTGTCTCAACGACAAACAATTATTGTTCGAAAGGATCGAAGATTCTCGGCATCACGTCGTCCCTGGCTTCTCCAGGGAATCGGGTGCCTCGTATAAATTCACCGTTCAAAGACTGAACAAGCGGATGAAACTGTAAATTTGAAACATTTCTCAGAATGAGTCGCGACAGCTCCGAATTGCTCTAACATTCACCGTATTCGAGAATCCTGGCTAGGGATTCGCTGCCAAAGGAAAATTCCAGGGTATTTGGAGGATAATAGCTGTCCCGCATTCGAAGTCAGAGGGGTCAAACTATTCCAAAGTATAAGATAGCGAAGGTTTTCCAAGTTACAAAATGGAGTTGACATTACGTCTACGGTACAACTTATCGAGGTTACCGTGGGACCGGCTCTAAGTTATAAGTTAGTGAGGGTTTCCAAGTTAGTGAAGTCCAAGTTAGCGAGACTTCACTGTACATCCAAACAAGGGAACATAGTAGATAGTGGAGTGATGTTTCTCTAGCGTAGCCATGGGTTTCGTTCGCTCGGTCAAGTCAACCGAGCGCCGCTCGCACGCCTGCTCCAGGTCAGCTTTCAATCGAAGATTCATCTGATCAGCTGTGGTGAGATTCCCTCGAAATCTTATACAATCGCATCAGATTGACTTCTTAGTTCTATTCCTCTGGCTCCTCATCGCGTGTTCTAACATTGGAATTAACATCAGAAGATTGAATGCCATCGTTCATTTAACTGCTGACCAACGGGGATCCGGTGATCGTGGAAGCAGCCCGCGCCACGGAATTCGAGGCGGCAACCACGCTCCCACGCGTTGCGATGTCTATCGACCAAGGATAACAAAGCTGGAGTTCCTATAAATCCCGTATGCTGCCGTGATGCTCGTTGAAATTCTACCCTTCCATGCTCTTCTTCTGAGTGTATTGTGTGTGATTATGTTGAATCTCGGACAGTTACGTCTTCGAGGCGGCGGAAACACTGCTGCTGAGCCTCTTCGGATACTCGGGTGCGTCATAGCCGTGTGTGCTCTGTTGTGGTCATGGGATCCATCGGAAACCCTCAACGAGCCCGTGGAGATCATTCGGGGTGGCGCACCTTTTCAGTTCCAAGAGGTTGATAAAAAAATCCAACGTTCCGAGTTGTGAGACACGACGGCAGCCGTACACGAGAGCGCCTGACGAGTTTATGGCGCGAAACTGATAAACCCGTCAAGATGTTCACGGTGCACACAACATTCGGACAAGCTACCCGAACGGATAACATGACGGGAGAGCAAATCGAGGAGATGGTGCGAGACGCAATGGAAGAAATAGGAGCAGATGAATGGACCCTCATTGAGGTGGACGGAACTCGAACTCCAATGACCCTTAAATTCATGTGCAACCTCTGCGAGACGGTGTGGATAATCGAAAGAAAACTTCAGGCCGACTATTTCGGGGTGTTGAGGACAAGTCCGGGGAGAGAAGGATGCACAAATATTCATTTGATAACCGGACAGACTATCGAGATGCCCGACGAAAATGTAAAGTGGTGGATCAAGGTCGCTCATTGGATGAGAAATGAGATGCCAGTGAAAATGCGAGGGTCGACAACCGAACTTTATGCAGATGAGGCGTGTCAAATGGTCGACGATAATATAAAGAGAAGGGGTTGCGCAGTCTATGATGAAGAGTTGTACGCATACATGCCGTTGAGTCTGCTGTCCCTTACCAGGGTTCTTGAATACGAGAAAAGAGTCCGAGTGATTTGGGAGGATCACTTCGTCACGGTATCAAAGGACTTCGACCAGTTCATGAGAGAACGTCAAAGACTATCGCTCAGAGGTCTAACGGTTCCGCAGGAAATTCCGGAAGATCTGTATCATTTCTTCGCACCAAGGGGTTTTGATCCGCTGAAAATAGATCGCGACGGATTGTTTCTGGTAACGCCAAGGATGGAGGAGATGGAGAGAGGGAGGTAGAATCTTTGGTTTGGGCATCAACCGGTCGTGTCCCCATCTTGTGACCAAATATTTCTGACAACAAGACGTCCAATACATCAATCTAACGAATTCGATTCCAGGCCGGTGTTCATGTTGATTTACTACTATACTCGTGGCTATTGTTTTGAGCGTAACAGAACATTTGATGTGAACTGCTTTGACATGATTCAGAACGCGCCAAGGTAAGGAGGGACTGTGATTTTCCTGACCGACATGCGCCACCAGGAGGAAAACATGGGGTCTGGAATGCAAATTCGCTCGATTCTAGATTTTCAATCCGTGGACTGGCAGCATACGAGAGGGAAATAGACGCTACACAATCCAGATACCCCGACTTGGAGCCTCTGCCTGATTCTCTCAAGAGGAAATGTAAGACCTTCATTCCAGATTATCGCGTAGAAATATGGCGCCACACCAGGAAGTCATGGAGCTTGCCGTTTCAGACGAGGAATACCCTGAGTACATCGATGTGGTGGAGAAATTGCGGAGATACTTCGTCCCTCTCATAGAAGGCGATGACACATTCTTGGCTGAGCAGTTCCACTCCTTGGGTCCATACCTCCAGATGTAGTGAGTTTTGACCTGAAGTTCAGCACCATCATAGAACATGGAGACAACGGTTATTTGGGATTTTCTTCCACAACCAGGTTTCCTCACTGATGAGAGGGAGTTGTCATTGCTCGTATGAGTCCTTTATAATAGGCGGTAGTCATGGAGAGGGTCTGCCGATCCCCAGAACGGGCCGCCCGAGTCGGGGAGAAGCACTTGGTCCTTTTATCCTGAAATTCGCCTTGACAGCGATTGATGCATCGAGGTGTTCCTCCCTTGAGACTGAAGCAATCGTCTCTTGTTCTAGCGCCGAAGTGAGGACCTTCCTGGACTGGCTGAAGAAGACTCTTGAACTAGCGACCGAATTCCAGTTTGAAGGTGAGAGTTACGATGCTCCAGGACATTGAACACTTGCCAGAGTTCGAATCGCGGCCTTATCTACTTCGGAACAGAGGAGAGAAGTGATCTTTCTCATCTCCTTCAGAGAAGATGTCTGGATGGATTGAACATGTCCCAGACTCTCAAGGAATCTGCGTGACTCGTAAACTGCATCTGGTTGACCACATCACAAACCTTGGTTTCAAAAAGCCGTTTCTGAGTTGTCGGGAGTATCCGAGGCGATTATTTCCAGTAACAAAGAGGCTCCTAGAATCGATCGCATTCTGTTTCGACAGAGATTTTCATCAGATCGACTGCCGCAGGTAAGCTTAAAATGACAGAATCGTATGTCGCGTGATGATCGGGGAGGTACGCTCCGGTTGATGCTTATCCAAGATGCCTTTCTTTTCAATCAAATCACATCGAGGATGAGCTCTTGCGGAGACGAGATTCACGTGTAAACGACGGGGAGGGCGAAAGGACGAAGAGCATCGGCCTAAGACCGAAAATCACGTTTGTCACGAAATTAAATGAGGATGATGCGTTCTGATGGTCTTTCCTAGATTCAATTCAATGACACCGATGGATCCGTCAGGAGAGCCGTCAAAGCAGAGGTTCTCAAACCTGCTGGATGGGGGCATACCGCGGCAGCCCGAGCATGGAACACAGCAGGACATCCGGATGCGGCACCGAGGGTGCTGCGGCGGTTTCGGGCCGGCGGCACGCAGTTTGAGAGCCCCTACGTCGAAAAGTCTATAGCTTGAAAGATGCTCTCCCAGGTTGATCGGGTCTCAAAAAAAAATTGCGAGCTGGGTCAGCCTGGAATCCACATAAGAACCGCATCAAGGAGCTCGAGTTTCGCTCTTGCCGATCTACTGTAGTGACAGATCTACGGTCCCGGAACCGCTTCACTGTCTGGTGGATTGCACTTGACGGAACTATCCGTTGAGACAGCTGATGTCACGAAGTAGCTCATCCTTCGATTACTTACCGAATTGTGACAGGCCGCATAATGACATTCCCGCAGGGGGCGCCTTCACGAGAATTACCCAGATTCCTGTGAAGAATAATCGTCTTTAATTCACGGCAAACGTCGATCTGGAGAACCTATGTCGGAGCGCTCAATCTTCGCTGGGAGGCCTTCCCAGATTCAGTTTCATTGTCACTCGTCAGAACTGGTTCCGAAGGCGTGATCTCAGCACATGGCGCGTGAAAACCCTCCCGCATTGCGAAACGGAGAACATCGGATCCATCGGGTCATATGAACACTCTCACGCGCTCCCGGATGTCCCTCGATGTCAAAAACCAACGGAGTCTGCGCGTAATCTTATTCAGTCACGGGCCGTTATAGGGTAAAACCACCAGTTATGGGCCTCTTACCAGTTTTAGGCCACGTACTAGTTATGGGCCACCCCATGACCAGTTATGGGCCACCCCATGACCAGTTATGGGCCACCCCACGACCAGTTATGGGCCACCCCATGACCAGTTATGGGCCACCCCATGACCAGTCATGGGCTCACCACGGACTTGTGCCAGGCGTTGACCCCCGACGAATCCCCACCGAGACACCAAGTCCGGATTTGAGTCTGAGCTCCATCTACCATCTATATATATAAAAATCCAGGGTATGTTTGTATGTTTGTTTGTTTGTTTGTTTGTCCTCTATAGACTCTCTCGCGGTGATATCTATGGGGGAAATTCTTTCTCCACGTTGTCGGGGAGCCACCTGGGAAGGACATAGGCTATGCAGACCGGACCCCAAAGGTCCATCTCAAGTTTTCCAGAGCGCTTTTCATGAAAATGATGGGTGTTTTGCAATCGTTTCCCCACTCATTCGTGAGTTTGCGCCCGATGATCGCCTGGGCGATTGATCAGTTTCTTTCTAACGTTGTAAAAGAGGCTCCTGGGAAGGACATAAGCCCAGGACACCAGACCATACTTTATCGAGCGTATAGGGCGATCTCGGGGTCGGTCTGATCATGCTTTCGGGAGTCTATGGGGCGATTCCGGGGTCAGACCGATAACACTCCCTGGAACCGATGAAGGGCGGCCTGATCATACTTTGTGGGCTCATGGAGGTGATTCCGGGTCAGTCTGACCATAATTCAAGATGTCTATGGAAGTACAGGGCGGGTATTTCGAGGTCGGTCATATTTTTTTGAGACCATTTGGCGATCCCGGGTACTTCATAATCATGCTTTTTGGAACCTGCGGACCCGATTCCGGGGTAGGTCTGATTGCACTTTCTAGGGTTCATGAAGGCGATTCCGGGGTAGGTCTGATTACACTTCCTAGGGAATCATGGGGGTTTTTCGGGGTCGGTCAGATGATGCTTTTCTGAGTCCACGGGGAGAGAGTCTCCAGGCCTGTTTGATCATTCTTACAGGAACCTATGGAAATGACTCCGGGGTGAGCTCTGACCATACTTTTCCAAACTCATGGAGACGATTCTGGGGCGGGTTCGATCATACTTTCGGTAATCATGGGAGTTTTCCGGCGTCGGTCAGATAAGATTTTTTTGAGTCCATGGGGAGAGAGTCTCTGGGCCTCTCTGATCATGTTTTTCGATAACTATAGGAGTGATTCAGGTCCGATCCATAATTTTCCAAACTTTTGGGGATGATTCCGAGGCCGGTCGGATCATGGTTTCCAGAGTACGTGAAGTTGATTTCGGGGTCGGGTTCACCATGTCTTTGGATTCCATGGGTTTACAGGGCGGGGATTTTGAGGTCGGTCATATCATACTTTTTTGAGTCGATGAGGCGGTTCCGGGGCCCCCATGATCATACCTTTTTAGACCTGAGGGACGATTCCGGAGTCGGTCCGATGAAACTTTCTCAAGCCCATGAGGGTTATTCCAGGGCGAGCCCGATCGAACTTCATATAACCCTACGAGGCGACTGCGGGCCGGTCTTATCACAGTTTCTAGAGCCCATGGAGGTGATCCAGGGATTGGTCTGATCATATTTTTCTGAATCCATTGAGGCGGTTCGGGGTCGGTCACACCATACTATTGGGAGCCTACGGGGGTATTTCGTGGCCAGTCAGACCATCCTGTTTCGAGTCTAAGGGGTGATTCCGTGGTCGCTCTGATCATAATTTCTGGAACCTATGGAGAAGTGTCCGGGGTCGATCTAGCCATACTTTCGGGGATCCATGAAGCTGTTTTGGGGTCGGACAGATTATAGTTTTCGAGTCCATCGGGAGATTGTGAGCCTTTCTGATCATCCCTTTGCGGACCCATAGAGGTGATTCCGGGTCTGAGCATACTTTTTCAAACCTGTGGCGGGATTCCGGAGTTGGTCAGATCATACTTTTCGGAATCTTTGAAGGCGACTACGGTGCCGTTCTGATCATAGTTTTCAGAGTCCAGAAGGGTGATATCGGGGTCAGTCTCACCATTTTTCCGGAGTCTATCGGAGAACAGGGCAGGAATTTCAGGGTCGGTCAGGAAAGACTTCTCAGAGTCTAGGGGGGGTTTCGAGGCCTCTCTTATCATACTTCTTGGAACCTCTAGAGGCGATTCTGGAGGAGGTCTGATCATACTATTCCAAGCTAATGGGGATGGAGCCAGGGTCGGTCTGACGAGCTAGCGCTTCACTCGCAAATTTATATCCGGACTTCGGAAATTTTACTGTAACTCAGAGTGACGATTTGAACAAAAAACCGTCTATCGTAAGTCACGTAATCCGTTGTATGATCTCCAAACCCTCCAATATCATTGTCACGAAAACATATGACCTCTTCTTTGTCCCTCGCAGAGAACAGTCCACTGGCAGCGCAGGAAACCCAAAACGGTCGGCCGGAGGCCGGGCAGCGTAGTCGGCCGAAGGCCGGCTAGTATTCGAATATAGAGATTATGTAGCTTTGAAAAAGGTCTCCCAGTTACCTCCCTCTGGAAAGAGAGCGATTCCATTAACAAATCTAGGGGCCCAGTCGAGGCCAGCTCATTGGTCACCGTCTGGCACAAATTCACGGGGTGGCCCATAACTGGTAATGAGGTGGCCCATAACTGGTAATGAGGTGGCCCATAACTAGAGGTCGCAATTACCCGGGTCCGTACCCGGGTCCGTACCCGGGTACCCGGGTAATTACCCGGATCCGGCCTCGGATTTGAAAATTTTGGACCCGGGTACCCGAGCACCCGGGTCCGGGTAATGAAACTGTACCCGGGTCCACTTTCATTACCCGGACCCGGGTACCCGGGTACCCGAAACGAATTTCCGGGTACCCGGGAACGAATTTCCGGGTACCTGGAAACGAGTTTCCGGGTGCCTGGAAACGAATTTCCGGGTCGATCAGACGAAGAGAGCCAGGAATTTGTCCCATAGCCTTCAAAAAGTATGGTCTGATCGACCCGGAAATTCGTTTCCAGGTACCCGGAATTTCGTTCCGGGTACCCGGAATCCGGTCCGGGTACCCGGGTCCGTACCCGGATACCCGGGTACGGGTAATGAAAATGGACCCGGGTACCCGGGTACCCGGGTCCGGGTAATGGGAGTGGACCCGGGTACAGTTTCATTACCCGGACCCGGGTACCCTGGGACCCGGGTCCGTACCCGGGTCCTATTACCCGGGTAATTGCGACCCCTACCCATAACTGGTAAGTGGCCCATGACTGGTAATGGGGTGGCCCATAAGTGGTAGGTGGCCCATAACTGGTAAGTGGCCTATAACTGGTGGTTTTACCCTACTTTCTAAAATATTGAGCAACCGCACGCTGCTGTGGAGTATCTTGTGAACCTTGGTTTTGAATTGTAGGGAGCTTCGTCTTGCGGACGGCTTCAGTGCATTCGGAATTCGGACCCTACAGGATACTCTGATACTCTACATTAGCTCCAAATGTGTCTCCAAAACTGAGGGACACTCGGCGACCTTCCCTGTGCTCGAGAGCGTGGCTGGAGGTTCTTGAGCGAGGCGGCTAACACGGACAGGGTCGAGAGTATACCGGAAGAACTGGAAATCCCATGTGAGTCCCGTTCATTGTGTATATACAGTAAGGATTTAGGGGGGGGGCAGGCGGGGCAATTCACCGGGCGCAGCCTCCAGGGGACGCAAAATTGGGGTTCCAGTCTTCTTCGTACCTTGGTATCTCCTGTGTATTTCGAGTGCTCTGACAATGAAGGAAAGAAACTAGGTTGAAGACGCCGGGAGATTTATTCAACTTCATGATCCGATACGTCTACGAGAGCGTATTTTCTGATTCACGGGCTCCAATGCAGATTTTACTCTCTATCGGTGTTTCCATCGCTAGCCACGAAAGCTTCCATAACTCGGGGAAATGATAGATTTGATCCTCCTCAGCGTCGGAAGGGAGTCATTGGAAGAGAGTGATCTCGACTCGGTGATAGAATACTTTTTCACGCTAAAAACACGAAGGGCGCAGTTCTGATCTTGCGATAACATGTACATAATGCAGAATCTTTTGGTACTCCGTAATGAATTAATTCTGGGTTGCATAGAGACATCGCTGGGTCCTGAAACTTGATTTTCACGTCTTACATGGTACGTCTTACTTGATGACTCAGATACGAAGCCAAGACCTAGTCGCAACCACAGAACCCCAACTGGAGACAGGTTTGAAAAAAATAACATTGTTACACTTGGCTCCACAGGGGGAAGCAGCTACAGGCAACCCTCGTTTATCACGGTTTTATGATTCCAGACCGGGCCGCGTTTGGCTGACTTCTGCGATGTAGGATCCGCTATCCCCGAACCGCCCATTCCGTTGTTTTGACTCCGTGATTCCGTTGAAAACTTGACGAGCATGACATTGAGCTTCACCGTCTCTTTTCGAACGGATTCACCCGAATAACGGCCATAGGCGCTATCCTTTACAGGAGTTTCAGTTTTTCTCGACTTGTCAGCTTCTTCCCGAATCGTTCAGACGTAGCACAGTGAGAAATTTGGCCGAAATAGGATGACTTAAGTGAATGTCTGAGTTAAGCCCCCAAAGCCCATCCATCGTGTACACTGATGGCTCAAAATCCGGCTGATCACAAATTTCAGCTCACGTAAGTTCTAGAGAGTCGTCAAAGTCGGCGAAGCTTCGGCGAAAATAGGCAAACTTCCCGGGTCTGGAAATGCACTGTCCCCAAGTGTCCCCCCGGAACTTTTTTTTTTCAAATGACCGCCTTTTAGTCTTCTTTCGGATGGAACAGAGAAATCTTGCGGAAGTTTGCGGAATCGCGCGTACAGTCAACTTCTAGGAGGTCCGGAAAACTCGATCAAGCGGTGGTCATCCTCATCCCAGAAGAGTGACACTCAGCCAACTTCACGCCAGAACCCACGTTCATTTGCTGAATGGACTCTCGTTACGACGAAGACCGTTGAAACGAATTTCTGGATGTTATAAGGAAGTTGTGAATGGCTAGCTTGGCTAGCTGAGCTAGCTGCTGGGAGGACTGTCGTCGAGATGATCCCGTTGTAACGAATTCCACTCGTCGGAGTTCGGTCGGTTCCGAGAGGTCTCTCGGAACGAGTGTCGACTGTATCCTGTGATTATCATGGAAAATAGATCCATGTTGATGCAAGGCGAGTCATCGGACTAATTTTTCTCTGGAATTTCCTGCGGGCACTCAGCTAGAATGTACTCTGGTATCAGATGTACTTGCAACACATTTCGATCTCAATGTCGACTAAGACAAGTTCTCACCAATGCTCTGCATATGGAGTGGAGCGTCGAGATGTCGAACGATCTGATTTGCTAACGGTTAACAGAGAGCTCCTTCCCCGAGCTCCTCTCAACCTAGGAGCTCGGCCAGAGCCGGTGGAGGAGTCAAAATAATCATGTCATTCTATTTCGCCGAAATTTCCCACTGTGCGTAGGTGGGATTCGGAGGAATCATGCTGTTGGAGCTTCATCCTGAACTTGAGGGAACCTATATGTGTCTGTGTAAAATGCCATGCATTTCGCCCAGAATAAAATTTGTTGCTCAATGGGGCTGAATGAAATCGAAGAGAGACGAGATTTCTTGACCAACGACGCGACGGGATGGAAGATTTGTTCTCATCCATGCCATCCTCAAAAAAGATCTCAAATTCCAGACGGACTCGATGATAGCATCGACAACCGCAATTCGGACAACCGCGATATAGCGAGGCCGCGATTGACGAGAGCCGACTGTACAACCAGGATCTGAGATATTCGGAGTCTTCTCAGAGCTCTGGTTGAGCGCGAACGGGAGCGGGGACCACCATTCTATCTGAATAGGCTGCATGAGCGGCAGCCAAAACTCGGCATGTGTACGCTGAAATGAATGACTGCTGGAATGAGACTCTCCCCCAGAATCAGGTTCTCAGATGGTCGTTGATGAATTCATATGACAAATGGACCTCGGAGTTGCAATCTTGAGAATCCGATCTAGTAGAGAATCCTGCTCTCATTTTCAGTTCTGTACCCGCCGCTCCCAGCTGGTGCTGCGGCAGCGATATCGATTCAAAAATCCACCATCGAACTATCGCGTAGCAGGCTGATTAGAGAGGTCGGCGTGATCTTTGCATGTGGAATCTTCACCAATGGCGGATTCCATCAGTCGCGATAAAGATGGAGGTACGTTGATAGGAGGATAGAACATCTGATTGTTGAGCTGTCGATAGATGTAGATTTGTCCCTCATAGATGTATCCTGTCAGATCAAAGATGGGATGAGTGATATCGTCGTTGGGCATGGTCGAAATTGAAATCCGGGTGATAGATCCGTTTCTGCTTTCAAATCTTTCAGCCTTCTGATATATGATCGCCAGATCTGTGTACATGTAACCCGGGAAGCCGCGACGGCCGGGAACCTCTTCACGGGCGCCGAATACTTCCCTGAGCGCTCATGTCAGTCCTGATGACAAGCACATGCTTTCCACATTGGTAAGCTAAGAACTCGCTCGATGGTCGGATCGCTGGCAAGGTCCAAAAAGAGGGATGTCCGGTCCATGGAGCCGTTCTCTTCGAGATCCTGGTTGAGGAAGCTCGCGGTCTCAGCGTTGACCCCATGGCCGCGAAAACGATGGCAAAGTTACTTACTGTCGAACTATCTTCAACGGACTTTGTGGCCCGTAACCGATCGACGGGGCCGCTCTGTCGGCAAGTCTGCGCCGCGATTTCGTTGTTTGGCAGACCGGACGCTGAGAAAATTGGTATGGCATGGGCGATAGAGTTCATGACGTCGATGGCCAGAATCGCCGTCTGGATCATCCCCTCGGAATAGATCCTAGCCCAAGAATCGATGGGCTGACCCATGATGTCGAGGTTATCTTCGGCGAGCACTCGGGGACCATTATCCTTGGGATAGCCAGATCCATTATAAACGTTCTAAACCAGTGGTTCTCAAACTCTGCCGAGCAATCGACCCCCAGGGGGTCGACCGTCGACCCCCACGGCGACCGCAATGGAGTGTCTATGGAGACGACCCCGATAGATCGGCGGAAGGGCCATCGACCCCCTGGGGGTCGATATCGACCACTTTGAGAACCACTGTTCTAAACAAACATGAGATGTTTTACTCATTCAACAAGATAATGAATTAACCGTTACGTGCCTGCTTTGTGTAATGCCCGTGGCATAATCGCACGGAAAATGCGCTGTTGAATATGTTTAGTGTGGGCATTCGGGAGACGTACCTACTGCTGGCTCATCCAAGTATGTGGTTAGTATAATATGGCATGTTTTTGTCCTGTTCCAAGAAGGCATAGTATTTCTTTATAATTATCTCAATGAAGGAACGCTGATAGACAAAAAGATTGTCGATGTAGCTGCAAACTTCTTCAGGCAAGTGATTATACAGTTGGATGAGATTGGGAATCAGGGTTTTCCTCTTGCGTGTTTTGAACAAGTCCGTTTGAGACAGCAGTCCTGCTTTTTTGAAGCGAGTTTGATGGCCGTGGTCAGGCCGCGCGAGAAAAATGAGACTCGGGCTCATGTGGAACATGAAGTTGGGTGCATATAGGTTTTTGAATTGCCCTGCCCAACATTTCCTCGGACACACGTAAACGGAGAATGGAGTCGCACCCACCCATGGAGTCGCGCACCGTATGTTCGACATCAATCCACGAAGTTCCTTCGAATACTTGCACGACGGCTCGATCGCCGCAGGCTTCGAGAACCCGGCCCGTCCGAGCAGTTTCGTCGGCCAGAACCAAGTTCACGATTTCGGCGTCCGTGGGGAACTTGACTTGATCGAGGATAACTCGATCCATTCGCTCTACACACTGTCTTGTATTGCGCACGATGCCTGGCAATGAAGTCGCAGAGTGCCATGCTAGCATGAGCATTGCCGAATTTCGAATCTCGTCATCCCCGCCCTCCAGCCCCCCGCAGGAAGCTTCTGGAATCTATATCGCGGGTTTTTGGGAAACGGAATACGTTTGGCAATGGCCTGGAAGATCGATCCGGGCCTTCGCCCCTAGAGACCGGGAACCGTGGAGGCCATTCCCAACACGGCCGGTTGTAGGAATTGAACCCGCAACATGCCGTCCGGGAAAGCTCCAAGTAAGGCCATGCAAACATGCTTTTTTGGCACACATTGCTTAAACAACTCGACTGTCTCGTCGATCCAGTCTTTTTGAGAGCTGCGCCGTAATGTCTCAATGCTTTCATGCCTGAGAATAACGGTGTCCGATTCCAACTATCTCATCTGAGCGCTCGTTGAGTTCGGGTGAATTTTCAGAGCAGTTTCTCCAATCTGGCGGATGCTGTCCCTTTGCTCTTCATCATGCATATAGCCGAGTGTTTCCTCCGAGTCGAATTTAAGCGAGGAGGCTCCGCTCATTTTCACATGCTGGACTGGTTGAATGAAAACCCACATGAAACTCTGTCTGAGAATATGCCCGTGAATCCACAACTCACTCATCGACAGCCTACCGACCTACGAAGTCAATAAGCGGGTTGACCCTACTCCAAATCAGCCTCACCGGACTGTCCGAATTTTCCCAAACAGAATTCTCAAATCGCGCATGGCGGAACTCGTCGAATTCGACTTGGTCCCCGAAGTCGACGAACTTGACCCAGATACGTCTCTTGTATTCAAATTGCTCAAATACGAAGTTTCGGGAGAACTGCCGATTTCTCAGCAGAACGGAACCTCACCCGTTATACTGATTGTTAGAGTCACAGCAGTCCACCGAGACCAAAGTCTGGATGCTCACCGTGTAGTCCCGGCAGCAACCGTGGCCGTGTTTCCAAATCCATGAGTATCATCCGGAAATGTGGTCATGCGATGATGTAACTTTTCAAAAACTTGACGAGTGTCCGCAAAGCCGCATCCTTGCGTCAAAAATGGAAGACTAGTACTAAAGCTGGATAGCTTGGTTGTCGCACATGAGTACGGCAGCTCCTGCGGGATTGTATGCTGAGATATTGGCAAAGCTCCCTCAGCCCGTCCCCTGGTTATGCCCCTGATCCCGGGTGAAACTTCCCGACGGAGGCGTCCGGAGGATATCCATCGCGGAAATCACAGCGATATGAACGATCCGTTGTAGTCCGATGTCCTCCATCTGAACATTCACGCTAGGCTCTAAAAAATCCAGGAGTCAATCTGACAATGGTTCATGGACATGGATGATCCGAACGACCAAGCTATTCCTTCCATATGAAATTCCTTCCCCAACGCCAAGAAGCCTCGGTTGTCGAGCTGGGAAATATCTTGAGCATCTCACTCTTGACATCGCACCAGTAGCATTGCATTAGAACCATGCGTGTCTTTCGACGGGTTTCGACTCACAATCAGTCGACAGCCTTTCTCGCACATAGTGTTTCAACATCGCGGGTAATCTCAACGCAGCTGACATTTCCGCTCGTGCGCACATTCTCTGGGAGCTTCTCCTCGTTTGGAAGATCATGATAGCTTCCCGATATTTCGAGTTTCTACCTCACTCGATAATGTGGAGGTGGCGGAACCTTGAATGGACACATTATTGAAGTTGAGTAATAATACAAAACAGGAGAAACCTCGATCAGGAAAATTTATTTTCGGGGACTGCTGCGTCGAAACGAGTCTGACGACGGAAGTCGCCGCTGTTAGAGCACCTCCTGTGGTTGAATAATCCTTCAGGTGTGGGACTGAGCACAGGCCTACGTCAGTACTGGATTGTCGCCGCCCATTCGTCGTTCCTCCGAGCTGACTCGACGGGCTTTTGATTTGTCTCGATCTATCTGTTCTTCAGCAACAGCTGTCGTCGTTGTCCAACAATGTTGGGATGTGATGATCGGAACGGGCGACACGGGACAAGGCCACCCGGTGTCATCGTCCACGACGACGACGACAACGACAACTGCGATCATATGTTGGACCACATCCGAAAAAAGGCCTATTCGATCACAAGGTCCTTCAGACAGGAAGGACCTTGTGAATGGTGGATCTACCGACAGCAAAGGTTCTCACTGCTTCGTCCACTGTTATGGATGTCAAGAAATCTAACATTTCAACCTTCTCAATTTTCGAGACAGGTTTCAGGGTCACCATTCTGTGAACTCCAGCTTTCCAACACAATAGATCACGTTCCAAGCGACCCGAAACAAAACGCGAAGCTATGACATGCACGCATGTTTTGATTTCCCGCTAACGTGCTCTCATGCGGTCGTCCAGGAACGCCACAAGCGTGAGACATCCATCCCATTATCTCTTGTGAGCTGTGAGAGGTCACAAAATCTAGAAGCGAATGCTCTACTATATGCGGTTTTCTCTATTGAGCGAGTCTCTTTTAAGCGGGCTCATTTAACATGGACGTCTATGAGAATGAAATAGGGAAATCCAAAAGTGTCTCTTATCTGTGGGTTTCTCTTATTTGCGGATCTCTAATGCGTGGGTTCGACAGTATTCTTCAAAAGAATGCCGCCCCCCCCCCCCGCCCCGTCCACCGGCGCGAAGGAATCAATAAATCTGCTCCAGTCTGTGATCCAGCTTTGTTTCTTACTGCCGCCGCCGCCAGCATCGTACTGCAAGGAGCATCGAACGACAGAGAACTGGTGAACAGGCAAGCATGTCCACTCGAAAATCACGAAGATCCGGCACTACGCTTGGAGAAAGGAACGAAGAGACGAAAACTCAGACGGACGGACGGACCAACAGACAGTTAGATGTGTCCCGGAGTAAGTGCTGAGAGCAGGGAGTTCGTACAGCGCACCACCTCTCAGGAAACTCGGCGTTTTTTGTTTGTCTGCCTTCGTTTGTAAACCACCCGTCTAGCGAGATCATTTCCTGTCGGATCAGCTGCTCACCTGAAGCTCAGCTGCAAAAACTCCTGAAATCTATTACGAAGCCTAGCCTCGGCTTGTGAGAATTGCTCAAAATGCTCGACTGCCTTGATAAACGGATCGGGATGGATGGATGGATGAACCGGCGAAGGGCTCGATCGATGCATAGAGCCTAACGCACTTGTTTCACCCGTCTGCTCGGGGATTCTCCCAGCGCTGCTCTTACTTGTTGGGCTGTTCGAGTCTCCTGTTCGGTCGGCGGTCCCACCTGTTGAGAATTATATTTGGGGCGTTCTGACACAGCTCTCGGACACTAACAAAAAGTTAGAGGGCGAGACTCTCTCGCATCGTTTGAAAGTGTCGATTTCATCTGATAATGCGCTCGCTCGGATCACAAGCTTCTAATTTCAAGCCACTGCCGTCTCCCCGTCGCACATGTCCAATGCTCATCCCTCGAACCTCTGAACGCGTTCGTTCTGGAACAATGGTGTCAGCAAGAACCATGTATTGATGAGGATCCGTCATCTGCATCCGGCGCGGAGAGAGCTCAAGAAAGCTCTCAAACGCGGACGACGGGCACTCGTCCGGGCCAATTCCGTAACGCTGCTGCGGTTCAAAGTTTGCGACTTTCGAATATCTATGAGGGCGACGGTGCGGCGAACACACTTCGCCCGTTCGACAACTGAAATAGCTCATCCAACTCCGCAGCCAACAGCTGCATCAAAGTCAGTGGCGGATCCAGGAATGGCTCGAGGGGGGGGCGTTTTCAGATTCTCGGTGTTCTTGGAGTATTTTTCCTCCCTGATGATGCGGTTAAATGTTGAATTGTTTGTTTCATAATTGTTCAGAACAAACATTCATCTATTTCTGAAATGATTCATGAAATTTTCTCTTCTGATCTGTACATTCCGCCTGGGAGACCGGACTCGAGGGGGGGGCGATCGCCCGATCGCCCCCCCCCTGGATCCGCCACTGATCAAAGTACTCACAAGGAATGTCCAAGACTTGATACGGGCCGATCGAGCTGAAACTTCGTAGTCTTTCATTTGTCGGTGAAAGTAGAAAAACCCTGAGATATCTCGTCCCCATAGCCAGTAGGGAAAAAGTAATCCCACTCTGCAATTCCATGGAATTTCACAGTAAGCCCTATTGCGTATGGTATTGCCCGGCTTTTGAGCTGCATAACGAGTGTTCAACATGACTCTCGAGGGTAAAAGTGAATCCTCCACGTTCCGACGAGAACTCCGACGCATGATTTATAGAGGTACACTATTGCAGAAGTGATAATCACTGTAGAAACACTTGAAACACAGAGCTTTTGGGCAGTAAAAGCACCTGATGAACGGTACATGATAGCACGAGGCCGTTGAGCAGTCCTCGTCCTCTTCGAAAAGCATCTCCCTCGGGTTCTTGAAGCTGGCCCCAGGCGTTTCCAAGCCAGCCGAACGCCAGGCGCAGAGCCAGAGTGCCCGGAAGTTCGGATGTTGGAATTGGTTAAAGATCAAGAATTGGAGCCGCAAGATGTCGTTACGTATGTCCACGCGGTAGTTGAGAAAGAGGCAGTGCTCGGTCACCCTCTTCGCGAGGTCCTCCCACTGCCGGAAGCGGTACACATCCCGTGGCTGCAAGATGATGGTTGATCCGGGAGGGAAGATTTTCACCGCGATCTGTTTATCCGCCATCCTGTAGAGGCCCTGATCTGCATGACCGCTCCATGAGTCTACGTAAAGAACACACTCCTTCTAATGGAGGTGATCGACGACGGGACCTAGCACTTGCTCGCTCCATTTTCGCACTGATCCCTCGTCCAATTTGCCGGATTTCGAACATGTGACGAAGAGATTCTAAACTGCTCTCGTTGGTAGAATTTCGGCGGCTTCTTCCGAAATTCGAAATTCTTCCGGCACTCACTTTCACCCTCGTAAGTCATGTTGAACACTCGTTATGCAGCTCAAAAGCCGGGGAATCCCATGCGCAAGATGGTTCAATGGGAATTGCAGAGTGGGATTATTTTTTTCCTACTGGCTATGGGAACGAGATACTCAGGGTTTTTCTACTCTAACCGACACATGAAAGACTACAAAGTTTCAGCTCGATCGGCGCGTATCAAGTCTTGGACATTCCTTGTCAGCAAGGAGGGTTCATGATGAACAAACGAAGGCGCGCCACCAGTGACTATAAATAGCCGAGAAGACATCCACACCACAAAATACCAACGGCTGCTTTGAAGGTTTGCTTCTTCGCTAATGTTGAATGCGCGAGAAGAATTGCTCTGTGCCCCAACTGCTCATATTTTCTTGTCTCTCGGCCTCAATTGTAGTTAGGGCTGGGAGTTTTTCACGGCATGTTCCCAATTTTCAAAATTCACGGCAGAGTCACGGCAGATTCCCTCGGATTTCACGGATGCCGTGAAATGTCGATGTGGCGAAAATCTAAGAGAAAAAAACGAAAGCTCCACAAGATCGGGCTTCATTTTTCCTTGTTATCTTATCAGACTCCGGAAGCTCAAGGATCGTGAGTATCGAATCCGACGGAGTTCAGGTGCAACGAATCGTACATAGTCATGGGACGCCTGTTATCAGTCAGAACGCAGTGCATGCCGAAATAGCTATGCCACCTTGACGCATAATGGCGTGGCCAGTTCATCGATACGCGCCGATCAAACGTGTTATTGTTGTGGAATCGTAAGCTGTGGGAGCGGTGCGGTACGAGTCGGGAACGGCGCTCATATGTGAACGGGTGCACACTCGAGAAAGCGACGTACACAGCCGTGAACTCTGATGAGCCGGTTCCACCTGACTCTCAGCCTCTGACCGTGGTCCTGACATCAATCAACAGCAAGTCACTGCTTCTGACCACGATTCCTGAGCCAAGAGAGTGGGATGAACTACATCCGGGCGAATTCCTAACTGGAAAATTTTGTTGCGGGAATTCACGGCATTCCCACGGAAAGGGTAAAATTCACGGCATCGGCAACTCCCAGCCCTAATTATATTTAGTGGAGCCTCCGGCACCGAACACTAGTTGACGAGAGTAAGACTCCGAAAGAAACAACGGCCCTGGGCACATTTCAGTAAACCAAAGGGACTCCAATGCTAGACGACGCGCTCCCGCCACTTCACTGCGGGTTGCTCACCCTTGCACAGCTGCAAGGTACAGAGGTCAACAGCACCGTCGCACAGTGGCCAATTTCCTCGAAATAGGTGGACAAAATTAGAGGTCGGAATTCCGGATATGTGAATGTTGGATGATCTAGGATGGCCCAAACTCCCCGAGGCACAATCACTTCCGAACCCAAGTTGTTTTTTCGATCCGAAGCAGCTGGCGCAACATGAGAGAAAAAAGCTGTCCGACGACCCCCCATTTTCGTTATTCATCTCTCCCCGGAAAATGAAATAGAACAGCAAGTTTCTTGTAAGAAAGATCGATTCTATCACTCTCTCCCGTGCGGGAATGAGTCACTAAGGCACCCAACTGGTCAATATTCCCCTTCCTTGCATCCGATTTTGGATC
Organism: Neoseiulus californicus; assembly: GCA_028455905.1. Classification (NCBI taxonomy): domain Eukaryota; kingdom Metazoa; phylum Arthropoda; class Arachnida; order Mesostigmata; family Phytoseiidae; genus Neoseiulus; species Neoseiulus californicus. Next base: position 596,446 of record JAMQGS010000009.1, read on the forward strand.
GTACAAAATTGGGACATTTCATCGAAAATCGTCAGTTTTGAAGTTCTCCAAAAAGCATCACTTTTGTGAGCTTTTATTCTGAAAATTGCGCCAACGTGTAGGCCGAAGGGTCCACTTCAATACCCCATTCGCACTTTGTTGCGGAAATGTGCGGAAAAATTGTTCTGCATAAAACAAAGATCGAAACAAAAGGCGATTTGCCTCTCGGGGGTGAGTGAGGTGGGAGTAGTTTCCAACACTAATTTTGGCTATAACTCGGTGCGGTTTGCTCCGATTTTATCGACCATTTTTTGATGGATAGGTGGTAGAAATACGCGTCTTCTGGTCATTTTTGTTTTCGAATACGACAGCCGCAGTGATAACCACGTCGCGTCGAAAGTTCTTGATCTTCTCATCGAGAATCGAGACCGTTGTGTCGCGCCTTTTGGTGCCGCGAGTTGGCGGACCTTGGGCTGCCGACCTCGGTTCGAGTCACGGAGTTGAGTTTCGAAGTCTGGTGTAGGCCGCACCACTGTTTTTTGCCAATCGTCATCGGCTCGAAGGCGGTCTGCCACATTTGCGCTGTATAGGAGGCATTCGGTTAATCTCTTGGCAACGCTGGTGAAGAAAGGTGGTTCGGAGCTCATAAAAGAGCCACCAAACATGGAAGAGCCTCACACTGACACCATGTTGGATTGGGCCTCGTCCGTGCAACCTCGTGCGTTCTCTACAACATTAGGTCATTTTGTGGTATCGGAGACCCTAAAATGTCTCAAAACTGTCTGAAATTCGAAAAATAAGCGTCGAAAACATTTTATAAGTGTCGGATTGGGCTTCAGGGACTCAAAAAAAACAGAAATAGCTCTCCGATAATTTTGTCCACCTATTTCGGGAAAATTGGCCACTGTGCGTCGTCCCCAACGAAATAATCAATTTCCAGGCCGAGCTCGACAGAAGCGTGATGTTCTTTTGAATGATGTCACCTACAATATGATGACATCCGGCCTCTGGCCGGAACTCAGCGATGGTCTGGATCAGGTTGTAGGACCTCCAACCCTGTCCCAAAATCTGCAGCTGAGAGACTTAAACGGCAAACTCATGATGTCGACTACTTCTAATACTGGAATCACTGTTGACAGCGATGACAGCTCCGTGTGGGACCAGTCGCGCTGGTTCGAAGAACAACGAACAACAGGAACCACGACTTCGAGGAGATCCGACCGTTGACTGGAAATAATCGAGGCAAGAACCTCTGACCCGTTCGTGTCGACCAAGACTGTGAAGACAACCAAATTCGAATCGACTTTAAATTGGGCAAGTAGCTCTGGGCGATGCGCGCCGAGCACACCTCTGAAGCGATTCGAAAACCAATCGACAGGGAACAGCCAAGTACCTCTGAGACAGGCGCGCCAATCACAACTTCGCGAAGATATCGGCACCCCTCGATAGTCACCAGTGGTTATTAGCCGAAGCATTTTACATCTCACTGTGTCCGACTACGTCTATGGCGTGCCTGGGCTACACGTTTTCCGCAAGGGTGCTGTTCTTGTACGGATTGTTTAGTGCATGCCCAAGCGTTCTAATCTGACCCGCGCTACGTATCTCGATGCGTGGTCTCAAAGATAGTCTATCGTCCATGATCATACCAAGATACCGAGCTTCCGGCGTACAGTCCATGATGGGGCAGGAGCATGAGTTTTCATGGTTGAAGTCAGAATGAGTCTTCACCTCCATGCTAGGTTTGTCAACCTGATCCCCGGATATCTTGAGGTACACTTCGTCGCATTCAGCAAAGCTCGGAAGTTGACCATTCACGGATGTGTATCGGAACCTTCTCAATCGCAGGGATACAATCCTCAGCAATCGCTGACGAAGCTAGCAAAATCGGCAAAGAATACGACCAGGGCTAGCTCAGAATCCATGGCTTCTATGATTAAACATTGAAGATCAAGTATGGCTTGCTGTGTACCTCGATTTTCTGCCGCTATGTCGCCTGATCAACGCCCGCTTTCGGAACACGCAGATTAGTGCAGATTTCGAAATTCAGCGAGACGCGTGTTCCTGCGCTTCTCGTACTGATTGCAAACTCGAGTCACTATCAGGAACAGATGATTTGCTCCGTCTCCGTCGAAAACCCCCGTGAAGGATATCGCCTTTGAATTCTCTTCCTTCCGGTTTCCCGGCGCGGAATATTTTTTGTGGGATTCTCAGCGCGAGATTTCGCCGAAAACCCGACTTTCGCTCCACCGGTCTATACCTCAGGAAGGGGGCACCGGGCTTCGGCAGGAAGGGATGACTTTCTTCAAAGCCAACAATTCTCACATTTATTCTCATCGTATGAGGGCACGAGTCTAAGACACGAGTCTTAGATCTCGTGTCTATCAAGAATGATTGTTTCGCGTTTGTCGGAACTCTTATCGTGGAGATGGTTTCCCGTTTTCGCAGACGGCGCGACGTCAATCTGCTTCCGGATCTTCCATGCGTAGACGAAGAGCGGGGAAATCTCCTGCGCTGATTTCTGGAACAATATTACTTCATGAGTGAGCGCCTCAGCATTTGAACGAAGACTTGGCATCCTTGATCACATGCCGTCACGCATGCCTGGATGAAACAGATGAAAAAGTGGAACCCCTCCCGCATCAAAAGCGCGGCTGCACCGCAAGGGTTCTCACTGGTATGAAGAAGACGATGGTCGGGAAAAATCCGCGACTTGGTGGAACTCTTACCGCATTAGATGCGCAGGAAAGGTTACCCGCTGGAGTGTGTTTGTCGATGCTGAGAGAGGATAGACGAACTGGTGAAGCTTTTTCCGCATTCGAGGCACAAGAACGGTCTCTCGCCGGTGTGAGTTCGCTTGTGAACTTTGAGGTGGCCCGACTGGGTGAAAGACTTCGGGCACTCGTTGCAGCTGAACGGCTTCTCGCCGGCGTGGATGCGACGATGCTGTGCGAGGCCAGACGATTCGGTGAAGCTTTTGCCGCAATCGAGGCACAAGAACGGTTTCTCGCCGGTATGAGTTCGCTGGTGGATCTTGAGGTCGCCTGACTGGGTGAAAGACTTGGGGCACTCGTTGCAACTGAAAGGTTTCTCGCCAGTGTGGACACGAAGATGCTGGGAAAGTGTGCATGACCGGCTGAAACGTTTACCGCATTCGAGGCACAAGAACGGTTTCTCACCGGTATGAGTACGCTTGTGCATATTGAGGTGGCTTGACTGGGTGAAAGACTTCGGGCACTCGTTGCAACTGAACGGCTTCTCGCCGGCGTGGATGCGACGATGCTTTGCGAGGCCAGACGATTCGGTGAAGCTTTTGCCGCAATCGAGACACAAGAACGGTTTCTCGCCGGTATGAGTTCGCTGGTGGACTTTGAGGTCGCCTGACTGGGTGAAAGATTTGGGGCACTCGTTGCAACTGAAAGGCTTCTCGCCGGTGTGAGTTCGCTTGTGGACTTCGAGTTTGCTTGGCCTGGGGAAAGACTTTGGACACTCGTCGCAACTGAAAGGCTTCTCGCCGGTGTGAGTTCGCCTGTGGACTTCGAGTTTGCTTGACCTGGTGAAAGACTTTGGACACTCGTC